>OY728137.1:1657840256-1658465256 GCA_963277665.1 Viscum album
TAAATACTCATTAGAAATCTAAAAATATTTCCTACATAATGGTATTTTATTTGTAACTTTTAGACATTAAATAATTTAATTTATTTATGACACAAAGATGATGCAGTAATTATCTTATTAATGAAATATTGACATAATTGATGTTATAAATACCCAAATAAATGTAATTTGAGACTTTTTATGAATTAAACTAATTTTCTAGGTTAATATGACAAGTTAGTATTTATTTAATTAACTTTTTTCGAACTAATCATTCTGTTATGATTTTCACAAAAATCAATTACTAAATAGTGTCAAAATTGACCCAAAATAGTTTTTAAAAAAACTATTATATTATTAATTGTTATTTTATTCCTAAAAATCTAAGGTTCGGACAAATGACTTAGATAAAGTTATATATATTAATAATAAACAACTTAGGGTTCATTTGGCATTTTATAATAAGTTTATTAATCTTATAGTGTAAGAACACAAAAAGACACGGTAAAAGTAAAATTATCTAACTTAAAGTTAAATCTAAATGATAAGGTTAAAATAGTACAAATTCTATTTTATGAGAGGATTTCGACCCATCCCCACCTTAGATTCGAAATAAATCAATTTGGAGCTATTTAAAACCGAATATGGCTTTATAATAAAATAATATTTTTAGTTTTTCCAAAGGTGCCCCTCTCCTCCCTTATAAAAGGGAACCTCCTCCCTCTCTTCCTCACACCACTTTAAGCCTCCAAGCTCAGCCAAACCCTGACAATTTATCCTCTCAACTTCCCTAGAAACATCCTAGAGGTCCTGGTTTTCTTCAAAGACCAATTTTAATGCCCTAAAAGGAGGTCTCAAAGAAGCGCTTCAAAGAAGAGGTAATGTCCGTTACCAATTCTTTCAACTTTATTTCTTCTTCCACTTCTTCTTATTTAGTTATTTCATTATGAATTAATAAGATAAGTATCACTAATATACTGATATTTTATTATAAGTATGAAACAACCCTATTTCACCATCTATCCATCCTACGGAAAACGAAATCACCGCGCGTGCGTACGTACGGAATACCGTATCCACACCGTGGTGTAATCTATTTTCCACCACCACCTTACTTGGATGGTTATAATGGTGTAAATAATGAATATATATGATTATTTTAAATTTATATTGATTCTGAAATAATATATATACACTCCAATACAATTCCACTATCATGGGAACGATATCATCGCTCGTGCGTACGTACGGAATACCGTCTCCACGATGTGATGCGACTCGTTCTACATGATTTTCATTGAATAATGATTACATAAATGAACTGAGTGAATAAATATGATATATATTACACAAATACCATTCTGTAAATGAAGTATATATAACCTAAAAATAAGAATAATAATTTATTCGACAAAACACGCATAAGAACAAAAAGTAATAAACACCCGAATAACAAGTAGCAATGAAATATTACTAATAATAAGCTAAGAATATGACCATATATGATATCATAACAATGATTATGATTCTGGAATAAGTCAATGACATTATTTGAATCATTATACATGAGTTTCAGACACTTACGAAACAAATCGGACCTAAGGTAAGGGAAAATCTCGCAATCTCAATTTTTATTCGAGATTGTTTATACTTCAGAATTTACTGGGGAATATTTATCATCCACATCCATGTTTCCTCAATATGTAATATTTATATCCTTATACAATAATTTATATCCAATTTTACCCTTTGGTGAGTTTTTAGTAAAAGATATGAAATGAATCTTTTGTCGTTTTTCGTACGAGGTACTTTTTGACTTTTCTGACAAAAGTACGAGAAGAATGTTTTTTTAACTTATATGAAATGAATGGATTTTTAAAAAATTATTTCCAAGAAGATTCCTTTACATGTTTTCAAGTTTATTTTTAATCAACTTCTTTTAGTTTAAAATTGTATGACATGTTAAGAAAGGAAAAATGTTTTTGAAGTAGAAAGGATATTTTCCTCAAGAATGGAGTTCAAGTGTTTTATCAAAATTATTTTCCATATAAGATAATATAGGTTTCTATTTATATCCCTATTATTACATTGATTTTATTATTTTGTGACGGAATTATTTTTATGAATTCCTTTATCTTATATGAATTGTTTTATGATGTCACGATGTTTAAGAATCCCATTTTTATTACATGGGTTATGCAATGATGTATGATTTATGATTTTGTGGCACACATAAGAATGGTATCATTATGAGATGGGTGGGACCTATATCTCCCTCTAATGCATTTGGTAAAGATTTATATCTCATGAGATAGACATGGCTGGAATGGCAGGTTTAACCGGTTCAGTGAAACAGGACTGAAATGAGGAGTGAACTCGGTTCAGAAATGGACTTTGTCCGCTAAGATAGTCTTGGCAATGAGTCTTGACTAATAAGAAATGATTCTCTATGATTATGTGTGTATGAAACAAAGCTTCATGTTTTAAGTTATGATTATTGTGATTACATTTCACTAGCATGATTTATCCCATGTTATGAAATTATGATCTCTTTTGCAGGTTAAGATTTCCAAAATGTTATGCTCTTATGAATATGATGTGATTGATATTTTTTTTTTTACCCTTACTGAGAATTTGAGCTCACCCTTTTGTATGTTTTCTTTCCCCAGGTCAGGAAGAAGGTTATTAAGTAAGATATACCAAAAGGGACTATAGATATGATGAAATAAATGGGAGACAGTGTAGATGCTTTATGAACCAGTTGTTTATGTTTCCTAGTTTCTAAAGACACTATACCTATACGGTCCTTTCATGGTTTTTTTATATGTTGTAATAAGTGTAATTCAGTTTTGAAGTACAAACAATGTATGTAAAGTATGGGTCGTTGTAGTTGGTATCAGAGGAAAGGTATAGTCAACCTTTGGAAACTAGGATGTGAAAGCCTTAGTAAGAACCCTAAGGATAAGTCTAAGCATAGAACACAATATTAGTGTTTTAGAAATGTCCATGAACAACCTATGATAAGACCTTAAGTGTGAAATTTTATTCTTGATTGTGTGGTTTTCCTATCATAATTAGTGTTGCTCACACTATTCTTCTTGGTTTTAGTCAATGGCTGGAACTCGAAGGAACCGTGTTAATGCGGAATGCGACGGGCAATGTAATGATTGTTCCCCTGAGCAACCAAGTGTTATGGGAGCTAGAATGCAAAATCTTTTAGCCATTCTCACACAAATTTATCAAGCTATGAATCACGCATGACTTCCAAACGAGCAAAGGAAGGAGGAACATTCTGTTGAATCCTTCATGAGACAACGTCCACCTTCATTCAGCGGGTCTACTAATCCATTAGTTGCTGAATAATGGATCAGTACTACTGAAAAGATATTTTCAGTTCTTCAATGTTCTGAACATGATAAAGTCATCTTAGCAGTGTATCGTTTTGAAGGTGATGCTGATAAATGGTGTAATCTTATCAAGAATACGAGGCCAAGAGATGAAATTGAGTCCATGGAATGGGAAGAGTTCAAGAACTTATTTTTCAATAAGTACTTACCTCGTATTCTCCGAACAAAGATGGAGAAGGATTTTCTTGAAATAAAGCAAAAGGATGATGATTTTTTTGGTACCTATGAAGAAAATTTTACAAGACTTGCAAGGTACGCTTCTGGTATTATTATCCAACCTGAGAGTAAGATCGATCGATTCTTTAGTGGATTAAAACTAAGTCTTTGAAGGGCGTTAGACATAAGGGACTTCAATAGCTATGAGGAAATTTTTCGATGTGCTCTCAAAGTTGAGATGGAGATTGGAGTAACCCATTAGTTATATGGGTTTCATAAGAAGAGGAAAATGTAATTCAAAGGAAAATTTAAAGAGCACACTGAAAAGAAGATGATTTTTCCCTTATGCTCAAAGTGTGTAAAGAAACATGGATGGAGTTGTCTTAAAGGGACAAGTAAATGTTTCAAATGTGGAAAAGAAGGTCATCGGGCATTTGAATGCCGCAATGATGGGAAGAAGATGTCTAGTGATGTGAACAATGAAAAGGCTACACAGAGTGCACCTCCTACACTTCAATGTTACAAGTTCAAGGAAATGGGGAATTATGCCAATCAATGCCCTAATCCAAGTGTTGATGATGATGATCGACATCAACAAACTCTTAAAGCTAAAGACAAAGAAAAGTCACATGCAATTTCTATCAGCGATATGGAGTATGATAATGAAGTGGTGAAAGGTACACTTACCATCCACTCTAAAGTAGAAAATGTTTTATTTGATTCTAGATCCACCCAATCCTTTATTTCTGAAGAATTTTCTAAGGGTATCACCATATTACCTCAATAATTAGATGTTGAGTTAGCTATGACAACCCCTAATGGCACAACAGTCTCATCAAAAGTTTATAATTCTTCTCCGATTGAAGTTTTTGGGAAAGTGATTCCTGTAAATCTTATGATCCTCCCTATATTGGAATTTGATGTGATTCTTGGCATGGATTGGCTTTCTCTATATGGAGCTCATATCAATTTTCAAATAAGAGAAGTCACATTTCATATTCCAGATCAATCTTTGATCGTCTATCAATGCAAGGGTGAACATAAACTTCCAGTGGAAATTTCTTCCATATTATGGGTCTTGATTCCACTAAATGAAGGTTATTTATCTCAAATGGTTGGTGAAAAACTCATGATTAAGAATATGCCCATTGTACAGGAGTTTGATGATGTCTTTCCGGAAGAATTTCCGGGTCTTCTACCAAATTGTGAAGTTGATTTTTCAATAGAACTCATACCGGGTGCTTTACCTATTTCAAAGACACCTTATAGAATGGCCCCAATTGAGTTGCAGGAATTGAAGAAGCAACTCTAAGAGAATCTTGATAAGGGGTTCATACGCCCTAGTGCGTCACCTTAGGGAGCACCTGTTCTGTTTGTTAAGAACAAAGATGGATCAATGAGCCTCTTCATTGATTATTGAGAACTTAACAAGATCAATATCAAGAAAAAATATCCTCTCCCGCGCATTGATGACTTATTTGAACAACTACGCGGAGCTCAATACTTTTCCAAGATTGATCTTCGTTCAGGGTATCATCAATTAAGGGTCAAAAGGGAGGATATACCAAAGACGGATTTCCATACAAGGTATGGACACTATGAATTTATAGTGATTCCATTTGGTCTTACTAATTCCCCTTCTATCTTCATGGATCTGATGAATAGAGTCTTTAGAGACTATCTTGATCAGTTTTTGGTAGTCTTTATAGACGATATTCTTGTATATTCAAAGAGCAAGGAAGAACATGAAGATCACTTGAGAATTATATTGAAGACCCTGAGAAAGGAGAAGCTTTATGCCAAATTTACCAAGTGTGAATTTTGGATTCAAAAAGTTTCATTTTTGGGTCACATAATCTCAAAAGAAGGGATATCTGTGGATCCAACAAAAACAGAGGTTATCGAAAGATGGTCAAGACCAACAACAATAACTGAGATCTGAAGTTTTCTTGGTTTGGATGGATATTATCGACGTTTAGTGAAAGATTTTTCACAATTATCTAATCCACTCACCAGGTTGACTCGAAAAGGAGTTAAGTTTGTTTGGACGGAGGAATGTGAAGAGAATTTCAAGGAGTTGAAAAGAAGGTTATCTAGTGAACCTGTGCTCACACTGCCTTGTAGTGGAGAAAGGTTTGTGATCTACAGTGATGTATCCAAGAAGGGATTGGGGTGTGTTCTTATGCAAAATGATATGGTGATAGCTTATGCCTCACGACAGTTGAAAATCCATGAGCAAAATTACCGAACTCCTGATTTGGAGTTAGCTGCGGTAATCTTTGAATTAAAGATTTGGAGGCATTATCTTTATGGAGAAAGGTGTGACATTTATACTGATCATAAAAGTTTAAAGTATATTTTAACACAAAGGGAGCTGAATATGCGCCAAAGAAGATGGTTGGAGCTGACTAAGGATTACGACTGCTCAATTCATTTCCACCCTGGGAAAGCAAATAAGGTGGCAGATGCATTAAGTCGACAAGACCATGCTAGCTTATCCATGATGAGGATCACAAAAGATCCAATATTTATGGATTTACAAAGGATGGATCTTGTAATTATAATGGAAGGGGAAAAATCGTATCTTTCTCAAATGAATGTTCAACCATCTATACATGTGAAGATTAAAGAGGAACAAAAAGAAGATGTAGAGTTACAAAAGAAGGTGAGAAATGTTCCTGAATTCAACCTTGATTGTGATGGGATAATAAAGTTCAGGATTCGGGTTTGTGTTCCTCCCATCCCCGAATTAAAGAAGGAGCTGCTGGATGAGGCTCATAGTTCTTCATTCTCTATTCATCCTGGAAGCACGAAGATGTATAGGGATCTGAAAGAGTACTTCTGGTGGGATGGCATGAAAAGAGATTTTGCTGAATATGTCTCTAGATGCTTGGTTTGTCAGCAAGTTAAAGCTGAGAGAAATAAGTCTAAGGGGATGTTACAACCATTACCCATACCCAAATAGAAATGGGAAAACATCACTATGGACTTTGTCTCAGGGATTCCTAAAACATCCAAAGGCAATAATGTTATCTGGGTCATAGTTGATCGTCTTACAAAGTCTGCACACTTCATTGCTATTAGAGAGGATTTCTCTCTAGATCAGATTTCTAGGATATATGTAAAGGAAGTGGTAAGATTTCATGGAGTAACACTTTCTATTATATCTGATTGGGATCCGAGGTTTACCTCAAAGTTCTGGAAAAATCTTCAGCATACTCTGGATATAGAGTTGAGTTTCAGCACTACTTATCATCCTCAGACAGATGGTCAGTCTAAGAGGAAAATTCAAACTCTAGAAGATATGTTGAGAGCTTGCTCTATGGATTTCAAAGGTGGTTGGGATCAACACCTACCTTTGGTGGAATTTTCTTATAATAATAGCTTTCACTCCAGTATTCAGATGGCTCCTTATGAAGCTCTCTATGGAAAGAAATGCAGGACTCCAACTTGCTGGGATGAAGTTGGGGAAAGAAAGCTATTAGGACCTAATATTGTTGATGAGATGGTAGAAAAGGTCTGATCTATTGAACAACACATAAGAGCAGCTCAGAGTCGACAAAAAAGTTATGCTGACAACTGAAGAAAAGACTTAGAGTTTGAAGTGGGTGATAAAGTGTTCTTATGAATATCTCCCTGGAAGAGGGTCATGAGATTTGGAAAGAAAGGAAAGTTGAGCCCTAGATATATCGGTACTTTTGAAATTCTGGATCGTGTTGGGAAGGTAGCTTACCGATTGGCGCTTCCACCGAATCTCTATTAAGTTCACGATGTGTTCCATGTATCTCTCCTAAGAAAATACATACCTGATCCTTCACATGTACTCAGCTCAGAAGTTGTACCACTGGAACAAGATCTTTCTTATGAAGAACAGCCGATAGAGATTCTCGATCGTAGTGAAAAAGTCCTACGGAACAAGACCACTCGCTTGGTGAATATTTTATGGAGGAACCACCAATTAGAATAAGCTACATGGGAGCTTGAGGATATGATGAGGGAGAGGTATCCTCATCTGTTTGTTACAAGTGATGAATTTTGAGGGCGAAATTCATTTTAAGGGGGGTAGAATGTAACACCCGAGACTTTTATAAGAAATATTTTTTTTATATAAATCATCAAAGGAATCTTTCACTACACACAACACTATCTTGGCTTGCTTTACACATAATCATGAACTTCCTTGATATCTTGCGTCGTACGTAATACCGAGTTTCACTAAACAACGATATGCTATTAAAATATTTTTTAAAACTAGCCGTTATGAATAGTAATAACCACTTTTTGAAATTTTGTAAATTTTATTTTTCAAAATGGACTTCGTTTTTGGATTCGGAATATCAAAATTAGCCTAGGGTGAAATTTTGGTATTTTTCTGAAAACTTTCAATTTTTGATGAATAGTGAAAACACTGGGTTACTATTTAAAAACCGACTTTTTATTTAAATAATTATTTATTTTATTTAAATTTATTTTAGGTCAAAATTGATACATAATACCTATATAAGTTCAATGTAATTCATTGGAGTAATTTTATATTAATTTTAGATATATAAAAATTTTATTGAACTTTTCATCGTCTTTTACCCACCTCCTAGGAGAATTTACAAATTTACATAAAACTTAATTTTACTGCTTCTTTGAGTGGAATTTCAAAAATTCGAGAGACATGGTTGATGTCATTAAGTAAAATGTGGTTCAATGAAATGAAAATAATTTTTGGTGAATAGTAACTTTTTACTTTTATTTACCATGGTTAAAAGTAAATAGGGTAATTAAGGGTAAAAATGATATTATTATTACCCTAACACATGTCCTAATTCTATTGGATAAGTGTAATTCGACCAAAAACAACCTTAGGAATAAAATATGACCATTTAGGCCCACTTGTATTAGATTAGGACATTTATTATTAATTTATTTAAAGAAGGGTTAAAATAGTTAAAATCAAAGTTTAATAAGTAAATCATTTTTAATATAGGGTTATACATAAGATAAATTCGACTATAAATATTCATTAGAAATCTAAAAATATTTCCTATATAATGGTATTTTATTTTTAATTTTTAGACATTAAATAATTTAATTTATTTATGACACAAAGATGATGCAATAATTATCTTATTAATGAAATATTGACATAATTGATGTTATAAATACCCAAATAAATCTAATTTGAGACTTTTTATGAATTCCACTAATTTTATAGGTTAATATGACATGTTATTATTGATTTAATTAACTTTTTTCGAACTAATCATTCTGTTATGATTTTTACAAAAATCAATTACTAAATAGTGTCAAAATTGACATATAATAGTTTTTAAAACAAATATTATATTATTAATTATTATTTTATTCCTAAAAATCTAAAGTTTGGCCAAATTACTTATATAAGGTTATATATATTAATAATAAAAAACTTGGGGTTCATTTGGCTTGTTATACTAAGTTTATTAACCTTATAGTGTAAGAACACAAAAAGACACGGTAAAAGTAAAATTATCTAACTTAAAGTTAAATCTAAATGATAAGGTTAAAATAGTCCAAATTCTATTGGACGAGAGGATTTCAACCCATCCCCACCTTAGCTTTGAAATAAATCAATTTGTAGCTATTTAAAACTGAATATGGCTTTATAATAAAATAATATTTTTAGTTTTTCCAAAGGTTCCCCTCTCCTCCCTTATAAAATGGCACCTCCTCCCTCTCTTCCTCACACCACTTTGAGCCCTCAATATCGTCCAACCCCTGAAAATTTATCCTCTACACTTCCCTAGAAACATCCTAGAGGTCCTGGTCTTCTTCAAAGACCAATTTTAGTGCCCTAAAAGGAGGTCTCAAATAAGCGCTTCAAAGAAGCGGTAATGTCCGTTACCAATTCTTTCAACTTTATTTCTTCTTCCACTTATTCTTATTTAGTTGTTTCATTATGAATTAATAACAACAATATCAATCATATACTGATATATTATTATAAGTATGAAACAACCCTATTTCACCATCTATCCATCTTACGAAAAACGAAATCACCGCGCGTGCGTACGTACGGAATACCGTATCCACGCCGTGGTGTAATCTATTTTCCACCACCACCTTACTTGGATGGGTATAATGGTGTAAATAATGAATATATATGATTATTGTAAAGTGATATTGATTCTGAAATAATATACATAAACTCCAATACAGTTCCACGATCATGGGAACAATATCATCACTCGTGCGTACGTACGGAATACCGTCTCCACGATGCGATGCAACTCGTTCTACATGATTTTCATTGCATAATGATTACATAAATTATTTGAGTGAATAAATATGATATATATTACAAAAATACCATTCTGGAAATGAAGTATCTATAACCTAAAAATAATAATAAGAATTTATTCGACAAAACACGCATAAGAACAAAAAGTAATAAACAACCAAATAACAAGTAGCAATGAAATATTACTAATAATAAGCTAAGAATATGACCATATATGATATCATAACAATGAGTATGATTCTGGAATAAGTCAATGACATTATTTAAATTATTATACAGGAGGTTCGGACACTTAAGAATCAAATCGGACCTAAGGTAAGTTAAAATCTCACAATATCAAATTTTATCCGAGATTGTTTATACTTCAGAATTTACTGGGGAATATTTATCATCCACATCCATGTTTCCTCAATATGTAATATTTATATCCTTCTACAATAGTTTATATCCAATTTTACCCTTCGGTGAGTTTTTAGTAAAAGATATGAAATGAATCTTTTGTCATTTTTCGTACGAGGTACTTTTTGACTTTTTCGACAAAAGTACGAGAAGAATGTTTTTTTAACTTATACGGAATGAATGGATTTTTAAAAAATTATTTCCAAGAATCTTAATTTACATGTTTTCAAGTTTATTTTTAATCAACTTATTTTATTTTAAAATTGTATGACATGTTAAGAAAGGAAAAAATTTTTTGAAGTAGAAAGGATATTTTCTTCAAGAATGGAGTTCAAGTGTTTTATCAAAATTATTTTCCATCTAAGATAATATAGGGTTATGTTTATATCCCTATTATTAAATTTATTTGATTATGTTGTGATGGAATTATTTTTATGAATTCATTTATCTTATATGAATTGTTTTATGATGTCACGATGTTTAAGAATCCCATTTTTATTACATTGGTTATGCAATGATGTATGATTTATGATTTTGTGGCACACATAAGAATGGTATCATTATGATATGGGTGGGACCTATATTTCCCTCCAATGCATTGGGTAAAGATTTATATCTCATGATATAGACATGGATGGAACGGCAGGTTAAACCGGTTCAGTGAAACAGGACTGAAACGAGGAGTGAACTCGGTTCAGAAATGGACTTTGTCCGCTAAGATAGTCTTGGAAATGAGTCTTGACTAATAAGAAATTATTATCTATGATTATGTGTGTATGAAAAAAAGCTTCATGTTTTAAGTTATGATTATTGTGATTACATTTCACTACCATGATTTGTCCCACATTATGAAATTATGATCTCTTTTGCAGGGTAAGATTTCCAAAATGTTATGCTCTTATGAATATGATGTGATTGATATTTCTTTTGTTTACCCTTACTAAGCATTTGAGCTCACCCTTTTGTATGTTTTCCTTCCCCAGGTCAGGAAGAAGGTTATTAAGTAAGATATTACAAATGGGACTATATATATGATGAAATAAATGGGAGACAGTGTAGACGATTTATGAACCAGTTGTTTATGTTTCCCAGTTTCTAAAGACACTATACCGATATGGTCCTTTCATGGTTTTGTTATATGTTGTAATAAGTGTACTTAAATTTTTAAGTACAAACAATGTATGTAAAGTATGGGTCATTATACATATCAAACTTGAGAGCACATTGAACGATTTCCTCATAGTTATTTAAGTCCCTTATGGCTAATTCCCTTTGAATATTTGGGTTTAAGCCACTAAATAATCGATCAATTTTACTCTCAGGTTGGATAATAATTCCAGAAGCATACCTTGAAATTACTGTAAAATTTTCTTCATAGGTGCCAACATATTCATCATCATTTTTCTTAAACTCAAGGAACACCTTATACATATTTATTCAAATAATACAAGGAAAGTACTTATTAAAAAATAAGTTCTTAAACTCATCCCATTCCATGGATTCAATTTCATTTCTTTGACTTGTATTTTTGATAAGGTTTCACCATTGATCAGCTTCACCTTCCAAATGATATACCGTTAAGATGAATTTATCATGTTTTGAACATTGGAGAATTGGAAATATCTTTTCAGTGGTACTGATCCATTGTTCAGCCACTAATGGATCAGAAGATCCACTGAAAGAAGGTGGACGCTGCCTTATGAAGGACTCAACAGAATGTCATTCCCTCCTTTTCTCGTTTGGATGTCATGCATGATTTATATATTGAGAAAGTTTTGTGAGAATAAATACAAGATTTTATGTTCTAGCTCCCATAACATTTGGTTTCTCAAAAGGAAAATCATTTCATTTCCCATCACATTCATCATTAATGCAGTTCCTTCTAGTTCAAACCATTGAAAAAACCAAGAAGCATAGTGTGAGCAACACTAATCATAATGGGAAAACCACATAATAAAGAATAATATTTCAATTTAGGATATTTAGGTTTTATCCTAAGTTATTTATGATCATTTATAAAACACTAGGATTGTAAACTATACTTTTACATATCCTTAGATTTCTTCCTAAGGTTTTTTATCATAGTTTCCAAAGGTTAACTATACCTTTCCTCTGATACAACCTATAAAGAACCATAATTTATGTACATTGATATTAATTCAAATTTAAATAATATTAATTAAAAAATATAAAAAATCCATGATAGGACCATATAGGTATAATTTATTTAGAAATTGAGAAACATAAACAAGTAGATCATAATACATGTTCATTGTCTCCCACTTATTTCTCCAGAACTAGACCCATTTTTGACATATCTTACTTAATACCTTTATTCATGCCCTGGGGAAAAGAAACATATGAAAGGGTGAGGTCATATTCTCAGTAAGGGTAAATAAGGGATATATCAATCATATCATAATCATAAGACATAATAACATAACATTTGAAAATATTATCCTACATATGAAAGATCGTGATATCATGCCATGTGATAAATCATGAAAGTTCATAAGAATCAATGAACATAATCCCAAAAGTCATAACATAAGACATGACGTTTTTTGGCATACATATAAGAATATAAAATTATTTCATATTAGTTAAGGCTCATTTCCATGACCATCATGACAGACAAAGTCCATTAACGAACTGAGTTCACTCCTCATTCTAGCCCTATATTACTGAACCGAGATCATTTATTGTTCTATACATGTATATATCATGAGATATAAATATTTACCCAATGAATTGAAGGGATATATAGGTCCCACACATATCATAATGAAATCATTCTTACGTGTTCCACAATATCATAAATCATTCATCATAACCCATGGAATAAAATGGGTTTCTTTAAACATCATCCCATCTTAACATAATCCATATAAAACAAACGGATTTCATAAATATAATTCCATAATAAACATAATAAAATAATAGGAAAAATAAGTATATTATACTTAAAACATAACCCTATTAAAAAATTCCATCTTATATGGAGATTAATTTTGATATAACACTTGAAATTAATTCTTCAGGAAAATAACCTTTTTTCTTCGAAAGCATTTTCTTTTCTCAAAATAACGCAAAATTTTAAAATAAAATAACTTATTTGAAAATAAACTTGAAATAATGGAGAGGAGGATTCATGGAAATAATGTGTTATTAATACATTCAAATCCATTCATTCCATATAAGTTAAAAAACATTCTCCTTGTACTTTTGCTGGAAAAGTCAAAAAGTACCTCGTATTGAATAACAACAAAAGATTCCTTTCATACTGTTTAATAAATATTCACCA
This sequence comes from Viscum album, assembly GCA_963277665.1. Classification (NCBI taxonomy): domain Eukaryota; kingdom Viridiplantae; phylum Streptophyta; class Magnoliopsida; order Santalales; family Viscaceae; genus Viscum; species Viscum album. The sequence goes on from OY728137.1 coordinate 1,657,853,773, forward strand.
ATGGGTAAAATTTAATTTTAAAAATCATAGAAGAATAGTAATAATATTAAATATTTAGGAAACATGGATGTGGATGATAAATATACCCCCATAAATACTTACATATAATTTTTTTTGGATAATAATGATATTGCAAAATTATCCCTTACCTTTGGTATGATCTCCTTTGTATGTATCTGAACCACCTGTATAATGATTTAAACAATTTAATTTACTTATTTTTATAATCATATTAATTTTTATGATATCATATATGATCATATTATCAGTTTTTTGTTAATAATATTTCATTATTACTTGTTATTCGGGTACTAATTGCTTCATTTTCTTATGCATGTTTTATAGAATAAGTTCCAATTATCCTTAATAAGTCATATTTATATACTTAAAAAATGATATTAACATAATATATACCATATTTATTCATTTTTTACATTTATATAATCATGATTTAATTAATATCGTGTAAAATGAATCACATTGCATCGTGGATACGATAGGCCATACATACACACAAGTGATGATATCATTCCCATATTTGTTGAATGGTATTGAATTGGATGATATATAATATTTAAGAATTAATATAATGTTATAATAATCATATATAGTTATTATTTCCATCATTATACCCATCCAAGTAAGGTGGTGGTGAAAAAAAGATTACACTATGGCGTGGATATGACAATCAGTATATACGCACGCGTGATGATTTCATTTTTCATAGGATAGATAGAAGGTGGAATATGGTTTTTTAATAATTATAATAAAATATTAGTATATAAGTGATAATTAATTTATTAATTTATAATAAAAAAATCATTAATATGAATTAAAATAAGAAATAAGTTTGAAATAATCAGTAGACGAGATTACCTCTTCTTCGACTTGCTTCCTCTAAATCACCACTTAGAGCACTAGAGTTGGTATTTGAAGAAGACCAAAACCTATAGAATGTAACTAGGGAAGTTTATAAGAAAAAATGGTAGGTTATGGACTATATTTAAGGCTCAATGTAAAGTGAAGAGGTGAGGGAGGATGTTCCCTTTTATAATTGAGGTGATGGACACTTTTGGAAACACCAAAAAATATTTATTTATAATAAAATAAAACCCCATCCAAAAACCTAAAAAATGACCCAAATTAAAATATGAGACTAGATAATATTTCAATATCATCAATTAATAAATTTTTGACAATTATTTATATCAATTTAAACATTATAATTTTAATTAACACTTAGTTATTCATTTAACTTTTTAACTAGTGTAAAAAAAATTCAATATTAAAAGGGTGAAATATTTACTTATTTGATGTAAATTAGAACATAAATAAATAATTTAAACATTTTATACTATTTAATAATTATTACATATTTTTAATTTTTTTTATGATTGTTAAATTATTTAATAAAACATTATTTTGATAAACAATCAATAGTGTCAATTTTGACACTATTCAATTCATTGATTTTTAAAAATATTAAGACAACAAGTTAACTTAAAACCAAATATTTTATTATATTTATAATAGGTAAATGTTATCTATAAAATTCATTATAAATATTAATTAGACCAAATTATATTTATTTTAATATTTTTAATAACATTTATTTGCTATATATATTAATAAAATAATTACTACATCAATATTGTGAATTATTTAATACAATTATTTATTGAATAAAAATTATAAATAAAATAATATGATGAATATTAATCTATTATATTTTATAAGAATATTTTTATTCGAATTTATCTTCTATAAAATCCAACATTTAAAATGTTATACTTATTAAATTATGAATGTGACAACTTTAACATCACTTTAAATAAAATAATATAAGTGTCACAATATCTTCTATAAGGATAAAAATGGCCACTAAATCGACACTTGAATGGTTATGGTCTAGATATAATCTAAAAATAAGATTTAGTCATTTTTTTGGGTCCTTTGATGGTTATTATATTTTTAATAAATTTTTTTTATTGATTTATCATCAATTAATTAATTTTTACATCATCAAAGTATAAGTATTTAAGGTAATTATTTATTTCCTAAAAATCACAAATAAATTACCATGATAAATAAAAACATTTTAAATTTCAAATAAGTATTTATAATTGAATTTATCTTCTATATAATATTATATAATAAATGATTTTGTTATTAAAATTTGAGTGATACATATATAATTTTTCATTAAATAAAATAAAATAAATGTTCTAACCTCATCCAAGTGGCCTAAAAAGGGAACCATTTCGATCCAAGGATGTTTTATGTTGAATAAAACTTATCCAAGTATTAGTATAAGTTTTATGGAAATTTTATAATAGTATTATTACCCTTAATTACATGATTTAGCCTTTTATCGTACTAATAAAAATTACCGAAGTTACTATTCATAATTCCTAAAAATAAAATAAATCTATTTAAATAATTTTTACCTAATGATTCCAAATATGGAATCCATTTTTAGAAATTTAAAATAAATAATTTTCAATAGTTAATTTAAAATTAATCCCTTTTTCGGAAATAGAGAACAAGTTTTAAAAGTTAAAACATTGCAAAAGATTGAAATGTTTTTACATATGAATTCAATGTAAAATTAATTATAATGACATAAATTATATTAAATGATAAAAATATATTCTATGTATACTCTAATAACATTTAATATTATAATTTAACCATATAAATTATTTCAATGAAAACATTTGTTTTCAATTAAAATTTAGTGTATTTTTACTATTCATCAAAATTTGAAAGTTATTAGATTTTGTTTAAATTTCATCCAAAGTTAATTTTTATATCCCACTTACAAAGAAAATTTTTATGTTATCATATAAAAATTATTAATATCTCAAAATCTTAATTTAAAAGGGGTTCTCCATTAAAAGGTGGAAAATTACCATTTTGAAAAATATAGGTTTTTATACATCAAATAGGGTGTATTCATACCCTATGAGAAAAATAGCTATTTAATGAATATGAAAAATATTTTCTTAAGTATATAACATATATATTTCATTAATTTTATTTACTAATAGTAATTCACTCAATTTATTAATAAAAAAATAAAAACATATAATTGATTTATATTTTTTATAAATAATTAGTAGCAAATGTGTAGCATCCCACCTTTTTATCACATAAACTTTCATTACATTATACAAAACTGAGGATCTTTAAGGTTTAGTGTCTTGGAAACCAGGAACTTAAAACATGAAAACATAAAACATTATTCTTAAACACTTGAAAGGCTTCTCCTCATGTTCATCCTAGGTTCATTACTGCATCTCATAACCTGGGGACATACATCAAATGAAAGGGTGAGCAGAAGGCCCAGTAAGGGAAACAAGGGAAACATTTAACATGTGAACATGAGATACATCAACTATGTCATGAACAAGAACTTTAAGACATGATAAAAAAAATCATGTGGCATATCACAATAAAAATAAATTTTTTCATAACTTTAAGATGTGGCTACATCATTTAACATAGACAATCATGAACATATCACCAAGGTCCATCCCCAATGTGTCATTTGAAAATTACCAAGGTTATTCACCAAGGTATCGTGAAAATTGTAATCTCTAGTGGTTACATCATTACCCAATGCATTGGAGCGCTATCAGGGCGCACCCTTAAATTTGCCTTTATTATCATGTGAGCCACATATATAATCATCAAACATTTCATAAATAACCCATATAGCATAAAATAAATGGGTTTCATTTCATAATCACAACTTTTTAAAAACTGCTTTAAAGACATGATCATTACGTCACTTTAAAACCCACAGAAAAGGAAGGTGGGTCTCATGTATGTAAATCCCAGAATTTAAAATAGAAATTTTTTGTATATATGTGAATACCCATTTAGAAGAAATATCTTTGAGTATTCACTTAATAATATAAAAGAACTTTAGAAAAAGAGAGAGACATTTTGAGATGGAAATTCTGCAGCATAACGGCTATGTTACGAGGTTTTAGAAGACATTAAAAAGAGAGGGAAAATGGGTCAAACATTCATAAATGACCCATAAAACAGTAGATGAACAGAATAAGAAGGATAAATGATCATGGTAATTAAATGTCAAGGACATACCATTTGAAATGAAAAACATGGAAGGAAGACAAAAATTAGATTTCTCTTATGAAAGTTCGGCAGCCTAGCGGCGTTACTTAAACTTCAAAAACAATGATTTGAAAATATCAAATAGGGTCTCTCATCATGTGAACATAAGAGTTCAGTATGATAGATATAGATATAATTCCCCAACATAATTAAAAAGGAACTTGAAATACTTGACATGAAAGTAGAACTTTGAAAAGAATGAGAAGGGTGAAAGAATCCCCTAAAAAATTCGTCAGTCTAACGACGCCACTTAAAACTTCAAAATACTGAATTGAAGAGATAAAATGGGGTCTATCATCATATGAACATAAGAGTCCAGTATGATAGATATAGAGATCATACCCCAACATAAAAAAAAGGAACTTGAAAGAATTGACATGAAAGTAGAACTTCAAAATGAGAAGGGTGAAGAACCACTTAAAAATTCGGCAGCCTAACGGCGCCACTTAAAACTTCAAAATACTGAATTGAATAGATCAAATGGGGTCTCTCATAATATGATCATAAAAGATTATTATGATAAATTTAGAGATCATACCCCAACATAATAAAAAGGAACTTGAAATACTTTACATGAAAATAGATCTTGAAAAATGAGAAGGGAGAAAGAATCCGTTACAAATATTTTGGCAGCCTAACGGCGCCACTTAAAACTTCATAAAAAGAAATAATGAGAGTAAGAGGGGATCTCTCATTATATGAACATGAAAAGGTCAGTAAGAGGAGTATAAAAGAACATCCTCCAACATAAGAACATGGAGCATAAAAGTAATGACATAAAAGAGATTACTTGAAGTGAAAGAGAGAGGTCGGATCCCTTACCTTAAAATGTAACTCTTAAACCTCAAAGGATGGGACCTTGAGGGCTTGGGGGCACCTTGGGATGACTCATTGGGAGGTAATGAGACCATAACTTCGTTGGGGAATATTGGGGAGTCGAATGGATGAGAGGAGGGCTTGGTATTTATAGAGAAAGTGAGGGGACAAGGCATTAATGGCTAAGGGACACCTCAAAAGTGGTTTTCTCAAAAGCATGGGCCCTCCCATGGTACTTCCCATAAAGTTAGGCTACATGGGGACCCCCATACAATAATTCATCACCCTTGGCTGGCCAACCCTTAAAAAATCTCATGACATCATCATGACACAATTATGATGTCATTAAACATACCGAAACCCTAAAAGTGTATTTTCACTATTCACTGAAAATTCAACTTTCTCAGAAAGATCCCAAAATTTCACCTTAATAAAATATCAATGCTCTGATTTCAAAAAATGAACTCCATTTTATAAAAATAATTTTCAAAATATTTTTAATTCATTTTTAAAATAAATACACTATTCACCGAAAATTCATTTTTTCAGAAAAAACCACAAAAATTACCATAACATAATATCGGTGCTCTGAGTTCAAAAATGAAATCCATTTTATAAAAATAATTTTCTAAATATTTTTAATTTAATTTTTAATTTAAAAACACTATTCACCCAAAAAAACTAATACTTGAATAATAATTTTTGAAACCGTTATTTAACCATTTTATTGAATCACATTACTTAATCAAGGTGCCTAGATTATTTTAAAACTTTCTTTAAGTGAGATTACTAATCCATTTGGTCATATTACTAATCCTAATAAAAAAATCACTATTCATAATTTACTATTCATCAAAAATCAAGTTGATCTTATTAGACTCCAAATTTTGTACTGAACATAATTGTAGAAGACCATTTTTCGAAAATCATTACACATTTTTAATTATTTAAGGTTTACATAAACATTTTTAAAATAACCTTCTTCTAAAATTCATCAAAAATATGCATACTATATTTATCCGGTCATTTGAAAATTCATAACTTCATCATAAGAAGAAATCCCAATTTTTATTTAAAACAAAGGATTACACAAGGTAGTTACGGTCTCCTTACATAGCCTCTTATCACACCAGCATAGGACCTAAGTGTAAGGTGTGCTAAGGTGAGAGAGTCCGAGGGAGGCTCGACCAACATTGCCCGAGTAGTAATTTCAATCAGTTTGAACTTCTCGTGAAGGTGATTCCGTTCTAGTTTCACACGATGAAGTTAGGATTGGGTTTGGTCCAGAGCAAAGCCCAATGGTGCTACCTCCTTCCCAAGTTCTGTTAGATGGGCTTCGATCGGTCCAAGGCTACTAGGTGAGGCCATCAAATCTTCTTTCTATAATAATTAACCAAGATTACTTGTATTTAGAGACAATAATCAAAACATTTTGTTCACAGCGGTCATATTGACCGTTGGTCATATAACAGTCAGAACCCAATGGTCTCATTTTAATTATAATCATGTTTATCAAATAAAACATTTTTGTTGAGTATAAAAATAAAATAAAATAACACATGAAATTAGGAAACAAGATTTATTCAAAATTTCGGGCCGTTACAATCTTCCCCCCTTAAGAAATTGCGTCCTCACAATTTTAAAAAATTGGGTTTTGAAATTTCATTGAAAGTCCCACATCGGAAAAAGAGTCCGTGACACCATTACTTTAAAAGAAAGAAAAGGAAGTACAAAGGCCACCCGAGTTTACTCATACTAGGATTCTATGTAGGAAACATGGACATGGAGGAGAAAACAAAGGGTCACGTCCTAAAGGAGAGTGATAGAAAACATGATTAGGAAGAATTTAACCACCAGAAAATCCCAAAATTATGATGTGTGCAAGCGGTATTTGATTACCTAGTAGGAAACGTAAACCAGCAACGTTTTTGTTTTACGTTCCTTTTCATAACTTTGAGGAATTCATTTACAACATAGAACAAAAACATAAGGAAATATATCTACCTTCATGTAGAGTTTCATCCTTTAATAAGTTTCTACCCAAAACTAATCTTTTCTCTAAACTATGAGCATTCAAAACTACTTGGTCTCATCAAAACACAAGAATCATCTTCTATAGAATCACATAATCCACAAAAGATTAACTATCTATTTCTTTTATCTTTAAACATTATCCCAAAAACCGAAAGGGTAAGGTAAAATAACTCTTCAAAAATAAAGAATCCCATAGGAATGGAAAATACTTTTAAATCTTCAAAGTTCCATGGTACTACCCAAAGTTCATCATAGTCCATTCCATAAATAACGGTCCTTAAAATTCCTCAAAATAAACCAAACTAATATTGAAACCCAAATACAAGAAGGATTTGATAACATAGTCTTCCAAAATAAACTTCATTGTTCATCTCCAAACAACATCAACCACTCCTAACATCTTATAACAAAAGTATATAACCTAAACATATTTAACCCAAGATAGGTTAATCATTCCCATAAGTAACCTAAATTACTATAAGTCCACCTTAAATTCATCGATTCTTCAAATATAAGTCAACCTTACTCCTCAATGAAAATATTGTTGTAATCTATTTACCTAGATCATATAGGGTCCCCAAAATAGTGAACGTCTTCCAAAATAAAAATCATATTATAATCCCCTAATCATCTCTGTCATATTAATACGGCAATCATAGCATTTCTTATCACATTGGTTGTTGAGACATGTTCGTCCATTTCCCGCCATTAACTAAGAAAAGAAACTATAATTAGGGGCTTAAATACTTAGCCAATAATCATGAAAAGAAACTTAAAGCATATAAGGATAACTTGTAGTTGAAAATTATACCCTAACTTGTGATCCCCTAGGGTCCCATCTAGGTTATCCATGATCATATATTCTTATGTGAATCTTCATTTTATTTTATCTTTGTTCCTTTAACAATGATTCATACTAAGCTTATGAATTTACCAAATCATATCCCCCGGGAGTGTCGTAACCAAGAGTGTAGCAAGGCCCGTTGTCGTGTACCAGTTCCCGTTCAAGTCTAGCTCAAAGCGGTGTTTTCAGGTTTTAACCCTATGTACATATGTTCCAGAGCCACCTCTACTTGCCCGTATCCAGACAGGGATGTATTTGCTTGGCAACCCCTTACTCAATACTCACCAAAATACCAGGAAGATTTCCTATATTTTAACTTTTCTATATGCTTCTTCCTAAATTTTTCATATCCTAATTTCCACAAATAACTAAACCATCCTTTGATACCAACTGTAGCATCCCACCTTTTTATCACATAAACTTTCATTACATTATACAAAACTGAGGATCTTTAAGGTTTAGTGTCTTAGAAACCAGGAACTTAAAACATGAAAACATAAAACATTATTCTTAAACACTTGAAAGGCTTCTCCTCATGTTCATCCTAGGTTCATTACTGCATCTCATAACCTGGGGACATACATCAAATGAAAGGGTGAGCAGAAGGCCCAGTAAGGGAAACAAGGGAAACATTTAACATGTGAACATGAGATACATCAACTATGTCATGAACAAGAACTTTAAGGCATGATAAAAAAAATCATGTGGCATATCACAATAAAAATAAATTTTTTCATAACTTTAAGATGTGGCTACATCATTTAACATAGAAAATCATTAACATATCACCAAGGTCCATCCCCAAGGTGTCATTTGAAAATTACCAAGGTTATTCACCAAGGTATCGTGAAAATTGTAATCTCTAGTGGTTACATCATTACCCAATGCATTGGAGCGCTATCAGGGCGCACCCTTAAATTTGCCTTTATTATCATGTGAGCCACATATATCATCATAAAAAATTTCATAAATAACCCATATAGCATAAAATAAATGGGTTTAATTTCATAATCACAACGTTTTAAAAACTGCTTTAAAGACATGATCTTTACGTCACTTTAAAACCCACAGAAAAGGAAGGTGGGTCTCATGAATGTAAATCCCAGAATTTAAAATAGAACATTTTGGTATATATGTGAATACCCATTTAGAAGAAATATCTTTGAGTATTCACTTAATAATATAAAAGAACTTTAGAAAAATAGAGAGACATTTTGAGACGGAAATTCTGCAGCATAACGTCTATGTTACGAGGTTTTAGAAGACATTAAAAAGAGAGGGAAAATGGGTCAAACATTCATAAATGACCTATAAAACAGTAGATGGACAGAATAATAAGGATAAATGATCATGGTAATGAAATTTAAAGGACATACCATTTGAAATGAAAAACATGGAAGGAAGACAAAAATTAGATTTCTCTTATGAAAGTTCGGCAGCCTAGCGGCGTTACTTAAACTTCAACAAAAATGATTTGAAAATATCAAATAGGGTCTCTCATCATGTGAAAATAAGAGTTCAGTATGATATATATAGAGATAATTCCCCAACATAATTAAAAAGTAACTTGAAATACTTGACATGAAAGTAGAACTTTGAAAATAATGAGAAGGGTGAAAGAATCCCCTAAAAAATTCTGCAGTCTAATGGCGCCACTTAAAACTTCAAAATACTGAATTGAAGAGATCAAATGGGGTCTCTCATCATATGAACATAAGAGTCCAGTATGATAGATATAGAGATCATACCCCAACATAACAAAAAGGAACTTGAAAGAATTGACATGAAAGTAGAACTTCAAAATGAGAAGGGTGAAGAACCACTTAAAAATTCGGCAGCCTAACAACGCCACTTAAAACTTCAAAATACTGAATTGAATAGATCAAATGGGGTCTCTCATCATATGATCATAAAATATTAGTATGATAAATTTATATATCATACCCCAACATAATAAAAAGGAACTTGAAATACTTTTCATGAAAATAGATCTTGAAAAATGAGAAGGGAGAAAGAATCCGTTACAAAAATTTCGGCAGCCTAACGGCGCCACTTAAAACTTCATAAAACGAAATAATGAGAGTAAGAGGGGATATCTCATTATATGAACATGAAAAGGGCAGTAAGAGGAGTATAAAAGAAAATCCTCCAACATAAGAACATGGAGCATAAAAGTAATGACATAAAAGAGATTACTTGAAGTGAAAGAGAGAGGTCGGATCCCTTACCTTAAAATGTAACTCTTAAACCTCAAAGGATGGGACCTTGAGGGCTTGGGGGCACCTTAGGATGACTCCTTGGGAGGTAATGAGACTAGAACTTCGTTGGGGAATATTGGGGAGTCTAATGGATGAGAGGAGGGCTTGGTATTTATAGGGAAAGTGAGGGGACAAGGCATTAATGGCCAAGGGACACCTCAAAAGTGGTTTTCTCAAAAGCATGGGCCCTCCCATGGTACTTCCCATAAAGTTAGGCCACATGGGGACCCCCACACAATAATTCATAACCCTTGGCCGGAAAACCCTTAAAAAATCTCATGACATCATCATGACACAGTTATGATGTCATTAAACATACAGAAACCCTAAAAGTGTATTTTCACTATTCACTGAAAATTCAACTTTCTCAGAAAGATCCCAAAATTTCACCTTAATCAAATATCAATGCTCAGATTTAAAAAATGAACTCCATTTTATAAAAATAATTTTCTAAATATTTTTAATTTATTTTTAAAATAAATACACTATTCACCGAAAATTCATTTTTTTCAGAAAAAACCACAAAAATTACCATAACATAATATCGGTGCTCTGAGTTCAAAAATGAAATCCATTTTATAAAAATAATATTATAAATATTTTTAATTTAATTTTTAATTTAAAAACACTATTCACCCAAAAAAACTAATACTTGAATAATAATTTTTGAAACCGTTATTTAACCATTTTATTGAATCACATTACTTAATCAAGGTGCCTAGATTATTTTAAAACTTTCTTTAAGTGAGATTACTAATCCATTTGGTCATATTACTAATCCTAATCAAAGAATCACTATTCATAATTTACTATTCATCAAAAATCAAGTTGATCTTATTAGACTCCAAATTTTGTACTGAACATAATTGTAGAAGACCATTTTTTGAAAATCATTATACATTTTTAATTATTTAAGGTTTACATAAACATTTTTAAAATAACCTTCTTCTAAAATTCATCAAAAATATGCATACTATATTTATCCGGTCATTAGAAAATTCATAACTTCATCATAAGAAGAAATCCCAATTTTTATTTAAAACAAAGGATTACACAAGGTAGTTACGGTCTCCTTACATAGCCTCTTATCACACCAGCATAGGACCTAAGTGTAAGGTGTGCTAAGGTGAGAGAGTCCGAGGGAGGCTTGGCCAACATTGCCCGAGTAGTAATTTCAATCAGTTTGAACTTCTCGTGAAGGCGATTCCGTTCTAGCTTCACACGATGAAGTTCGGCTTGGGTTTGGTCCAGAGCAAAGCCCAATGGTTCTACCTCCTTCCCAAGTTCTGTTAGATGGGCTTCGATCGGTCCAAGGATACTAGGTGAGACCATCAAATCTTCTTTCTATAATAATTAACCAAGATTACTTGTATTTAGAGACAATAATCAAAACATTTTGTTCACAGCGGTCATATTGACCGTTGGTCATATAACAGTTAGAACCCAATGGTCTCATTTTAATTATAATCATGTTTATCAAATAAAACATTTTTCTTGAGTATAAAAATAAAATAAAATAACACATGAAATTAGGAAACAAGATTTATTCAAAATTTCAGGCCGTTACAATCTTCCCCCCTTAAGAAATTGCGTCCTCGCAATTTTAAAAAATCGGGTTTTGAAATTTCATTGAAAGTCCCACATCGGAAAAATAGTCCGTGACACCATTACTTTAAAAGAAAGAAAAGGAAGTACAAAGGCCACCCGAGTTTACTCATACTAGGATTCTATGTAGGAAACATGGACATGGAGGAGAAAACAAAGGGTCACGTCCTAAAGGAGAGTGATAGAAAACATGATTAGGAAGAATTTAACCACCAGAAAATCCCAAAATTATGATGTGTGCAAGCGGTCTTTGATTACCTAGTAGGAAACATAAACCAACAACATTTTTGTTTTACGTTCCTTTTCATAACTTTTAGGAATTCATTTACAACATAGAACAAAAACATAAGGAAATATATCTACCTTCATGTAGAGTTTCATCCTTTAATAAGTTTCTACCCAAAACTAATCTTTTCTCTAAACTATGAGCATTCAAAACTACTTGGTCTCATCAAAACACAAGAATCATCTTCTAGAGAATCACATAATCCACAAAAGATTAACTGTCTATTTCTTTTATCTTTAAAAATTATCCCAAAAACTGAAAGGGTAAGGTAAAACAACTCTTCAAAAAGGAAGAATCCCATAGGAATGGAAACTACTTTTAAATCTTCAAAGTTCCATGGTACTACCCAAAGTTCATCATAGTCCATTCCATAAATAACAGTCCTTAAAATTCCTCAATATAAACCAAACTAATATTGAAACCCAAATACAAGAAGGATTTGATAACATAGTCTTCCAAAATAAACTTCATTGTTCATCTCCAAACAACATCAACCACTCCTAACATCTTATAACAAAAGTATCTAACCTAAACATATTTAACCCAAGATAGGTTAATCATTCCCATAAGTAACCTAAATTACTATAAGTCCACCTTAAATTCATCGATTCTTCAAATATAAGTCAACCTTACTCCTTAATGAAAATACCGTTGTAATCTATTTACCTAGATCATATAGGGTCCCCAAAATAGTGAACGTCTTCCAAAATAAAAATCATATTTTAATCCCCTAATCATCTCTGTCATATTAATACGACAATCGTAGAATTTCTTATCACATTGGTTGTTGAGACATGTTCGTCCATTTCCCTCCATTAACTAAGAAAAGAAACTATAATTAGGGGCTTAAATACTTAGCCAATAATCATGAAAAGAAACTTAAAGCATATAAGGATAACTTGTAGTTGAAAAGTGTACCCTAACTTGTGATCCCCTAGGTTCCCATCTAGGTTATCCATGATCATATATTCTTATGTGAATCTTCATTTTATTTTATCTTTGTTCCTTTAACAATGGTTCATACTAAGCTTATGAATTTACCAAAGCATATCCCCCGGGAGTGTCGTAACCAAGAGTGCAGCAAGGCCCGTTGTCGTGTACCAGTTCCCGTTCGAGTCTAGCTCAAAGAGGTGTTTTCGGGTTTTAACCCTATGTACATCTGTTCCAGAGCCACCTCTACCTACTCGTATCCAGACATGGATGTATTTGCTTGGCAACCCCTTACTCAATACTCACCAAAATACCAGGAAGATTTCCTATATTTTAACTTTTCTATATGCTTCTTCCTAAATTTTTCATATCCTAATTTCCACAAATAACTAAACCATCCTTTGATACCAACTGTAGAATCCCACCCTTTTATCACATAAACTTTCATTACATTATACAAAACTGAGGATCTTTAAGGTTTAGTGTCTTGGAAACCAGGAACTTAAAACATGAAAACATAAAACATTATTCTTAAACACTTGAAAGGATTCTACTCATGTTCATCCTAGGTTCATTACTGCATCTCATAACCTGGGGACATACATCAAATGAAAGGGTGAGCAGAAGGCCCAGTAAGGGAAACAAGGGAAACATTTAACATGTGAACATGATATACATCAACTATGTCATGAACAAGAACTTTAAGGCATGATAAAAAAAATCATGTGGCATATCACAATAAAAATAATTTTTTTCATAACTTTAATATGTGGCTACATCATTTAACATAGACAATCATGAACATATCACCAAGGTCCATCCCCAAGGTGTCATTTTAAAATTACCAAGGTTATTCACCAAGGTATCCTGAAAATTGTAATCTCTAGTGGTTACATCATTACCCAATGCATTGGAGCTCTATCAGGGCGCACCCTTAAATTTTCCTTTATTATCATGTGAGCCACATATATCATCATCAAAAATTTCATAAATAACCCATATAACATAAAATAAATGGGTTTCATTTCATAATCACAATGTTTTAAAAACTGCTTTAAAGACATGATCTTTACGTCACTTTAAAACCCACAGAAAAGGAAGGTGGGTCTCATGTATGTAAATACCAGAATTTAAAATAGAACATTTTGGTATATATGTGAATACCCATTTAGAATAAAGATCTTTGAGTATTTACTTAATAATATAAAATAACTTTAGAAAAAGAGAGAGACATTTTGAGACGGAAATTCTGCAGCATAACGGCTATGTTACGAGGTTTTAGAAGACATTAAAAAGAGAGGGAAAATGGGTCAAACCTTCATAAATGACCCATAAAACAGTAGATGGACAGAATAAGAAGGATAAATGATCATGGTAATGAAATTTCAAGGACATACCATTTGAAATGAAAAACATGGAAGGAAGACAAAAATTAGATTTCTCTTATGAAAGTTCGGCAGCCTAGCGGCGTTACTTAAACTTCAAAAAAAATGATTTGAAAATATCAAATAGGGTCTCTCATAATGTGAAAATAAGAGTTCAGTATGATAGATATAGAGATAATTCCCCAACATAATTAAAAATGAACTTGAAAGACTTGACATGAAAGTAGAACTTTGAAAATAATGAGAAGGGTGAAAGAATCCCCTAAAAAATTCGGCAGTCTAACGGCGCCACTTAAAACTTCAAAATACTGAATTGAAGAGATCAAATGGGGTCTCTCATCATATGAACATAAGATTCCAGTATGATAGATATATAGATCATACCCCAATATAACAAAAAGTAACTTGAAAGAATTGACATGAAAGTAGAACTTCAAAATGGGAAGGGTGAAGAACCACTTAAAAATTCGGCAGCCTAACGGCGCCACTTAAAACTTCAAAATACTGAATTGAATAGATCAAATGGGGTCTCTCATCATATGATCATAAAAGATTAGTATGATAAATTTATAGATCATACCCCAACATAATAAAAAGGAACTTGAAATACTTTAAATGAAAATAGATCTTGAAAAATGAGAAGGGAGAAAGAATCCGTTACAAAAATTTTGGCAGCCTAACGGCGCCACTTAAAACTTCATAAAACGAAATAATGAGAGTAAGAGGGGATCTCTCATTATATGAACATGAAAAGGGCAGTAAGAGGAGTATAAAAGAACATCCTCCAACATAATAACATGGAGCATAAAAGTAATGACATAAAAAAGATTACTTGAAGTGAAAGAGAGAGGTCAGATCCCTTACCTTAAAATGTAACTCTTAAACCTCAAAGGATGGGACCTTGAGGGATTGGGGGCACCTTGGGATGACTCCTTGGGAGGTAATGAGACCAGAACTTCGTTGGGGAAGATTGGGGAGTCGAATGGATGAGAGGAGGGCTTGGTATTTATAGGGAAAGTGAGGGGACAAGGCATTAATGGCCAAGGGACACCTCAAAAGTGGTTTTCTCAAAAGCATGGGCCCTCCCATGGTACTTCCCATAAAGTTAGGCCACATGGGGACCCCCACAAAATAATTCATCACCCTTGGCCGACCAACCCTTAAAAAATCTCATGACATCATCATGACACAGTTATGATGTCATTAAACATACCGAAACCCTAAAAGTGTATTTTCACTATTCACTGAAAATTCAACTTTCTCAGAAAGATCCCAAAATTTCACCTTAATCAAATATCAATGCTCTGATTTCAAAAATGAACTCCATTTTATAAAAATAATTTTCTAAATAATTTTAATTTATTTTTAAAATAAATACACTATTCACCAAAAATTCCTTTTTTCAGAAAAAACCACAAAAATTACCATAACATAATATCAGTGCTCTGAGTTCAAAAATGAAATCCATTTTATAAAAATAATTTTCTAAATAATTTTTATTTAATTTTTAATTTAAAAACACTATTCACCCAAAAAAACTAATACTTGAATAATAATTTTTGAAACCGTTATTTAACCATTTTATTGAATCACATTACTTAATCAAGGTGCCTAGATTATTTTAAAACTTTCTTTAAGTGAGATTACTAATCCATTTGGTCATATTACTAATCCTAATCAAAAAATCACTATTCATAATTTACTATTCATCAAAAATCAAGTTGATCTTATTAGACTCCAAATTTTGTACTGAACATAATTGTAGAAGACCATTTTTTGAAAATCATTACACATTTTTAATTATTTAAGGTTTACATAAACATTTTTAAAATAACCTTCTTCTAAAATTCATCAAAAATATGCATACTATATTTATCCGGTAATTTGAAAATTCATAACTTCATCATAAGAAGAAATCCCAATTTTTATTTAAAACAAAGGATTACACAAGGTAGTTACGGTCTCCTTACATAGCCTCTTATCACACCAGCATAGGACCTAAGTGTAAGGTGTGCTAAGGTGAGAGAGTCCGAGGGAGGCTCGACCAACATTGCCCGAGTAGTAATTTCAATCAGTTTGAACTTCTCGTGAAGGCGATTCCGTTCTAGCTTCACACGATGAAGTTCGGCTTGGGTGTGGTCTAGAGCAAAGCCCAATGGTGCTACCTCCTTCCCAAGTTCTGTTAGATGGGCTTCGATCGGTCCAAGGCTACTAGGTGAGGCCATCAAATCTTCTTTCTATAATAATTAACCAAGATTACTTGTATTTAGAGACAATAATCAAAACATTTTGTTCACAGTGGTCATATTGACCGTTGGTCATATAAAAGTCAGAACCCAATGGTCTCATTTTAATTATAATCATGTTTATCAAATAAAACATTTTTGTTGAGTATAAAAATAAAATAAAATAACACATGAAATTAGGAAACAAGATTTTTTCAAAATTTCGGGCCGTTAAAAAATGACTTCCCCATACATTTTCATAAGTTAGTTATATTTATTCTCGCTAACCTAATGACTAGGTTAAAATGGTCATTTTATACTAAGGTCATCTTGCGGTTCACTTAAACTCATGATTGCATGCAATGTATGCTATTACAGAATTAACATTATTTAGAAAAAAATATTTCATTAAAACATCCGGGTGTAACATTGAACTTAATTATAACATGATTATTGAGATCAATTCCTTAATTATTATGATACATTCTCATTATAATCCCGAAACATTGGATCAACTATTACATGGAATAATTTCAAAGATTTATGATATTAGTCCCCTTTCTTAGTGGAACTCCCAATGCTTCCATCCTATCCGCTATGAGACTCCACACTCATTCGATCCTTAAGAAATTGTATCCTAGTAGTCTTATTCATATAAATTTAAAATATAGGAAATTTGGTCCTTGATTAATGAACTAAAATGGAAAAAATTGGTACTTATTGAACAATATAAAAACTCACAACATTGGCTGTTGTCACATAGCCCAAAAAGGCATGGAATAAAGGTCCTTACCACATAACCCTAAACTATATAGTCTAAATTTATCTCTATATGACATTATAATACATGTAATTTCCTACTCATATGAATATAAAAAACATAATATGGATTTTTACTTGGTCAAAAACTTTTAAGCCTCATTTTCCAACCATTAGAGTTATACCCTATCCTATGAATTTAAACTATGAACTTGAACTACATGACTTTTGATTCTCTCAATAGGGATATATAAGAATCCATTTGTGGGTTTGATCTAAACATTATTGGAACACCCCTTTCAATATGCCTTTCTATATGATTCTAAAATATATAGTACCTTTCTATACATATTTAAACTGTAGTGTAACCACCATTTATTATAATAAATATGTAATGTGCAATGAACCTATTACGTTTGAGTTGGTTTTTCTATTACTTTTGAGTATATTAATTTCTAAATTGGTGAATATTTAGGGTTAACATGTATTATAGGATAATAGTGGAATAAGGTAGGAGATGAAGTTGGGTGTAATTATAACAAAAGCACCATTTACCCCGTGGAGGGGTACTTGTTATCCAATGGAATATGTTGTAGATAAATTAACTTCTAATGATGAAACCGGGTACCCTATGACTTGTATCAGGTACCCAATAAAAAGTAAATGGGTTTTTAAATAAATGGTAAAATATTTTTTATGGACAAAATTAAACCCCTTAAATACCCTTTCTTAGGGTTTGACTACATTTTATAGTCCATATCCACTCATATATATATATATATATATATCTTTTTTTTTTCATATTCTCTTTCAATCCATGCTGTTGTTTTGTCTAGATTCATCTCTTAGGTGTTCTCAAGCCTCTCTTTTAGTGATGTTAAGTTAATATAACCTATCTTAACTTGTTTTATTATATTTTTGAAGTAGTTAATTGTATCTATAACCTCATATCCTCTCTAGGTTTTATAAATCAGTATTTACCATTGGGATACAATCCTATCACATGAGTGAATCATTAGTGATTCAAAGGTAATGTACTCGTTTAATTTTTTTAATTTCTTTTACTTTGAATGTAGTGTATATATCCCAAAAAATTATTACACTAGGATGGTCTAATACTTTACATGGCGGTGTGATTATTTCCTTTATTCTTAGATATCAAGTTCAATAGAATATTTGGTAGGTTCCCCACCCCTATTTTATATCTTCACAATGTTTGAGATAGAAATGACATATATATGAGTATAATAAACCAAAAATAAATATTTTACCCTATTAAATGTTTTTAATAAATTATTTTATAAATTTAAATGCTAATTTGGTTATGGAATCCATGTTTTTCTACTATTATAAATCAATTTCTCTCCATACCATACTATGTACTTGGTTTAGCTTTCTAGATATACTCTACATGTTTATTATATTGAAATATGTCATGATTGAATTATTATTATTGAACTATACATGTTTATATCCACTTAATTGATATAATAAAAAAATATAAGATACATTTTATTGTTTTATAATGATTAAGTAGGTACTTAGGCCATCTATGGACAAGTTATTAAATTTGGTATGGGCTCTCAGTGCCTTAAATTAGTTTACATTTTCCCCTTTCCCATGAGACATAATTAAATTTTCCTCAACTTAGAATCAAAAGTTACCTTTCCCGATTGGATGGGATTAGAGGTTAATTAACTCATATGTATCCTTTATCCCTAATTTCAATCTATGTTTGAAGAAGGTATAATAGGTTAAACAATAAATTAGATGGTATATGGGATCCAAAAACATTATATGATGGATAAGTGTTGTGTGGTGACTGCCTACTAGGTATGATGTACTTACACCCTACACATATCCCCTTAGGATTTGTGTAGATCATATTGTATGTGATTTAGGTAAGAGGAAGGAATAAGGGTTTAGTGTCTCTTTAGGTTTTATGTTTGGAGTATTGATATACCGTTTTGATCTTTTAATGGATATCATGGGAGAGGAAAACATGGACTGTCTATGGGGTATTATTAGGGTTTATTTTTCTCTTGGGATATCAATTTTAACCTTTAATTTTATATTTTATTATTTTGGGTTCTATATATGTTAGTTATGTTTTATGGTGATGGGTTAGTTGTCTATTTGTTTATTTTGGATTGTTTTTTTTCTATACTTACATACATATAGATTTTAGTTGATGTATTATTTATACAAGATACAATAGTTATCCCTTCGATGTAAAAGTAATTTTCCACCTGTAAGAATGTTTAATTTTTTTTTTCAATTTTTAAAATTTATGATGGTGTCAAGTCATTTTTATGATAGAATCTCATAGTTTTTTAGTTATATTCTAAAGAGAGTAATTCACTTTCTAAAAAACCATATCTCCTACCTTGATATTTATGCCAAACTCCATAGATTCAAGAGTATGCCTGAGGTCTTGTGAAAGCCCAGGTTGGGTCAATATATGATCTAGAATAGGTCATTATAAAATGGTTTCAAATCCCATATAGATCTATTTGGATGGTACCAACAAGAGTATAGGAATATCGAGGATAATAAAGTAATCCATAAATATAACTATATAGTATAATTATGGTGAACGATTTAGTTATATGGGGTAATTTGAGTTTAATTTTGATTCATTCCTTAATTTATTCCTATTCCTTCATGTCTCATGGAGCGTGAGTAAGAATCTATAAGTAGACACTAGTAATAAAAAATGTTATAATATATTCTTGCTTATATTTTTTAATTTATTATTAGAATAAATTGGAAATTTATATTAAATAAAACATCAATAATAAATAAATAGTGTGTTCTGAATTACTTATTAGTGTTTATTAGGTGAATATGGATCTTCAATTGATCTATTTGGTTAATAAATTTCATTTATTATTATTATTATCTAAACCTTTCGTTCTAATCTTTAAGATATGTTTTTAAAATATTTTGAACTATGATTTAAATAATGAAATGATTTGATAAAAGTGAATAAACGAGATAGGTTAGGGGTTGAAACATGAATATTACAATTATATTATAAATTCAAAGTTTCTCATTTTTGTATAGAGAATATAAATGGAATCATAACATAAATATAGATTACAAAACAACATTGACCACCTACCGCCATCTTAGAGGGATCTGATGAGAATTATCCACCATCCATACCTATAATTTATCCATAGGTTCTAGATGATCTTACTCCACTAATTCCATGATACGGGTTTAGGAGAACCTCAAAATTAACCCATTTTTTATGATGTTATAAAATACTTATAGTTATATAAACCTATAATATGGTAAGATTTTATATCCCTAGAATAAGTTGAGGAACATTTTTTATCTCAATAATGAATTGGAGAATATTAATACCTTTGATTAGCAGTGGGTTAAATTAGATACCTCTATACTTGAAGTTATTTTGATAAATATTAAAATGTTATGGTATAAATAATGAAAGATTATGGACTAACCTAGAAAGATTTTAGAAGTTTTTCTTTGAGAAATTTTACCTTGAAACCTAACATCAAATAAAGTATTGAGAATTTATAGATCTAAACATGGGGTAATGATGGTGATGGATAATGAAACTAAATTCATTGGCTTACTCAAATTATCTCCTTTCTTGAACATATATGAATAATCAAATTTAAAGCATTTCAAAATGGGTTTGAAAGAACTCTTACAAACCCAGGCTATATTATTCAATCCTTTTTATTTTCTCTGAAGTTGTAAAGAATTTTTATTTGGAAGAGACAGGTTAAAAGTGAGGTTCAAGGTAAATTATTTCATTAATTGGATAAATAATATGATAGGTATTATCCAGTTTATGGAATTACTATCATGAGGATATGAACAAGAGGGTCATTCTAGAGAAGTCTGGGTGGTAGTGTTCCTTTCACTCATATCTTAATAAGGCATCTTATTTTATATTACCAGTGTGTACTAATTATTCATACTAACCCAAATATAAATTTGAGGCAAAACAATGACACTTATGTGGGTAGTTTGGGAATATTTAAATATTATATAGGAGGAATACATTAGAGAGAGTTAAGACACACCCTCACCAGACCTAGATATATCATACTTATTCTGAGGAATAATCAAATTAGAGTATCCAACCACCTACTAAAAGACCTATTTGAGTTGAAAAATGAGATTCTTAGAGACAATAAATATTCATTCCATATTTTGAGTTGGGGTTTTATCCTTAGGTTCAATTTAAGGGCTCATCATGGTTTATGTAGTAGAGTAATTTATTTCTAATACTGGAGATGGTGCTTCTAATGTTATAGGTACTATTCTAATATCTTATATGCATACTTATGTATTATTTGAAACCTGAGATTCTAATTCCTTTATATATGTTAAATTTATATTTCTTCTAGGATTAAAAGTATAGGGTTCTAATAATCTTACAATCTAAGACATAACTCTAGGAAAAAATGTATATTAGAGTAAAGAGTATCTCTATTTTTCTCTCATGGTGAAAAAATATGGGTATCCCTAAAATTTACACATCCTTGATATGAATTATTTAGATATTATTCAGGATATGAATTGGTTAACATAGTTTTAATCTCATATAGACTCTTATAAAATGTGTTAATCCTTCAAATCTCTGATAGGTATTCAATAAAAACTTATTGTAGAAAGGGAGTTTCAAGTAGGCTGTACGAGACCATATTAGGTAAAATTTAGTTTTTTACTACTAAAATAGAGAGTTTTACATGTATAGTGGTTGAATATAATTATTAAAGGATGTAACCTCATATGGAGGATGTTTTCCATGATGTTTTCTTAAAAATTTCTTAGGGTTACATCCTAAATGATAGGAAGAGTTTTCTATCCTAATTTTTCATAGTATAGAACCAATTTATATTTAACCTCATTGTAGGATTATAAAATGTTGATAAAATTGAAAAGTAAACTATAATATATTGATGAAAAGAGATTTATTATACCCAAAACTTCTCATTTGGGTGCTCTAATCCTATTATTCAAGAAGGGAAATTGAATTTTATACTTATGTAGGGATTATCAATGATTTAATCATGTAAATATTAAGAACCATAATCTATTTCTTAATATTAATTATATATTTGAAAAAATAAAAGGGTACAAGTGGTTTTTAAATATTAACATGTGATTTGGGTATTATCATATTTGGTTTAGAGAAAAGTATATTCCAAATATGGATTTTCAAATTTGATATATTCATCTCAAGTACCATATAATACCATTTGGGTTAAATAATTCTCTTATATTATTAATGGATTTAATGACCAAGATATTTCTTAAATTCATATAATAATTCATGGTAGTATTTGTGTATGAAATTATTATATACTCATGGTCTCAAAAAAATCATGGTAAACATCATTGGGTTTTCTTAGTGACCCTGTGAGAGCACCAACTATATAATAATGTTTATAAGTACCATTTATAGATTCAAGAATCCAAGTTTGTTAGGAATGTGGTTTTTGAAGTTTGAATATTATTTTATCTTGAAAAGATAAATTTGGTTTTGTCTTGTAAGTTTCCTACAAACATATTTGAGATTATAAGTTTTCTGGGACTTATAGGATATTAACATTCATTCATTTAGGAATTCTATAGGATAACTACTTCTATGATATCGTTGACAAATGAGATGATTAAGTTTTATGGTTTGACCAATTTGAAGAATATTTCTAAGAGTTAAATAATAGATTAATCAGTACTCCTATATTGATATTACCTTAGTTAGATGAAGGATTCAAGGTCTATTCATATGTATCTTTAGTAGGACTTAGTTTCATGCTCTTAAAGGATCATCATATGGTATATTATGTTTCAAAAAAAGTACAATGTTATGAAATGAACTATCCCACCCAAGACCTATAATAATCCATGATAGTGGATTCTTTTAAGTGCTAGAGGCACTACATTTTTAGTGAGAAATTCATGGTCTACACTGACTGCAAAACACTAAAATATATATTTTATCAAAGAAATAAATTTTAGGCAAAATTAGTTGGTTGAAAACCTATAAGTGTTTGAATTAGATCTTTTATATACACCAAGGAAGGGAATTTGTTTTGATTCACTTAGTAAGACAACCTTTATGGGTTTTTAAGGATTGAATAATTCTTATTCAACATAAAATACGACTCAATGAATCCACAAATAATGATCTCCATTATATGAAATAAAAACCATGTTTGATAAAAAATGAATACCATGTGTGTGTACTATACCTAAAATATGGATGATCCTCCTATATTCAACCACATGTTTGATGGATATCCTCAAGAATCAGACAAAGGAAATATTCCTTTGGGTTATACCCATGCGGTAACTTGAATAAATCAATGTTTGGGTGAAATTATATTTTTAAACATTATATTATAGTATTAAAACTGGTAAAGGAGGAAGGATAAAGAGAGATTCAACTTAGGGGAATATATAGGAACTATAAATAGCATGTAATCTTAGATGGAACCCCATTCCAAAAGCTTTGACCTCATTATATAGGCCCCGATGATACTCCATAAACCTATCATATATTTAATCATAAATATAATTATAATGTTTGTAACTACTTATTGATTCATTTAACACTTAAATGTATTCATAATTATCTTATACATTTCATTATATGAAATGTTATAATCAATGATAGAAAATATGGAAGATTATTTTAATTTTATCTTTTAATATTCAACTAACTTATTAATCATAAAATATAATTAAATTTTATTATAGCACTTAAGACATAATTATATCATTCAATACACTATATTTTGGAAGGGGATCGATATATCCAAATATATCCTTACAATATACCCAACCTAAAAATATGATTTTGATTAGGTTCATGCATGGCATATCATATGATATACCAATATTGTACACTATGATACATAAGCTTTAGGAAAAATCCCAATCAATCTCACACTTACACTAATGACTCATAGAATTTGTGTCATTTCAACTTATCTTATTTCATATACAATAAATTATAAAATAATATCCAAAATTCCTTTCAAATATTCCCATTTTTTTTGGAAATATATCATCAATTTCATTGTGTATCTCATTATATGAAATAACTTTTGAATATAAATCCATAAATCATTTTAGATAAACACTAAAACACTTAAAGAGAATATCTCTAAATTTTATAAAACTCAATACCCATTTAATAAACTAAAACAGTTTGACCTCATGGGATTTTATAGCACTAAAAATATATATAAATTATTGAATTTATAAATATAAGAAAAGATCATCCTCTAGTAAAGATCCAGTGATAATAAATCTATAAAGGGATCTGGTGTGATCTCTATCAAACACATATATCTTGATATATATACCCAAAAGCTGTATCATATACAAGAATTCATTTTTATATGATCACTTTGTCTAAGAAATCTAGTAACCATGGGACATAGATTATGTCAATCCTATATAGCTACTCATATGTTATCGATTCTACAAGTTTAGACTAACATGATGGATGGACATATCACATGTCATTCAACTTGATGGATGAGAACATCACATTACCCTAATCAAATAGATAATAACAGAACATGTAACATATCTAAGTAGAACCATACACTCTATCAATCTATCTTAATTAATGGTCCAGATTTCATACTCTTCATATGAGAGGACAAATCCTACCTTGATTAAACTCAACTGATGAAATGATAAAAAAAATACCCAACCATGCACCAATAAGCTAAACATTAATTTTTGAGTAATAAAGGTATCAAAGAATGAAATTATCATGCTAGGTAACTTTTCTAACCTTAGGTATGGGGTAATAAAAATACAAAACATGAACCTTTAGTAAAATAAAGACACAGTTTATACCACATCATATGCTTTGTTTCATGGGACATCCATCATAAAAAACTCATTTTTCCCATGATCATATCCTATATTTCAATATAAAATTATATCCATTAAATCCTTAAATTATCCCACCACATAAAATAATCCATGATGAGCATTGGTTAGGGATAGCTCAATGTCATATTTTGAGAGGTTAATTATTATTTCACTTCAAATGATAGATGAAACCAATATGAATAAAAGATAAATTGGATATTCATTATGTATTACCTAAAACATTTTATATTCTTAACACTTTTAAGAATAATTAAAAAAATAATACATAAGAACTAGTCTTATATCTCATATAAAAGGCTATTAGAATGCCTTATATTTTCTATATTCATGTTTTTTAAACTCATTACATATCAATATAGTCACTACCATATATATTTTTAACCATACAATAAAACCCTCCCAATAAACTAATTAATGGAAAAAATATACAAATAAATTCAGTTTCAATAATTGTGAGATTAAAATTATATTCTAATTTTTCAACTCATTTAATAAGTATTCAAACTTATTTACTTCACAACATCCAATGTTACGATGTTGATAACTTAAGTTATCAATTTATAACTATTTTTAAGTTCATTATCATCATATTGGAACCTTTAATTTTAAAATTTTTATTTGAAATAATTATGTTACCAAAATATAACTCTTTAAAATATTTATTTTCCATTATATTTTTTGGACCCTAGGTTTTTCAGTTCCCCCTCAGGATTCACGATAGGGACTAGCCACCATGTTTCTTATCTATGTCTATTAGCATGACACAAGACCCATATTGGGACATGGGGTGGATAATTTTCCCCTAATAATAAGAGTGAAATGTATAAATTATCATTAGGTATTTTTCCATGGAAGTGGGTGAAAATCCATTGAAAAAAAATAATGTGAGTGGGATACCTAGAGTGAACAGTATAATAGAACTTTATGAGCACTAGTGGATGGTATTAGGTCTTATACCTACCATGAGATCCATTATGAAGCTTAAATCCCCTTTTTTAATACTAAGGGGGAGATTATTTGTCGCTTCTCGGATCAAAGGGTCCTAATCAACTACTATCCCAAGCTCAGAACCAATAGGCCAGAAGCTAGAATCCAATGCCAAGTAGGAATATCACACACATGAGAGGCCTTATCATATGATACCAATATGCATGTACCCACATATATCTCCATGCACCAATTTAGAGATATAAAATATGCAATAAAAAATGCGTATATACATTTATCCCACAGTCAAAGTACAAAAAATAACTAAAAGCATTAAAAGGGAAAAAAATACAATCCCACCATAAAATACAAAATATTCAAACCTACACAGAATAAGGGGACTACTATCATATTACATGACTAGAAATATCCTTGGACAATAAATAACAAACACCTTGTTCTGACTAGCTCACCAAGCTCCACCTACTCCGGGTCCTCTCAAGACTTCATCAAAAAGCCTATCATATGCACAAAAAATGACATGTGTGGGAAAAAACAATTTAGGGTTAAGTATAAAAATAACCATTAGGCTCCCAAAAAACCCAAAATAAAAGGGAGAAACTAAAAGACAACAGTCTCGTCAAACCAAGACAGAGGGAACCCAAACGAGATAAAAGAAATTCCATTTTGACCACTCCTAAACTATATATGACTAGTTATCTCTATCCACATGGAGTTTCAATCAATAAGTGTTATGAAACCACAAGGAAATCTATAATAACCCAAATATATACATCATAGAATACAAGTCTCATGAGGCACAAACCTCATAGAAAGTCACAAGATTCTACTCAAGGATCAAAGGTAACAATCATATGGGAGAATGCATTCCATGAGTTCTTACATACTATATGGATCATACATGAGTTAACCCTCATCAAATATCATCCCAACA
Organism: Viscum album; assembly: GCA_963277665.1. NCBI lineage: Eukaryota > Viridiplantae > Streptophyta > Magnoliopsida > Santalales > Viscaceae > Viscum > Viscum album. The sequence goes on from OY728137.1 coordinate 1,657,880,845, forward strand.
TCCTAGATGAAACTTTTGAAAGATATGATACATTAGAAAAAATACTTCCATGCTCGATGTCCCATATGAGAGAAAATGATCCATCATTAACTAAGAACCCAAACAGAGAGGCCTTACTCTATCCACTACACAAAATTGTGGGAGCACTACTCCAGACTATGCACCACATGCATCCTTTATAAATAGAGAGAAACAAGGGACCATCACATCATCACTACCCCATATTTGATTGATTAATATCTCTTAAACATCCAGTGAAACCTCTATAAAACCCATAGGGAGAGTCCCACACCTCATTGTGTCGAGGAATATCTATCTCCTAGCCATGTGTTTCACATAACAAGGGTAGGGTCCCGATACTTGTAACTATTCTCCACAGTTGAGGGAGCTCCAACTACCATGGATGATCCTCTACTCACCACTACTCAAAGATGGGGGAGTAACACTTTTTAGAGAAAAGAATATCACCCTGTGTATAGGTAAGTTTAGTCTCTATCTACATGATCACCATGGGGGACCCAAACCCTAACAAAAAATTGGATTGAAAACCTCATAATAGAGGACCTGTACCTTGGTATGATAGAGGAGTATTGACTATATCTGAACATTGCATATAGAGGACCCGTGCCTTGGTACTATAGGGGAGTACCAACTCTATGGATATATGACTCTCACCCTGACACCTCAGAGGAGTATCGTCACTATCTACACAATAAGTATGGAAGAATTGCGCCCTGATGCGATAAGGGAGATCTATCTCCAATTATATGAAATATATGAGGGACCCTCACCCTATTCCAATAGGAGAGTACCAACCTAGGGAGAACTACTACGTAGGTAGAGGACCCACACCCACTGTGGGGGAGTTCTGCATCTACCGATCCAAAAGGTAAGGGAAACCCATTCCCTAGTATGGCATGGGAGTATTAGTCCCATAATATCTATAATAAACAAAAAAATATACATCATCAGTCAAGAATCTTTAAAAGGAGAATCATGCTCGTCACACCAAACTTTTAAACACTTCCACGAGTAGGGGACCCATGCCCTGATAATAGGGAAACACTGCTCTACCGGCCTAAAGAATCTAGGGGGACCCATATCCTAAGAATGTCAGGGAAGGGTATTGACCCCAAAATCTCTCCATTGATCCACACTGATCACTACCCATGATTAAGTAATACTAAAAAAGAATCCTCAAATAATAATTCCATGTCGTATCTCTAAATTCACCACAAAGGATACCATCACGTTCTATGTGGGAAAATACTCAAGATAGGGTACTCTCAAGCATGAATATGAGCCCCAAATAAAGAGATATTCTTGGAAGAAATTCACAAGAACAGTTTATAACTTGTAATGGGTACACATAATGTGTTACCCTAGATAAACACATAGCTGTGGTCTTTACCACATGACTTGGATATTCATGTGATATTACATGGTGTGTAAATGGTGTAAATGGAATTTCAGGCCTCAACTGAGCCACTTTAAAAGTCCCCACCCCATTCCCATGTATGGAACCCCATTCTAGTATACCCTGGATATGTACTGTTACACAACCATGTCCCTTGACATGGATACCCTAGTCATGTCCCTTGGGCACATGAATTTGGCTCACGACATGGTGTGTACCCCTGATACACAGTGTGTGGTCACAAAAAGTTCATCTTCCCTAAATGGGAAGAGTACACAAAACATTATCATACACTACACACCATATGATTAGGAATTCCAAATGATAATTCCTTGTGATCCACCCAAAACACCTCAGTTTCCACTGAAACCCACAGATCTACCCCAAGAGGATCACTAGCAGTCATAATTGGAATTTAAAAATTTAAAACAATGGATTAAAATGGGGATCAAGACTTAAAACTAAAGTACTCCTAACTCAGGGAAAAATGATAAAGATTAGGGTTCAAAAGGATACTCATGAGACACTGCACCATGATCTAGGATTGATTGCCATCAAGATCAAAGATTGGAGGAACCTCCTCTCCTTGGTCCAAACATAGTTCATCTATTGCACAATGGTTATCTCCTCCTCCTTCTGTGTGTGATATAGAAATGGAGGGGGGGGGGGATGGATGGAGGTTTATTGATTTAATTTTATTAAATCAATAACTCTCCATTTAAAACATTTCCAAATCACCCTAAACTGAGCACCCGAAAATGAAAATATTTATATTGTGCTTAGGGTAAACACCATGCTACAGACTCAAATGTGGTCTCAAATTTATAATATGAGATTCTACTTGATAATTATTTCATTTTTACTAAAAAAACCATGTGCGTATGATAACATATATTTAATATTTTTAATATCACCAAACTGAGGATCTTTGGGACCTGGGTTTCCACACCAACTCAGCGTTTGGCTATGGAAATATTTCTAGAAATATTCCAAAGTATTACAGGTCAAGACACGAGTTTCTATACTCTCCCCACCTAGAGTATTCTCATCCCTGAAAAGTGAAACCCTTTACACAAGGGGGAAATTGAGCTCACAAATAGACCTCCCACTCCAATGAGCTCATAAGAGGATCCCCATGGATATCTATAAACATTCACCTAGGGTAACCAAAAATTCCACCACACCCAAGTCCATCTCAACCAATTCTACATCATGCGATGAAACGTGAAAGTGTATCCTGAGGTATGACATGTTAAAAACACCAAACACCTAGTCTATCTGTGGTCATAGTGTCTGGTGGTACTCCACCTCACTAACTTAATGTAGATACTAACATAACCTAGTAGTACTCATTTCCCCTAGATCATCTACACCATGACAACCTCAACCGTCTCATGTGAAACTCTGACATCGAGAACACACGAGCACCCATGAACAAAAAAGGGCTACCCAAGTGCACACACTGGGTCTTAAAATTCCCTTTTCTTTGAACCACCATCTACACTATATCTTTTGAATCTCTATGAGCCATACTAGACATCTGATAAAAGTTGTCTATATATTCCCACACATGAGATCATCCTACTTGGCCTATAAACACTCCTCTCAAAAGGAGGAAACACTCTCTACCCCACAATTTAGAGACACCACAACACCCACTGGTCAAAAAAATATAAGCATGGATGGTAGGAAACCAATCCACACTGAGGAAATATTGTAGGGCATCACTCTTCCACTATTCAAAGGTTATATGTGAGGAAATGTCCTTAGAGAGTTAGTTTATACTAATTATAGAAGTGTTTGGTCAATAATCCTCTCTATTGAAGCCTCCAACATAAAGGTCAATCATAAAGGATCCACTAGTAATGTTGAGGCCTGATTTGACACTCTATCACGTAACCCTACTACGAACACTCAAGTCGAAGGAACTCATCCACTACACCTTGAAACTATTTGATTTGGGTGGAACTGACTCACTCACATGGTTTTATATCACATCACAAGAATGAATCTTTGTGGTGGAAACATCCATCTTCCTCATGAATCTAAAGATAAGTTAAACCACACCATCAAAGGGTTATATCAACACCCCATGTCACCCTAAATAAACCTCAAGAATGAAGTGGAAAGAATAGATTACTAATAATGGTGTCTAAAAATGATACTGAAAAAGAATAAAGGACACAAAAAATACCTTTAATCATCCTTCGAGCCTCCAGGTCATAGGCCTCTATAGATTATAGTTGTCCTCACCCCCATCCTCTAGATCTCTAAGACTGATGCAGACCACCTTGGGGTGGTGGTGGAAATATATCAAACCATATTCCACCTCCTTCTTCTCTCACCACTCCTCCAACACATCCACCATCATGAGAAACTCCATGATCTAGTTGCTGAATCTACTAGGGTGGTCCATCAAATGTCTCCCTCTCAATAGAAAGATGGGTCAGAAAATCTCACACAAGATATCCCCATCTATCACAAGCATAACACTGTCTCTACTATAACTGACTAGTTCCTTGGTGCAACACTTATGTTACAGACCCATGTGTTTGAGTCTGGGCATGGGTATGTCTCCTATACCACGATCCAGTCTACTACCACCTACCAATTGATACAGATTTCACAACCTCATGATAACCATTTCTAGCTTAATCCACCTGACCCTCCTATAGGAAGATCAATATCTATATAGATGGATTCAACACCCTCGCATAAGAGGGAAGGTAGAAAAGGACCACACATTCTCAGATGTCTCCAATAAGGCCATACTCAAAGGTCTGTGCTCTGAAAAATGAGTCTCAAACCATATCTAGGGATTATCACAAAATGTCCACGAACCTCATTGAATACTCTTCCATGGACATGCTACCCTACCAAAGCTATAGAATATCCTATATAAGAACTGATCTCAATATGGTTGGATGAAACTATTCTATGAAAATTCACTAAAAATTCATCTAGGTGAGTGTCATATCTTCATGGGTATGTGTCACTAGACTCCAGCATCACCTAGCCAAGCCCTATAAAAGGATCACTTCTAGGACCACCATATGATCAGGGGGTGTCTTCACAAGGCAGAAAATGCATGTGACTACCTCAAGATAGTCATCTGCTTCTAAGGGGTCTAGATCACCCCAATACCTTAGAGGTATCTACCTCAAGAACTCATATATTTCACTCATCCTTTGTGCATCCTCATCTTGAACTAATATAATAACATGATGCTTGATGGGTGGTGGATCTACTGGTAGAACACCCATAGGTACTACCTCTCACATAGTGCTCTGCACTGAAGCCTCTTAACTAGGTGGATTGTCATCACAATCCCACCATAAAACCCTATCTAGATATATTTATAGTGGTATCATGAAATAGAATCAAGATACACCATAATAAAAGAGTATATATGGGGTGTTGACTTAATAAGTACATGGAACCCACAACCTAGTCCTATATGATCCATATACCAAAATTTCCCTAAAACAGTGCCTAAATGGTATGAGTTGAAAAATAGGTTGTCAGAGTTAAAGTGAATAGATACATCAATCATCACACTAACACTAGAGTCACTAGTCTAAAAGAAAAACTTGATACTCTTTAAAACTATCACGATAAATACCAAAATAAGCTCACATCTATACAACCTCTATACAGCGGTCCCAAAGTGGTACCCTCTCTATTACCACTCTATCATAACCTGAACTGATGGGGTGTGAGCCACGAATAACCCAATCCCACCTCTAATAGGCCAGGGGCTGGAATCCAGCACTGAGTAGGCATATCACACACATGAGAGGCCTTAGTCTATGGTACTTGTACACACACACACCCACATAAATATTCATGAAATAGTGAAGAGATATAAAAATTGGAACAAAAAATTCATACATATGTCTATCCCACAATCAGAGTACAAAAAAAGCACTAAAAGTATAAAAAGGGGAAAAAAGAAAAAATAATCTCCCACTAAAAATTGAAAAAGAGTCCAACCTTCTCTAAAGAAGGTTACTATTTTCAAATGTAATTACCAGAAATCTCCTCGACTAAGCACCAACAAACACATCAGTCTGACTAGCTCACTAAGCTCTGACTGCTCTGGGTACTTCTAGGAATCCATTGAAAGGAATGTCATCTTCACAATACATGAAATGTGAGAGAAAATCCCGTATAGGGGTGAGTATAATAATACCTAATAGGCACTGAAAAAACACAAAATAAAAGGGACAAACTAAAAGGAAATATTCCACTCAACCCAAGCCAAAGGGAACCCAAGTGAGAGAGAAGAAACTTTATCTTGATAATTCCTCATCTATATATGACTAGTTATCTCTATCCACATGGTGTGTTAATAAAGAAGTGTGAAAAAACTGTAAGGAAACTTAGAATAACCCATATATACTCATCTAAAATTCCAAGTCTCATGAGGTACCAACCTCATAGCCAGCCATAAGATTTTATTCAAGGATAAAAGGTAACACTCATCCATGAGAATGCACTCCATGAGTCTTACTATCCCGGATAGAACATCCACGAGGTAACCCCCATCAGGTGTTGTCCTATAATCCCAGATGACACATTTGAGAGATATGCTCCATTGAGAACAACCCTACCATGCCTGATGGCCCATCCAATAGAACATACTCCAACAAGAACTAAGAACCACTAAGTAGAGACCTTCCCCTGGAAATTGAACACAATAAAGGGAGAGCTTATCCAGACTATGCACCATGTGCATCCTCTCTAAAGAGAAGGAAATGAGGGACCCACACCACACCACTTCCTCACATCCGAAAGGAGTACCAACTCCTAATCATCCTGTGAAACCTCTATAAAACTCATAGGGAGAGGCCCTCACCTCAATGCGTCAAGGAAGCTCTATCTCCTAGATAAGTTTCACACATAAAAAATATAGGGGACCACTCCTCACAACTACACTCAATAGCCGAGATAACTCCAACTCCCATGGAGGACCCACTCCTCATCACTACCCGAAGATGGTGGAGTACCACTCCATAGATAGAGGAACCATACCCTATTTATAAGGGAGTTCTATCTCTATATTTATGATCACCACATGAGACTTGCAACCTAACACAATAGGAGAGTACCAACACTGAAATAGAGGACCCACGCCCCAATACAATAGAGGATAACCTAATCTATCTGAAAATCATATATAGAGGACTCATGCCCTGGTACGACATGAGATAACCAACTCCATGGGTAGAGGACCTACACCCTGATACGACAAAGGAGTAACAACTCCATGAGATAATAGCATATAAATGTCCCATTCCTTGGTATGATAGGGGAGTACCAACTTCATGGATAGAGGATACACGCCCTAGAACCTCAAGGGAGTACTGAATCAATCTGCACAGTGCATATGGAGGGACCATGTCCCGATGTGATAGGAAATATCCGTCTCTAAATGAAAAAATGATATGTGGGACCCAAACTCTATTCCAACAAGGGAGTACCAACCCTAGGAGGACTAATCCATTTGTAGAGGATCCATTCCCACTATGGGGGAGTTCCATCTCTACCAATCTGAGTGGTAAGGGAAACATGTGATCTGGTATGATGGAGGAATATCAATCCCAATATCTCTCAAATAAACCAAACTGATCACCATCATTATTCAAGCATTGATAAAAAAGCATCTCACCCATCCCATAACACATCACAAAATTACCATAGGTAAGGGACCCATGCCCTGATAATAGGGGATCACTACTCTACTGGCCTAAAGAGTCTAGGGGTACCCACATACCGAGACAACATGGAATGGTACTAACCCTGAAATCTTTCCAGTGATCCACCCATACCACTACTCACTATTAAGCATCGCTAAAGAAGCATTGTGATATAATTATAAAATTTTTATCTCTAAAGGCACCATGAAGGCTACTATCACATTATTTGTAGAAAACTACTTAGGATAGGATACTCCCAGGCCAAAATCTGAGCCCTGAATAAAGAGATATGCTAAGAAAAAATTCCCAAGAATAGTACAAACAAGTACCAGGGTCCATATGGTGTGTGTATCCACCTAAACACCTAGCTGTGTCATATTCCACATATATTTTCTAGTGATGTGAGATTACACAGAATGAACGTAGTGTACATGACATGGAAAACCTCACCCAGGACCTTGGATGTGTCTTCAGCCTTTTCCCATGTTTGAAATCCCATGCCTGTATACTCTGGCCATGTACCATTACATGACTATGTCCCTTGAAACAACTACCCTAGCCATGTACCTAATACACACAACATGGGATAACTACATGGAGTACATAGAGTGGAGTCCCCAAAATTTAATCTTACAAGAATGGGAAGAACACATAGCATGTTCTCCTACACTTAGCGCCATGTGATCAATAATTATAAATGGGAATTATGTGCGAGCCACCCAAAATGCTCCAATTTACATTGAAACCCACATATCTACCACCAATGGATCACTAGTAGTCATAATAGGGATGTGAAAACTTAAAATAATTCATTAAAATGGGGACCGATACTTAAAACTTAAATCTACCCACCTCATGGAAAAACGACGAAGCTTTAGGTTTGAAATGATGCTTAGAAGCCACTGCTCCATGATCCAGGAGCAATCATCGTCAAGATTGAAGATTGGCGATGCCTCCTATCCTCGGTCTGGATTCAGGTCATCCATCGTGAAAGGGGGATCTCCTATTCTTTTTGTGTGCAAGACCAAAATGGGGGGGGGGGGTGTTATTGATTTAATTTTATTAAATCAATAAATCTCCATTTAACACCCTGCCAACTCACCCTCAACCGAGCACCCGACACTAATAAAATTTATTTCTTGCCTAGGGTAAACACCATGCTCCAAACTCAACCACGATCTCAGATTTACGATATGAGAATCTTCCTAGAATTTATAACACATTTACTAAAAAATATGTACACACATTATAATATATATTTAATAATTTTAATATCATCACACTGAGGCTCTCTGGGAACCGGATTTCTGGGATGACTTAGTTCTTATCAATAGAAATATGACTAAAAATATTCTAAAGTATTAATGGTCACACCTAAAGTTGCTAAATTATTGGAATTGAGATTTTATAGCATTACACTCCAACTACATGATAAAGACTTGCAACACCCCAATATTTTGTGATTTTTTGAATTAATTTAATCTTTGTGATATTATGTATTTCACACAACATTGAAAATAGTTTATTTTATATTCAACCACTATGTTTGGATTACGTTATACACAACACCAAGTTAATCATGCACTAAAATAAATAAATTTTAACTTGATCTATATGGAACACTGAGGTTATGTTTTGTTACACGAAATAATGAATTTTGTTGGTGGCTTGTGTAACACACATGACCGAGTTTTACTGAAAAATAATATATTATTAAAATGTTATTATTTAATATAATAAGATATAACCTAGCCATTGAATTATAGGTTATGAATAATATTAACTAATTTATTAAAATATATGGGTTACAAATTATAATATTAATTCATAGGTTATCAATTAATTAATGAATATTAAAATCGATTGAATATAAAAGGAAATATTATTATTTTCATGGCCACAAAGCGGTTTAACCTAAATAAATTAAATTAGTTACCATTAGTGAGTGATATTAACGTAATATATATTTTATATATTCAATAAAATATTTTTGATATTCATCCAATAGATTTTATAGATATAAGATAATAACAAACCCAAATTTATGCATAAAAACCTATATTTTTATTAAGGCATTTTTACCGCCTTTTAATGGAGAACCCATTTTAAATCAAATTTTTTAAATTTTATAGATTTAATAAGTAAAAATAAACTTAATATTTGAAATTGGAACATAATAATTATGTTAGGGTAAATATTTGGTATTTTTCTGGGAATTTTTATTTTTAAATGAATAGTGGAAAAAATACAGAATTTTAGTTCAAAACCAATTTTTCATCTAATTTATTTACAGGGTTAAATTAAATTTTAAATTGGTTTAAAAGTTTAATTAGAGAATTTTTTTATCTATAAATACAATTTAGGTCATTGGAAACAATTTCACATTTAAATTGGATATAGAAACTTAGAAAACTTTTGATCATTTTTTACTTTAAAAACCCACAGCGTCGTCTTGTCAACGAGATTAAATTTAAATTAATTTCTACCAATTATATGATTTGAATTTAAAATAATTAATTGAATATTTTTAATCATAATAATTTAAAATTTAAAATAATATAAAATTAGTTTTTGACCAAAAATATTAGTGAAAGTAATTAAAATTAATTACATCGATTAAGGTAAAATTAAGCTTAACTAAGGACTAAACCTTAAATTTAAGACCCAAAAGGACCTATAAACTTATACAAGAGATATTGTATGGACATATTTATACCCTATACTACCTTGTTTTGAATATGGTATATTATTGGATCTAATTTACATGTGAAAAACTTGTATATAATTCCTTTGTCAAAATATTACAAGAGTGCCACTCCTCCTCCTCTATAAAAAGGTCTCCTCTAATACCAATTCTTCACACATCTAAAACCATTTAGGTTCGGCCAATATATTCTCAAATATCCTAAAAAAAATCATCCCTTCATCCTTGAATCCTCCATTTTTCTAGAAAGTCTTCCAAGGAATCCCTTTGGTGCAAACTAAAAGAAGTTACACGATTAAGAGGTAACACCCTCCCTCAAGATCCTTTCTTTTATTTTCTTTCTCCACCACCTCAATTAATATTATTCCATTATCATAAAAAACAGTATTCTAAATATAATTATATGATTTTATGATAATGTTTCTAACTATACCAACACACACCTCCATCAAATGGGTAACAAACATACTGTTTATGTGTATGATGGGCTACCGCCTCACAAAACGAAGATTGTTTGTTCTTCCTTTACTGCCTCTCATGGTGGGAATTATGATGGAAAATATATTTATATATAATATATATAGTATTTATAATGTATTTAATCTTATTTAATTCTTTTAAAACGCATATATTTATACTTTCAATTTTGTGTTAATATGATAATTTCCTTTGAGGAAGTGTGGACTACCACCCCCTCAAATCGATGTGATTCGTTCACAAACTACATAGAATGTATTAAGGACGTGTTTAGTAAAATTATATGATATATATAACATGATAATTATACAATAATTGTATTATATACATATATACATATATTTCATTTTCTTTCTTTCTTTCAATACGTCAATAAAAATGGAAACATCATTCATGCGTACGTACGACCTACCGTCTCCATGAACTGTGTATTCCATTTCATACTTCTATATTATATATATTATTATAATACAAATATAATTAATATAAATTATATTTATATCATGGTTTAAATTATATAAATCATGATATAAGTATAAAGACCAAATTTATAACAAATTACTACACATGCAAAGAACAAAGTGGATATTATCTGAAGTGAAACCTTAACATAGAATTGTTAAAAAACAAGTAATATAAAGTCATAATAAAACAATATATGGTATTATATATAATAATATTTTTATTTTATTGATTTATAATAAACTTATATTTATTATACAGTAATTTTGTATGAGTACGATGAGACTCAAGAAACAAGGTAAGGGAATTTCATTTAACTTTTTATTTTCATGAGATACACATGTCATTCACCACCAATTCCTTTTGTGTGGTGTGTATACTACTCATAGATGCATTTTATGATTATTATAATTAAATTTATTGTATTTAAATATCCATTTTATTATATTTTTTTCATGGGGACTATGTTTCAAAATTTACCAAATCGGTAAAAAGATTTTGTCTGAATTTGCCTTCTTTGACACACATGCCAAGTTATGCACTTATATTTTTCCATGATGTGTATATATTTCCTTTGAAATGTTATATCATGAACATATTTCTATTCATGATATTTTAAACTTCATTTAATTTCATTTTCTTAAATGTGGAGTATGGTTCAATGTTACCAAGTGGTAAGATTTTATTGAAAAAATCTCATTATTTTTTGAGATTATTTATGATTATGATTCCTTTGATGAAATATTATAATAAATATCTCAAGAACACTCATGAATTTTCTTCTACTTAGGCTATTCATGATATATTCATATATTGGTACCATTTTTTATCTCTTTGGTACATAATATAGTTAAGAAAGTGTTTTTAATAATATCCGAATTTACCTCTCTCTTCGATCGGAAATCTATGTTCCTTCAAAACCATGTTTTATAAAAAGGGATTTGAATAATAATATATTATTATTCTATAATATTTAAAAGAAAATTTTACCCTTTTTTTATTTACCAATGTTTTCAAAGGTATCTTCTTATCGTTTTCTGGTCAAGGAATTTTTCTTACCTTTTTACCATGAAAAAAAAATATTCTTTTTACCTCGTATAACATGTATAGATTTACCCACTATCATTTCTCTAAAGATTTTTTCCATGTTTAAAATGTTAATTTTTAATATTTTTTTAAAATTAATTTTCAAGGACTTTTTTTCAAAATGTTTTCAATCTTTCTTAATATGTTTTAGAGTAAAAAGGTTTTCAAAATATTTTCAAGATCTATTTATTGATTTTCAAATTTATTTTCAAAGAAATGGTGTTCAAAATGTTTTCAAGATTTATTTACAAGTTTTAAATGTTATTTTCAAATAAATGGGGTTCAAAACGTTTTCAATATTTCTTTTAAAGTTTTCAATGTTTTTTCAAAGATTTTTTTTAAAAATTTTTGAAGAATATTCTATAAGTTTTTAAGGGAAAAGGATTTTGAAATAATTTCAAGTCTTATTTATAAGTTTTTAGTTTATTTTATAGGAAAATAATTTTAAAATGGTTTTAGGCATTAAAAATTACTTTTAAAAGAATAAATAATATTTTCATCAAGAAAAGTTTTGTAAAGATATTTCAAAATTATTTTCCATTTAAGATGATATCCATTGATGTTACTCATTCATTTTTAGGAAATGATCTAAAGGTTATATTCATATTATTTTTATGAATGGGTTATAATTAATGTCATGGTATTTATGAAACCCATTTCTCTTTCATGGGTTATATGTTTATGAAATTAGTTTCTATTTCATGGGACATATGTTTATGAAATTTGTTTCTCTTTCACAGGTTATATGTTTATGAAATAATTTTCTCTTTTATAGGTTATTATTTTGATGAAATGATTATGAAACCTGTATGTTTTTCTATAATTTATGATATGATTACATGTTTATGGTACCCGTTTCATTTAATTTTTTATTATATGATCGTTTATGATTTTATATAACATGTATGTATGATTTTATTATGTGATGGGTGAGACCTATATCTCCCAACAATTCATTGGGTAATGATAAATGTTTTATGAGTTCAAAAGGTACACAAGAGGGAATCCCAAGCCCAAAATAAGAGGGTACATGAGAGGAAATCCCAATCACTAAACAAGAGGGTACATGGATGGGAATACCAATCCTAAAACAAGAGGGTATATGGGAGGACATACCAAGACTAAAATAAGAGGGTACATAGAATGGAATCCCAATCCCAAAAATAAGAGGGTAAACAGGAGGGCATTTCAAGCCCGAAACAAGAGGGTATACAGGAGGCCATTCCAAGATCGAAACAAGAGGGTACAGAAGAGGACATCCCAAGACCAAAACAAGAGGGTACACAAGAGAGAATCCCAATCCCAAAGCAGGTACGAAACTAATTATCCTAATCCTAACATGTTATAAAGGTCTTTATAGACAACCTTGACATAAGATTTTTATATGCTTATGTGTCAGCCATAATTCCATGTCTTATTCCTATGTTATGATTTCATAGATTATGTTATTTATTTACATAAGATTCATGTATTATGAAATGAAAAGATTTAATACATGATTTATTTTTATGATCTTTGATATGTAGGGTGTGATTTTCTAATGTTATGAACAAATTCTCATACCCTTATACTCATGTTTATACTTAAATGTATCCCTTATTTACCCTTAATGAGCATCTGATCTCACCAATTTTTATGTTTCCTTCTTAGGTTATGAATATATATTTCTTGTATGATATTTCTAAGAGGGGGTACTTGTCTTAGAGAACCTAGTGGGAGATATTGTAGCTCGCTCATGTACCAGTGTTTACGTTTCCATGTTTCCAAAGGCACTAAAATAATACAGTCTTTTGGTGTATGTTTGTATAATATTTTAAGTATTCTAAAAATTTTATGTAATGTTAATTTATAAAAAGAGAGGGTATCTATAGTTAGCATCAAATAAAAGGTTTAGTTAACCTTTTAAAGCTAGGATGATAAAACCTTAGTGATAAACCTAAGTATATGTCTATGGATAAGCCTAAGGATAAAGAAATTCATAGGAAAATATCTTAGAATTTTGGTAAAGGATATTGTGAGTGGTTTCTTATAAATTAATCCCTATCTGGATACTATAAGTGTATGTGGCTCTAGAATAGATACATCTAGGATTAAAAACTCTGGAAAGATATTGAGGGATTGACTTAGGGTAATCAAGAACATGATAACAGAACTTGCTGTACACCTAGTTTGACACTCTCAGGGGACATGATTTGGAAGTTAAAAAAACTCTCCACAAACCATAATGAAGTATTTAGATATAATTTTTCTATGAATAACCAAGGATAAACCTACTATTTCATATATTAGGGAAGGTTTCAAAATTTTGACATCATATAAGTTGTTTTCATGATTATGTGATTCCTCATTATGATAATCGTTTTGTTACTAAATTCTTCATGGTTTTAGTAAATGGAGGGAACCAGAAGGAACTATATTAAGGATGTATATGATATAAAATATGTTTATGTGTAGTAAATGTGATTATCAATAGAGTGAATAATGTTGTGATCATGCTTATTCAGTTTTCAAGGAACATTATTAACAACACGTACCTTAAACAACTCATGGACTCACCAAAGAAGTGAAGGAAAGAGTTCGATGAGAGTTCGAGTAATAGAGGCCATGTAGGAAAGAATATTCGGTTTCCTTTGTGTCAATAATATAGAAATAATCACCTAAGTGAATGTATTATAGAAACAATAAGGTGTTTTGACTATGTAAAAGGACACAAAGCAAGTAACTACAAAGGAAAAATGAAGGGTTCATTTAATGAAATAGATGGGAATATTTGACTCTCTAAGACATCACCAATGGTGAAATGATTTAAGTATATAATGATTGGTCATTATGAAAATATATGTGTTAAGGGGAAAGATCTAGAAGATAATCAGCAAGGTGGTATGATTAATGGTTATATTACTGCTGATGATGGGACTACAGATGAAATGTGAAAGGAAAGAGGTATCATGTAATAGTATGAGGTAACTGTTGAGAAAATTATTATTTTCAACAATACATAATAATGTTATTTAAAGGGGGAGATTATTGAAAATAATACGCTGTCACTTTATGATAATTTTGATGCTCACAAATACCCTTAATTATTTTCTAATGATTTTATTTAGTATTTTGTAGGACTTTATTAATTTATTTTACTCTTGAAATAATGAAAATTTATTACTTGTTCGGAATCTACTTTAAGCGCATCCTGGAATCACTGTTCATACCTTACTTGTTCAGAATCTGCTCTAAGAGCGTCCTGGAATCATTGTTCATACCCTACATGGATAAACGTAGCATAAGGATGAAAAACATGTATACCTTTTGAGATAAGAGAAAAGTATGGTTAAACAACCATACGTTATCAGCAACGTATGGAAGAAGAACCTTACGTTAGGAAGGAACCTTATGTTTTGGTTATCAGAAAAGTATGGAAGGAGAACCGTACGTAGGTACTAAATGTTAAGTTTGTTTCTCAAAAGTATGGTTTATCAACCTTACTTTTGTGAACAACCATATGTTCTTGGAAAAGTATAGATTAAGTAAAAGTATGGATCTTTTACCATATGTTTGAGATTTGAAGAAAAAGTATGGATGATCAACCCTACGTTTATGATCAACCTTACGTTATGAACCTTAAGTTTTAAGACTATGTTATCAACCCTACGTTTGGAGGCCACGTCATCAACCTTACGTTTGGCGTCAGAAAGTTTTGAAAGATGATATTTTTATGCAACGGTCAGCAAGATGATTATTGGCGGATTTCAAGCCAGATTTAAAGTCGTTTTTAAAAGTATTACTTTGACTGATTCAAAGCCGTTTTATCAGTAGATTAAAGATCGAATTAAAAGGATCTTTTTATGATGAGTCTTCAGGGAAGATACGACTACTCTATAAGTTCAAATTTTTGAATATCGCGAATCAGAAGGCAACTTTTATGGATCTAAATGTGTAGAATATATGCTCAGATTTAATATATATGTTCTCGATAAAAAATACAATATACAGGAGGGTGGTGATCAATATTGTTTTTAAAAAGGTGAAAAATAGAGACTGCAAAAAATCACGTTGATCTGCTGATTCAAAAAAAAATGAGCGTCAAAGATCTGTTCATTTAAAGAAGAAGGAACTTGATAGAATATTCACTTGTTCTGCATCAAATATCAACTGTGGATCTACTACTACTGAAGTTGTGAACTATATCTTTATATCTATTGCAACTGGATTGACTCAGAACTGCTTAGACTTTAAAATAAATATTTCTAGAGATGATGATCCATCTACTGTCAATTTCATTCTGTTGCAATTGTGGAGATCATCTGGAAAAGAATCTTTCTGAAATTATTTTTATTCTTGAGTAACCAGATTCTCATACTAAGTTGAGTAAGTTCGTGTTTGAACCATAAGGCTTTGTTTTTCCTTGGATTGTAAAGGTGTCAACTGCCTGTATTCAGTTGTGGACTGGTCTATTGAAATGAGGACCAGATAGTGAAAATCATCAAGCTCGTGGAGTTGAGTGTTGGTGGAGTGGAATAGTGGCCTTCTGTTCCCCGAACCACTATACATCTTTGTGTCCCTGCTTTTATTTATTTCCGCTGTATGAACAAATATGATAAGGAAAATAGGACAGAACTTGTTCAATCGAAGAGTTAAAGAAAAATCTTAAAGACACAATTCACCCCCTCTTGCGTATAATCTGTATATTCAGGATCCAAAAATTAGTATTAGAGGAGGAGCTTCTGATAGAGCCTTAGCACGCTAGAAGCATTTAAAGATTATAACAAAGCATCATGATTGATACAAGAGAAGGGATGTCAATAGTCAGAGCACCATATTTCAATGGAGACAACTATGGATGTTGGAAATTGCACATGATAATATATCTGAAAAACCTCAAATATAAAGTCTATTCAAAGATTCTGACTCATAAAATTCCTGAAAATCCTGAGACATGGAGTGCTGCTACAGAGGCAGAGTATGATATGAATTCGAAGGCTATGAATGCAATCATATGCGGTCTAGGACCAAATGAATTTAACAGAGTATCTCAGTGCCTAATAGCATATGAGATGTGGCAGACAATAGTTGTGGTATATGAAGGAACAAACAATGTGAGACAAATGAGATATGCAACTGTAAAACTGAAATTTTATACTTTCAGAATGTTTGAAGGAGAAATCATTTCCTAAATGAATGGGAGATTGATAAAAATTGTCAATAATATAATAGCCCTAGGAGAACCTATCAAGCAGGATGATCAAGCATTAAAAGTACTGAGGGTACTTCCTACTCAATGGAATGGTATCTCTGCTGCAATCAGACAATCAACACCTGTCAAAAATCTAACCATGAGAGAGCTGATTGGTACATTGACGATGTATGAAGCTGAAATGCAAGATGAGACAAATGATCATAAATTCTACATCAAAAATGATGATAATTCCTTTAGAGTAACTTCACAACAAAAAAATAGAAAGATGAAGAACAAATAATTCAAATCTAAATCAGAGAGCTCTGACTCATCAAACTCAGATGAAAAACTGGCTCAGCTAGCCAAGAAATTTAGAAAGTTCTACAGAAAGAAAAGAGGATTCAAAAAATACTTTATGAAAGATGATAAGGAAGTAATATTCTATGAATTCAAGAAGATGGATCATATCAGACCAGATTTCCCACAATTTAAGGAAGCAAAGAAGAAGAAATTCTTCAAAAGAAATGACAATGAGCAGAAAGACAAGAAAGATATGAAAGCCACTTGGAGTGTATCTGAAGACTCTAGTAGCTCTCCTGAATCAAGCTCAGAGAAAGAAGAAGTAAATCTAAAAGAAAACATGTGTTTCATGGCAGAAACTGATGAGGTACACTCATATTACTCCTTTGACTCATATAGTGAATCAAATTCTGAATCAAGGTACACAAATAAAAAACTTGCAGCCTACTGCAATATACTTGAAGAAAAATATGACTCACTATTTAAGTAACATAAGTCACTAAAGAACAAACATAAATCTATTTCAGATGAAAGAGATAAAATTCTAAAACAACTTAAGGAATTAACTGATAAATACAATTCTATTAACACTAACTATATTAATTTTGAATCAAGAATAAAAACACTACAGGCTGAAGTAGAATCTTATGAACATGCTGCATTAGTTTTTACAAAAGGAGAGAATTCATTAAATGAAATTATTGGAAAAACTATTATTAAAAAAGAGAGATTTGGAATTGGTAGTAAAGGAGAAAAACCAAAGCTATATAAAAATTATTTTGTTCCTAGATCTAAAAAGGTTAATTTTAACTTTTGTGGGACAAAGGGACATATAGCTAAAAACTGTTTCTTAAGACTGCCTCAAATTTGTGGTATTAAGAAAGTTTATGTTTCAAAAGACTTATATGATTCAACTGATTTTAAAAGAATAAAGAAAATCTGGATACCCAGATCATTGATAGCTACACTCCTGGACCCAACAAAATATGGGTACCAAAGAAATTTGTTTGAATGTCTTCGCCGGTAGCAGGCTACAAGAGTAGAAAAGATATATGGTACATGGAAAGTGGCTGTTCAAGACATATGAGTAGAAACTCATTGAATTTTTCTTCACTCACTCAAAAGGAAGGAGGACTTGTCACATTTGGTGACAATGCCAAAGGAAAAATCATTGGCATTGGAACTATTGGAGATTCAAAAACAGTCTCAATCAACAAAGTACTTTATGTACAAGGATTAAAACACAATCTGATAAGTATCTCTCAACTTTGTGATGATGGATATACTTTTGAATTTACTAACAATTTTTGTACTATTTCTAAAGATAAACTGTTTAAATTTAAAGCACCAAGAACTGATAATGTCTATACTTTGGATTTAAATTCTTTATATAAACAACAAGTAAACTGCTTGACTTCTAAAGTAAGTGAATCTTGGATTTGGCATAGGAGACTTGGACATTGTAATATATATGTTTTAAATAAGTTATCTAAGAAACATTTAGTTTCTGATTTACCTAGTCTCAAATTTGAAAGTGACAGATTTTGTGATGGATTTCAACTCGACAAGCAACACAAATCATCCTTCAAATCTATTAATAAAGTTGCTACATCTAAACCTCTAGAACTTATTCATATATATTTCTTTAGACCCTCAATAGTAGCAAGAATAGTTGGTAAATTATATGTATATGTTTTAGTTGATGACTATTCTAGATTTACATGGATTTTCTTTTTGAAATTTAAAAATGAAGCTTTTACTTTATTTGAAAGTTTCTGCAAATCTGTTCAAAATTAAAAAGGTTTTAATATAATCTCATTGAGAAGTGATCATGGTGGAGAATTTGAGAATCAATAATTTAATTCCTTTTGCTCAAACAAGGGTATTAAACATACCTTCTCTGCACCAAGAACACCTCAACGGAATGGGATTATAGAAAGAAGAAATAGAACAATTCAAGAAATGGCTAGAACTATGTTAAATGAATATAGCCTACCTATATATTTTTCGGAAAAAGCTGTGAATACAACTTTCTATATAATTAATAGAGTTTTAATTAGACCTATTTTGAAAAAGTCACCCTATGAACTATAGAATAGCAGAAAACATAATGTAAATTACTTTAATGTTTTTGAATGCAAGGTTTACATCTTGAACACCAAAGATAATCTTGGTAAGTTCGATAAAAAATCTGATGAAGGTATTTTCTTAGGATATTTTGCTACCTCCAAAGCATATAAAGTCTATAATAAGAAGTCAAGGATTGTTGAAGAATCAGTTCATGTGAGGTTTTATGAATCTGGTCCATTTGAGAAAAGGACAGATCAAATGGATGAACTTGACTCTAATGATAACATGAGACTTGAGAACTTAAAGAATGATTTTGAAAATGATATAAAATAAATTCAGTCCAGTTTAGAGGAACATGATACTGAAGAACATTTAAATGTTTTTCCTAGACAGTATAGAACCCTAAAGAATCACCCTTTAGAAATTGTGATAGGTGACTTAGATACAGGAATTCAAACTACAAGAAACTTAGGAAACCTAGTGGAATTCTCTACCTTCCTATCTCAAAAAGAACCCAAGACTATAAAAGAAGCTTTAGATAATGAAATCTAGGTAATAGCAATGCAAGATGAATTAAACCAATTTAAAAGAAATGAAGTATGGGAATTAGTGGAAAGACCTAAGAATTATCCAGTAATAGGAACCAAATGTGTATTTAGAAATAAACAGGATGACCAAGGAATAATAACTACAAATAAAGCAAGATTAGTAGCTAAAGGATACAATCAAGAAGAAGGAATAGATTATGTTGAGACTTTTTCACCTGTATATAGGTTAGAATCCATTATAATTCTTTTAGCCTATGCATCTTATATAAATTTTAAATTATTTCAGATGGATGTTAAATCTTCCTTTTTAAATTGTTATTTAATGGAGGAAGTTTATGTTGAGTAACCTCCTGGTTTTGAAAATTCTCAAAAACTAGATTCTGTTTTTAAACTTACTAAAGCTCTTTATGGACTTAAAAAAGCACCTAGAGGTTGGTATAAAAGATTAAGTTCTTTTCTTTTGAAAAATTATTTTACTGTTGGAATGGAAGACCCAACACTCTTTAAGAAAACTGTAAAAAATAATGTTTTATTAGTTCAAATTTATGTTGATGATGTAATTTTTGGATCAACTAATAAAACCCTTTGTCATGAGTTTTAAAAGTTAATGCAAAAAGAATTTGTAATGAGTTGGATGGGAGAACTAAATTTTTTCTTAGGACTTCAAATTTATCAAAAAGATTTTGGAAATGTTTTGAATCAAAGCAAATACATTACTGATTTACTTAAGAAATCTGGACTTGAAAACGACAAGACATTTACAACTCCTATGTGTACTAATATAAAACTTGATTTGGATGAAACTGGAAAATCAGTTGAAAACAAGTTATATAGAGGTATTATTGGTAGTTTATTATATATTACTGCTAGTAGGGCAGATATAATGTATTCAGTATGTCTTTGTGCTAGATTTCAATAAAATCCTAAAGAATCTCATCTAACTGCTGTTAAAAGAATTTTTAGATATTTAAAATGAATTGTTTTTAAATATCTTCTTTATCCTAAAACTTCTGATTTTAATTTGATTTCATATTCAGATGCTGACTTTGGAAGTTTTTGGTTATATTGAAAAAGCACATCAGGAACATGTCACTTTTTAGGAAAGTCTTTAGTGTCATGGTCTAGTAAGAAACAACATTCAGTTGCCTTATCAACAGCCGAGGCAGAATATGTTTCTGCTGGTAGTTTCTATGCACAAGTGTTGT
Source organism: Viscum album (assembly GCA_963277665.1). Lineage (NCBI taxonomy): Eukaryota > Viridiplantae > Streptophyta > Magnoliopsida > Santalales > Viscaceae > Viscum > Viscum album. Next base: position 1,657,901,986 of record OY728137.1, read on the forward strand.
GGATGAAAAACACTCTTATGGACTTTGGATTAAATTTTAATAATACACCTATTTTATGTGATAATATAAGTGCAATTAATATTTCAAAAAATCATATTAGTCATTCTAGAACTAAGCACATTGATATAAGGCATCACTTTTTAAGAGATCATGTTATTAAAAAGGATATATTTTTAGACTTTATAAATACTAAAATTCAATTAGATGATATTTTTAATAAAACACTTCCCAATTCAATGTTTTATTTTATTAAGGGGGAGCTAGGTTTATTTGATTTTAAATAAAATTTTATTTCACAATGTTTTTTTCCTGCTTAAAAATAATTTTACTATTTTGTTTTTAAAACATAATAATTTTATTTTATCCACGTAATTTATTTTATTTTTAAATATATGTAATGAGTATTAAAAACACGGGAATCAAGGTTTTCAGAAACCCTTTCAACTTCTGAAACATTTTACTTCTATCAAAACCTTTTCAAATCCGCAAAACGTACCTCTACTTGTGATCCCTAATCTTCAAACCTCTGAAACCCTAACCTTCAAACCTTTATAGATTCTTGCAGAGATGGTAAGGACTAAAAGATCCAATGAATCTGAGCCAAGAAATGTCAAGAGACAATGCTCAGAAGGAAGAAAAATCTTACATGGCATGGTAATCGATCTCGACTGGTTATTTCAGACAAATCTACTGTTGAAACAAGTGCTATCGTTTCGGAACCTTGAACAGACATTCAACAGTTAAAATACGTAATTTATGTATGAGGTAGAACTTAGACACTTCTTTAAATCAGTATAGTTTAGTCTGGGGGATACTTAGGATAGTATGATGGCTAAGATAGAGGATAGAGATTTCTCAATCTCGTCAGTAGAAATTGGTCAGATTCTCAACTACCCTCATGAGGGAGTTTTTCATTTTTATTTGAAGAATATAGGATATGCTGTGCATAAATCCGAGGACATTATGTCTTTTTTTGTTTGGAACATCTACTATTAAGAAAATGATGGTGAAAGATTTAGAACCAGATCAGAAGATCCTGGTTAAATTTGTTCAGACTGGAATAGCTCCCAGAATAGTATAAATGGAAAAGATTTTGTACCCTGATATGTACACAATGTATCTTCTGTTAAGTGATATCAAGTTAAACTTCCCAAGGTACATGGTCAGGTACCTCAATTACTGCTGTCAAAGTGATGCCTGAATGAACTTTTACCCTTTCAGTTGATTTATTTCTAATCTATTACTTAAGAAAGACATGGTGAGATTAGTAGATGCCCGAGTACACTGTCATCACATTAATATGTTTAATGCTGGAACTTTGATGAATATTGGATACTTCTGGAGCACCATTAAAGGAAAACTCTTGCCAGTAGGAGCTGAAGAAGACTTATAGAGTGCTCAGGCTCAACCTGCTAAGTCCAAGGAGGGACAGGATGAATCAAGAGTCATCAATGTAGCAAGAAGGATCCAATTTGAAGTGGAATATGCTGAAGAAGAAAGAAGTCAGAAGGGACTTCAATCTCTATGATTTCGATCTGTTAATGAGGAAATTACTTCCCCTGCATTGGCAACAACAGAAGCTTTAATTGATTATTCTTTTGTAAGAGAAGCTGTTATTGATAAGACCATGGAAGATATTAGTGAAAGGACAACACCAGTAGAGGGATAAAAAGCTCAAGAAGAATCTTAAAGTGAGAATCAAGAACAGATTGTAGCTGATGTTGAAGTTACACTTCAAAAGGACCAAGATAAGGAGGCAGTTCCTAGTGAGGAAGTGGCCATACCTTAGGAAACTCCTAAAAATGTTGTTCTCGAAAATCCAGTGGAAGGCCAAGATGATGATTTTTATGGTGAGAAAGCTTATGAAGCTCACACAGAAGTAATTCAAGAGGATTTTTCTGTGGAGGAGTTTGTAGACTCTAAGGAAAAATATGTGGACCAACCTACTCAGAACAAAGAGAAAGAAAAATATGATGCTGAATCATTACCTTTGGTACTGCTGTATCATCCAGATCCTGAGAATGTGAATCAATCACAGGGTGCCACTAATTCAAGGAAGGAAGAAGTTGAAGAACTGTACAGAAAGGTGTCTCAGTTGGAATCTGAGAATATCTCTCTGAGAAATGCCTTAACCTTCGAATAATTGAGATTTCAAAAGCTGAAAGAGAGTACAGTTTCAATGCAAGAAGTTTAAATGTTTAAAGAGGATATGCTGAATGCAGTTGAAAATTTGAAATTTGAAATGGTTATGAAGACAAATTTATCAGATCTGAAGTTGTTTATGGAGAACCAAATTTCATCAGTTGTAAATAGTGCTGTTAGTTGATCAGGCACTTCACCTAATTTAATCCAAATATTACAAGCCATCACATCCACGATGAGCAACATGAATGACTAGTTGAAAGATCTTCAATGTAACCGTGCTCCATTATCAATGTTTCTAGACAATAATAAATTTTTAGTGGATCAACTGATATCTAGTGAGCCACCAATCAGAAATCTGTTAAATCAGATGTAAGAGAAGCTCTTAGTGTTTATCGAAAAAGAATAAAGGATGCATGAGTTTTTCAAAGTCAATTTAATTGAGGATATTCATATGACTTAAGAGAACATAGAGCTCATTATCAAACTTGGAGATGAGATAATGAAGAGACTTAGGGAACAGTTCACAAAAATCAAGTCTGCAATCCAGAGGAGATAGAACCTATTTCCTATCTTACCCAATCCTTGATTCCTATGTTTATCATACTTGCATCTATTTTTCATTTTTAATGAAAATCTATTTATTCCTTTCTATTTGTTTTACTGTCTTTATTTTTGATATTCCAGTACTCCAGATTTAATTATTGATAAACAGTTAATAATAGCATTTACTTACAGTTCAGTGCAACATTAAATGTGTTCAAATCCATAATTTATCATTCTTTCTGATATCACAAAAAGGGGAGAAATTTAGATAAACACAACATTTTATTTTAAAAACCCTTTTTTATTTAGAGGGAGAAATTTGGAAAGAAAAATTATTTTATTTTCAGGGGGAGAATTTTTTTTATTTATTGAAAATTTTATTTATTTTGTTAAAATTAAAATACTGTTTTATTCTCTCAAAATTCTAAAACTTTATATAACTAATTTTGAGAGTTAATTTCATTTAATTTGTTTTATTATCTTATGGGTTTCGTGATCATCAAAAAGAGAGAGATTGTTGAGAAAAGTATTGTTTTCAACAATACATAATAATGTTATTTAAAGGGGGAGATTATTGAAAATAATACTCTGTCTCTTTATGATAATTTTTATGCTCACAAATACCCTTAATTATTTTCTAATGATTTTATTAAGTATTTTTCAGGACTTTATTAATTTATTTTACTCTTGAAATAATGAGAATCTATTACTTGTTCAGAATCTTCTTTAAGCGCATCCTAGAATCACTGTTCATACCTTACTTGTTCGAAATCTTCTTTAAGCGCATCCTGGAATCATTGTTCATACCCTATGTGGATAAACGTAGAGTAAGGATGAAAAGCATGTATACCTTTTGAGATAAGAGAAAATTATGGTTAAACAACCATACGTTATCAGCAACGTATGGAAGAAGAACCTTACGTTAGGAAGGAACCTTATGTTTTGGTTATCAGCAAAGTATGGAAGGAGAACCATACGTAGGTACTAAACGTTACGTTTGTTTCTCAAAAGTATGGTTTACCAACATTACTTTTGTGAACAACCATACGTTCTTGGAAAAGTATGGATTAAGTAAAAGTATGGATCTTTTACCATACATTTGAGATTTGAAGAAAAAGTATGGATGATCAACCCTACATTTATGATCAACCTTACGTTATGAACCTTACGTTTGAAGACTATGTTATCAACCCTATGTTTGGAGGCCACGTCATCAACCTTACGTTTGGCGTCAGAAAGTTTTGAAAGACGATATTTTTATGCAATGGTCAGCAAGCTCATTATTGGGCAGATTTCAAGCCGGATTTAAAGTCATTTTTAAAAGTACGACTTTGACTGATTCAAAGCCGTTTTATCATTAGATTAAAGATTGAATTAAAAGGAGCTTTTTATGCTGAGTCTTCAGGGAAGTTACGACTACTCTGTAAGTTCAAATTTTTAAATATCGCAAATCAGAAGGTGAATTTTATGGATCTAAATGGGCAGAAGATATGCTCAGTTTTAATATTTATGTTCTCTCTAAAAAACACCATATATAGGAGGGTGGTGACCAATCTTTTTTTAAAACGTGAAAAATAGAGACTAGAAAAAATCACGTTGATCTGCTGATTCAAAAAAAGGAGCGTCAAAGCTCTGTTCATTTAAAGAAGAAGGAACTCGATAGAAGATTCACTTATTCTGCATCGAATATCAAATGTGGTTCTACTACTGATGAAGTTGTGAACTATATATTTATATCTATTGCAACCAGATCGACTCAGAACTGCTTCCACTTGAAAATCAATATTTCTAGAGATGAAGATCCATCTGATTTCAATTGCATTCTGTTGCAATTGTGGAGATCATCTGGAAAAGATTCTTTCTGAAATTCTTTTTATTCTTGAGTAACCAGCTTCTCATACTGATCTGAGTAGGTTCGCGTTTGAACCAGAAGGATTTTTTTCCCTTGGATTGTAAAGGTGTCAACTGCCTGTATTCAGTTGTGGACCGGTCTGTTGAAACGATGACCAGATAGTGAAAATCATCAAGCTTGTGGAGTTGATTGTTGGTGGAGTGGACTAGGGGCCTTCTGTTCCCCGAACCACTATACATCTTTATGTCCCTACTTTTATTTATTTTCGTTTTATGACCAAATCTGATAAAACAAAGAGGATAGAACTCGTTCAATCGAAGATTTAATGAAAAATCTTAAAGAAATAATTCACCCCCTCTTGCATATAATCTGTATATTTAGGATCCAACAGTAACATTATTAATGGAATAAAGATAAAGTGGAATAATAAATTTTTTTAGGTATTTCTATTCAATAATTATGAATGGTGAAATATATAAGGACTGTTTAGTTTATTATTTTCACAACAGATTTACAAGAATACATTGAATGGTTCTGATGTAATAGAAAAGTGATTTAATGGCAAGATTATGTCCATGGAAAACACATAATTAAGAGAAATATAACAATTAATATTTTACTTATGTTATGATAATGTTTTTTAGATAAATATATGTTGGATATAAGTAAATTGGATGATGCTGATTACCTTAGAACTGATTAAGGACTTGTTGACAAGCAGTTTAAGATATCATGGAAGAAGTTTAAAACTTCTTGGATTTATGGATTATATCTAGTAATATATGGAATAATTAAGAAATAATGTTTTATATAAGTATTTATGGTAATTTAGGTTATTACCATATTCCAAGAGAATATATGATGAGGGTATTCACATGCTTGGAATGTGACAACCAAGAGTTAATTTGTGATATAAGAGGGATCAATGTTAATCCAATTCCATGAATTTATTTCTAATGTTTTGAATTTTCATATTTTGAAAGAGTTACAGGGTTAACAATTTATGTAAAGTTTAAGTTAAACTATGGTTGAAATATTTATGTTTTGAGGTTGTATTAAAAAACTTAGTTAAAATGCTATTTAGTGATTAACCTTATTTCAAGGATGTCCATCATATTTATACTGGAAATTATATTAATGTGGTTTTAGAAAAAAGGAATCGTGTATGTTAGGTGACAACTAATCAAGTCCGACAAGGCCATGGGACTTTAACCCATGACTGGAGGATGATAAGGGTTTCACACCTACCATAGGCTTACGTGATGTCCTGGTTAATGTGTAATTATTTTTGTTGAATAATTATTAATGATGAACCAGTAGAGTTAATTTTTTATGTTTAAATATTTATATATTAACCATATTGGTTTTGAAGAATAGTTAGAGACAAATAGTTATAATTTTCATTCTTTTATGGGCCTTAAGATCTGCTAAAAGTGTTTTTTATAACTTCATGTGACAAAGTTAATTTATGGACATCCATTTCTTGAAGTAATGGATGAATTAGTTTTATATAAAAGAAAAACTAAAGAACGGATTTTTATTTATAGAAATATACCAATTAAGTATATTTCCATATATTCTTGGTCAATAAAAGAATTAATAAAAGTTAGGATAATGATGAAAAAATATGTTGTCCTAATACCTTAATTTTTGTTGAACCAATGGTCTTTTAAATCATCATAGATTTATGATTTTGAGGCCCTCAAATTTTCTTGATCATTTAATTGTTTGTGATTGATGACCTTAATAACTCCCTATAAATATTTACGATTTTCCTCCATGTCCAATATTCACTTCCAAACTATGTTCTCCTATGTGGAAACCCAGTTATATGTTACTTTGGGTAACTGTTATGGTTCCAAATTTCACTTTTTAAGGGAAATTTTAGTATTCATTTTTTATGATGTGGGTTTATATAAGTGAAACTTTCAAGTATTAAACATTTGATAACCAAAAATAATTTTGAGGGTGAAATAAATTTTAAGGGGGTAGAATGTAACACCCCAATATTTTATGAATTATTTTTTTCGAATTAATTTAATCTTTTTGATATTTTTCATTCCACACAACACTAAAAATAGTTTATTTTATATTAGACCACTATGTTTGGATTATGTTATACACAAAAAAATTTAATCATGCACTACATGAAACATAAATTTTAAATTTATCTACATGGAACACTGATTTTTGATTTTGTTACATGTAATAATGACTTTCCTCGATGGCTTGCGTAACATGCATGACCGAGTTTTACCAAATAATAATATACTACTAAAATGTTATTATTTAATATAATAAGCTATAACCTAGTTGTTAAACTAGAATTTATGAATATCATTAACTAATTTATGAAAATATGTGGTTTAAAAAAATATAATATGAATTCATAGGTTACCAATTAATTAGGAATGAATATGAAAACTTATTGAATATAAAAGAAAATATTATTATTTTTATGGCCACAGAGGTATTTTACCCTAATAAATTAAATTAGTTACCATTAGTGAGTGATATTAATGTAATATAATTTTTATATATTCAATAAAATATTTTTTATATTCATCCAATATATTTTATAGACATAAGATAAGAACAAACCCAATTTTATGCTTAAAAACCTATATTTTTATTAAGGAATTTTTATCACCTTTTAATGGAGAACCCATTTAAAATCCAAATTTTGAAAATTTTATAGATATAATATGTCAAAATAAAATTCATCTGTGAAATAGGAACATAATAATTAGTTTAGGGTAAATATTTGGCATTTTTCTGTGAAGTTTCATTTTATAATGAATAGTGAAAAACTGAATTTTAGTTCAAAACTACTTTTTCGCCTAATTTATTAATAGGGTAAAATTATATTTTAAATTAATTTAAAAGTTTAATTAGATAATATATTTATCAATTAATACAATTTAGGTCATTTGAACCAATTTCACATCGTAATTGGATATAAAAACTTGGAAGACTTTTGTTCATTTTTACTTTAAAAACCCGCAGTGTCTTCCTGTCAGTGGGATTAAATTTAAATAGTTTATAAAAATGGATTAAATATTTGGAATAATAATAATTTCTAATTTATAATAATTTAAACTTATTTTTTTACCAAAAATATTAGTTAAAGTAATTATAATTAATTACACCGATTAAGGTAAAATCAAGCTTTACTAAGAACTAGACCTTAAATTTAAGACCCCAAAAGACTTAGGAGCTTATAAAAGATACATTGGATTTTCATATTTATACCATACACTCCCTTTTATTGAGTTTTTTACATTATTGTATCCACTTGATATATGTAAAACATGTATGAAATTCCTTTTTCAAAATATTACAAGATTGCCACTCCTCCACTATAAAAAGGTATCCTATCCTCCCACTTCTTCACAACTATAAAATCACATAGGTTAATCCAAAAAAAACCCCCTTCCTCCTTTAATCCTTCATTTTGTCATAAAGTCTTCCAAGGAAGCCCTTTGGTGAAAACGAAAAGGAGTTACCCGATTAAGAGGCAACACCCTCCTTTAAGCTCCTTTCTTTTATTTTCTTTCTCCACCACCTCAATCTATCTTATTAAATTATTATAAAAAAAATTATAATAAATATAATTATTTGATTTTATTCTAAGTGTTATAACGACACTTACACACACCTCCATCTAATGGGTAACAAACATACTGTTTATGTGTACGGTGAACTACTGCCTCACAAAATGATGATTGTTCGTTCTTTCTTTACCGCCTATAATGGTGGAAAATATGATGGAAACTATGTTTATATATAATATATATGATATTTATAATGTATTTAATCTTATGTAATTATTTTACAACACATATCTGTATAGTTTCCATTTTTTTTAGTATGATAATTTCTTTTGAGGGAGTGTGAACTACCACCCCTCAAAGCGATGTGATTCGTTCACACACTATTTAGAATGTATTAAGGATGTATTTAGTGAGAATATATGATATATATAACATTATAATAATACTATAATTATATTATATACATAAACATATATATATATATATATATGTCATTTTATTTCTTTCTTGCAATACGACAATAAAAAATGGAAACAACGTTCATGCGTACGCACAACCTCCCGTCTCCATGAATGGTGTATTCTATTTCTTAATTATATATTTTATAGTTTATTATAATACAAATATAATTAATATCAATTATATTTATATCAGGTTTTACATTCTGTAAATTTTAATATAAGTATAAGGACCAAAGTTATAACAAATTAAGACACATGCGAAGAACAAAACAGATATTACCTGAAGTGAAACCTTAACATAGAATTATTAAAAATAAGATAATATAAAGTCATAATCAACCATATATGGTATTATATAAAATAATATGGTTATATTATATATTTATAATAAACTTATATTTATTATACATGAATTTTGTATGAGTACGATGAGAGTCAAGACATATGGTAAGGGAATTTCATCTCAATTTTTTATTTATGTGAGATAAATGCTTTATTTACCACCCATTCCATTTTTGTAGTGTTTATATTTCCCAGGGATTTATTATATGATTATTATTATAAAATTTATATGTATTTACATATCAATTTGATTATATTTATTTCATGGGGGCTGTGTTTGAAAAGTTACCAAATTGGTAAAATGATTTTGTCTCAATTTTACTTCTTTGAGACACATGCCATATTATGTAGCTATATTTTTCTACGAGATTTATATAATACCTTTTAAATATTATATAATGAACCTATTTATATTCATGATATTTTAATATTCATGTAATTTTATTTTATAAAATGGGGATTATGGTTCAATGTTACAAAGTGGTAAGAGTTTATTGAAACAATCTCATTGTTTTTCGAGATTGTTTATGATTATGATTAATTTGATGAAATATTATGATCCATATCTCAATAAAACTCATTAATTTTATTATAATAAGGTTATTAATGATATATTCATATATTGGTACCATTTTCAACTCTTTTGTACATAAGATAGTTAAGAATGCAATTTTAAGAAAGTCCGAATTTACCTCTCTCTTTAGTTGGAAAATCTTTGTTCCTTCAAAACCATGTTTTCTAAAAAGGGTTTCCAAGAATAATATATTATTCTACTATAATATTTAAAATATTTTTTTTATCCTTTTTATATTTTACAAATGTTTTCAAAGGAATCTTCTTTGCACTTTCTGAATAATGCATTTTTCTTACATTTTTACCGCGAAAAAGGAATATTCTTTTTACCACGTATGACATGTATAGATTTACCCACCATAATTTTTATGAAACTTAATTTACATGTTTAAAAGTTTACTTTTTATGAATTTTTTTAAATGTAATTTTCATGGAATTTTTTTCCAATTTTTTTTCAAGCTTCTTTCATAAGTCTTCGAGTAAAATTGTTTTAAATAATTTTTGTGTGATTTATTTATTAGTTTTAAAATTTATTTTCAATGAAATGTTTTTCAAATTTTTTTCAAGATTTATGTAAAACTTTTCAATATTATTTTCAAAGAAATGGGTTTCAAAATGTTTTCATAATTTTTTTAAAGTTTTCAATGTTTTTTCAAAGAAAAATGTATTTAATTTTTTTAAGCATATTATATAAGTTTTCAAGGAAAAAGTTTTTAAAAATGATTTAATGTATTTTTTATAAGTGTTCAAGTTATTTTATAAGAAAATTATTTTAAATGGTTTTATGAGTTATTTGTTTTTCAAATAATAAAGGATATTTTCATCAAGAAAAGTTTTTGAAAGATATTTTAAAATTATTTTCCATATAAGATGACATTTTTTTGATGATACCCATGAATTTATAGGAAATGATATAAAGTTTAAATTCATATTATTTCTCTAATTGGGTTATTCTTAATGTCATGGTCTTTATGAAACCCATTTCTCTTTCACGGGTTATATGTTTATGAAATCCATTTCTCTTTCATGGGTCATATGTTTATGAAATCAATTTCTCTTTCATGGGTTATATTTTTATTAAATCCATTTGTCTTTATGGATTATGACTTTAATGAAATAATTATGAAACCTTTATATTTTTCCAAAGGTTATGATATGATTACATGTTTATGATACCCATTTTATTTCATGGGTTGTGATATGATTGTTTATGATTTTTTTGAAAATGTATATATGATTTAATTATGAGATGGGTGATACCTATATTTCCCTCCAATTCATTGGGTAATGATAAATGTTTTATGAGCTCAAAGGGTACAGAGAGGGAATCCTAATCCTGAAAAAAGAGGGTACACAGGAACATATCCCAAGCCCAAAATAAGAGGGTACATGGGTGGGAATCCCAAGACTGAAATAAGAGGGTACATAAGAGGAAATCCCAATCCTAAAATAAGAGGGTACATGGGTGGACATCCCCAGACCAAAAGAATAGGGTACACGGGAGGGTATCCCAAGCCCGAAACAAGAGGGTAAATAGGTGGACATACCAAGTTCGAAACAATTGGGTACATGGGAGGACATCCCAAGACCAAAAAAAGAGGGTACACATGAGGGAATACCAAGCCCAAAAGTAGGTACACAGGTGATTAAAAAAATCCTAATATGTTATGAAGGTCTTGGTAGGAAGCCATAATATAGGGTTTTTTATTATTATGTTTCTACCACAATTCCATGCCTTATTCCTATGTTATGATTTTATGGATTATGATATTTATTCCTATATGGTTCATGTATTCTGAACTACCAAGGTTTATGCCATGATTCATGCTATTTATTCCTATATGGTTCATGTATTCTGAACTACCAAGGTTTATGCCATGATTCATGTTTATGATATTTGATATGAAAGGTGTGATATTTTAATTTCATTAACACATTATCATACCCTTATGCTCATGTTTATGCTTACTTGTATCCCTTTTTTTACCCTTACTAAGCATCTAATATCACCCATTTTTATGTTTCCTTCCCTAGGTTATGATGATATATTTCTTTAATGATATGTCTAATAGGGGTACTAGTATTGGAGAACCTAGTGGGAGATAATGTAGCTCGCTCATGTACCTATGTTTACGTTTCCATGTTTCCAAAGGAACTAAAGTAATACAATCTTTTGGTGTCTATTTTTATAATGTTTTAAGTATTCAGAAAAATTTATGTAATGTTAAAGTATAAAAATCAAGGGTTACTATAGGACTAACCTCCCTAGTTCTTAGTTGTGCCTATTATCAAGATGCAAGTCCCATAGTAGGGTATTGGTTGAATCATGTGTACCTGATGATAAGGGTGATATATTACCCATATTTTGAATTTTTTTTATACATGAGGGTAAAATTACCTTGATAATAAAACCATATGGATGGGATTCCCTGAGCGAATATTATCATGGAACTTTGGGAGAACTGGTGGAAAAGATTAGGTTAAGTTCCCATTGAATTGTGTTTGTATTTATTTTTAGTGAACATATAACATTGTGTAATGGAATGAGTATCCATTCAATGAATAAGTGGAAGCTACCCATGAAATATTGGGTAAAGGAAGATATAGAATCTAATTTATAAAGAAACCCATATTATTTGATTTATAGAGCTTGTCCTCAATGAAAATATAAGTGCGAACAAGAATGAAAAGTATTTTCTACCACAGTTTAGTAGATTGAAGTGATGGATATTGTGTCAAATTTTTATATATATCATAAATAGAGTTAAAGATGAGCCTATTGAAGAGGTTAAAGTCCCAAAGTGTTGAAGAATCCATCTTAATGTTAATAAGTATATTAGCTACTTATTTTAATGAATAACTCACTTAGATTAATGATTTTTCTCAAACCATATTAGTATCACTTCCAAGGTCTTACAATATATAATAGTTGAAGGATATATGAAATGTTGAGGCAATGAAGTTTATATAAATTATCTAAATTGTGTATTTTATATAATGTAAGACCATTGGAGTGGTACTAATATGGTTCGAGAAAGTTTTATAAATTCTCCAAATCCATTTGAGATAATTTTGAGTGATTTGAGATAGGTTTGAGTTGATCTAAAGTAGATCTAAATTCATTTGAAAAAATTACGAAATTCTATAGGTTTTTATAAGGATAATCTAGAGTTGTAAACATGATGGTCCATGAAATAATGAAGAGACATAATCATGAATTCCCATGTAATCATGAATCTACATAAGCATAAAAGACCATATAAGGATGAACTATTCATAAATATGATTGTTGTATGAATGAGAATACAATAAGATATATTCATCCTTAAAAATATAGATGACAATACCATAAGAATGAGCATCATAAGGGTCATTTGTGTAAAATTAAAATCTATAAGGATCAATCCCATAAGGATGATTCTAGATCCTATAAGGATTATTCATCCTCATGAACTGGTTTATATAGGATGAGTTGTATGGATGTTCTTGCAAGCATGAAAAACATAAGGTTCATCAATTTAAGAATCCTATTTGTGTAAGAATAATTTCAAAGTGATACATAATTTTTAATTGAATAAGGTTCATTTTATCCTTATGAAAATTCAATGTTATTCAAAATTTAAATATTATAATGAAAATTTATTAGGATGATACTTGAACCACTTTTTATGGATCAAAGCATCAAAAATTAAAAGTGAGAAAATAACTTAATTATTGAAGATATGATATTCAAGATATATAGAGAAAGATAAAAGTAAGAAGAAATTATATAATTTAAATATATTTCAACTGAGATATTATAGAATATGAATAAATTAATTAAAATGTGTAATGGATATTACTTAGTGTTTTAAAATACAAATAAATATTGGATTCAAGATTCTTGACAAAGAGAATAAGGATCAAAGGGTAGGATGAATTTATGAGAGATAAATTAATCCAAAAACTATGAATTATATATTTATTAAATGTGGAAATAAAATCATTACAATTATCAAGATGTGATTAAATGTTTAAAAAATAACAATCCCTCTATGATACATACTAAGAATGATTATATTTAACTGTGGAGATTTTTTGATGCTTAAGATGGTAGTTGATGGTTTAACTAGAAGTTCCAAGATCACATTTTTTCAATGAGAGGATCCAATCCACAATTTAAAGTATTTTATATTTTTAATAAAATAATGATAAATTTTTTTCATTGGATTTTTATGGGAAGATGAGAAATAATGTAAGAGTATTAAGGCATACTAAAAGAATATGGAATAATCTAGAATATTTGTTGGCTGAGTCAAATAAGGGAGAAAATAGAAGGAAAGGAACTCCTGTAATTATATAGGAGATATTTTTTGTTGAGGAAAATAGAAAATAGAGATCATGGGAGAGGCTCACATATAAAAATTTGAGAAAAAGAGAAGAATATATTGTGAAACCAAAAATTTATTAGGATTTTCTATATTTTGAATATAGAAAATATTATTTCTTATGAACTATATTTAAAAATAAAAATGAGAGAGAGTGGAATAATTTTGAAGACGAGGAGATACAAGGGAACTATAATATCTATTAAATGGGGAAGAATAAACCTAATATTAATCAATATGATATATATTGATAAAAAAGAATAAATAGAGGAATCCAACCATCATTATGAGATCATATTGAGTGAGATAAATTAGTGAGAAGTAGAAGAAAGGAGAAGCCAAGTGAGAGATGGATACACACTACAAACCAAAATCTATGTTTTAATTCATTCAGATATTGAGGAGGTGTTTTATTTTATAAGATAAAAATATCTTAGTGATATGAGAAATCTAGTCAAGAAGTTTGATATAAGTTCTATGAAGTTGAGCCAGAAAATAGCAACTGAGTAACACGAGGTTTAGTTACTTATATTCTATAATTCAAAAACTGAATTGTGACGAGGAATGAGATATAATCTATGGATAAAATTTCATCCTTATTCTAATAAAATATAAACTTCACAATTTTCATAATGAAAGTAATTGTATATACAAAATAGGATGCTATAGAACTAGTGAGACTCTGGGTATGTAAAGAAAGCATAGTACGAAGATGTGATTCTAGTGGGAGGCATGTAATGTAAATTCTAATGGGAAGTTGGAAAGTATAAAAATAGCGGGAATCCATGTTTGTGTGGGAAGAATAACAACCATTATAATATGAAATTAATTATAGTAAATAATCTGTGATTTTGTTGAATAACCAATCATGATAAGGAGTGGGTCTTAGAGTCAAACCTTTTAAAAATAACACATACCATATTTAATTGTATTATTATAATTGAATATGGTTTATGATTTATTGGTAAAAAATAATATGATCCAACTTTCTCAATAATAAATAGATGTTTATACCCAAATGGGGTTAAAATTTTCAAGAAGATTTTGATTTTTGTAAAGGTTACCCAAATAGGGTTTTTCGTTATTAGGATACATCTTATTCACTCCCCTCTCAGTTGTCTATAATAGTCTTAATGGGAATTTTAATTTTCATCAAAGTATAGGTTAACCTCTAATTATATCTTAATTTTTATTACATGGGTATTTTTACTATAATTTTATGAAGTAATACTTGATTTGTTTAAATAAGAGCCTCAGATGGAAGAAAAAATATCTATTTTTGTTGCTACAAAATCTAAAGTTTTAGATGTGACATTTCTAAATAGGAAAAATAAATAAATAAGGAAGATGAGTAAAATATTAAATAAATCAGAGGAATAACCATTAGATAAAGGTATCCAGTGTGGTAAGTGTGTAACTGAGTATATTGATTATTATTCCCCTAAAGAAGCAAGTTAAATATATTTTGAGAAAAATTGTATTAAAGATGCTGATAAACTCTACTATAAGGTTGTGGATAACTTTAATAAAGTTCATCATCATTTTTTCTTATATATTTGGGTTTATTTATATGATAGATGATGATAAATAACATTTGATATATGATTCTAAATAAATACAATCAGAATTAGTAAGAAAATTGCATAAATGAAACTATTTCATCAATGAATTGAATGCTAAGGATAAATTCTAATAGATCAGTAGAAAAAAAACAATCAATGGATAAAGAGAAAATCTAATAATATATTTATGACAAGGAAAAGGTTATTAAATTTAGTTAAGAAAAGTTCTATGTTTTGGAAAATCATTATAAAGCTACTATGGATGTCAAGAATACTTAGTTAGAGGTTAAATCTAAATGGTGAAGGATCTTGATAATATCATGAAATAAAGAAAAAAAGTGGCATGAAGATGGGACTAAAAAGATGAATATAGAATGTAAATAAAAATTGGACTCAGTTGTAGTTGAGAAGAACATAACTAAGTTTAATGTTCCTTGAAGTGGATGTGAGGTTGATAAATCTAGAATTAACTCAGGAATAATCTTCTCAAACAGCTGAGAAGAAATATATTTCCACACAAATTTATAAAATGTTTCTCACCTATAATAAGGATCAAAATATTGGAAAGATGAGAATGATATTATCTAAAGAAGCATCTGCCTTGGGCTTGTAGAAAAAGGTAACCCATAAACCTATTGATTTTTTTATAATAAATATGTTTCAATTACATGTATTGATTTAATATGAAAAAATGTATAAATATAGATTTACAAAAATCTGAGAAAATCCACCAATGTTTTGAGGGTGTATGGTAGAGGATTTATGATGATCAGTTTCCCGAACCAAGCCTAAAAGCATAGTAAATCCATATAAAGACAACACAGTGTAAAATATAAATAGGTTAACCTAAAAAATAATGAGGTTTGTTGGAATATATTTGTGTATACAAAGGTTTAATAATATGTATATAGAGTTTTATCATAATATTTCAACATATATAAGTCAAATAAGTCCTAAAGGAAGGGGAAGAAAAACTAAAATCAGAGACAAACCTACTGGACAAAATGAGTTTTCACAGAAAAATAAAAATATTTCTTTGAAAAATATATTTTAATATCTTAAAAAAATTTATGCTCTTTTTTTATAAATATTGGTCACTAATATGAATAATTTCGATATGTACCATCATAGAATAATTTCATATACTCATGAAATAAGAATACCATAATAAAAATTTAAAAAGGAGATGAAAAAAGAGTTTTACTTAAGGATTGTACAAGGAAATAATGATAAAGAAATCAATATAATTAATTAATTAAAGAGATCTAATGAAAAGTGAGTCACACTTGAGAAGAAAATATTATTCAGTTGTTATAGGATATTCCACATTAGAAACCATTGGAAAATTGACATAATCCTTAAATTTAAAGGGATAAATTATGAACCAAGAAATGAATCCTTCCAAGAAGGTGATAGTAGGATTGGATTAGTGGTTAAAAAAACTAATAAAGATGTTGAAAGGATATTTGAGAAGGGTAATATAAAAACTGATAAATAAGTTTGTGTAAGGTTAAAAAAAGTTGTACATATAACTACAAAATTCATGAAATGGATCTCAAAATAATAGAAGATATTGGAAACTAATGTAAGGGCACCAATATATCCTAATACCAAATCATACAATGAAAATAATGAGTTTCCGTGAAAAAAATTGAATATAATATGCCTAAATATATTCTAATCATATGTCTAGATTATCTTTATGAGGCTAGGATGTTAGAACAAGAATAAAAGAGTGAAAGTGACTTTATAACTCTAGAAAATAAAGTCATTCAAGCTAATAAGAAAGAAAAAATGAAAAGAAACCCATGATGATAAAACGTTTTTTAGATATGTAAATCTAAATTAATGTAAATCATAAAGGTGTACAGGAACTTTAGTCCCTCAATGAATGGAGTCCCTAGGTTGAGAAACAAGTCTTATACTCAGTGCTACAACTATAGAGCTTAAAGAGACCCACATTATTCCCAAATTTAATTGGCTATAAAACTTGGAAAAGGAAATTAATGGTGATGAAATAAAACCAGTTTATTAATTTTTCAATCATTTAAACAGAGAAGATCATCCATTATGGGTATTATTTTAGTTAGAATCATGATGTTTCCTTACAATACATCACCTGATATATTTCATTGAATATCTAACATCAACTGGTATAAAAAAGTTCTTAGAGTATATGTTTTAAATAAAAATCAATCATGGTAAAGTATAGATAGAATAACTTGAAGGGGAGATACTAAAAATATAAAACAACTAGAGTTTTATTATTTTGACATGATTATAAAAATCTAGACAATCCCAATAAAAACTGAAGTTTGAGGTATGATACCCACTCTCCTAATACTGTTATGGTTTTTTCTACTACTAATTATCAAGGGGGAGTGACTATATAAAAAATTAGAAAAACACCTTACACTTGAATATTTTTATGTGTTTTTTTTGAGTTGAGTGTAGGTTCATACAAATTCTTAAAAATCAGATTAGACAACCCCAAAGAAATTATTATTTGTTGATATCACATTCAGTAATGTAAAAGAACATACTTGATTCTTTTGTAAAATCAATTTTTTTTCTAAACTATATTAGACCATATATAATTAGTTTTTTATTATTTATGGATAATTTCTAAGAAACATGTGCTGTAATCCTTCTATGAAAAGGATTGAGGTAGGATATCATTTTTAGTGGGAGAAGATGTTGTTTTTATTTGTGATGTTAATATAATAATCCTCCCCTTGAATCTATTGTATGAAAAGGGGATAAAAAGCTTTTATTTATTTTTATTTATTATCATTAAGTGGAGATTAAAACCAAACATCTAAATGAATATTTACATGTGTATCATGTTTTTTATTATTCAAAGTATTGACAAAAAATATGAACGAGGAGATTAAAGTACCCATTAGATCATGTTCATATTTTATGTTAATGAGAATGAAACATTGGGTCATAGAATGAGTATCCACACAATGAAGAAGTGGAGGATACCCATACAATCATAGGTAAAGGAATAACTATATTAAGATTTTGAAAACAACCTTTATCATTCAATTTATGGAGTTAATACTCATTATAAAGACAAGTGCTAAAAAGTATTAAAAGTTTTTTCTACCATGGTTTAGTAGAGTGAAATTCTAGAAGTTTTGAAAAACTTTGAGGGATATAATTAATAGAGTTAAAGGATAGTTTATTTGGTAGGATAAAGTCCCAATGTGTTGAAGAAACCATTATAGTGTTACTAAGCATTTTGGATACTCATTTTAGTGTAGAACTCACTTATATAGAGTATTTTTTAGAGGTTGAAGAGAATGTGAAATTTAGAGGTAATGGAGTTTATAAAAATACTTCAACTTGAGAATTTATGTACTTTAAGGCCCTAATAATGTTGTTGAGATGATTTGAGAAAGTTTGGTAAATTACCAAAAGTTATTTGTGATGATATTAGCAATTTTAGATTGGTTAGAGTTAGTCCATAGTGGCCCTAAAGTCATTTTAAATAATTTAATAATTATACATGTTTGCCTATGGATTATATAGAGCCATAATAATAAAGGCCCATATAAGAATGAATCCATATAATCATGATATCCAACATATGTATGAATTCGCATAAGCATGAAGACATGTTTAAGGATAAATCATCCATAAGGATGACGGTCATATAAATGAGAAAACTATAAGAGTAATTCATACTTAAGTGTAAATATGAGAAGACCCTATGAATAATCACTATAAGGGTAATTTTTTGTTTCCATGAACACTATAAATATAAATCCTATAAGGTTGATTTTTCACCCTATAAGGATAATTCATCCTTATTAAATGGCCACTGAAGGATGATCCATAAGTATGATCCCATAATCAAGATCATTGAAAGGTTCATCTGTAAAAGTATTCTATCTACATAAGCAATATTTCTAAGTGTTTTATTAGTATGAATTCTGAATGGGTCAATTTATCCTTATAAAAATTATAAATTATCCTGAATTTAAAGATTCATAATAAAATTAATTGGGATAATTCATGAACAATTTTTCATAGATCAAAACAATCAAAATTAAATGTGATATAAGAATTGAATTATTGATGATATGATATTTAATATTTGGAGAATAATATCAAAGTAGGAATGAATTATAGAATTTAAATATAGATCAAATAAAATATTTTAGAATATGAATATATTTATCAGAATATGAAAGGTCTATTCTTTAGTGTTCTAAACATTACATAAATATTATGATTCAAGAATCTTGATAGAGTGAAGAAAGATCAAAGGACATGATGAATTTATAATAGATAAATTAATCATGAAGTTGAAAATTATTGATTTATTAAATATAGAAATAAAAACCTAATGATTATTGATCTATTTAGGAATGTTTTTAATATTAAAATCCCTTTTTGATACATTATGGGATTGTTTATATATTGTTATGGAGTTATATTATGTTCAATCTGGAAGATAATGCCTTAATTAGAAGTTCATATACTTATACCACTATAATTAGATGAGCTAATATGATACTATATGTGTTATATATTTTCAATAAAATAATGACAAATTTTTATTTATGGTTTTATATAGGAATATGAGAAATAATGGAAGAGTATCAAGGAATATTGAATGTATTTGAAGGATTTGTTGGTTGATAAAAATGAGTAAAAAATGAAAAGGGTGGGAACTCCTGTAATTGTACATGGGACAACCATTGAGGAGGAAAAAGGAATATGGAGATCATGGGGGATAAACATGTTTAAAAAGTTGAGTAAAATTGAATATGATATTAGGAAACTAATAAGTGAATAAGATTCTCTATATTATAAATATAGAATATATTATTTTTGGTGACTTATTTATAAAAATAAAAATTAGATAGAGAGAAACAAGTTTTAAGATGAGGAGATTTTAGAAAATCATAATATCTATAAAATGGTGAAAAAGAAACCCAATAATGTTGTCTAAAGATTAGTCAACTATGAATAAAAAAAATAATAATAAGTAGATGAAACCGACCATCATTCTGATATTAGATCAAGTGATCCAAAGAAATGATAAGAAGAAGAAAGGATAAGATGAGTGAGAGACTGATGTACACTACTATTAAACATATGTGTGTCGATCCTTTTATATATCAAGTACTATTTGGATTCTATAAGATCAAAGGATATCGATGAGTTCATAAATCCATATGAGTTGTTTAGTAGAATATAAATGAATTTGAGCCAGAAAAAATGGCCCAGTAATATGAGTTTCAATTTATTATCTACTAGAATTTAAAGAATCTATTATAATGATAAATGTGATCAATTTTTTGGATAAAATTTTATACTTATGATATTAAAATGTTGAATTCAATAATGTCTGATATGAAACACTTGTATATACATGGTGGTAAATAGTGGAACCAATGAAACACTAGGTATGAAAATAAAGCACTATTGGAAAGTAATGTTAAGTATAGTAGGAATATGAAAAGTTTAAACATAGTGGAAATCTATTTTTATGTGGGTATAAATAAAAGAATTATAATATAATATTAATTATAGTGTAAAATTCATGATTGAGGTGACTAACCAACCCTGAAAATGAGTAGGTCTTAGAGATAATCCTTGAAAAAAATACCATTCATCATGTTTATTTTATTTACTCAAATTTTATGAGAATGGTGATTACTTAGTGAAACATAACATGATCCAATTATCTTAACTGATAATATAGGTTTATATTTAAATCTGGTTTATGTTTTAAAGAGGATTTGGATTTTTATAAATATTAGAAAACACCTAATTCATCCCCCTCATAGGTGTTTGTAGCTATTCTATGGGGAATTTCAAATATTATTAGATCAAAAGTTAAACCCCAATTGGATATTATTTTTTATTTCCCTAGTATTATTATCCTAATTTAATGAATTATAGACTTTAATTATTTAAATAAGATCATAGGATGGTTGAAAAAATTTCTATTCTTATAGATACATAATCTTAATTCTTAGCCAATACATTACTAAATAGGAAAAATAATACAGGAAAATAAGTAAAATATAAATTAATTCATTGGAAAAACTACTAGTTAAAGGTAATTAGATTGGTATGTGTATAACGAAATCTATTTATTATTATTCCTATGAAGAAACAAGTTGAATTTATGATGATACTAATTGTATTAAATCATATGATAACCTATACTTTGAGGTTGGGGATAGCTTAAAGAAAGTTCCTACTAAAGTTATTGATCATATATTTGGGTTTATTCAGGATCTATATGATGAAAAATCATAGCTAATAAATTATTATAATGTAATGAAATTTTCATTGGCATAATAGTTGTATAAATATTTAATTTTCATTAATGAATTGAATTCCTAGGAGAAATCCTTATAGATTAATGAAGGAAAATTTTCAGTGGATAAATAGAACATCCAATACTATGTTTATGAGATGTTAAAGGTTTTTATAGTCATTAAAGAAAAGATTCATGATTTGGAAGAATCATATAAAGTGTCTATGGATGTTAGGAATTATTAGTTTTAGATAAAATAGAGAATGGTGAAGGATCTTGATAATATCTTGTAAGAAATAAATATGGTGTATGAAGATGATATTTAAAAGATGAATATAAATTGTGAATTTAAATTGGGATAATTTTTGGTTAATAACAACACACTAAGTTTAAAGTGACTTAAAGTGTAAGTGAAGTTGATAAATCTGGAATCAACTTAGGAAAAATTATCTCAAATAGACGAGATTAAATGTGATATCACACAAACTTATAATAGGGAACTTACCTATACAAATACTCAAAATGATGAAAATATGAGTATGAAATTATATAGAGAATATTATAACTCAAAATCAAGAAAACATGTATCCCATAACCCATGTGATTTTTTATACTAAATCTATTTCGATTTAATATATAAATTTAAATTAAAAAAAATACAAATATGGAAGTCCAAAAATCCTAGAAAATTCACCACTGTTTAAAGGGTGGTTATTAGAAGATATAAAGTGAGTGATTCCCTAAACCAAGACTAATAGGATGGTAAATATGTTCAATGAAAAATAGGTTGTAAATATAGATAGATTTATTTGACTATAAAAAGTTTGAGTTTTGTTGAAGATTTAGGTATTAAGAAAGGTTTGGGAATAATTATATGGAGTTTTGGAATAATATATCAACATATACAACTCAAATAATTCCTAATACATGGAAAATCAAAGATGAAATAAAAAAACCCACTGGGAAAAATGTGTTTGAATAAAAAATTCAAATGCATTATTTTGAAAACATATTTCAATATCTTAAATAATTATGTTATTTTTACAACAATCATGTTCACTACTATAAAAAATGTTGGTATTTACTAGTCCAATATCTTTCTTATACTGTTGAAAGAATAATACCACAATAGTAGGTGAAAATGAAAAAAGTGTCACACTTAAAAAGTGTACAAGGAAATAAATTTGAATAAAATCACACTCAAGAAGTCATTGAATAGAGATGATTAAAAGGGTGTTACAATAGAGAATAAAATATAATTCAATTAGAATAGGATAGTCCACATTATAAACTATTAAAAATTGGTAATAAACCTTAACTCTAAGAGGATAAATATGAACCAAAAAATAATCCCTCAAAGAGAGAGAGATAACATAATTATATTAGTGTTTGAAACCCATAATGAATAGGTTGAAAGACTTCCCAATAATGGTAATAAAAAATTAGATAAATAAGTATATGGAGGATAAAAAGAAGTTTTAAATATAGATATAAAAATAAATACATGTCTCCCATAATAATAGAAGTTGTTAGAAACTATAGAAAAATAACCAATGTCTCCTAAGTCCAAATATGCCATTGAAAAGAAGGAGTTTCAATATAAAAAAATAATTTCACATGACTATGAATATGGTGATCATATATTTAGATCAATTGGAAGAGGATAAAAATATAAAGTAGGAAGAAAATCATGAAAGTGCCTTGGTAGCTCAAGAAAGGAAATTTATTCCAGTTAGGTAGAAAGGTGAAAATTAAAATAAAATGATGTTTCCTAAAAATGTTTAGATCTTGAAATCTAAATAAAATTCAAGAATAAATGGGGATAGAAACTTTATATCCTCAAATAATAGTGTCTTTGTGTTGAGAAACAAGTCTCATCCCCAGTGCTACAACTAAGGTACGTAAGGAGACCCAAATTATCACCAAATTATTTATTTATACAACATGGAAAATAGAATAAATGGTGATTAATAAAAAAGAGAAGATGAATGTTGTGATTTAATTAAAATAAGGATGAATATCCATCATGGATATTATTTCAATTGGAATCATTAAATCTCCTTGCTACACATTACTTGATATATTTCAGTTCGTATTAGACACCAACTCATATAAAAAAGTGCTTAAAGCATACATCTGGAAGAAGAATCAACCATGGTGAAGTATGGAGATCATATATTAAGGGGGATATACTAAAAAAGAGTAAGCTAAAATAGATTTATTAATTCCACATGAATTTGAAAATATTAATTCCTAATAGAAATTTCAAGTTTGAGGTATGATGATCACTTTCCTAATACTGTTATGGTTTGTGTTTTTATTAATTTGAAAGGGAGAGTGAAGGTCTAAAAAAGTGGGACAAAAACAACTTTCACTTTATTTTTTGATGTGTTTTGTAGAGGTTAGTTCATGTTTATACACATTATTTAAAACATTATTAGTAAAACATAAGTAAATACATTTTAGTTGGTATCACATTGAGTAATGTAAAAGAACAACTTGGATGATTTGGTAAAATCACTCTTGTTTTATATACTGGGTTATCCCATTTAGACTCTATGGTTAATTACTTAGGGATTATTGATAAGAAACATGTGGAGCCATCCTTCTCTCAAAAGTATTGAGTTAGGTATTAAATTTTAGTGGGAGAAGATGTTTTTTCTATTTGTGAGATGATGAGAAGAATCCTTCCTCCGCAACTATGGTATGGACATAAATGAGAGAGAAAATCCTTTCCACTATTTTTTTATTATCATTAATGGGGAGAGGAAAAGTGAAATTATAATAGAATATTTACATGCATCTCATGTTTTTGGAAGTTCAAAGTATTGAAAATAAATCTAGGGGGATTAATGTGCTCATTAGATTGTGTGTGTATTTGTTTTTAGTAAGAATGGATCATTGGGTGATTAAATGAGAATCCAACCAATAAATAAATAGAGGATGAATATGAACTCTTGGGTAAAGTAAAATATACTTAATACTTTAGAAATGAACCCATATTTGTATATTTATAGAGCTTTTCCTCATTGAAAGAAAAATTTATAAAAGTATAAAAAGTGATGTATACCGCAATTTAGTAGAGTAAAGGATGAGATGGTATGTGTTTATTTGATAAATATTATTAATAGAGTTAAAGGTCAGGTGATTGGGGATGTTGAATTACCAAAGTAATAGAGAAACCATCATAGTGTTATTAAAAATGTTGGTTGCTAATTTTAGTGAAAAAATCACTTGGATGAAGTATTTTGAGAAGGTTAAAGGAAATATAGAATTTTGAGTCATTGGAGTTTATAAAAATATTGAAAATTTATTTTTTATATGTTATAAGGCCTTGAGAATGGTGATAAGATGGTTAGATGAAGTTTGATAAATTCCAAAAAGCCATTAGAGGCTATTTTAGTGATCTGAGATTGGCCTGAATTGATCTAAAGTGGCATTAAAATCATTTAAAGGAATTATTAAATTCTATAGGTTTGCGTAAGTATTATCTAGATCTATAATAACAAAGAACCACATAAATATGAAGTTGTATAAGCAGAAGGGCTATGTAATAATAGAGTCGTGTAAGCATGAAAGCCTATGTGAGGGTGAAGTAGACATAAGGATGAATGAACTAAATATAAGTAGATCATGGGGGTAATTTATCTATATTCATAAGTTAAAAAGACTACAAGAATTTTCACCAAAAGGGTCATTTTCATAAGCATGAATCCCCAAAGTATCAATCATGTGAGGATGATTCTATATCCTGTAAGTATTATTTATTCTCCCAAACTAGTTTATAAAGGATGTCCCATAATGGTGATCCCATAAGCATGAGCACCATAAGGTTTACCTGTGTAAGAATACTATTTATGTAAGTATCATTTTTAAGTGCCTCATTATCATTACATTCATAAGGGCCATTTTATACTTATAAAAATTTTATGTTTTGAAGAATTTAAATATTTCAAAGGAAATTAATTTGGATAACAGTTGAACCATTTTTATGGATTAAAAAATAAAAAATTAAATGTCATACAAGCACTGAATTATTAAAGTGATGATCTTGAAGTCATGGATAATATTATTCAAGAAAGAAGGACTTATAGAATTTAAATACAATTTTAACTAAAATATTATGAAATCTGAAGAAATTAATTAGAAGATACAAGGGATATTCCTCAATTTTCTAATCACCAAAAAAATATTGCGATTTAAGATCCCTAATATAAAGAGGAAAGATCAAAGGGAATTATGAATTTATGAGATAAATTATGCCTGAAACTAGAAATTTTATATTTATTAAAATTTTAAGAAAATATTGACGATACATGAGTTGTGATGAAATATTTTGAAAATAAAAAAACCTTGTTGATACATTATAAAAATGAGTAGATTGAGTTATAGAGTTATCTAATGTTCAAGATGAAAGGTGATGGTTCAACTAAAAGTTCAGAGACTCACACTACTGCAATTATAGGATTCAATCCATAACTATTAGTGCTTTATATTTGTAATACAAAATATAAATTTTTATTTTTGTATTTTAGAGGGAATATGGGATAGAATAGAAGAGTATTGAGGAATTTTAGAAGAAGATGGAATAATATTGATGATATATTGGTTGACACAAATGAGGAACAAAATAAAAAAAGGGAACTCATTTAATTATACAAGAGATAAGTGTTGAGGGAGGAAACAATAATATAGAGATCATGGGAGTCATCCACTCATAAAAAGTTGAGAAAAATATAAGAGGATATCATGGAATAAAAAATGAATAGTATTTTCTATATTCTAACTATAAAAAATATTATTTTTGGTGACCTATATATAAAAATAAAAATGAGAGAGAGAGAAAGAAGTTTCATGATTAGGAGATTCAAGATAACTTGAATATCACTAAAAAGGAGAAGAAGAAACTTGATATTTCTGTGTAAACATCCATCTACCATGTATTGATAAAGAAGAAGTAAATGAATATGGCCATCATTCTAAGATCAAATTATGAAAGCCTAAGCTGTGATAATAATAAGAAAGGAAAAGTAGAGTGAGAAATGATACATACTATTATTAAACAAATATATTTTGATCCTTTTAATATAATGAGGATATAATTGAATATATAAGATCATAATATCTTAGTGAGATGAAAATATTGGTGAAAAATTTGGTATAAGATCTCTAAAGTTGATCTAGAAAACAAAGACTGAGTTACAGGAAGTTCAATTGCTCATCTATTATCATTTGGAGACTTTATTGTGATAAGGAAAGAGATATATTATATGGATTAAATAACATCCCTATAATGATTAGATATAAAATTAAAGAAGTGATGAATAATACACTTTAATATACAAAGTGGGAAATTGTGGAATCGATGTGACTCTAGGTATGTGTTGGCACTGTGAAGCGTGTTCCATGCACTTTTCAATAGAATTCAAGATGTGAACCCCAATTATACAAAAATTTAAAATTTGAGTTAAGATAAGTCATTATGTTATAAATAGGAGATTGGATTTCCATGTGTGGCAACCCAAAAAATCCTCGAGAGGGCTTAAAAAGTTCTAAGTGTGAATCCATTTTTTATATGGGTCAGTGATGGTATTGAAGGGACCATCCTAAAGGGTTAAGAGTGCAACCCGACATTGATCATGAGAAGAGGCATGGGGGCACAAAACCCATGGAATGGAGAAGTAGGTTTTCCCAGGTGGTTTGACCAGGTGGCCCTGTGTGCACACAACCTGCACAACCCAAAAGGTGCATCCACCACTGCGCATGGCACCTGAGCAAAGAACTTGCACCTTGAACCTACATGGAATATAGGTTTTTCCACCCCTACAAGGGACACCTACACTGAGAACCTACACCCAGTACCTATGAAGGAAAACTCCTATATCTAGGGCCTCCTATTTACCTATAAATAGGACCCTTGGGAACCTCATTTGAACAACAGGAAAATTAGAAAATTCCCCCAATCTCTGGTCGCACAACCCCTTCACCCAGGTCTAAAAAAATTCCTTAGGTAGCACTCCAAAACCAGATATAAGAGAAAATTAAGGGGAATAAGTGAGATAAAATTCCATTCTGGGTATAAACACAAGACACCTACATAAGGAACCCTCCCCATAGTGGGAAACCATCTGCACAAGGCCCCATTCCTTAACCCGGGACATGCGCGAGACCCATCCTATGACACCTAAGGAGACCCGTGGTGCCAAGGATAAAGTCTATCCCAAGTGTTTTTGAATAGGTGGTCCATTTTCTAAGGCATACCCAGCTCACATAGGCCTATAACCCCTACTATAACCACTTTCAGTTTATCCTAGGCCTTGTGTGATGCACCTCTTCCCCCCTAAGCTAGGACCTACACGATCCCCTATTTGAGTCATATTCCAAGCCACCAATGGTATAACTCCTCTTCCTATAGCTCCCTTGTTTTAGAAGAACCAAGTTTAAGCCTCCATAAAATACTATAGACTCAAAAAATATGGGGAAAGGCACATAAGTGTGTCTCCCATTTGAATTTTCATTCATATAGTTAGAGGTTTCCTGCACTTGTCCAACATGATAGTTAGGGTCATCGGGGTGTATGTGGATTTTAATTCCCATATTCATGAGGAACCCAACCCTAGGAATGGTGTTAGGGAGTTCCTAGTCTCATAAAATATGGTTAGGACCATGTACCATCCTTTTTATCTCTAAGACATAGAGCCTCCAGTTCTTAGTAGAGAGGATGAAGATTACATTTGCTTTTCCATTCAATATGGAATGAGATCCTTCTCCCTCTCAGTGAAACCAAATTTAGGGAATCCACCTCGAATAAGCCCCTAGAATTTATAGAAAAATGTTTCACTCTTGTTCCTCCTCACTCCTCGAGGTCCATGTTTATATGGGTAGTTATACCTATCTATCCTAGATATGAAGATCAAAGAGGGGATGGGAACTAGATCCCCTCTCATGTATTGTTGCCCCGTGCTCTTCCAACATCGGAGGAGGAAAAGTTTGCGGTTTCTAGAAATTTACACTTCCTCTTATTTATTACATTTAATCATGACTCATCATGACTCATGTGGTTTTAGAGGTTATCCATGATCACGAAAACCAAATGTCCAGATGCATGTTTTAGTGGAGAACATATTTTCAGATCTTCCTCTCACCTTCTTTCAGAGTGCCTCCCTACGCATGAGTCCTAAAGTCCATGCATCCAACCTTAGGGTAAATAAGATTGTGTGGTTTCCCAGATTTTATTCTTCCTCTTATTTATCTTAAGCATTACTCATCATGACTCATGTGGAATTAGAGGCTAGCCATAATCACAACACCCACACGGTCAAATGAATGTTTTAGTGAAGAACCTTCTTTTAAAGCTTCCTATTTCCTTAATTATAAGTTCCTCCATAGGTGTGATTCATCAAGTCCATGTATCCAACCATAGAGAAAATAAGATTGTGTGGTTTCTTGGATCTTTCACTTCCTCCTGTTTCTCACACTAAGTATGAATTAGATAGGCTTAAAGGTTGGTAGTGGTCACAACATCTACATGACTCCAAACCCATGGAAATTATTCCAAGTTTAATCCCCAACCAATCAAGGGAATCATGATTAGGAGTAATAACCAACCCAACCTATTGGAATCCTTTTTAGGAGTAGTCCCCAAACTAAACCAATCCCAGGGCATCCTTATTAGGAGTAATCCCCAATCATAACCACCATTCACCAAGGAAACCTTAGTGTGTAAAACCTGTACTATTGAACTATGAGAACTCTAATTAATACTAAAATGAGGATATCTAGGATGCATACCTAAGGCCTGAGTTAAATGGGCCTCCTATTTAGTAATAATCCCCAAACAAGTATCAAAATCACCATCAGTCGAGACATCCCTCATGGAATCCCATTTCACAGGGAATACTCTTTAGGAGTAGGCCCTAACTTAATTCTCTCAAAGGGACATACTCCCCTATGAGACAAACCCAAGGGCCTCTATAGGTGTGGGTCCTCACAACCAATCTATGTGGTATTTGATTCCGATCCAAATGGGATATGTAGGAAACCTCCTTGAGGTATAAACCCAACACACCAAATCAAACATATTATCTATGGGCCACATTTCTTTTAGGATATTTTTCAACCTAGGAATCCATATCACTTATAGGTTCTCTAGGATACCTCAACATAATTACCCCCACCAAACTTTGTCTTGGAATAGTTATCCTAGACGTCCCTTCCACATGATGTTAAACTGTATGGTTAGGTCCTTATCACTTGAACTTAAAAGGTATGATGTGCCCTATTAAGTGGCACCAAACTGTGTGGGTTATAGTTACTTTCAAAAGGATAAATAGTAATATGATTTATGGGCTCAATACCAACATCAAAACAACTCTTGTATCCCTGGATGATGATACACTCTAGAGAACCCTACTACATGGATAAGAAACCATCATCATTGTAATAACAACTAAGGAATCTCTAATCCATACATAAGAGGATACTATCGATTAATAACTTTAGATAAATACATATATCTCCATTGATGAAGAAACTTAGATAAATATAGATGATTCTAAATTCTATACATACTAATAATTTATTATTAATTCAAGTATGACCCACATCATACTTGGCAGTTAATAAAGGATTCACGAATATATCTTAAATTTATAAGATAGTCCTGAAGTAGGAAACAATTCCCTACAAAAGGGTGTGATGATCCCGAACTCTCATCCTCTAGACCAATGTGAGTTCTTAAGCACCGTTGGCCAAACCCACTAATGAGCTATTACCTTTTTAAAGAAGGACTGTTATGGATATAGAACCATTGGGTGTTTTGTGTTCAAAAAACAAACCTATTGGAAACTGTTCAGAAATAGTGGACCTGAATTGAATGATTTAATTATGGAAACTACTTCAAAAGATAAAAATGGTATATTTTCTAGTCCTCATTGGACCATTTCATTCTTGACCCATAAATATTTATGTTGGAAACAAAAAAAGTGAAACTGATGTGAATAATTTAATTACAAAATATCCTTCACAAGATAAAAAGGATATACTTCCCAGTACTTATTGGACCATTTTGTTCTTGACCCACACATATTTCCATTGAAAAAAAATGGTGAACCATATGTGAATCCTTAACCAAGATGAGAGTGTCACCCATCTATCAGATCCATTTCAATTGATAGAAGAGAACCATACAAGAAAATCAATTATACATGTATTTGTTAAATGAGATGATTCTTTGATGAGGGTTTTCTAGTTTTTTTGTCATACATTCAGTCACTTTCTTTTAGAACTCCCCTCAATCCAATGTAGTCATAAAAACTATCAATGATGCATGAATTAACTACTATTAAGTCTAGGTCTTCATCCATGTAGAGTATTCCATCACTAACCCAGAATCTTTAACACTTGGTTTCAAACTTTTTGGTCTAGGAGTACTGTTATAACTGGACAATCTCCACCCTACAGGCTGCCCGACATTCCCTCCAGCTCGTGAAGCCCTACCGATAATCCAATCAGTGATGATTGGTAGTCTTGACACAGATGAATCCAACTTCCATATTCAATTATTTCAAGAACCTATCCCTAGAATGTAACAAATATTCCACCCCTTAGATTAGGTATGTGGATCAAGAGGCCACATATGGCCTCATCCAGAAAACATAGGGGTCCTTACAAAGGTCTCCTTCTGATAATAACCATTTCCAATTCCACATGATAATGACCCCGGAACATGATGAGGGTGCCATCCTCAGCCATTCAACCTAGTCCACCCAGACCAAGGCACACAAGATTTCCCACTAGGGAAAACATATAGTCAAAAGGGAGAAATTGAAGGACCCTGGGACACCCTGAGAGGGGAGGGGTGAATCATGGTGACAAATTTTTCTTTTAATGTGATGGATCTTGTTCCCACATTGGTAGGAACTTGTTGAACCTGTAATATGAATATGATCAGAAAGAAAACATTCACATGCACAGAGAAGATACAACACTTTTTTACTTGGTTCACCACTAAGGGCTACGTCCAAGGAGCATACGACGACAAGTTTTCGGTCATAACTAATTCCACTAATCTTCACTAGCTACGGATTACAAATATTCGGGCACAGTCACTCTGTCCCAGGCTCACTGACTTTACAAAGGTTCAGGGATAGCTCACTGCTTCCCTCGGGTCACTCCCATTGACTACCCCTGGCTCACTGCCCTTAGGTGAAGTCCCACTCAGTTTATAGACGTGAAGGTATCTTCATCATTGCATAAGAATGCATCCTCTGTGGTATGTAGATGCTCTGTTGAAGTCCTACTCTTACCAAAAGACTAATCTCACTTTGCGATGAGGGTACCGGGTGATCTTCCAGCTTTCGTGCAACTTCAGAAGGATAGATGAACTTTAACAACCCTGGCACGCTTATCCAAGCCCGGCACACAAGTTTCAATCCTAGCGCGCAAGTCACTTTCACAGAACAAATTTTACGCGTAGGTGACACCAGAACTACTTGCGCGATGCCTCCTTCAACACCAAACTTGCGCGATGTTGTGCCTTTAACTACCCAACTACCTTGGTCGCACAACCAACAATAGGCGCGCAACCTCAACTTGCGCGACCCTACAACCACTTGCGCGACTCAACCACTTGCGCGACGATAGCTCAAAAAATCTCTAAGTCTTTAAATTCATTACAAATGAGGAGGGGTGGTCCTCTATTTATAGGCAAAATAGACCCCGTATGCGGTGGCGCACAAGTCTTCCCTCGGCGCGCAGGTTCCGGCGTGCAGCTCATCCTCCCTAGCCTCTATCGCACTAATCACTTGCGTGACCATACAAATACTTGCGCGACCTTATTTCCTTTGCCATATTTTGAAGTTATAATCTTGAAAAACAATAGACGCACAAGTTTCCAATCCTCCTAGGCATCGGCGCGCAAGTCTCTCCACAGCGCGCAGGTCACTTGTGCGACCATCCCAAAACTTGCACGGCCTTTATCCCTTGCCATTTTCACATGTTCTGATCCTGAAAAAATATGGTGCACAAGTTTCCTCTCCTTCAAGTACACGGCGCGCAAGTCTCTTTTCCAAAAGCACTTTTCTCCATTTGTCGATTTTTAGGCCCAAAAAATTGGCAAACACTAGGAAATGACGCCACCTTCAATACTATTGTTTTCTTGAACTGTATAATCTTTTTTCTGGTACACATTCTAAAATTCCACTGAGGATTGACAACAAACACAAACCATACTCCAAATCATTCATAGAAGATCATGGTTCCAACAATATTCCCCTTTGGGTTTGTTGGAAATCAGAAAATAAATTCAATAGATCTCCATCCATGTGCAAACCAAAAACGCAAGAATCAATTAAGCCAACACTCTAAGTCTACGTGAGTAATTCTCGGTGTAGAAAACAAGAGAAGAAGCTTGAATTGGGTTCCAGAGTTTTGGAATTCTCAATGATTCCCAAGACTGATGAATTCCTTCTTATCCTTATCCTCCTATCACTGACACTGAATTTGCATTGTGTCACAGGAGTATTACAAGTCTGAACATGCCTGAATTTATTCCTTTCTTCCCCATTGACAATAAACCCAAATCCTGGTAGTTTGTTCAATGTTCATCTCAAACCATACTCCCCCTGGATAGTATCTCCCCCAAAAACCTGCATCACATCCATAAACAGATAAAAACAGTTATCATAATCGGGGAGAGGGGTATTGCGTAACCTCCTTATGCACTGGGATGTGGCTGAACACCGAGGTTCAACCGATGCTTCTCAAACACAGCCGCTGACAGTGGCTTGGTTAGGATATCATCCACTTTCTCATTAGTTCCCACATGATCCATTCTAATCACCCCTTGTTCAACTTTTTCTTTGATAAAGTGATACCCGATTTCAATATGTTTCGTACGGGAATGATGAACATGATTATTCGTAAGATCAATTGCGCTCTTGTTATCAAGTAAATTACCATTTGTTGCTTTACCTCATCACCAATATCTGTTAATTGTTGCTTCATCCATAGTAGTTGAGTGCATGCCTTTGTGGCAGAGATATACTCAGCTTCAGCAGTATTGAGAGAAGTACTTTCTTGTTTCTTGCTCAACCAACCAACACATTTCTACCCAATATAGAAGGCTCCACCACTAGTGGACTTTCTGTCTACTACATCACCAGCCTAGTCAGCATTAGAAAACACTGATAATTCACTGTCCCTACCTACAACAAAAAATAACCCGAAGTTATGTGTACCTTGAATGTACCTCATGATTCTTTTTACTGCCGCCATATGTTCCTCCTTTGGATTAATCTGAAAGCGGGACGCAAGGCATGCGGAAAAGACAATATCTAGCTGTGTTGCTGTCAGGTACAATAGGCTTCTAATGATCCTCTTGTACATGGTTGGATCAACAGATTCCCCATCCTCATGCTTTCCAAGTTTAGTTCCAACTGCAATTGGAGTTGACATTGGTTTGGAATCTTGCATATTAAACTTCTTCAGCAGCTCTCTTGCATATTTTTCCTGAGAAATTAAAGTGTATTCCTTCTTTTGAATCACCTGCAGCCCCAAGAAATATGTGATCTCCCCAATCATAGACATTTCAAATTCTGATTTCATATGGTTGGCAAATTTTTCCACTGATTTCTTCCTGCTGCCACCAAATATGATATCATCAACGTAGACTAGAACCATGAATTGATCTTTTGGAGAATTATTCACATAGAGATTGTGATAAAATCCTCCTCTTTTGAATTCCAGCCTCTTGAGATATGAATCCAACTGTGAGTACCACACCTGTGGTGCCTGCTTCAAACCATATAGATCTTTCTTCAGTTTGCAGACCTTTGTTTTATCAATACCCAAAAAAAATCCCACTGGTTGTTCAATGTAGACTTCTTCTTTGAGTACACCATTCAAGAATGCTATCTTGACATCCATTTGATATACTTTATATCCTCTTTGTAGTGCCATGGCAAGGAAAATCCTGATTGACTAAAGTCTAGCCACTAGAGCAATGGTTTCTTCAACATTAATGCCTTTAATATGGGAGTATCCTTTACATACCAGTCATGCCTTGTTTCTGATGACACTTCCATGCTCACCAAACTTATTTTTGAAGATCCATTTGGTACCAATCACATTGTGACCTTCAGGTCTCTGGAAAAGATCTCATGTCTGATTCTTGTCAATCTGATCTAATTCATCATTCATGGATTTCACCCAAGATTCATCATTTGCAGCTTCTTCGAATGAGGATGGCTCTAAAACTAATAGAAATACAGATTGTGTGTTATTCCTCATCCTTATTGTTTGAGTGGGTGCACTCATGTCCCTAATTATGTTGGATGGATCAATCTCAGCTCTTCGATTTCTCCTGCGAGGTGCAGTAGCATTCTCTTCAGCCATAGTTTCTTCTTCAGATTATTCTTCTGAGTCAACATCATGATGTGAATACTGAGTGTTTTGAACAACTTCCTCTATTTCTGCATTTTTATTTCATTCACGTTCACTTTCTTCCTAACTTTCTATCACATCATCATCTGATGTCCTTGAAGCATTTGTGCTTTTATCTTCAATTATCTTAACATCACTGCTTTCCACAATCCTTCCTAAACGCTTTTTGAAACATTTGTAGGCTTTTCTGTTCATTGAGTAACCGAGGAAAATTCCTTCATCTGCATTGTCGCCATATTTCCCTTGATTTCTTTCTTTGTTCCTGATGAAGCATTTTCTTCCAAATACATGAAAGTATTTTAAAGAAGGCTTCCGTCCATGCCACAATTCATATCGTGTCTTCGTCTCACCCATATAAAGTCCTGTTCGATTATGAATGTACACTGCAGCCTGAACATCCTCTTTCCAGTAATGTCATGGAATACGACTCTCAATCAGCATAGTTCGTTCCATGTTGTTCACCTGTCGATTACTACGTTCAACAACTCCATTTTGTTGTGGAGTTCTCATAGCAGCTACCTCATGCTGTATCCCATGCTTCTCCAGATAATTTTCAAATTCAATGGACGTGTATTCTCCTCAATTTTCAGATCACAACACTTTGATTGTTCATCCAGTATCATTCTCGGCGATTCGTCGATATGTTTTCATGCAGTCAAGAACTTGTAGTTTCCTATGAATGACCATAAAACATGCCATTCTACTGTAATCATCTATGAAAAGGACAAAGTACCTTTCTCCATGAGTTCAGGCAACATTTATCGGCCCACATAAATCTGTATGAATCAGATCAAGAAGGCGAGATGCCCTTTTCTTCTTTGGCCGATATGAACTGCAGACCAGCTTCCCACAAATTCAAGCATCACAATATTTTTCACGTTCATGCTTCAGGTTGGGAATGTCCATGACAATTCTCAATTTTGATATTTTCTCCATGTCTTGTTGACTGATGTGTCCCAGTCTCCGATGCCACAATTTTTTTTCTTCTTCAATAGTCATGTAACAAACATTTTATTCACTATCAACCTGATACAAGTTGCCTTCTATTCTGCATCCCTTCATAAGTGAATTGTATGTATTTCCCTTGATAGTGCAGCCTTTTTGATTAAAAGTAACTATAAGTCCTGAGTCACAGAGTTGACTCACGCTGAGGAGATTATGACATAGGCCATCTACGTAAAGAACTTCAGTATTCTTTAGTTCTCCATTAGCTAATTCGGTACTTCCACTCCCTTTGATTTTCAGAGCTCTATCATTACCAAATCGTACTGTACCATCAACCTTCCTTTTTATATCTGTTAGAAGGTCGGAATTACCTGTCATATGAGATGAAAAACTACTATCCAGAATCTAGGTACTTTTGTTCTTTGTAGCTTTGAGGGCCACCTTTTCAAGGTTGGATTTCTCAATCTTCTTCCTTTCCTTCCACGAGACATTGGATTGAGTATATAGTACTAATTGCCTTTCAATTATCTCTTCTGCATATGCAGGTTCTTCATAGTCAAAATCTTCTTTGAGAGGAGAAAACCTATTTGAAAGAGCAACACTATCTTACTGATGAGACTTGACTTGTCTTGAACATTAGTATGAGGTGTCCATTTCCCTTCTCTGCCTGCAATTAGCAGCCTTATGACCAAAGTTAGAACAATGATAACAATATCCATATAAATTGTTTCTTCTATAAGAATTAGGATATGAATTTGTTCTCCTTTGTTGATCTTCTATACCTTCTCCATTCAGATAGCTTCTTGCCTCTTCACAATAAGACAAGGTATGACCCAGATAGCCACAGAACTGACACTTCATGAGAGGAAATGTCTTCTCACTTGAATTTATCCTCATACCTTCTTCCTTGGGAGAATAGTTAGACTGTTTGTCATTTATGAAAGTTTGAGGAAAATTTTCAGTTCTCCTTTTAGTTTGGATTGAGGGTTCATTTTTCAGCACTTTAAGTAACATTTCAACATGTTCAACTTTCATCTTATCTTTATTTTGGATCTTTTCACTTCTAGCAGTTGATGTCTCAGCCTCACAGCCAATTCCACTCTTTCCCATGCAAGATGGTCTTTGATCACTCAAGATTTTTCCAACCCCATATGAACCACACTTGGCTCTTGCTAGTAATTCTGTATTTGAGAATCTTCCAAACTGTATTTTCTTCCTCGATTCTTTTGGAATTGATTCAGCCTCAAGTTTACTCCTTAGAGTAACAACTTCCTCCTCATGACCCTCAACAGTCTTGGATTTTTCATCTAGTCTGGAGGTGAGGTCATTGATGACCTTTGCCTGCTCTTCAATTCTCAGCTTCAAATCCACTACATCACCATTGCTTTCAATTATTTTATATTGTACCTTCACAAATTATTCCATTCGTTCAATTTCAGCTTCATGTTGATCAACGTATTCAATTTATTCTTCTACAATTGATTTCCACTTATTGAAACTCTTACTTTTAATCTTAAGATTACTAACCACATCCTTAAGTTGCATCTCGGGATATACACAAGTTCTCAGTTGTTTTTCTCCACCAGTATCTTCTGACTTTTCAACAGTGGCCATCATGGAAGCATGGTTCCCAGTTTTGAATTCTGGTTCTTCTTCTTCACAGAATTCATTATCATCTTCTTCCTCTTCACAGACAAAAATCTTCCTTTGCATTTTATTTTCCGATTTGAAGTCTCCCTTTTGGAAGAACCTTCTCTGAGGCTTCTCGAAGCTTTCATCTTCACTATCTTCATCGTTGATCTTTCTTAAGCACTGAGAGGAAATGTGCCCAACTTTTCCACAACGAAATCATGAAAGAGGTAACTTCCCTTTGAATTTCCCTTTACCCTTCTGGAACTTCTTTTCAATGAGAGAAAGAATTTCTTTTTCTTATTCATCTTCACCACTACTATCTTTTGATATTTTCAGTTTATCCATGGCCTTGAATTCCATTTACTTGATCACATGAGTCTTAGAATCTTCTGGTTTGACTCTCATTTCATATGCTACCAAGCTGATAAGTAGATCATCTAGAGAAAGTTTTGAAATATCTCTTTCCTCAAGGGCTGACACCTTTGCATTGTACAGAGGTGGAAGTCTTCTCAATATTTTCTTTACAATATCAATGTCTTTGATTTCTTCACCTAGACCCCAAATTGATCCAACCACTTCAGTAATTTGATTAAAGAAAGAGTCTACATTCTCGTCTGGATGCATCTTCAGATCATCAAACTGATTGTGCAGCATTTGTAGTTTTGCCTCCTTCACTTTGCTATCTCCTACAAAAATATTCTCAAGTTTATCCCACATGGATTTTTCTGAGGTGAAATTCATCACCTTTAGGTAGATCTGATCAGAAAGGGCTGTAGTAAGTGCATTTTGTGCTTTAGCATCTGCATCAAGAATTTTCCTGTCTGTTTCAGTCATACCCAAGCCTGTTGGGTCAGTGACTTGTATTCCTTGCACAGTAGAAAAGATAACTTCCATTCTAAGATATCTTAGACGAGATATCATTCTGTTCTTCCAGATCTAGAAATTACTTCCATCGAAGTGAGGGACTCCCCTGACATTGACTGCATTCTCCATGACGATAAAGGATAGATTCAACACCAGCAACCTCCCTCTGATACCACTTAAAGGACCCCAGGACACCCTGAGAGGGGAGGGGTGAATCAGGGTGACAAATTTTTCTTTTAATGTGATGGATCTTGTTACCAAGTTGGTAGGAACTTGTTGAACCTTTAAGATGAATATGATCAGAAAGCAAACATTCACATGCACAGAGAAGACACAACACTTTTTACTTGGTTCACCACTAAGGGCTACGTCCAAGGAGTATACGCCGACAAGTTGTCGGTCGTACCTAATTACACTAATCATCACTAGCTATGGATTACAAAGATTCAGGAACAATCACTCTGTCCCAGGATCACTGCCTTTACAAAGGTTCAGGGATAGCTCACTGCTTCCCTCGGGTCACTCCCATTGACTCTCCCTGGCTCACTGCCCTTAGGTGAAGTCCCACTCAGTTTATAGACGTGAAGGTATCTTCATCATTGCATAAGAATGCATCCTCTGTTGTATGTAGATGCTCTGTTGAGCTCCAACTCTTACCAGAAGACTAATCTCACTTTGCGCTGAGGGTACCGGGAGATCTTCTAGTTTTCGTGCAACTTCAGAAGGATAGATGAACTTTAACAACCCTGGTGCATTTATCCAAGCCCAGTGTGCAAGTTTCAATCCTGGCGCGCAAGTCACTTGCGCGGAACAAATTCGGCGCGTAGGTGACACCAAAAATACTTATGCAACACTTCCTCCTTCAACACCAAACTTGCGTGACATTGCGCCTTTAACTCCCCAACTGCCTTGGTCGCGCAACCAACAATCGACACGCATCCTCAACTTACGCGACCCAACAACCACTTGCGCGACTCAACCACTTGCGCGATGAGAGCTCGAAAAATATCTAAGTATTGAACTTCGTTACAAATGAGGAGGGGTGGTCCTCTATTTATAAGAAAAATGGACCCCCTGCGTGGTGGCACGCAAGTCTTTCCTCGACGCACAGGTTCCGGCGCACAGCTCATCCTTCCTAGCCTCTATCGTGCTAATCACTTGTGCGGCCACACAAATACTTGCGCAACCTTCTTTCCTTTGCCAAATTTTGAAGTTATAATCTTGAAAAACAATAGACGCGCAAGTTTACAATCCTCATAGGCATCGGCGTGTAAGTCTCTTCACGGCGCACATGTCACTTGCGTGACCATCCCAAAACTTGCGCGACCCTTATCCCTTTGCCATTTTCCCATATTCTGATCATGAAAAACATATGGCGCGCAAGTTTCCTCTCCTTTAAGTACACGGTGTGCAAGTCTCTTTTCCAAAAACACTTTTCTCCATTTGTCGATTTTTAGGCCCAAAAAATTGGCAAACACTGGGAAACGACACCACCTTAAATACTGTTGTCTGCTTGAACTGTATGATCTCTTTGCTGGTACACATTCTGAACTTCCACTGAGTATTGACAACAAACACAAACCATACTCCAAATCATGCATAGAAGACCATGGTTCCAACAGAAATGTTACACCCATTCCCCCTCCAGAGAATCCTACCAACTCAATTTGGTGGAAAATTGATAGTGGAAACATAAACCCACCCGCTTTAACTCATCCAGCCAATAGATTCATCTAGAAGTATTTAAGAAAGCCCATCATTAAAATCCAGTGGCCAACCATGAGCAGGAACATACACCTCCCACACCAATCAAAACTATCAGCAGAATAATCTATAACATTCAAATAATACCACTAAACATATATGCTGGTAATCCATAAGTAGACACACACACCTATCTACATTCACCAAGACTACCAGCAGCCTCGGTTGGCAACACCTAGAGAAGTCAGTCAGAAAGTCCCAGTGATGAAAAGGGGGTAGACACAACTCTCATCCCCCACACTTGAGTAATTTAAATATCCATTGGAAAGAAAGGGAGGATAGGATAAGATACATACCCCTAATCCAAGTATGTAATGGGAATATATCCCCATTCTGATCACTGGAGTTACCAAGCATATCCTGAAAATGGTGAAAGGGCAGACGTAAATCCCTACCCACATCCTACAAACATTTGAAGAAATCATAATGGTGATAATAGTAGTGCCCAATGAGAAGACACACAAATCTATCCCCAAAAATGGAGTGTCTCATTAGCATGAAACCCCTTAGTAGATACACACCTCTACTCCCATCCACGAGGGTCATGGGAAAAAACCCCATGATATATGGACAAATAAATTGGGAACA
This sequence comes from Viscum album, assembly GCA_963277665.1. Taxonomy (NCBI): domain Eukaryota; kingdom Viridiplantae; phylum Streptophyta; class Magnoliopsida; order Santalales; family Viscaceae; genus Viscum; species Viscum album. The sequence continues at coordinate 1,657,942,907 of OY728137.1, forward strand.
TATACCCATTCTAATAGAATATAATCATCATATCACAAAGTCCAATCCAAGGTAGGAAAAACCCTAGATATGAAAACCACCTTTTCTAGTAAGTGGTCTAGTCGCTTGAAAGAAGGCATCCAAAAAGAAGTTTCACTAAATACAATCAGAAAATTAAGATCCAATCCATGATCTGACTTTGCTTAATACTGGAGTTCTTAAAGCCCTTATATTTTTATCCACAAAATTTAATAACCTACCCCTAATTACCAAATTATGGGGGTAGTGGTAGTAATTACAATGGTCCTTCTCAGACACTTAACCATGAAGGTCTGCTTCATGAACACAATCCAATTAATATTGAGAGCCCATAACCCAATGGGATTCATGATATATCTTCACATGGTCATAATATCATGGAGAAATAGGGTCTTACCTTTGTTTTAATCCACCATTGTGGTCCTTCCTTTGATGGCGTTCTCTGCGAAAGTTATCTCTGCAATAGTGTTTCACATCATCAAAAGGGTCCTCTACTTGGTGATATAGTGACAAGAAATCCCTCATACCATGAGGTACTTGAGAAAATAATTCCATTCATGTCTGATTCCTTGTCATTTAGAAGTGAAATTATTTCTCAACCAGAATACATCCCAAGGTGATGTTTATTATTCGAACCACCCTTGGGCCATCTTTCTTCTAAAATGATAGAAGAAATCCCTAACAATATCACTAATTATGATAAAATGGTAGGAAAGAATCCACCCTGGTAAGACTAGGTAGAGGATCCTCTAGTCAAAGATGAAGAAGTCATGCTAAAAATGTGAAAAAATCTAGATAAAGATGACACAAGGGTCATGTTATGGTCTTTATCCACCCCTCATTATGGAATTTTAGAGGCGTTGTTAGAATATTGTGTGCATGAAATCCAACTCAATATATGGAAAACTCTTCATCACTTGAAAGAAAAAATATTACCTTATGATGAGTATAGAAGTCACGTCAAGGTAATATAAGGTTCGCAATTCTAAATGAACTTGGAAGCTCTCCTACATTCACGACATTCAAATATCAATAAAAAATAAGGATCCCTTCAATGTGAATGCCTCAACACATTAACGAGATTGTGAAAGCTAATCTTAGATACCCCAACTGGTGTTCATATCAAAGGATGATGTGCATATGGAGTGTTACATCTCATTATTCTATCTAACCAGCAAAGCCCCACCGAAGGTTGTAGGATGAAATTTTATAGCTTCTGGATGGATTGAACGAACTAAATATGTTCATAACCCAATATATGCTCAATAAAAATAGGTCCCAACCAACTCTCACTGACGTTGGGCCAGAAGAGAGAAGGCTATTGAGATAATTATCCATCGGACATTTGAGAATATTGAGAAATCCTCCCATTTTGGGGAAGTACATCATCAGATAATGAAAATGTTAGAAATATCGCAATGGTATTTAGAGTTGGGTGATACAAGTTCATACCTAATGATTCACCCCTCCCACATTCAAAAAAACTTTGTCGAATCAAAATAGAATCCACATAAGTAGAAACCATGATAATTTAAGAGAAAACCCATCCAACAGGGATGGGGAATTTTTTAGCACAAACTTCGAGGATAGTAAACCAAGCCTGAAGAGTTGTGGAATTTGAACAAGAATTGCCCCAGCCCACAGGCCCAAGGGATTTTCACCTCAAAACCCCCCTAATTGGATATTAGTATTCTCATGATTAGGAAAAGTTCCACAGAGTCGATCCTCCTAGTTCATCCCATCCCGCAATCTAGTATCCTCATTAGGGACGTGCATGAATGAACTGTATGAAGATTCCCGTCAGTTTACTATTCTAGAAATGGTTTCTAGAGAATAAAAAAAGGATAGAACAAATCCTCATGAAGGGTGTAGAATAAGAAAGTCTCACAAAGTCATTGATAAAATGTCTATAATGCATTAAACATCAATTAATGTCATCAATGATACCCTTACAGAACCTAAAATACATGAGGCCAGTTTAAAGGAGGAGTGGGAGGAGGGAATTTCAATTCAAAATGTGGTACACACTAAAAATATCGAAGGAGGCTTGTGTACTCGAAAGGAGAAACTTACCCTAAATTTGGTAAATACCTCAAATAATCCATCATTACCTACTAAAAAGGAATCCAACAAGGAAAAAGGTAAGGGTTAAATGGTGACTCACCTGCCTCTTGGAGAGGTTAAGCCCATTTAACTTGAGGAAAGTTTTGTTTAGTAAGAAGAATATATGAAATAATTCAAAATAATCAATGAAAAATTACATCGTGGTAGCCTTACTTCAGGATATGTTTTTCAAGAAGATCCTCAACTCGTGATTCCTGCTGGTGCGCCTCAATAAAGTGGGTTTTACACAACAACTGAAACAGATCTTGAACATCCTCTAAATGTGGGATACTAACCACCAATATATTTGGATCCCAAAATGGCAGATCAATAATTACCTATGTTGAGTGCACAAGAAGATCAGGATCAGGCATGTCCTTATAGGCCTACCCCTATAGCTTTTCCATGGAAGATACTAGCAGTGCTGCCACCGATGTCCCATACTGACCACTACACCTATTCAAACTCTAATTTCTACACCCATTCCAGCTCCATCTCAACCATAAATTCCTTGAATGATGATGAACACTGTTAAGTTACCCATGGATCGATTGGAATCCATAGAAGAATGGTGCGTACTGATACATCTAGAAAATAAGCCTTACCCTAAATGGGTAGATCTGACTCTTCCCCCACTAAATTTTAGGAACCCAACATTTCTAATTTTCAATGGTTTAAGAGACCTAGAGAAGAACTTGAAACATTTCATCTCTCACTGTGATCCCATGATGGGGACCCCTGAATAACAGGAGGTGGTGAAACTCAGATACTTTGTACAATCATTGTAGGGATAGACCTTCATATGGTACATGAATTTACATCCTCAGTCAATTACAGGATATGAATACTTATTTTAGAAGTTTCTATTTCAGTTTAGCTCAAATATATAGAATAAAATAGTCTTTAATCTCTCAAACATTGGTTAGCGATATAATTAAAGAGTCTCACATTTCATTTCTTGGTGGAAAGGATTAACATATTCCTTAAACCTACTACTCCCTCAATAATAGTTGTTTCCCATATGAATATCAAATCTTCACAATGGGTTTTTCACACCACTTATCCTCATGAAATATACCAGAGGGTTTTAGGATGTTTCCAAAATTACTTTAAGGGTCGAGAAATTCATCACATAGACCTAATACAAGGCCTGAGTAATTCCATTGACTCAAGGAAAGTGAGTAGAGAAAGAAAAGGCTACTATAGTTACACTTAAAAGAGACCCTATACCCACTCTAATTTCAAAGCCTATACCATATCACACATATCCACCTACCAAGAATCATTAACAATGCTTGCATCATTATACGATCAAAGAGAGCAGAGGAAAAAATAGTTTGGGGAGATGAAAAATATGGTCCATTGTTTTCTAAATGGCTAAGTCCCTAACTACTTCCTATCAGCATTGTAAAAAAACTTGGTAAATTTTCCAAATACTAGGAATCCCAAAAAAGAAATTAATTAAGATCTCCCAAATTATTGAACCTTCTATCAAGTACTGGGTCACATCATCCAGGATTTTTTTTCAAATATCTCATACAAAAGATGGTGGACTCTAGGAAAGTGAAGATGAAAAATTTACCAGATCAGGTTGTGTATGTTTCTACCACTAATCCAAAGGATGAAAATGAATAGAAAGAAGTTTAAATAAAGAGTACACAGAAGTTTGATGACTGGATGGTTATAAAAATGATCAACCGGACTCATGGTATTCTCTAAAAATTATTGAAATAGCCAATTGTGACCTTGACCACTTCTGATACAATAGAACCAACTTCATCAGTGTCACAACCCTCCGTAGGCCAGTCCTCAAAAAAGCATCATGGACATAAGAGAAAGAAGAAAAAATAGGAATATGAGCCTGTGATGAAGATGCAGTTTTCATTAAATTTAGCATACTTCATGCATATAGTCTTAGAAGCACATGCCCCACCTCGCCAAATGATACAACAAAGGAAAACCCACCAAATGAAATCTTCACTAGACAATGAGTTGATCTTTGGTTCCATTAATGTTATTCACTTAATGGATAACTTTTTAAATGATGAGCATGATTAGGAACCCAAATTCCCTACACATGATTAGGGAACTGAGGGAAGATTCTATTAGATTCAGGGATATAGGGGAAGATGTGGTCGTTCCAAAAGTCACTACTTTAATCACACCCCTACTCAAACTATCAATGTGTCCAAAACTCATGGGATATATCTTCAATGAGCTTAGAAGGAACAAAGGAGTTCTTTACACACACATGATAGGTTCCAACCTGTCATGATCATCCTATAATATTTTTTAGAGGATATGTTATCACTTAATAGACCCTGACATGTAGGTAGACATAGTCAACCTAATCCACTAGAAGCATAAGAACCTTTAGCTCCTATGCCTAGGGATTTTCTATCCACATCTTGTACTTAAGATCCTAAGGAACCCAAAAAATAGAATCCCCATAATGGGAAACATAAAACTATAGATTAGATATATGATTTTTGAAACAACTATCCATGGTTCTAGCTAATTTGTTAATCCTGGACGCCTTGAGTATATCAAGAGACCTTTGGGAAGAACTTATAGAGGCATTGTCAAACCCTTAAGAGTTTTAAGTCAAGGTTGTTGCATCTAAGGTGTATCATGAAGATAATTATCCTATAGAATTAAACATGGTCATTTATTTCACATATCAAGATAAGGAATCCATTATATAAAGACACATCAGACTGTTGAATATATTCGTAGGATAAATAACATTGATATCTGAGGAGCCTTAATTGATAACAACTCAAGATTCAACCTCATTCAAATATGAACACTTCACCAGTTGATTTTTAATTAATCTCACTTGTCCCCCTCCACTATGATGTTATAAGGTTATGAAAAGAAAGAGGAAAATATTCTTGGAGAAATAAATCTTATAACTCAGTTTGACGATCTTATGTCTGACTCAGAATTCATGGTTTTCAGATAGGATATGTCCTTTGAAGTTATGTTGTGAAGACCTTTTATATATCATCACATCGTTATCCCATATTCATCCCACCAATGCTTCAAATATTGTATCAATGGGAAAATTGAGAAATTTCTTGGTGATAAATCCCCATTGTAATCTAGTGAATCGCAATACATTGAAATCAGATTCTACCATAAATAAGGGAAACTATCCATGGCTGATAGTGTCTCTTGGATTAATGCCTCAAATGGTTTGGAGATGACCCCAACCAACCATTTATAATAGATCAGTGAAGAAAATTTTCTACCCATTAAGAAAATTGAAGGGTTGATCCCAAGTTCAAGAACACATTTAGTGATTTTTGTGATGTCACTTGTGTCAATTGATCTTGAATGCATTGGATAAATTTCCAACTATTTTAGCGGTGAAGGAATTATAGATGAAGGAATATTTATTAAACCCCATGAAATCTAATAAATATATATTCCTTAAGTTGTTTTGGAAGAGTTATTATGTCAATGGGGGAAAAATGAAGAAATTCATTCTTAGTCCATTTCCACTCATTCAGAGCTCCAAAAAGGCCTCATACCAGCAAGCGAGCCTGAAATAGTTGCATCATCTTCTAGATGTTCAAATACCAATTCCTCCCCTAACTCTAAAAAAACTATCCATTATATATTTCCCAAGAATAGGAAGAATAGGTGAAGAATGGGGAAGATGAAGAGGATGAAGACCTCAGGGACCCCCCTTTAGCATTTGAGTAAGGTGCCTCCACCTCTGTTGATGAACTCAGTGATATATATCTGGGTACAAATGAAGACCCATGACCCAATTTGATCAGTGTGGACATGAATTATGAAGAAAATGAGGTATATACTTTCTTCATGAAGAAGCAATGAGATATTTTCACTTGGAAATACATATAGATGCCATACCTCGACCCCAATGTGGCCGCCCATTAGTTGGGTTTTCCAGAAGACCATCGGGGATGCAAACATGTATCCATAAGGACACACCCAACTATTGCCTCCAAAAATGAGACTTAAGTGTACAATCTCATCAAGGTAGACTTCACCCAAGAGGTGAAATTTCTAAAATAGTTATCCAAAATTGTTTTGGTAAAGAATAAGAATGGGAAAATTAGATTTTTCATCAATTTCAAAGATCTTAATAGATACTATCTAAAAGATGATTTTCCGATTGTAATCACGAAACTCCTAATTGATACAACATCTAGTTATCAAGACCTCTCCTTCATGGATGGATATTTAGAATACAACCAAATCTGGATGGACCCATAAGATAAATAAGACATCACCTTCAAGGCCCCTTAGGGATTATTCTTCTATTGGTTAATTCCATTTGGATTGAAGAATGTCGGCTCCACATACCTACATGATATGAATCATATCTTTAAACCCTTTTTGGTGAAGTTTGTTGAATGATATGTTAAAAAATCTAGAGGTTAATTCCCAAAAACTTTTTGACCACCTGGATGACCTGGAGACCATCTTCAGCTTGCTACGACAAAATATCCTAAAGTTGAACTCCATAAAATGTGCTTTTAGGGTAACCTCAGAAAATTTTATCATCTTATTTGTGCTCTATCATGGAATAAAAGTTTATCCTAAGAAAATAGAATCTATCCTTAGTATTTAAACTCCTCAATACCTTAAATAGTTGAGAGGCCTTCAAGGAAACTTGGCTTATATCCAGTTCTTCATAAACTACCTCAAAAGAAAGTGTTTTCCATTCACCAAAATAATGAATAAGGGGGTCACATATTAGTGAACTAGTGATTGTGAGGAATCATTTTACAAACTCAAGAAGTACCTCTTGAGGCCTCTGGTGTTAATGCCACTCATTGAGGTAAATCCAATCATTCTATATGTGATGAACCTAGAGTAATAACTAGGGACATTCCTTGCAAAAAAAGAACGATGCTAGGAATAAAAAAACCTTTATTATCTTCGTCAAACCATAATTGATGATGAGACTCATTATTACAATATTGAGAAGATCTAACTGGTATTAATCTTTGCGGTTTAGAAACAGATGCACTACCTGCACCACCACAAAATCCAATTGGTCTCTTTAAATAACCCAATAAAATATATAATTAGTAACCCTATGTTGATAGGAATTCTTTCATGGTTGATAATTATCCTGAAAAAATTTGATATATAGTTCATAACTCAGAAGGAAGTAAAAGGCTAGGCCCTAACAAGATTTCTTATAGAGCACCCACTTGCAGAAGCAACGTCATTAAATACTGAATTGATAGAAGAAGTGATCTTTTCTATTCAATATGGCCCAAAACATGGGAAATTTATTTTTATGATGCATCCAGGATGCCAATAGGGAAGATAATGGAAGATCCTAATATTAAAAAAGTTGGGTTAGGGGTTGTTCTTATCTCCCTAGAAAAGGAAGTCTTACCTTACCCCTTCCTATTATCAGAAGGATGTACCAATAATGAGTCAGATTATTATACCCTCTTTGAAGGCCTAAAACTGGTATTCTAAATACCACTAGACCACCTAGAGGTGATAGGTGATTCATATTTGGTAATCAAATAGATCAATGGGGATTACACCATCTGAAAAGTAGATCAAATCCCCATTCTTGAAAATGTATGAAGGTTAATTAAAGAGTTCCCCTCAGAACCAACATTGATTCACGTCTCATGATTGCATAACACCTAGGATGATTCATTGGATAATGTATCTAAAACTCTGGAAGATCTAAAAAAGGATGGAATAATAATCAAAATTACACATCACCAGATGGTCTCACCTTTTGTTCAAGTTAGAATGGAGGAGATCAACGAAGTCAGAACTACCCCTGATCCATATGGTCCTACCACTGGATAGATGATACCCATCCTGTAATGCCTCCAAAATGGATTAATTCCATTAGAAAGAGATAGGAAGGATAAAATCTAGCTACGAGTAGTCAATTTTACTCTTTATGTTGGCCCAAATCATGAGAAAGTCCTCTAGAAGACAGGATTTGAAGGGGTACTTCTCAGATGTATCTATGGATATGTGAATAAAACTATTATAGAATAAGTACATATAGGAGACTGTGGTTCCCAACTATTAGGTTATAGGATTTCTAATCAATTTTGAAGGCTTGGATACTTCTTTCATTCAATGACATAGGATTACACAGAATTCATCAAGAAATGTCAGTCCTTCCAAGTGCATGGAAACTTCATCCATCAACCCCTAGAGTTTCTACACATAGACAAATACTCCTGGAAATTTTCCATATGGGGAATGGATGTTTTGGGTCCATACACTCTAGCTACAACCAAGCAGTTCAAATACATCATTAATGCTACCGATTTCCTATCCAAATGGGATAAGGCAATACCCCTTAATGATGTTGAGTCCAAAATCATTGTTAGATTCATAAAATCAAACATTATTACTATATTTGGTGTCCCTTATACAATATTGATGGAAAATGACACCAATTTAAATTTCTCTAAGGTGGAAAATCTATTTTAGTGATAAAACATGAAATCCAACCATTCATCCCTCTATCATGCAAAGACTAATGGATAAATAGAGTTCTTAAACAAAACCCTATAAAAAATACTCAAAAATATAGAGGAAAAAGATAAAAAGGCTCATCCTAAAAAGATCTTTCATGCCTTATGGTCTTACTAGAAAATAACCCTTACTACCACACGGGAAACCCTATACTCATTGTAATATGGAAAAGATGTAGTCCTTGCTATTGAGGTTAAATTTCCATCACTATATATTTCCATCTATGAACAACTATCTACATATGAGTAATCCAAAAAATTAATGGATAAATTGGAGTGAATGGATGAAAAAAGATTCCATACCTTTAACCACTTGGAGGTCTATAAAAATTTTATAGCATGAACCTTTAACAAGAAGGTCTACCTCTACTCCTTCCTCCAAGGAGAACTTGTGTTGGTACTCAAAACTCTGATGATACCAAGAAAAAATACTCCAAAGCTTTAACCAAAGTGGTAGGGACCATACTCCATACGCAAGGTTTACTATAATATAGCTTATTCCTTAATCTCAATGGATGGAGAGATCATTATGACCTCAACCAATACAATATTCCTAAAGAAATATTGCATGTAATCACATGGTTCCCATATCAGCTACAAGACATTAAATTGCATATTTGGTCTTTATCGCATAATGATAAAATTCATGACATATGATCCTAGTCGTATGACCCAAAAATACAAGACACCATTCATCCTCACCACATTTTATTAAACTACATGGTTAACGTATCCCTCATTTTACATTAAGAAACCCCAAAAAAACCACCAGTTGACACTCATTGTGGTCCATCAAATATAGGCCTCCATCTCAAGTGTAATTCCTAATCATATACCTCTAACCCCTTATTGGGTCGAGATTCCATCTTGGAAAGACATGAGGAAGAAATAACAGTCATCTTCCATGCATAATACCAAAAAACTTTATTACCACTCCATAGTGGAATGTGGGCCCCCTTTATAGGCATAAACCCCAAAATTATCACATCCTTACCTTAAGACATTAAACTACATGGAAAAAAATCCTCATTAAATGGAGATAAACTCCATGATATTTCTAGTTTATGTGTGGTTTGATTCTAATTCCAATGAGATAAGTAGTGACACCCAGATATCTTATCCCAGGTCCAGCTGCAATGAAAAAATAGCCCCTTTTCCTAATGTCAAAACCTGATTAATGTAAGTATTTATTAAGAAATATGTGTGGCTTGATTATTTCTATAGTAAGATACATAACAATGTCTGTGTCTTATACCATGGTCCATACACAATATTACTTTTCATGCTAAGTGACCCACTTCCTCACCGCATGACATTAAATTGGATGATATTCAAGAACTAAGTGTGGATTGATTCTCATTACAAGGAGATACATAATGACGATTGAATCTCTAATCCTAGGCCCAAACATAACAAAATATGAGAAAATTCCCTTTTCCTTTGCTTGGGTTAAACCTATATAGGGAATTATTTTTTTCTCTTCTCTTCAAGGACTACACGTGTCTTGATTCTCATTCCAACAAGATACATAGTGATGCCCAGATCTCTAATCTTAGGTCCATCCATGACCCAAAAAATACCCCACTCTTTATTCATACCTACACAGGGAATCTTTAAAAACTATGTATGGATTGATTACTTCCATCATAGAATATTTAATGGCACCTAGATTCCCATCATTAATCCTAGGTGAAATATTTCCTCTCTTTCAGGTTAGTTCAATTTTTTCCTTGCCACATGAAATTAAATGACATGGAATTTTAATAGCTATTTGTGGATTTATTCTCATTACCAATGAGATACATAGAGACACCTAGATTATACCTCTGGACCCATCCAACATAGAATCTAAATGCCCCTATCATTCACTTGTTTTTCCTTTGTGCGATGAAAGAATCCTTTTCCCACTCATTTTTTCTCACACCGAGCATAACTGACGTAGGATTAGGAGTTTTGGTAAATAATTCCTTGTATAAGTAAGGCATATCAATTCACATTGGGGTTACCATGGGCCTGAATGCACGACCTTAAAATGTACACTAGATGTCCTCTTGAGAACTAGGTGTGTCTTGATTCTCATTTCGATGAGATACGCAGTGACGTCCAGATATTCAAACCTTGATGTAGTCACAACATAATATAGTAAATTCACCCATTTTATTATATACGATTCATATATACACAATATGATTCAAAATGGGTTCTCACCCTATGTGTGAACCCATACTCAAAAAAATCATCTTTCCCTTCACACATGAATTTAATTGGTGTTGGGGAACTTTATTTTAGAACTATGTGTGGATTGATTATTACTCAAACAAGATACGTAGTGACACTTGGGTTTTATACCTTGGTCCAACCACAATCACATCAAGTCACCTTCATACTTACCGCATGACATTAAACTGCATGGCTAACATCCCCACCACATGATGTTAAACTACATGGCTAATGTACCTACCACATGGAATTAAACTGTATGGTACCTCAAGAACTACATGTGGCCTAATTCTCATTCTAGTGAGATATATAGTGACATATAGACCTCATGTCCTAGTCCCAACCATGGGGTAATGAGAAATTCCCCCTCTCCTATATACAAACAAATATCCACACATGAGATTTTAGTTTGGGACCCCCTCATCAGGAGGACTACCAAGGAAATAGAGATGTACCCTTTCTATATATGATTTTGATCTATGCAATGGAATCTACACTTAATATCCAATATCAGTCCAAACTCTCCCTTATTCTTGAAAAAATCCCCTCCACATGACATACTCCTAATCTTGGACACTTTCATATTTTCAGAATCTTTCTCCAGTTCCTGGTGATAGAATGTATGATACCTCATGAGGACTATTTTTCATAGAAATTATATAATAGTATATAGAGGATTTTCATAAAGTATCCCAAAAAATTGGGGTTTCAGCCAAAAGATTCTACTATTGAATATGTTGTAACATTTCCCAACTAGCTTTGCACAGAACAACCCAAAAAATGGGTTTGTTAACAAGCAGTAACTTAGCCCTTGGGATAAGCCTCTTCTGTCCTTGTAAGATTTGGAGAAATTATGCTGGAATCTATGATTCAAATTCAGTATTTGGTCATCCCTTTCATACTTATCCCATATCCTATCTCCTAATTTGAAAACCCTTAAGACCATGGTTTAAAATTTACTCCTCATGTATGAAGTATACTGGAATAATCTTGGTCTAGTAGGCCATATGTAATCTATCTTTCTATAATATTATGGTCATATGTGTATGAGAAAAAACAATAAGAACCATATTTCACATGTTTAGGTTAGAATCACATGGGGAACCTTTTCACCTAATTATTAGGTAATTTTGACTTGAAATACTCCTCCCTTATTTAGGTACCTCCTTCCACAAACCAAATTATATGGATAGGGAAATACAAATCATCATAAACTTCATTCATAGATCAGTAATATAATTTTAGAATTATTGAGAACTTATTTTCCTTATAATGCTGTAACATGCCGCAGATAGATTTTCATAAAGTATCCCACAAAATAGATTTTCAGCCAAAGGATGCCACTATTTGACTTTGTAAAAACATGGTCCAGTTGGCTTCGTATAAAGTATCCCATAAAATGGGTTTATCAACAAGAGGTAACTTCATCCTTATGAGAAAAATCCTCTGTTTCCATGAGACCTTTTCCTATACCACTTTTTATATTTGGAAATCCCTATAATACAGCTTACAATATTCCCTTCCTCATACCTGAATATAATGGAACATTCCCAAGAAGATTACCAAGGATGGGAGAATCATTAACATTCAAGTAAAAGCTCAAGACCTTAAATTATATCCCCATAATGTTATTTTTGTATGACTTTAAATTTAATAGAATAAATTCCTTTTATATATGACTTTAAACTGCATAGCATAATATCCTAGTCACAAGACGTTAAACTGTACAACAAAATTTTCACCATAAGACAATAAACTACACGGTCAATGCTTAGGTCCCATGAAGTTAAAATGCATGATACTTTAACCCTTTTCAAAAAGGGTCCTCCCCCCATTACCTCAGTCATTTAAAAAATGTTGTAACGCCCCGACCCTAGTTACCCATAGGCCGATGAATTATTTTAATACATTAGCATGATTACAAGGAATTAAGTCCCGAAGGACTGATCCGTTTAGTAGTCTTGGAAACAAGATACATACATAATTTCAACATTACAATTTGAATAGAAAAACAACACTAATTTATTCCATTAGAAACATCCAAGCCTCCTAGATTATTCTTGAAAGTCACTCATAACTAACTCATTCATATCCTAGGAAAATGAAACATAAGAAAGGGGTGAGCTCAAACGCTCAGTAAGGGTAAGAAATATAGCGTAAGATACCATAAATATTAAGCATGGTAAATAATTGAAAACACATTCCTTAAAGAATAATAAACATGAGCACTTTATGCAGGAATATGAGCTGAGTAAATAATACCACAATAAAACATAGTCATGGGTATTCTAATAGTCGAATTAACACATGAAATATTAATATATAATCTCATAATGATGGAATGCATAATTCCAGACATCATAACCACATATTTAAGGCCTCATTCCAAGACTAAAAATAAGATTTTGTCAAGGCCTTGTGCCAGGACACTAGTTTGTCTCATGAGACCTACCGATGCATCGAAGAGCTATAGTGGGCTCCACCTGTCACTTACTAATTCCAATGCATTGCTCATATGAAAAGGTTTAAACATAACACACACATTCATATTAAAACTAGCATACAAAATGTCAATACTTTATCCATAAACCATGAATGGTATAAAAATAACACATCCACAGTCGAACATAACTCATTAAATACAATATAGAAGATTGAATTATAATAAATCAACCTAAATCTATAATAATGAAGGATATTGACATAGATGAAGTTAATCATCAGAACTATTTGAGAGAAATATCCCCCTTTTTATTTAAAACATTTAAAAGTCTCACTATTTATCAAGAAGCTATTTAAAATAGATTTTAGAATAAAAGTGTTCCATACCACTTTGGAACTTTAAAAAGGAATTTTAATTTTAAAACATTAATTTACATATAAATAAAACCTTAAAACCTTTTTTTAAAACATGGACATTAATGAGAATTATTTAGAATAATAAATTTTTAAAACATTTAAAATGATATTTTAGTTAGAGTTTTTAACCAAATGAGAGATGCTTGAATACAAATAATTGAGGTAATAAAAACCTTATAATATAATGAGAATAAATGGATTCATGATATACTATTTAAAAGGATAGTATATACACCATATAAGAGTGAATTGGTGCATAACAACAATGAGGTCTTAATGGAATGTAAATTGAGACGAAATCCCTTATAAAAACGATATCATTAGATTAAGGATAAATCAATTACATAATAATGTGTGAAAAATATAAATAAACTCAATATTATTGGATATTCAGTGTAAATTAGTCAGAGAACATTCACACATGTTCTTTTTAAGACAAAACCAATTACTTGGATGTTTAACTCAATGAATGGAAATTGAGTTAAAATTACTCTTATCAAGTTCATATCGATGACTTGAGAATTTATCAATGGACTGATTATGTGTATCAAAAGTATATCCACACAAATGGGAGTGGAAATTACAACATAAATAAATAAACAATGATTTCTCACATAATTATAACATGGCATAATTATGACTTAGAAGATTTACCCAAGGAAATGAAAATTGGGTTAAAAAGTTCCCTTACCGATTTGGTAACTTATGAAACATACACCACATGAAAGAAGGATTATTAAATGAAGATTTAAATAGCCATAAATGAAAGTATATTAAAAAAATAATACAATCATGGGATGTATGTACACCACACAAAGGAAAATAGTGGCAAATATAGAATGAATCTGACGGGAATAAAAAGTGAGATGAAAATCCCTTACCATGTTGTAATCAACCGAGTTGTATGAAAAAAAGTTAATAAAAACCAAATTAATTACATAATACCATTAATATAAATGGAATCATGATAATATATACCAAATTTAAGTACATAATACACCACATTCAATGAATAAGTGGCGAACAATTGAAATCTCACAGACTTGAAAGTGAGACAAGAATCCCTTAATTCATTGTGATCAATCGAGTCGTATGACCAAAAGTTAATAACTACAAAAATAATCACAAAATAACATGAATATAAATAAAATAATGATAATATATATCAAATGGTAGTACACAATACACCACATGCAATAAATAAGTGGTGAACAATGGAAATCTCACAAAATTAAAAGTGAGAAAAGAAACCCCTTACTTTTTACTTTTCCTTGGTAGAGGGTAGGTTAAAATCCTGTATAATGGTGAAATAATTATTATTAAATTATAAAATAACCATATAAATTAATATGATATCATATATGATTTTCTAATAATGCTTTGTTAATGATATTTCAGTAGTATCATCATTTCAGGTGTTAACTGATTCGTTTTCCTTTATATGCTTTGTTACGTAAGTAATGTTTGCTATGGATATGATGTATCTTATTCATATTCAGAATGATATTAAGTATTTTAACATTATTTTTAATAATCAAATGAAAATTATTCTTGATTGGATATGATGGGGAATGAATCTCATCGTGTTCGTGGATGTGGTAATCCTTACGTACGCACGAGCGACAATATCATTCTTTTGATATTAAAATAATATTTAATTGGATTTTATATCATATAAAAAGATCATTATAATGTTATATTTATTATTTAAATCAATTACACATCATTATTATACCCATTCAAATAATAATGTATTGAATAACAATTACACCACGACGTGGAGACGGTAAGCCGTACGTACGCACGTATGGTGACATGCCATTCAAAGGATGGATAGAATAATGAATATGGTTGTAACATATTTAAAATAACATCACAATATATATAAGATACTAGAGTTATTATTTTATAATGGAAACAACAAATAAAGAGGATGTGGAAGAAGAAAGGAACTTGAAAGAGGTGATGAAATATTTACCTCTTCTACAAGTTCTTCCTTTTGATTTGATCAAAATATCTCCATAGGTTGGATTTATGACTAAAGAAATGCATATAGTGTAAAGGGAGGATAGTTGAAAGGTAATTTTAGTATATTTTGGCCGAGTAAAAAGTCTTTGAAGGTGTGAATTTGAGGGAAGGTGGAGTGCCCTTTTATAAGAGGGGTGAGGGGAACCTTAGGAAAAGCTAGAAATATTATTTTATAATAAAATAATTTTCGGCTTATAATGAATAAAAAATGAATCATTTAAAGTATAAGGTGGGTATGGGTCGAAAACCACTCAAACAATAGGTTTTAGAGAGGTTTGGGTCACTATATTAGCCTTATCTTTTAGATTTAACTCTTAGTTAAATAGTTTGACATTTACCATGTCTCCTTGTATTTTTATATTATATGGTTAATAAACATACTATATACTTACAAGAGAACACCAAGTGGTTAATTAATGATACAAATATCATTATTTTTTCCTATCCTAAGATTTTTAGCAATAGAATATCAATTAATAGTAAAATATTTGTTTTAAAAACTCTTTTATGTCAATTATGACACTATTTAGTATTTTGTTTTTGCTAAATTCATAACAGCATTATTACTTCGAAAAAAATTCATCCAACCAACCCTAAAATGTAATATTAACCTATAAAATTATTTTAATTCATAAAAAATCTCAAATTACATTTATTTGGATATTTATAATATCAAATATTTTAATATTTCATTAATTAGGTAATTACTGCATCATCATTGTGTCATAAATAAATAAATTATTTAATTTATAAAAATTATAAATAAAATACCATTATTTAGGAAATCTCTTTATCTTTATAATGAATATTTATAGTCTAATTTATCTTATGTATAACCTTATATTAATAATGTTTTAGTTATTAATCTTTGAATTTAACACTTTTAACTATTCTTTGAATTAAATAATAATAAATGTCCTAATCTAATCCAAGTGGACCTAAAGGATCATATTTCATTCCTAAGGTTGTTTTTGGTCGAATTACACTTATAAAATAGAATTATGACATGTTTTAGGGTAATAATAATATCATTTTTACCCTTAATTACCCTATTTACTTTTAACGGTGGTAAATAAAAGTCAAAAGTTACTATTCACCAAAAATTATTTTCATCTTATTGAACCACATTTTACTTAATGATATCAACCGTTTTTCTAGGATTTTTGAAATTAAACTCACAGAAGCAGTAAAATTAAGTTTTATTTTAAATTTTCAAATGCTCCTAAGAGGTGGGTAAAAGACGGTAAAAAGTTCAATAAATTTTTTTATATATCTAAAATTATTATAAAATGACTCCAAGTAATTACATTGAACTTATATAGGTATTAGACATCTATTTTGACCTAAAATAAATTTAAATAAAATAAATAATTATTTAAATAAAAATTCAGTTTTAAACTATAACTTAGTGTTTTTCACTATTCATCAAAAATTGAATGTTTTCAGAAAAATAAAAAAAATTCACCCTAAGACAATTTCGATACTTCAACACCAAAAATGAAGTCCATTTTGAAAGATAAAATTTATGAAATTTCAAAAATTGGGTATTACTATTCATAACGGCTAGTTTGATTGGTTGTGGTGTGTTAGAATCTCGAAGTTACGTACAATGCAAGCTATTACATTATTTAAAGGGAAACATACCATGGAAGATTGAGGTGTTACATTATTACCCCCTTTTGGAAATTGTGTCCTCTCAATTTTTAAAATTGGTCTTGGGAACATAATTGAAAGTCCCACATTGGAAAAAGTGTCAATAAAATTATCACTTTAAAAGAAAGAAAGAGAAGTACAAAGGTCACTCGAGATAACCCATACTAGAATTCCATGTAGGAAAACATGGATATGGAAGATAAACTAAGTGTCAAGTTATGATAGAGAGGGATAGAAAAAATGATCAAAAGAAAGTTATCAATAAGAAAACCACAAACTTTTGATGGGACAAACAGTCATTAGTTTCCCAGTAGGAAAAGTAAACAGACAACATTTTTTTAAGTTACATTTCATAAAGATGAGGAATTTATTTATGATATTGACCAAGAACATAAATAAATATACCTACTTTTTATGTTGAGTTTCATTCTTTAATAAATTTCTACTACTAACTCATTTTTTTTCAAACGATGAGTATTCAAGATGACTTGGTCACACCAGAAGAGCTAGAATCAACTTCTATAAAATCACATGATCTACAAAGGATAAAACATATATTTACCTTTTCTTTAGATATTAATTAAAACCAAAATGGATATAACAAGATTAGATGATCCCCAAAAAGGATAGTTATTTAGGGAAAGAAACACTAATCTTAATTTATAAAATAAAACCAACAATACCCCAAAGTTAAATAAATACCATTCAATAAATAATTGTCCTTAAAATCCTTCAATATAATACAAACTAATAATCAAACCCAAAACTTAGAAGAATTTTGTTATGTAGTATTTCACGTTAAATTGTATCTCCAAATGACATCGACTACTCTTAAAGTCACATACTTAAAAGTAATTAACCTAATAAAATATTCTCTATTATAGGTTAATCATTTCTATAAATAACCCAAATCACTATAAATCCTCAATAAAAACATAGATAAAAATATACCATTACTCAACAAATGAAATCCCATAGTATTCTATTTTCTTTCGGCATATAGTGTTCCCAACAGAGCGAACGTCCTCTAAAATAACATTTATCACTTAATCACCAAATCATTTTTCGATACTAAGGGTATTCATTTGATAAGACATAAGATCCAAAATCAACTTATTATTGATCAATAAAATCATTTAACTAAAAATAATTAGTCACACTAACCAGGGACTTCACGTAGTCCAGTGGTAGGCGATAAATCCCATTTTTACTCTGGTTGTGGGTTTGATTCCCACAGCTTTGTCTGACGCGATGGGTTGTCACACAGTCTATGTGTTTTACTTTTTCAAAAACTATATTTTATAACATAACCAAAATGAGATAAATACCTCAAAATAACCATAACATAATTTAACCAGAAATTTTATCTCATACCTTGCATTTTCATCCCAAAATATAATAACTTGTAATTTCCTCAAACCCAATGATCATATAAAACCAAATGGTTATTTATAAATATATCTACAATAGAAATGATAATTATTCATCAAATATCATTTTCATATGACAAAATATAGGGTTACAAATACAAGAGAAAATTATTCCAAAGTAATTCCATCCATAAGGAGCACTAATAATTTTAAACATTTCTCCAACCATTTATTTCCACATAGCTTCTTCTTTGACCAAGAAAATATCCTATAGAATAGGGAATTCACTTGAGTAATGGCCAGGTCCCCTAAATTTATGAAAAATGACTATAAATGGATTCTTGGGACCATTTTTATTTTCTTCCATAGTACTCTTCATTTTTCCTCAGTAATTCTTTACTTTATGACCTTCTTTCCCACACATAAAGCATTTCTTTGTTCCATTAAGACACTTTCCTGGGTGTCTCATTCCACATTTCCTGCATGATGGAAATTGAGGATTATTTTATCCATGGTCTCCACTACTAGATATCTTATCATTCATCACCTTTCTCTTCTTTGTTGAGTCCAAGAGTTGGTTAATATATATGTTGTTGATTATATTTTTGGAAAACTGATTTGTCATGAACACGATATCTTTTACGCCTACCAACATTCCATCTTGTTGCTTATTTCCACCACCGTTCCCACCTTGTACATCATGCTCAAAGTTACTATGACTTCCTTGGAATCCATCGATTGACTAAAACCAGAAAGCATTATGTGAGTAAAAAGAGTCATAAAATCATTTAGAGAATATCATGACACCATATTTTCAATTTGAAACACATTAGGATTAACCAAGGTCATTTATTCTCACTTTGTACCAAAATCCTTCAAATCGGTTTGTAAAGAAAATGTAAATTATCCTAAGCATATCCCTCAATAGTGTCGTAACCAAGAGTGTAGCGAAGCCCGCTGTTGTGCACCAGTTCCCATTTGAGTCTAACTTAAAGCGGTGTTTTTGGGTTTTACCCCTAGGTACATCTGTGCCAGAGCCGCCTCTACCTGATTGTATCTAGATAGGGATGTATTGATTCAAAAACTCACAAAATCTCTACAATACCAAAATTTTAAGAAGTTCTTCTATAATAATCCTCAAATTCTATCTTAGGGCAATGTGCTCTAATCAGAGTTTATCTAAATCTAGCTTCCAAGGTTTGTACTAAACTTCCTCTGATACCAACTGTAATACCCCGACCCCAGTTACTCAGAGTACAGTGCTTTGTTTTAATACATTGGCATGATTACAAGGAATTAAGTCCCGAAGGACTGATCAATTTAGTAGTATTGGAAACAAGATACATACATAAGTTCAACATTAAAATTTTAAAAGAAAAACAACACTAATTTATTCCATTAGAAACATCCAAGCCTCCTAGATTATGCTTTCAATTCACTCATAAATAATTCCTTCATATCCTGGGAAAATGAAACATAAGAAAGGGGTGAGCTCAAACCAATAGTAAGGGTAAGAAATACAACAGAAGATACCATAAATATTAAGCATGGTGAATAATAGAAAACACATGCCTTAATGAATAATAAACACGAGCACTTTATGGTAGGAATATGATTTGAGTAAATAAGTCCATAATAAAACATAGTCATGGGTATTATAATAGTCGAATAACCACATGAAATATCAATAGCTAATCTCATAATGATAGAATGCATAATGCCGGACATCATAACCACATAGTCAAGGCCTTGTTCCAAGACTACAAATAATATTTTGTCAAGGACTTGTGCCAAGACACTAGTTTGTCTCATGAGACCTACCGATGCATCGAGGAGCTATAGTGGGCTCCACCCGTCACTTACTAAGTCCAATGCATTCATCATATGAAAAGGTTTAAACATAACAGAAACATTCGTATTAAAACTAGCATACAAAATGTCAATACTTTATCCATAAACCATGAATGGTATAAAAATAACACATCCACAGTCAAACATAAATCATTCAATAAAATTTTGAAGATTTTATTATAATAAATCAACCTAAATTGAGAATTATAAAGGAAATTTACATAGATTAAGTTAATCATCAAAACTATTTGAGAGAAATATCTCCCTTTTTCTTTAAAACATTTAAAAGTCTCACTATTTATCAAGAAGCTGTTTAAAATAGATTTTTGAATCAAATATTCCCACACCACTTTGAAACTTTTAAAAGGAATTTTAATTTTAAAACATTAATTTACATATAAATAAAACCTTAAAACCATTTTTAAAACATGTACATTAATGATAATTATTTAGAAGAATAAATTTTTAAAACATTTAAAATGATTTTTTAGTTAGAGTTCGTAACCAAATGTGAGGAGCTTGAATAAAAATAATTGAGGTAATAAAAACTTTATAATATCATGAGAATAAAGGGATTCATGATATACTATGCCAAAGGATAGTATATACACCATATAAGAGTGAATTGGTTCATAACAACAATGAATTCTCAATGGAATGTAAATTGAGACAAAATCACTTATAAAAATTATATCTTTATATTGAGGATAAATCAATTACATAATAATGTGTGAAAAATATAAATACACTCAATATGATTGGATATTTAGTGTAAATCAATCAGAGGACATTCATACATGTTCTTTTTAAGACAAAACCAATGACTTGGATGTTCAACTTAATGAATGGAAATTGAGTTAAAATTACTCTTATCAAGTTCATATCGATGACTTGGGAATTTATCAATGGAGTGATTATGTGTATCAAAAGTATATCCACACAAATGGGAGTGGAAATTACAACATAAATAAATAAAAAATGATTCCACACATAATCATAACATGACATAATTATGAATTAGAATATTAACCCAAGGAAATGAAAATTGGCTTAAAAAGTTCCCTTAACGATTTGGTAACTTACGAAACATACACCACATTGAAGAAGGATTCTTCAATGAAGATGTAAATACCCATAAATGAAAGTATATTACACAAATAATACAATCATGGGAAGTATGTACACCACACAAAGGAAACTAGTGGGAAATATTGCATGAATCTCATAGGAATAAAAAGTGAGATGAAAATCCCTTACCACATTGTAATCAATCGAGTTATATGACCAAAAGTTAATAAACTCCAAATTAATTACATAATAACATGAATATAAAGGGAATCATGATAATATATACCAAATGACAGTACATAATACACCACATTCAAGAAATAAGTGGCAAACTATTGAAATATCATAGACTTGAAAGTGAGATAAGAATCCCTTACTTCATTGTGATCAATCGAGTCATATGACCAAAAGTTAATAACCACCAAATTATTCACAGAATACCATGAATATAAAGAAAATAATGATCATATATATCAAATGGCAGTACAAAATACACCACATTCAATAAATAAGTGGCGAACAATGGAAATCTCACAGAATTAAAAGTGAGATAAGAAACCCATTAATTTGTACTTTTCATTGGTTTATGGTAGGTTAAAATCCTGTATAATGGTGAAATAATAATTATTAAATTATAAAAGAACCATATACATTAATATGATATAATATATGATTTTATAATATTGCTTTGTTAATGATATTTCAGTAGTATCATAGTTTCAAGTGTTAACTGATTCATTTTCCTTTATATGCTTCGTTACGTAAGTAATGTTTATTATGGATAGGATGTATCTTATTCATATTAAGAATGATATTAAGTATTTTAATATTATTTTTAATCATAAAATGAAAATTATTCTTGAATGGATACAATGGGGAATGAATATCATCGCGTTCGTGGAGACGGTAATCCGTACGTACGCACGAGCGACAATATCACTCTTTTGATATTAAAATCATATATAATTGGATGGTATATAATATAAATAGAATAATTATCATGTTATATTTATTATTTAAATCAATTACACATCATTATTATACCCATCCAAATAATAATGTATTGAATAACAATTTCACCACGACGTGGAGACGGTAAGTCGTACTGACGCACGTATGGTGACATGTCATTCAAAGGATGGATAGAATAATGAATATGGTTTTACCATATTTAAAATAACATCACAATATATAGAATATACTGGAGTTATTATTTTAGAATGGAAACAACAAAGAAAGAGGAAGTGGAAGAAGAAAGGAACTTGAAAGAGGTGATGAAATATTTACCTCTTCTTCAGGTTCTTCCTTTTGATTTGATCAAAAGAGCTCCTTAGGTTGGCTTTATGACTAAAATAAGGCCTCTAGGATGAAGGGAGTACAATTGAAAGGGTATTTTGGCAGATTTTGGCCAAGACAAAAGGCTTTGAAGGTGATAATTTGATGGAAGGGGGAGTGCCCTTTTATAAGAGGGGTGAGGGGCACCTTAGAAAAAGATAGAAATAATATTTTATAATAAAATAATTTTCGGTTTCTAATGGCTCCAAAATGAATTATTTAAATTATAAGGTAGATATGGGTATAAAACCACTCAAACAATAGGTTTTAGACAGGTTTTGGGTCACTATATTTACCTTGTCTTTTAGATTTAACTCTTAGTTAAATAGTTTGATATTACCATGTCTCTTTGTATTTTAATATTATATGGTTAATAAACTTACTATATACTTACAAGTAAACCCAAAGTGGTTAATTAATGATAAAACTATCATTATATAAGTCTTTTTGCTGATCCATATTTTTTTAGGAATAGAATATCAATTAATAGTATAATATTTTTTTTAAAAATCTTTTATGTCAATTAGGACACTATTTGGTATTTTGTTTTTTCTAAATTCATAACAGCATTATTACTTCGAGAAAAATTCATCTAACCAACCCTAACATGTAATATTAACCTAGAAAATTATTTGAATTCATAAAAAGTCTCAAATTACATTTATTTGGATATTTATAATATCAAATATTTTAATATTTCATTAATTAGGTAATTACTGCATCATCATTATGTCATAAATAAATTAAATTATTTAATTTCTAAAAATTATAAATAAAATACCATTATGTAGTAATTTTTTTATCTTTCTAATGAATATTTGTAGTCAAATTTATCTTAAGTATACCCCTATATTAAAAATGTTTTAGTTATTAAGCTTTGAATTTAACACTTTTAACTCTTCTTTGAATTAAATAATAATAAATGTCCTAATCTAATTCAAATGGACCTAGAGGATCATATTTTATAACTAAGGTTACACTTATCCAATAGAATTAAGACATGTTTTAGGGTAATAATATTACCATTTTTACCCTTAATTACCCTATTTACTTTTAACCGTGGTAAATAAAAGTCAAAAGTTACTATTCACCAAAAATTATTTTCATCTTTTTGAACAACATTTTACTTACTGATATCAACCGTGTCTCTCATTTTTTTTTGAAATTCAACTCACAGAAGCAGTAAAAATAAGTTTTATGTAAATTTGAAAGTGCTCCTAGGAGGTGGGTAAAAGACGGTAAAAAGTTCAATAACATTTTTATATATCTAAAATTATTATAAACTAAATCTAATGAATTACATTGAACTTATATAGGTATTATGTATCTATTTTGACCTAAAATAAATTTAAATAAAATAAATAATTATTTAAATAAAAATTCAGTTTTTAACTATAACATAGTGTTTTTCACTATTCATCAAAAATTGAAAGTTTTCAGAAAAATAACAAAAATTCACCCTAAGATAATTTCGATACTAAGAATCCAAAAATGAAGTCCATTTTTAAAGATTAAATTTATAAAATTTCAAAAAGTGGGTATTACTATTCATAACGGCTAGTTTGATAGGTTGTGGTGTCTTAGAATCTCGAAGTTGCTTACAATGCAAGCCGTTACATTATTCAAAGGGAAACATACCGTGGAAGTTTGTGGTGTTACATTCTTCCCCACTTTTAGAAATTGTGTCCTCAAAATTTTTAAAATTGTTCTTGGGAACATAATTGAAAGTCCCACATCAGAAAAAGAGTCAATAAAACTATCACTTTAAAAGAAAGAAAGAGAAAGTACAAAGGTCACCCGAGATAACCCATACTAGGATTACATGTAGGAAAACATGGATACAAAAGATAAAATAAGTGTCATGTTCTGATGGAGAGGGATAGAAAACATGACCATAAGAAAGTCATTAACAATAAAACCACAAAATTGTGATGGGAAAAATGATCATTAGTTTTCTAGTAGGAAAAGTAAACGGACAACGTTTTTTTTTGTTTTAAGTAACATTTAATAAAGACGAGGAATTTATTTATGATATTGACCAAGAAAATAAAGAGATATACTTACTTTTTAAGTTGATTTTCATTCTTTAATAAATATCTACTACTAACTCATTTTTTTTCAAATGATGAGTATTCAAGATGACTTGGTCACACCGGAAGAGCTAGAATCAACTTCTATAGAATCACATGATCCACAAAGGATAAACTATATATTTAACTTGTCTTTAGAGATTAATCAATACCAAAATGGTTAGAACATGATCAAATGATCCCCCAAAAGGATAATTCTTTAGAGAAAGAAACACTAATCTTAATTTATAAAATTAAACCAACTATACCCAAAAGTTAATTAAATACCATTCAATTACAATTTCCCTTAAAATCCTTCAATATAATACAAACTAATAATGAAACCCAAAACTTAGAAGAATTTGGTTATGTAGTCTTTCACATTAAATTGTATCTCCAAATGACATCGACTACTCTTAAAGTCACATACTTAAAATTAATTAACCTAATCACATATTCTCTATTATAGATTAATCATTTCCATAAATAACCCAATACCTATAAATCCTCAATAAAAACATAGATAAAAATATACCATTACTCATCAAATGAAATCCCATAGTATTCTATTTTCTTTAGGCATATAGTGTTCCCAACAGAGGGAACGTCTTCTAAAATAACATTTATCACTTAATCACCAAATCATTTTCCTATAATAAGGGTATTTATTTGATAATACATAAGATACCAAATCAACTTATTATTGATCAATAAAATCATTTAACTAAAAATAATCAGTCACACTAACTAGGGACTTCACGTAGTCCATTGGTAGGCGATAAATACCAATTGCACTCAGGTTGTGGGTTTGATTCCCACAGCTTTTTCCGACGCGACGGGTTGTCACACAGTCTGTGTGTTGTCCTTTTTCAAAAACTATATTTTATAACATTACCAAAATGAGATAAATCCCTCAAAATAACCATAACATAATTTAACAAAAAATGTTATCTCATACCTTTCATTTTCATCCCAAAATATAATAACTTATAATTTCCTCAAACCCAATGATGATATAAAAACAAATGGTTATTTATAACTATATCCAAAAGAGAAAGGATAATTCTTCCTCAAATATCATTTTCACATGAAAAACTGTAGGGTTAAAAATACAATAGAAAATTATTCCAAAGTAATCCCATCAACAAGGAGCAATAATAATTTTAAAAATTTCTCCAACCATTTATTTCCACATAGCTTCTTCTTTGACGAAGAAAATATCCTATATAATAGGGCATTCACTCGGGTAATGGACAGGTCCCCTACATTTATGACAAATGACTGTAAATTGATTCTTGGGACCAATTTTATTTTCTTCCATACTAATCTTCATTTTTCCTCGACAATTCTTTACTTTATGTCCTTCTTTCCCACACATAAATCATTTCTTTGTTCCATTGAGACACTTTCCTGGGTGTCTCCTTCCACATTTCCTACGTGATGGAAATTGAGGATTCTTTTCTCCATGGTCTCTACTACTGGAGATCTTATAATTCATCACCTTTCTCTTATTTGTTGAGTCCGGGAGTTGGTTAATATATATGTTGTTGATCATATTTTTGGAAAATTGATTTGGCATGAACATGATATCTTTTATCCCTATCAACATTCCATTTTGTTTCATTTCCACCACCGTTCCAACCTTGTACATCATACTCAAAGTTACTATGAATTTCTTGGAATCCATCCATTGACTAAAACCAGAAACCATTGTGTGAGTAACAGTAGTCATAAAATCATTTAGAGAATATCATGACACCATATTTTCAATTTGAAACACCTTAGTATTAACCAAGGTCATTTATTCTCACCTTATATTAAAATCCTTCAAACTGGTTTGTAAAGAAAATGTAAATTATCCTAATCATATACCCCGAGAGTGTCGTAACCAAGAGTGCAGCAAGACCCGTTGTCGTGAACTAGTCCCCATTCGAGTCTAGATCAAAGCGGTGTTTTCGGGGTTTACCCCTAGGTACATATGTGCCAGAGCCGCCTCTACCTACTCTTATCCAAATAGGGATGTATTTCTTGGAGAACTAACACAATCTCTACAATACCAAAATTTTAGGAAGTTATTCTATAATAATCCTCAAAGTCTATCTTAGGGATATGTGCTCTAATCAGAGTTTATCTAAGTCTAGTTTCCAAGGTTTGTAGTATAACTTCCTCTGATACCAACAGTAATTCCCCGATCCCAGTTACCCAGAGGCCGGTGCATTATTTTAATACATTGGCATGATTACAAGGAATTAAGTCTCGAAGGACCGATCAGTTTAGTAGTGTTGGAAACAAGATACATACATAAGTTCAACATTACAATTTGAAAAGAAAAGAACACTAATTTATTCCATTATAAATATCCAAGCCTCCTAGATTATGCTTGGAAGTAACTCATAACTAACTCTTTCATATCCTGGGAAAATGAAACATAAGAAAGGGGTGTGCTCAAATTCTCAGTTAGGGTAAGCAATACAGTGGAAGATACTATAAATATTAAGCATAATGAATAATTAAAAACACATGCCTTAACGAATAATAAACATGATCACTTTATGGCAGTAATATGAGCTAAGTAAATAATTCTATAATAAAACATAGTCATGGGTATTCTAATAGTCGAATAACCACATGAAATATCAACATATAATCTCATAATGATGGAATTCATAATGCTGGACATTATAACCACATAGTCAAGGCCTCGTGCCAAGACAATGAATAATATTTTGTCAAGGCCTTATGCCAAGACACTAGTTTGTCTCATGAGACATACCGATACATTGAGGAGCTATAAAGGGATCCAACCATAACTTACTAAGTCCAATTCATTTCTCATATGAAAAGGTTTAAACATAACATAAACATTCGTATTAAAACTAGCTTACGAAATGTCAATACTTTATCCATAAACCATGAATGGTATAGAAATAACACATCCACAGTGAAACATAACTCATTCAATACAATATGGAAGATTGTATTATAATAAATCAACCTAAATTGAGAATAATGAAGTATATTTACATAGATTAATTTAATCATCAAAACTATTTGAGAGAAATATCCCCCTTTTTCTTTAAAACATTTAATAGACTCACTATTTATCAAGAAGATGTTTAACATATATTTTTGAATCAAAGCATCCCATACCACTTTGAAACTTTTAAAAGTAATTTTAATTTTAAAACATTTAAAATGACATTTTAGTTAGAGTTCCTAACCAAATGAGAGATGCTTGAATACAAATAATTGAGGTAATAAAAACTTTATAATATCATGAGAATAAAGTGATTCATGATATACTATGCCAAAGGATAGTATATACACAATATAATAGTGAATTGGTGAATAACAACAATGAAGTGTCAATAGAAAGTAAATTGATACGAAATCCCTTATAAAAACGATATCCTTAGATCAACGATAAATTAATTACATAATAATGTGTGAAAAATATAAATACAATAAATATGATTGGATATTAAGTTTAAATCAATCAGAGGACATTCATACATCTCCTTTTTAATACAAAACCAATGACTTGGATGTTTAACTCAATGAATGGAAATTGAGTTAAAATTACTCTTATCAAGTTCATATCGATGACTTGAGAATTTATCAATGGAGTGATTATTTGTATCAAAAATATATCCACACAAATGGGAGTGGAAATTACAGCATAAATAAATAAACAATGATTCCACACATAATCATTACATGACATAATTATGAATTAGAAGATTAACCCAAGGAAATGAAAATTGGGTTAAAAAGTTCCCTTACCGATTTGGTAACTTACAAAACATACACCTCATGAAAGAAGGATTATTCAACGAAGATGTAAATACCCATAAATTAAATAATATTTCACAAAGAATACAATCATGGGAAGTATGTACAGCACACAAAGGAAAATAGTGGCAAATATAACATGAATCTCACAAGAATAAAAAATGAGATGAAAATCCCTTAACACATTGTAATCAATCGAGTTGTATGACAAAATATTAATAACCACCAAATTAATTACAGAATACCATGAGTATAAAGGGAATAGTGATAATATATACCAAATGGCAGTACATAATACACCACATTCAAGAAATAAGTAGCGAACAATTGAAATATCATAGACTTGAAAGTGAGATGAGAATCCCTTACTTCGTTGTGATCAATCGATTTGTATGACCAAAAGTTAATAACCACCAAATGAATCACAGAATACCATGAATATATAGAAAATCATGATAATATATATCAAATGGCAGTAAAAAATACACCACATGCAACAAATAAGTGGCAAACAATGGAAATCTCAACGAATTAAAAGTGAGATAAGAAACCCCTTACTCTGTAATTTTCCTTGGTAAAGGGTAGGTTAACCTCCTGTATAATGGTGAAATAATTATTATTAAATTATAAAAGAACTATATACATTAATATGATGTCATATATTATTTTCTAATATTGCTTTGTTAATGATATTTCAGTAGTATCATCGTTTCAGGTGTTAACTGATTCGTTTTCCTTTATATGCTTTGTTATGTAAGTAATGTTTGTTATGGATAGGATGTATCTTATTCATATTCATAATTATATTAAGTATTTTAACATTATTTTTAAACATAAAATTAAAATTATTCTTGAATGGATACGATGGGGAATGAATCTCATCACGTTCGTGGAGACGGTAATCCGTACGTACGCACGGGCAATAATATAATTATTTTGATATTAGAATCATATATAATTAGATGGTATATCATATAATAAGAATAATTATCATGTTATATTTATTATTTACATCAATTAGACATCATTATTATACTCATACAAATAATAATGTATTGAATAACAATTACACCACGACGTGGAGATGGTAATCCATACGTACGCACGTATGGTGACATGTCATTCAAAAGGTGGATAGAATAATGAATATGGTTGTACCATATTTATAATAACATCACAGTATATAGAAGATACATGAGTTTTTATTTTATAATGGAAACAACAAAGAAAGAGGAAGTGGAAGAAGAAAGGAACTTGAAAGAGGTGATGAAATATTTACCTCTTCTCCGAGTTCTTCCTTTTGATTTGATCAAAAGGTCTCCTTAGGTTGGCTTTCTGACTAATTGAAGGCCTCTAGGATGAAGGTAGTACAGTTGAGAGGGTATTTTGGTAGAGTTTGTCCAAGACCAAAGGCTTTCAAGGTGTGAATTTGAGGGAAGGGGGAGTTCCCTTTTATAAGAGGGGTGAGGGGCACCTTAAGAAAAGCTATAAATATTATTTTATATTAAAATCATTTTCGGTTTCTAATGGCTCCAAAATAAATTATTTAAAGGATAATGTGGGTAGGGGTCGCAAACCACTCAACCAATAGGTTTTAGATAGGTTTGGGTCACTATATTAACCTTATCTTTTAGATTTAACTCTTAGTTAAATATTTTGACATTTACCATGTCTCTTGTTATTTTTTTATTATATGGTTAATAAACTTACTATATACTTCCAAGAGAACCCCAAGTGGTTTATTAATTATAAAACTATCATTATATAATTCTTTTGGCCTATCCTTAGATTTTTAGGAATATAATATCAATTAATAGTATAATATTTTTTTAAAAAACTCTTTTACGTCAATTTTGAGACTATTTGGTATTCTGTTTTTGATAAATTTATAACAGCATTATTACTTAAAAAAAATTCATCTAACCAACCCTAACATGTCATATTAACCTATAAAATTAGTTGAATTCATAAAAATTCTCAAATTACATTTATTTGGATATCTAAAAGTTCAAATATTTTAATATTTCATTAATTAGGTAATTATTGCATCATGATTTTGTCATAAGTAAATTAAATTATTTAATTTATAAAAATTATAAATAAAATAACATTATGTAGGAAATCTTTTTAGATTTCTAATTAATATTTATAGTTGAATTTATCTTATGTATAACCCTATATTAAAAATGTTTTAGTTATTTAGCTTTGAATTTAACACTTTTAACTCTTCTTTGAATTAAATAATAATAAATGTACTAATCTAATTCAAGTGGACCTAAAGGATCATATTTTTTTCCTAAGGTTGTTTTTGGTTGAATTAAACTTATCCCATATAATTAAGACATGTTTTAGGGTAATAATAATATCATTTTTACCCTTAATTACCCTATTTACTTTTAACCGTGGTAAATAAAAGTAAAAAGTTACTATTCACCAAAAATTATTTTCATCTTATCAAACCACATTTTACTAACTGATATCAACCATGTCTCTCGGATTTTTTAAATTCAACTCACAGAAGCGGTAAAATTATGTTTTATGTAAATTTTCAAATGTTCCTAGGAGGTGGGTAAAAGACAGTAAAAAGTTAAATAAAATTTTTATATATCTAAAATTTTTATAAACTAACTCCAATGAATTAAATTTATCTTATATAAGGTATTATTTATCTATTTTGACCTAAAATAAATTTAATTAAAATAAATAATTATTTAAATAAAAATTCTGTTTTAAACTATAACTTAGTGTTTTTAACTATTCATCAAAAATTTAAAGTTTTTAAAAAAATACCAAAAATTCTCCCTAAGTTAATTTCAATACTCTGAATCCAAAAATAAAGTCCATTTTGAAAGATAAAATTTATAAAATTTCAAAAAGTGTGTATTACTATTCATAACAGCCAGTTTGATTGGTTGTGGTGTGTTAGAATCTCGAAGTTGTGTACAATGCAAACTATTACATTATTCAAAGGGAAACGTATCGTGGAAGCTTGGGGTGTTACAAATGTACCCTCCATCACACAAACCAAATTCACGTGGGACCAGTTTCCTATTCATTTACAATTCCAACAAAAATTCTCCCTTCGTTCTCAGACATCTTACCTTGAAAAAACCACCCATCATGGTCTTGAGGAATCCGAATATCCATAAAATTCCTTCAGTCATCACTAATAGAATGTCATGATTTTTTAGAACTCTTTTTACTGACTATGCTGTAACATGCCCCAATTGTATTTTCATAAGTCTACCATAAAAGAGACCCGTCAACTGAAGGATTCCACTATTTGACTATGCAATAACACGCCACAACTATCATTGCATAAAGTATACCATAAAATAGATTTTTCAACTAGTGGTAAATTATTCCTTAGGAGAGACATCCTATATTCTTAAATATCATGTTTTATGGCTCAGAAACCACAAAATCATTGCCCAAGATCCCCCCTTGGGTATCTGAATAATTTTGGAACATTCTAGACCCATAAACCCTGTTTGGGTCATCATTTTAGAACTTCTGGTCAAAGATGTTCGACCTAAAACACCAGTATCATTAGTCTGACTAGCATGAAATTAGAACTTCCCACAAAAAGAGACATAATACTCACCATATTGAAAACCCACAAAGGTAAATTTGGAAAAAATTTAATTCTCAACTCAATAGACATAGAAACTGTGTGGTTTAGAAAAAAAATAGATTAATTAAAATAAAAAATCATAAAACTTGTTAGGATGAAAACCTGAAAAGGGGTAGTCTAAGAAAAATCCACATCTCACTCACTAATTCTTACTTATGTTGGAATTAGGAAAAAATTATGGTGATGACATTAAAAGAAACAAAGTTTGTGGTTTTTGTTCATATAACCTTAACAATAGTCAAACTATTATTTCTAGGCTCTATGAATTAAGAAACAATTAGTGAATCTTTACATAT
The DNA here is from genome assembly GCA_963277665.1 of Viscum album. NCBI lineage: Eukaryota > Viridiplantae > Streptophyta > Magnoliopsida > Santalales > Viscaceae > Viscum > Viscum album. Next base: position 1,657,975,709 of record OY728137.1, read on the forward strand.
TGGAGATAGCTTCAAATACCACCACTTGATGTTGGAATGCATAAAATTTACCTATAGTTACCTTAGAACTAGATTTTTTCCATTCCAAATGAATATAATTCTAAGGGGGGGTATTGACACCATGAATTCTATTCCATAAACTTTTCCACATAATTCAAGATATAAACTTCAATTTGTAAACAAATTTCGAGTTTGAGTAGAGATATGTCTTTTTTTTTCAGAAGGAGAGGATTGGATTTTCATGTGTCATGATCCAAAATTTCCATGAGTAGGACAAAAAAGTTCACAGTGTGACTCTCCATTTTTCATGGGGGTCAGTGACGATAGTGAAGGGACTAGACCAAAGGGTCAGGAGCATACCTCGACACTGATCTCAAGAAGGGGTGTGGGGGTGCAGTCCCTATGGTATAGAGAAGTAGGTTCACCCATGTGGTTAAAATAGGTCTCCCTGTGCTCACATAGAATTCACAACCCATAGGGCACTACCACCCCTATATGTGGAACCTACACAAAGCACTTGTGCCTTGGACCTACACAACCTAATTTTTTTTCCACCCCTACATAGGAAACCTGCACTGAGAACCTACTCCAGAGACCTGTACAGGAAAACTCATTCAACCAGGGTCCCATATTTTCCTATAAATAGGACACTTGGGATCCTCATTTTCACAATTGGAAAATAGAAAAATTTCCCCAAGCTCTGGTCACACAGTCCCTTCACCCAAGTCTCTAAAAATTCCTCAGGTAGATCTCCAAAACTCAAGAAAAGAGAGAATTGAGGGGAATAAGTGAGATCAAAGTCCCATAATGGTCTAAACACAAGACCCCTTCATGATTACCCCTTATCCCTTAGTGGGAAACCATTTTGGCGAATCCCCCTTCCTTAACACGGGACCTATGCGAGACCCATCTGGGGACATCGGAGGAGACCAGTGGTGCTTAGGCTAAAGCCTATCCCAAGTGTTCCTTCCCCGATGGTCCATTTTCCATGGAATACCCTAATCATGTAGGTATATAAAACCTATGGGAAGCACTTCCAGTTCATCCCAGGACCTGTGTGAGGCACCTCTTCCCCCCAAATTTAGGACCTATGGGAGACCCTCTTTAAGTCCTCTTCGAAGCCACCAATGGTAGGAATCCTCTTCCTATGTCTCCATTTTCAGAAAAGGACCAAGTTGAAACCTCAACCAAAGCTTCTGGACTCGCAAAACCATCAGAAAAGGCACATCAATGTGTCTCTAATTTGTATTTTAATTACTAAAGACAAATATTTCCTATAGTTGTCCCACCTGATGGTTAGGGTCCTCATGGTGCATGTTGATTTTCATTCCTACAGTCAAGAGTACCATGACCCTGGGAACAATTTTAGGGAGTTTATAGTATAGGATATTATGGTTAGGACCATGTCCTACCCTTTTCATCTCTAAGACCCATATCCTCCAGTTTCTGGAGGGGAGGATGTGGATTATGCTTTCTTTTCTACTCAACATGGAACTTGATCATCCTTCCTCACTATAGAACCGTTTTTGGGGAATACACCCAAGATTAATCCCATATACTTTCTTGAAAGAGGTTGAACTATTGCTTCTCCTCTCTCCCTGAGGTCCGTTTCAACATAGGTAGTCATACCTGGATATCCTAGATACGAAGATAAAAGAGGTGATGGGAACCAAATCCCCTACCATCTCTCATCACCCCCTCCTCTTTCATAAAGGTGGAAAAGTGTGTGGTTTCTTGAATTTTATGCTTCCTCTTGTGTATCACATTTGTTCATGACTCATAATGACTCATGTGGGCTTAGATTCTAGCCACGATCACAACACCCACATGGTAAAAAGCATGTTTTAGCATAGATTCTTCTTTCATATTTTCCTCTCGCCTTCTTTCAGAGTTTCTATATATGCATGAGTTCTCAAGGCCTTGTATCCAACCTTAGGGAAAAGTATATTTTGTGATTTCATGGATTTTATACTTCCTCTTATTTCTCACATTGAAGCATGACTCGTCATGACTCATGTGGGATTAGAGGCTATCCATGATCATGATACACTCTTGGCCAGATGCATGTTTCCATAGAGAACCTTATTTCAAATCTTCCTCCCACTTTCCTTTATAGTTCCTCGATTCGCATGAGTTCCCAAGGACATGTATCCAACCTCTGGGTAAGTCAAATTTTGTGGTTTCTTAGATCTTCCACTTCCTCTTGTTTTATACACCGACCATGAATCACATTGGATTAGAGGTTGATGGTGGTTACTAAATCCAAATTAATCCAAACCCATGGGCCTTATTACAAATGTAATCCCCAACCAATCAAGGGAGTCCTCCTTAGGAGTAATCCCCAACCCAACCAGTGGGCATCCTTATCTTAAGTAATCAAAAAACCAAACCAATCCAAGGAAATCCTTTTTAGGACTAGGACCCAATCATAACTCCCATTCTCTAAGGAAACCTTAGTGTGTAATGCCTAAACTATTGAAATACAAGAACTCTAATTCCTACTACAATCATGATACCTAGGATTTATACCTAAGACCCGAGATCAATGAGACCCCTCCTTAGGAATAATACCCAAACAAGTATCCAATTCACCATGATTTGATACGTCCCGCATTCCCCACCTTTCACAAGTAATACTCTTCAAGAGTAATCCCCAAGTTAATCCTCTCAAAGGGACGTACCCCCTACAAGACAAACCATAGGGCCTCTATAGGTGCATGTCCTCACAATCTAACTACATGGGATTTGATTTCCATCCAAGTGGGTATATAGGAAGCCTCCCTAATGTCCAAATCCAACACCCCAAATCAACCCTATTCTCTCTAAGCCACATTCCTAGTAAGGATCTTTTCAACCTGGGAATCTATATCCCTTCTAGTTTCCCAAAGTTGTTTCGGGATAAGTCCCACACCAAAATTTGACTAGGAATATTTTTCCTAGACTTCCTTGTCACATGATGTTAAACTATATGGTTAGGTCCTCATAAAATAACCTTAAAAGTTATGATATTACCTATTAAGGTTCACTGAACTATGTGGGTTCTGATTTCTTTCATGAGGATACATTGGAATCCCATTCGTGGGTCCGATCCCAACATCAAATTAACTCTCATCTCCCTAGATGATGATACACTCAAGAGCATTACACTATATGGATAGGAAACCATCATCATCATAATAATGAAAAAGGAATATCTAATCAGTGGATAAGAGGATACCATCGATGGAGAACCTCAAATACATATAGATATCTCTATTGATGAAGAACCTTAAATGCATACAAATGATTTTAAATTCAATACATACTAATAATTTAATTTTAATTCGAGGGAGACCCACATCATACATGGTAATTAATGAAGGATTAAAAAATATATCTTAAATATATAATAGAGTCCCGAAGTAGGAAACCATTCCCCCCAAAAGAGTGTGATGAGCCAGATCTCCCATCCTCTTGACCAATGTGAGTTCTTAATCACCATTGTCCAAACCCCCCAAAGAGCACCTACCTTTGGAAAATAGGTCCCTCATGGATATAGAATCATTGGGTGTTTCCAGTTCCATGAACAAAACCATTAGAAACTATTCTGGAATAGTGGAATCAATATGAATGATTTAATAATTTCATGTCCTTCACAAGATAAAAAGGATATACCGCCCAGTCCTCATCAGACCATTTCATTCCTGACCCACACATATTTCCATTGGAAACAAAAACAGTGAACTTGACATGAATGATTTAATTAAAACATCTCATTTATAATATAAAAAGGATATACTTCCCAATCCTCATCGGGACATTTCAATCCCAACCCACACATATTTTTATTGGCAATAATTTGCAAGGAAATCATAGTGAGAAGATGTGATTCTAGTGGGAAGCTGGTAATGTGAAGTTCAGTGGGAATCTAGAAAGTGTAAACATAGTGGGAATTTGTGTTGGTGTGGGAAGATCCATAATTATTGTAATCTATTTTTTATTATAATTTATAATATGTGATTTAAGGAAATAACCAATCATGATAAAGAGTAGGTCTTAGAGTCAAACCATGTATGAATACTTCGTGACATCTTTATTTTTGTTACATTCATTGCATGTGGTTTTTGAATTATTGGAAAAACATAAAATGATGTATACTTCTCAAATGGAAACAATAGTTCATAACCAATGTGGGGTAATGTTTTAAATAATATTTGGATTTTGGTAAAAATTAGACAACATACGTTTCACCCCCTCTCTGGTGTCTGCATCAATCCTAAGGGTTATTTTAATACACTAAACTACATTAGGATATAAAGTGACATTCACATGGTACTTTTAATGGTATAATATTTTATTTTTTATACTTTTAACTTCTATAAGTCAATTATACTCCCATTAGTCTCTTGAAAACTATATTCATTGAAAAATACCATTCTAAGAAACACAAACTCTTTTGTGCTAGGAAATACCACTTATTTATTTTAACAAGAATATATATATATAACAATATATTACTAATCATATCATATATGGTATTCTATGCATTAAAGAAAAATATTATGAAAATAAGACTTTATTCTTTAAAGTATTCCTCTAATAGGGGTGGAATCCCAATTCCTAATAATTTAATATATTCTTGGATAAAATATTTTATCTCATATAATTTTTTTAATCCATGTTTTATTTTCAAAACATGTTATAGAGTTTAATAAATCACAAACCATTTTTATCATCTCATTTTATTCATATCAACTATTTGTTAAAAAATAACTTCTCTTATCACATAAGTGAAATGAGATAATAATAAAAATATTTATTTAGAACCATCTAATTATGAAATATTATTTTTCATTCAAAATATTCAAAATAGTAATATTTTTTATTATATTTGAATGCTACTTCATGAATATTTAATTCATTCCTTGATTTTAAACTCCTATATATTTAAAAAATTTGTAAATATACGTTCAGTACCATACACCCTTAAAAATATAATAAAAAAATAGTTTCTAAAAAATCAATACCTAATGTGGGATTTACATGGAGTTTGTAAAACCCATTTAGGTATTCTAAAAAATTCCATCTTATCTAAGTATTTTCATTATTTATCAACACTTTATTTAGGTTTTAATGAACTAGGATGAAAATTAGACCGTCCAATTATCCTTTTCTACCTTAAAACTTTACCCAGCTATACTAGCTACACAGTTTCAAAAAACAAACATTTCATGACTTAATAATCTATCCTCAACACTTTGATGAAATTGAGTAATATTTTATTGAACTCATTCCCATTTTTATAACATTTATAATGATTATTTATAGAATAAATTCTATATCCAGATCAATCCATAATAAAACCCTCAGTTTCCTCAAGTTATTAACATACCCGATCACATTGAGTATATAAGAAGATAATATAGTTAACTCAATCATATTTAATTGAAATAACACCTTTGAAACCTTAAATTAGTTAATCCATTATTCTAATAATCATCAAAATTCACCTATTAAATAAATTTTACATTTTTTACTCTTGAAAGTATTATTTTAAAACATATAATTTTACTTCTTTCTAAATATTTATTCGTATGTTTCTATACCAGTCTAGAAAGTTTCTTCCATTAGTATTATCTTTCTATATGATTAATATAAAATTAATTTTTGTTGATGATGATTCTATATTTCGATAATAATTTTTTTGATCAGATGAGTATCATGTTTTAAATTCATTTCATAAATACTTTAATTAATTCCCTCATAAAATGATAATACCTTAAATTTTAAATCATCTTCATTAGTGAGAAAATATCCATATTTATTCATGACTCATTTAATATAATCCCATAATAAAAGTCATGAATATATCTTGTAATAAATTATATCAATCATATTAGATATGATTATTGGATAGTTGAGTGAATTAATCTTTATCCTAATCAATCACATGGATTCACTCAACTATATTCCTCTAGTACCCTAATAGTTTGAGTTTAATTACTATGTGTAACCCAAAAAATATGTTACATATAGGAACATAATAGTTTTGGTCAGCTATAATATTCAACCCTTACACAAGATAATTAATGGGCACCTAATGGTTTGTGTTACCCATACTGAATAATCAGGGTCTTGACAAGTGTTCACTTCAAAAGAAATTTAACAATTAATAATATTATAAGGATTTATTATCTCTAATTATCATACCATGTATTCAATTTTATTTTATTCATGATCAAAATGATTTAGTTTTTGAATCCTACTCCTTACACCAAACAATATTTTTAAACCATATTGATGTGTAACTCTTTACACAACTAATAATTTGTGTTACAAACCCAAATTAAAATCCAACTATATTTTCACATATCCAAATGTATCAAATAGATAAGGTATATGAAAGCCTTTCATATAATGTATTAGAATCATATGAAACCAATAATACTGACAATAGTAATCATAGAGTGATAGGTAACTAACCCCCACTTTTCTAAAGAGAGTCAAAACTCTAGGGCCAATGCGCAACCCAACTCAAAGTCCCTCTATTGATAGTTGTTTACTCAATAAATAATTTTTTTCAATAATAATTATAACACATAATATTTATAAACTATAAATAAATTTTAAATTCAAGATTATAACTAAATACAAGTCAATTTCAAGGTAGAAAAAAGATAAATTAATTTTCATACCTAGATTTTTATGTAAGATACTGTATTTTCTTTGAGGTATAGATTCCATAAATTTAAATTTTAATCTTTAGTTTTATCCTTGTAGAAATTTTAAAAGGGTTACAGAAGGTTTCAGGAGTTCCTGATACTTTTTTAGAGCCCATAGATCAGGTTTTTAGAGGAACATGGTGGGGCTCATGGTTAGCACATGGTTAGTGCTAACCGTGTACCTCAACCATGCGATCCAAGGAGGGTGTCACATAGTTTTTCAAACTATGAAATGTGGGATGTATGGACATGATGGAACTTAAAACATGTTTTAGAGGGTTTTTAAATGGGATATACATATTTAGACTAACTATGTGCATAACCATGTGAAGGGGTGTCTCCCTTGGACAGTTCTAGCGCACCGTTGGCACACGGTTTGGCCAACCATGTGGCCAAACCATAAAGTTGGGTGAATTTACCCCTTTCCCTCTATCTATTTAAAACATAAAAATCCATTATATTTCTTCTTTCTCTAGTAGCCTTTTATGTTGGGATCTCCCCGATGGCTTCCAACGAGGCCTTGATCCATCTCCTTCATTCGGACTTTGATCATACTTCAATTTATCTCATTGGGTTCCTCTCGATATATGCTGTAATTCACTTAATTCCTTTCTTGGTTTATCTCACCATCATCAACATTATATTCATGCAATATAATATGCCCTATTTTCAGGGTATTCATCTATTTATCTATTTTATTATGTTATATCCAAAGATGAATGATGATACTGGATGAGGGTTTTTCTAACACCATAAAATTGGTGGTCAATAACTTTTCCTTAGTTCCTAATGTCTATATTTGTCTCTATTGTTCTAGGTGTTGGTTTTACCTATGATTTCCCCCTAAAAATTAATTTTCATTAAATTAGTTTCTTAATTTGGGATCTAAATTCTCTATTATATCCCCTTACTACCATTTTAGATCAATAATATCAACATGAGCCACCCCTTGGGTGTTCCATGTAAATTCCCATGTGACCCCTTTGCATATTATTAACAAAACACCCATTATTGTGTTTGGTTTGGATTCATCAAGATATTTAACAAACTTAAACTAATGAATAGAAGATTTACAATTTTTAAAGTATGTTTCATTTGGATCTTTATAATTTGAAATCAAATGATTAATGTTATGACACCTTATATATATATATATATATATCCATTTTTTCATTGTTTAATGAAAAAGGTAAATAATTGAATTATATAATTTGAATGAAATGGAATGGTTATCACATGGAATTTGGTTATTTAATTAAATGTGAGGTTCCTATTATTGATATAAACATTTTTATTATTATATAATTTTTCATACTTGATATTAGATTTGGATTCCTGAGGGAATACCTTGAGCTCTCGGAGGACATGACCCTAATTCATTGAGAACATTTCCAAGGAAGACACCCACCTTGGAATTTAGTAAATGTATTATTTATATGTGAATTACTTGGAATAGTAATGATGGTTCACTCAATTCATCTCAAGATATTTTTAATTCCATGGATACACTCATTGGATTCAACTGATGTATTTGGATAAGTGTCTCCTTGGATTTTCCCTTGGCCCCCACTCATTCTTTGTTTGAGATTTACTATGGACATGATTTGTGGACACAATTAGAAACTTTTAAAATGGTATTACATGGATGAACCACTTTTATTACACTAATAACCTTATAAATAGGTTTCATGGTTGATTTCTATATGCTATCCTGACCTTCTATGGTTAAGGATTCCTTAGTTACACCTTGTGACCCATTTCATTATTGCTACTACTTGGATTCCTTACTTACCCCTGGGCCCCCATTTATATATATATATGTATCTTCTAATTATAAACCCCTAATATATTAATTATAACTTAGACATTTACATGATTCCTATTCAGATGCATCTAGATTAGGTAGAAGCAGGTATGGTTGGATTAGCATCCCATGAGGAGTCGAGCTGGCATGGTTATTATTTTACACATTTTAGTTCACTGGTTATTTCCATAATTTTACACTATTATATTTATATACATAGACTAGACTTGTTTTAGACACCATTATTGGTAACCTATTGAGTATATCTCACACCCTATTTGGTCAACCAATTGGTCCATGGATAGATCTCACAGATGTAGGTAGGGACAAGGGAAAGTGCCCGATCATGGATGTATGATTTGTTTTTATCATGGGAGCTTGGAGAACAAGATCGAGATGAGTCTTGTGATTATATTGTAGATGGATTTGGTGTTTTTTCTTTTTAGATACATGTATTATATTACATGATTTATTCCGTGTACACCAGTTACTTTTTGTATAACATAATGACATTGAAATAATTTTGTATACACCACTAGTTATTATTGTTCAGTACATTTGTCTTATCTGGATGTTTATTCTTCCTTGATTCTATGGTTATTCATTGTTATTATTATGATTCCATATTTTATCTATTTTTAATTATTCTATTTTTATATACATTGAAAAGAGGGAATATTCTCCCCATATACAAACCAAAGGACATCACTACTAGTTGATAGCCTTTGACATATGAAGAGGTGCACTTGAGGCTATGTGGCCAACCGGTTCGACTATAGTTATGGAGTGAGATGGGACATGACATAAAAAAGTAGTATCATAGTTTCATTTAACTTTTGTCTTACTATTTGGGTTATTATATAGGAGACTAGGAATGTGTTGGAATTTGGTAATGAGGCTGTTCCTTGGAGTAGCAAACCAATGTACGAAGAAAAAACCAAATTTCTCGGGATGGGAATTGATGATCTAGATTATTCAGGTTTTAGATTTATTGATTTAACCATTGTGTGATGCACATGGATTGTGAAATTTATTACTATTGTGTATTTATTTTATTCCTTGGATGATAATGAAAGGAGGTAGTGTCTCATGCATCATTATATGCATGTGAAGATTTATATGTCATGCATTATTCAATGACACATTTACTTACTACACAAATTTCCTCTTACATATTCCTTATTACTAGATAGTCATAATTGATATTTTTCTAATGTTTATTGTAGGGATAAAATAATTGGAATAATTAAAGTGTATGTATCAACCCATATGGTGTTTTTCCATATAACTTGATTACGACACCTTAATTAGCCAATTTTAGCATGTTTGATCTGTGGACCACTGGTCGCATGAGCTGAAACGTTATTTGATTTCAATTACATGTATTCAAATTTCAATTTAAATAGAGTGAATGCCTCTATACATTAGTAATGAAGATCCATCTAATTTAACCATCGAAAAAACATGGTTATAGTTATATGTAGCATCATCTTCTACTTATAAAGTGTAGTAATTTATAACTTGTGATTGATAAATGCATATAAATAAACCGTGACATATATATATGTAAATATAAATATAAATTTTGATACTTTTATAAATCACTGAACTCTAAAATTAAATTAAATGGTTGACATTAAATAGTGATTCCAATTGCAACTTAAAGGGTGTTTTACTTTATAACTTTCAAATGAAATAGTGTATACCAAAAACCATGATATAAAAAAGGGAAATTTACCTAGACCTAACATTAGTAGGGGTAGTAGGAAGTATATTTAGTGATTCATCATGGTATTATATTTCACCTAGACTTGTATTGAGGAGAAGATAAAGGGGTGTGACTCTTATATCAGAAGTATTTTACCTATCCTATTCTTATATCTGTAATTTTTATCATTAGTAAATATTATCATAGGCATGTTATTGGAATTTTTATAGCTATTCTATCATGAAGCCCTCCAGTTTAGAACTAGGAAGTTGTTGATGACCATGTTCCTAAAGTGGTGCGAACTAACTTTCCAGTATTTCCACCTAAAGCACCTCCTGTTATACCTGACTTGGGTGTTGATGCCCAATTTTGAGAGGGTTTACTATAGTTTATACAGACTATTTAGGGAGCTCCGTGACCTTACCCTATTATTTAAAATATGATTTGAGAGTATAATCAGTAGTATCCACTAACATTTTCAAGGGATGATGGTCTACAGGCTATTGAGTCATAGCTAGAGGCCTTGATTTCTATCTTTGATCACCTAGAGACTCCTTCATAGGATATGGTTAATATTTCTAGTTATATGCTTCATGGTTCTAAAAAGTATTATAGGTATATTACCACTCAGGTAGACCATCACCAGGATATGGTTTAGAGAGATTTCTTATATGCCTTCTATGACTATTTCTTTCCAGAGATGTTGAGAGATGACTGAGCAAGGGAATTTCTAAATCTCAACCAAGGATCCTTTTCCATTTATGGATTATTCAACTTACTTTACTAATATTTAACATTTTAAACCTTCATTTACTATTTATGATATTTTGAGAGAGATACACTTTGAGGATGGGATCAGGTATGATATCCGATCTCAGGTAAATGTTTTCTATCTGAATATTATCTCAAGAATTGTGAATTAATCCATTATTAGTAAACATAATTTTAGGGAATATAATAGTATATGGAACTATAGTTAAGTATTGAGGTAGGGTAGTAGTTAGAAAAGTATCAGGAATCATCACTTGGAGGGTTCTTGGAAAGGTAGTGACAACTAGAGTATATGCACTGGTAGTTTTTTTGTATGCCATCAGTGTGGGATATACGTTCATGTAAAGAATTAGTGAAACCAATACCCAGTTGAATGTAGAGTATGCGAAAGAATGGTGGATATTTAGAAGTTTTTCTAGAACCTTCCATATATTCTTAGTGAAAGAGGATCCACACTAACTCCACCTTTTGGGGTAGGATATATAACTCTATGCTAGGAAGAAAGCTAGACTACCACTAACCATACAAGACAAGAATGTGGATGCAGTCAAGGAGGCCAGATTGAGGATGCATAGTTCTAGATGAGTGGATCTTCTCTAAGTAGTTAAGTTGTAGGTCAGGGCCTTGAATCATCCATATATATTAATTACAACCTATACTTTAGGATTAGGGTTCCATGCCATCTATAGTATGAGGTATAATTTTGGAAGCCTCTACTTTAGTATCTACCCTTTTTGATATAGGTGCTTTGCATTCTTTTATCTATGTGGATATCACGAAAGTCTTGGGATTGGGATTTAGTATTTATGTATCACGATGAAACTTGATACTCTATTGGGAATTTGATTAGAGAGTATACGCCAATGAAAATAATGCCACCTTGATGTGGGTGACTACAATTTCTTATGGGACCTCCTCATCCTGGAGATAATGGGCTTCAATTTCATTCTCTAAATGGAAGGGTTGGTTCTTTATCACTCTTATGTGGACTAATTTCACTGTAGGGTATATTTTAAATCCCCATAGAATGATATTTTTCTTAACAAGGGTGAATGGAATGTCCAGAAAAGTAGACCTGGACCAGAGAATCATGGGATGGGTATTGTGATATACTATATTGCTAGCCTTTACATGGATGATCAGGGGATACATCAGGATGATTTCTCACCTATAGTAGATCATTTCAAGGATATTTTCCCCAAATATTTTCTAGTAATACCTCGTGATAGAGAGTTATAGTTTAATATCGAGATAGTTTTGGGATCAATACCGGTATCCATTCATCATTATAGGATGAATACTACTGAGTTATTGGATCTCAAGAAGTATCTATAGTACATGGAAGATAAATATTTTATATAGTCTAGTACTTCACCTTGGGGATCACCTATCCTTTTTACCAATAAGGTGGATTATACCCTCAGTATTTACTTTGATTACTGACATTTTAACCAGATTGTGGTTAAGAACCTATATCCACTAACTTGTATAGATGACCTCTTTGACCAGCTTCAAAGAGAGAGGGTTTTCCCCAAGATAAATTTGAGTTCGGAATACCATCAAGTAAGAGTTATAACTTTAGACTCACCCACCATTTTCATGGCTCTGATGAATTGGGTTTTTCATATGTATCTTGATTTGTTTGTGGTAATCTTCATGGAAAAAATCTTGGGGTATTTTCATACTCTACACGATAATGAAAAACATCTTGATATAATTAAAAATACACTAATATAGCACAAGATGTTTTCTAAGATCATCAAATTCCACTTTTGGATCGATAAGGAGCACTTCCTTGGCCACATCGTTTTAGAGGTAAAATTATCCATTGACCTAGAGAAGGTGAGATACGTTGTCTCTTGGGAGTATCCTAAGAATGTTTTTGACATCCATAGTTTCTTGTGGATGGATGGATATTATAGGAACTTTATTCAAAAATTTTAATGTATAGAATCACCTATAATGGGATTAATGAAAAAGGATGTTAAGTTTTTCTAGTCAGACGTATGTGAGACAGCCTTTCAGGAGCTGAAAGGGAGGCTGACTTTAACACCAATCCAGATTCTTCCATATCCAGGAAGAAGTAATATAGTTTATTGTGATACATAATGAATTGGGATATGAGAATTTTTAATGCAGGAAGATCAAGTCATGGAATACGAGTCTCAATAGATGAGTCCACATGAGAGGAATTACCCTATGAATGACCTTGACCTAGAAACTGTGGTTCATGTTGTGCATTACTGGAGGAATTATTTGCATGGAGAGAAATTTACGGTGTTTACAGAACATAAGATCCTTAAGTACATATTTATGAAGAAAGAATTGAATCTTAGATAATGAATATGGGTTGAATACCTACAACCCTATGACTTTGAGTTTGCCTATATGCCCAGAAAAGATAATGCTTTAGTGGATGCTTTGAGTCAGAGGACTCATACATAGGCTGTTTAGAGGCTAGTGTTGAGTGGAAGTTGATGGTACTATATTCTGAGATACACATAGAGGTCTAGGAGAATCACATTAAGCCTATCCTTATAACATTGGAAATGTACAGTTAATTTTTGAATAGATAGAAGATAAGGTAGCTCTCGGATCCCATGGGCTAAGTCCCAAGGGAGAGTGTTTCAGGTGAGGACCCACTTTTGAGATGGATCATTCACAAGGATAAGATATTGTGCATTCATAGATGAATCTGGATTACTACATACATATGATATGAGTTGATTCATGAGTCTCATTCCTCTATTTCAGTAGTGAATCCTAGTATTACTATGATGTGTCATTAATTACACCACCAGTATTGGTTTCCAATGATGACACACAAGATAATGGGTTTTATTACTCATTGTTCCACCTTTCAGAAGGTGAAGGTAGAACACCAGTGTCCATCAAATATTTTAAAGTTGGTATCCATTTTGGAGTGAAAATGGGATGACATAACCATGTATTTTGTGACTGGTTTTTCGAGATCCACTCAAGGAAGTGATGCAGTATGGGTGACCATTGATAGGATAACAAAGGTTGATCACTTTATAGATATCAAAGAGAATTTTTTAGTGGATGATACCAGAAGATACTACGTTTAGAAGATTATCCAAATTTAGGAAGTTACACATACTATTGTATCAATTAGAAATTCTCATTTCACTTCTAATTTATGGTAAGGGTTATAGAGGGTGTTAGGTACAATAGTATTTTTGAGTATATCATACCAACATTAGATAGATGGGAAGTCCAAGAATATGATTTAGGTGTTAGAGGAAATTATTATTTAATGAATCCACGATTCTCTAGGTTCTTGGAAAAATCATATAACTCTGGCTGAGTTTTTATACAATAATATCTTTCAGGTGAAAATTTATATGTATTCTTATGAGGACGTATATGGTAGGCCAATCGATTCATCCCTATGATGGTTAGAGGTAGGATAGGTAGTACTACTAGGACCTCATCTCAATCAAGAGACATTTAAGCTGGTGTAACTTATTCTAAGGTGTATGGATGAAACTTAGTCTAATCATAAGTCTTAAACCGATCGTCATTGATGTTTTATGGATTTTGAGATTGGGGATTTTGTCATCTTGTGTGTTTCACCTAGGATAGAGAATATTTGTATTTGGATATAGGGAAATAATTCATGTAGTTATGTTAGGACTTTTGATAATCTAGAGAGAGTCAGGCTGGTATCCTATTAGTTGCAGTTATCTTAGAGGTATCAATCCATGCATGCCATCTTCTATGTATCCTAGATTCGACGTTGTCTTTAAGACCCATCTCACATTATTTATCCCAACGAGGTAGAGTTAGATTTAGATTCTTCCTTTGAGAAGTATTATATACATATTGTTGATTATAACACAAAGGCTCCCTAAGTTAGTTTATTTCCTTTAGTCTGGGTGATATGGAAATATGAACACATACAGGATGTGACCTAGGATCTAGAGGTTGATGTACATTATTAGTGGCCATATTTATTCTCAGATGATGTTTTTCCACCATCATAAGGGAAACTCGAGGATGATTTGTTTTAAGAAGGGGATATTGTAAGATCCTAGATTTTATTTGAGGTCAATATTCCTTAAATTTCATTTTTTAATCATTATTTTTACCCTGATGGAAACTCTCAAAGGGTTATGAAAGGGTTCAAGAGAATCTGAGGCTTTATTAGTGCCCGGGATCTAGTTTTTTAAATAAAAGGGTGATGTACACAATTAGTGAATGGTTAGTGCTAACTGTGAACCACAACCATGTGGGAAATGGAGTGTGCCACATGGTTTTTAGAAAAATGCAACCCAAGTTTCACGAACATTAAAGGAATTTTAGACATGTTTTAGATGATTTTTATGGGATATGCATGGTTAGGATAAATGTGTGCCTAACTATGTGAAGGGTTTTCTCTCTTGGACAGTTCTGGAAGACATTTAGTGCAAAGTTTGACCAACCATGTTACCAAACCGTGCACCTCTTTAAAATTGGGTGAATTTTCCTTTTTTTACTCCATATATTTAAAACATAAACCCCCTTTTTATATCTTATTTATCATGTTGATACTCATTTTGGGAGCTCCTCTATGGTATCCACATAAGAATTGATCCGTCTCCTCCATCCAAATTTCAATTAGACTGTTGTTTGTCTTATTGGATTCATCTTAGTAAGTGATTTAATCCAATTCTCTCCTTTCTTAGTTTATCTTACCATCATCAGTGTTATTTTCATTCAAGATAGTATGCCATATTTTCAGGATATTCATCTATTTATAAATTTTCTTTTGTTCTAGCCCAGAATAAAAGATGATACTGGATGAGGGTTTGTTTAACACAATAAAGTAGGTGGTATATAACTTTCCCTCAGGTCTTGAAGTCAATATTTGTTTCTGTTATGCTACATGTTGTTTTTACCCATGATTTTCCCCTAAAAATAAATTTTCCTTAAAATAGTTATTTAATTTGGAATCTAAAAGCCCTATTAGATCCCCTTACTACCATTAGAGTTCAGTGATCTCAACATGAGACATACCTTGGGTGTGTTAGGTATATTACCAGTTGAACCCTTTGCATATTGTTAACCAAAACACCCATTGGTGTGTTGGCTTGGGTTCATTAATAGATTCAATAAATTTAAACTTATGGAATGATAATTTATAAATAGGATAGTATGTTTCACTTGGATATTATTTATTTGAAATCAAATGATAAATGGAATGAAACCTCATATACCCCTTTTTCATTACTGAATGAAAAGGGTAAATACTTGAATTATATAAATTGAATGAAATGGAATGATTATCATATAGAAATTAGTCATTTCATTAAATATAAGGTGACTATTGCTAATAAGGACCATTTTCTTGTTATAGGAGTTTTCAAACTTGATATTATTCTTTATTTACTATGGGAATTCTCTATGGAATTGATTAGACACTTTTATAGTGGAATGACTTAGGTTTACCACTTATATTACACTAAGATCCTTGTAACTAGGCTGCATGGTTGATTTCCATGAGCTAGCCTAACCTTCTATGGTTAAGGATTCCTTGGTTACAACTTGGGTCCAATTTCATTATTTATACACTAGTGGAAATACTAGATTTAATGTTGAAGTAATGACATCAATTTTTTCAAAATTGATGCCTATAGTATGTGTGAGAAATTTTTGGGGTCGGTTTTACTAAAAACCGAAGCTAAAATTTTTTAAGAGTGGTTTTTGGAATCATTTTTTAGTAAAATCAACACCAAAAACCACAAAAGGTATTATATATGGTTTTTGTGTTTCAAAAAACCAATTCCATAAATAAAAAAAGTGTTGGCATCAGTTTTTACAAAAAATGATGCCATTAATTGCTAACTCAGGATCTTTCAGTGTCGGGTTTTATAAAAAAATACACCCTATTTTAAAACAAATATATATATAGCATTGGTTTTTTTAGAAAATGGATGCCATATATTAAAAAAAATATAGTTTCTGCATCGGTTTTCCCAAAAACCGATGCTGAAAAGTTTTTACAGACTCTTCAGCGTTGGTTTTTGTAAAAACTAACACCGAAAGTATTTTAAAAATAGTCGGGATTGTGAAATCCTCATGTTTTTGGATCTTTAAAATCTAAACCATGGAAATTCCTCTCAACTCGTGATGACTTCAAAGGAGTATTTGTGATCTCGAATGGCCATTCTTGTCGATTTTCTTCCATTTTTCACGATCTACAGTCCGAGTTATTGATCATCTCCCCGTTTTTCATCATATATGGATTTGTTTTTTCTAAATCCTATTTTTAGATACATTATACCATGGTTTTATTTTAGTTTTTTTCTTCTTTATTTTTCTTTTTTACAATAATTTTTTGTATAGATCTTGTAACATTTAATTTTCCAAAGCATTCCATGGAGCAAAGTTCATATTTGGATATATTTTTGTGTTAAACTCAAAATTTTGTAAGTTTGTTTTTTTATTTTGAAGATAAATTAGTTATCATTTAATTATGTTTTTGATTCGATTCAATTATCAGTTTATAGTTTATTATAAATTTTCCGGAACATGGTTAATAGTTATCCCAAAAAGTGATCATCCCATATACGGTTAAAATTCTAAGTGGAATGGGATGTGATTGTTGTTCATATAATTTTTTGTTATAGTTTATTATGGTTTAACCTTGACTTATGTGAGTTTATTCTTGTTTTTACTAATTTATGATATTTATGGTATTTACACTTGGCCTGGTACAGGAAGGATGTAGAATTACATGCATCTTTATAGGAACGTAAAGATTAACATGTACTGCATATAACCAGGTTCCTTCTCACTGATATGGTCCAATCATGTATAAAATGACATAAATCCCCATCTCTCAGACCGCTTCATATGGGAACTTTTGAGTTTTGTTCAAAAAACTTGGCCATTGGGTAAGATGGTTTCCCCACCCCCTTGGCCTCAAGCTCAACTTTGATAGCTCATGCTATTTGAATGACCTAGAAGGTGGTGATGTGGTTAAGGACCACATGGGGTGGGTTACTCTTTCTTTAACTACCTATTTTGGTAGAGGTAACTCCCTTTTGGCTAAGGATCTGGAAATGTTTACCAGTATTTAGCTTTACAAGCACCAGAATATTATTCTTACTACAGTTGATACTGACTCTATCATCATCCATGACTCTATTCATAGAAAGCGTAACCTTCCCTGGTCTTTATCTTACATTATGAGAAGGTTAATGACCCTTATCAATGATGAAACATCCACTTTTCACACTTAGAGTGAGGGAAATAAGGTTTCTAATCGTATTACCTCTATGGAGTTTTAGGGACTTATGGGTTCTCTTACCTCAGACATGCATTTTTTTCTCTATTGAAGGTTTGAATCTGATTAGAGGGTATTCTCTTGTTCTTCACCACTTCAAACCTCTGTAGTTTTCTCATTTTCTTGCGTTCTTATGCTCTTTTTTGGTCTTTTTGTTTGTAATATTTCCACTATTTTAATAAAATAATGATGATGATACTATCACATGTTTATAAGTTTAAGGTTTATCATAATTTAAAAGGCATAAAAACCACTTTTGAGGTTTTTGATGAAGGGATTTTAAGAAGATTAAGAGTATTTTGGAAGACATTTACAATAATAAAACCCTTTATTTTAGTATGTGTTTTAGTGAAAAAGTTATTTGAGTAATAATTATTTTATATTATATGGAAATTAGTTGAATGTTATTGATTACCTTTATGTTTAAGATGACATTTAATGTTGAGGTAACTATGGTTAATCAGGATAACAAGGTTAATATATGTTGAGAATATATGATTTACTATATAAATAACCATGAGATTGGAAAGTGATTTAGTGACCATGTCATTAAAATTAGTTTTTAAGAATTTAAATATTTTGGGGAAATTATATGATTAAGGTAAATAGAAATAATTTTGGATAATATAATATATTTATTTGAAGAATAAAAGTTGAATTATATTCTGGAAGCAAATATAAATTTGTTGTGTATTTATGATGGTTCATGTTATTTATAGAAATTATTAGTATATTTTATATATTATACATTTGGGGCATATATATTTTTGGATATATAGATTTATAAGTGACTAATATTGATTAGAGATAAATGTTAAATTAAACTTGGAAGATTATGTGATCAAATCCTTTTTACTTTTAGGTTTCAAATTTGGTTAGAAATATTTTGACGAATTATAAAGTTAGTTATTTATCAGATGATCTATGTTAAAATCTGGGTGTTATTGTTGAGGCTTTAAAGTTTAATTTTATATTTCATCATAAGAAGGTTTATTCCTTTTTGAAAATTATATTACTTTATGCTAACCATTTTGGTTTTGGTCAATGTATAAAGTAGTAGGAATGGATTTTTATCCTTTTATAGATTATATGATCCATTAGAAGTTGATTTTTATTATTAATCATGAAAAATATATCTTGAATACTAATATTTTGGAGAGAAATATGGGATTATGGAATAAATTAATTAAAATATGAAATTTTACATGTGAAGTAAGTATATATCCTTATGTTCTTA
The DNA here is from genome assembly GCA_963277665.1 of Viscum album. NCBI lineage: Eukaryota > Viridiplantae > Streptophyta > Magnoliopsida > Santalales > Viscaceae > Viscum > Viscum album. The sequence goes on from OY728137.1 coordinate 1,657,995,221, forward strand.
GTCTAGAATTTACATGAATTCCTCAACTATAGGAAATAGATCTTAAAAAATGTTATCTTATAACCTTAATTTTTGATGAATCGATGGTATTTTCACACCTCATTGTTTTATGGTTTTGTGGTCACTAATTTTTTCATGGTTATTCACTTTCTTGTGATCAATATTCCTAGTCACTCTCCATCATTATTTGGAAATTAACTTTTTTTCTATGTCCATATTTTTCACTTACTGCCAGTGTTTTCCAATTTGGAAACCTAGTATGTTCTATTCAAGGTGAACTTCATATTTCAGTTTATCTCTTTTAGAAATGATGTTTATTAAAGATTTTTATGATTTATTATTTTAACAAAGATATTTTTAAATGTCAAACCACTAATTAACAATCTCAAGTTCAAATTATGAGGAAATAATTTATAAAAGGTGGGGATAATGTGACACCATAAGATTTTATAATTTATTTTTTTAAAATATTATGTTTGATATCTTTTGAACCACACAACATCCAACTAAAATGAACCATGATACTTTTATTGAAATAATTTATTACATTAAAAGATAAACACTAATACATTGTGAGGTTGCAATATGAAACAATATGAAAAAAGTATAAGTGGGGTAAATTCACATACATATAAAAATTCCACAAACATAAAATATTAATCTTCATGGTTCTCTATGAAGACTGCGACCACAATTTCAACTATATAAACAAAGAAAAGAATTAAGAATACAATAGACATGATTAGAAGGATGTTAATGATTAAATTTTAGTGAAGCATGTAAGGATATATATATAGAAATGAAATAAGATCATTATATTTATGGTTTTTGGATACTTATAAATTGTATATATATTTATAGATGTTAAATATATAGATTTTTGATATATTTTAATTTTTTTTAAAATGAAGAAAAAATCATTTTCAATAAAATTGTTTTTGTTTGTGCAATGAATTTTTATCTTAATGGATTAAATTAATAACTATTGATAAATAAATTTAATGATATAATGATATTATATATTTGATTTAATTAATTAACATTCATTTAATTACTGTTATTAGTAAATGAATGATAATAAGGTCATTTTATGTTTCAAAAGTACATTATCTTATAAAATGAGTTTTTTCTTTTTGTGAGTGAATATTAAAATTAGTTTCTGAAAAATGTAGAAAATTTCTTTGATAAAAATAATATATTTTTTGAATTCATTATGTCCTAATTTTATTAGGATGAATTTTTGAGAATTTTACAAAAAATATTGATTTTCAATGAATAGTGAAAAATACTGATTTTTATTGAAAGATACCTTTTATTTTCAAGTATTTATGAAAAAAAATTATATTTTTTATTATCCTTAAAATTAAATTAGTTATTTTTTTTAAAAAAATAATCCAATAAATGTCATTAGAATCAACATTATACTTAAAAGGCATTTTTATAGAAAATCACTCTTCATCCTGTTTTGTGAGATAAATTTTAAATTAAATTCTTGCACTTCTGTGAATTTAATTTGATAAAATATATTACATATTTTAGGTCATTATAATTAATTTTAAGAAATTAGGTAAAATTATTTTTTGGTCAATATGAATAGTAACCATAATTTTTTTATTACCTTGGTAAAGGTAAAATGGGTTAAAAATAATATGATAAGAACTAAGAATGAAATAAACAATTTCCTTAATGAAATTGGACGAATATATTTCCTCCATAATCATTAAAACTTCAAAAATATGATATTTTGTTCCATTTATCTTTGATTTTTACCTTTATAATATTTTAAGTAAATTTTAAGTAAAAAATGACACTTTATTGCTTAAATATTTAGACTATTTTAGTAAATGGATAATTTTTTTTTGTTCTACTATAAATGGATATTTTAAATAAAAATTATTTTTTATCATGATAATTTTTTTAATGATTCAATAACTACCTTAAATTCTTACGCAACACCAACTCGGTGTTTGTGCTAGAAGATGAAAAATCAAAGTAAATGATTTTAACAACTATAAATGTAATATTTTTTTGGGTGAGTGAAAGTTTCACATGAATTTTTAAGATAACTATAACATATGAGAGTTGGGTTAAATTTTTATATTTAAATTAAATTGATATCATGTTTCTTTCAAATTCAAATTATTTGAATAGTTCTTAAAATGACATTAATAGTATTTTATCTAAAATATATTTTATTTAATTATTTATAAATCATAAAAATAATTAAGGAGGATAATTTTTATTATAAATAGTCTAAAATTTCATCTATTGGACATTTTGGATCCAATTTGTTCCTTTTAAGTAAAATCGTATCCCTTTTATATTGAAAACATTGTTACAATAGATAAGGTTAGAAATGGTTAATAGAAGGGTTAATAAAACATATAAGGGTTAAAATGATATGTCAAATAGTAAAAATTTGATTTTATGATTATATTAATACCATATACTAATTATATTAAAATAAATGTCATTTTGGAAACATTTCACATGATTTATACATATCTTATATTATAATATTTTATGTATTTCTAAAAACAACATTAATGATATTTTATAGTAAAAAATATGTTTTAAAATGATTTAAAATTAAAAAGGTCCATATATTCATAAAATTTAATTATATATGTTTACAATTTCACCCATGGTCTATTTAGTGGGCACTTTTCCCTTTATAGTAAATGTATTGAACATTATAGAGTGAAAACACTAATATCATAATAATTATCAAAAGGGTTAACAGAGGGTTAAAACAAAAGGATAAGGTTTAAAACATCACCTAAACTTGTAAAAATTTTATTTCATGAGTTTATTTATACTCATAATCATCCAAAATTAAAATTATATCAATTTGGGGGTCATTTTACATGAATATTAATTTATATAATTTTAATACATTATGTAATTCCAAAAGTACCCATCCCATCATTTATAAAAGGTACCCACTCTTTACTCCTAAACACACTTTAATATCCATTCATATTATCCAGTAACTTCTAAATTACATTTAAAACATCCCTTACCACATCATATAAGTCTTATTTTGAGCATAATACCAACCATCGAGGGCTTAAGGTTTAAACCAATGAAGGTTGTCTAAAGAAGAGGTACAACTTTTTACCTAATGTTTTAGTTTTATTTATTCTTTGAAATCATTCAAATATTATTAACACACCCTAAAAAAATAAAAAATCATCTTAAATATAGTGATGTGTTTTTACCTTAATGTAATAACCTATATTTATCTTCTTTTGCATCAAATGGGAAACAAAATCGTTGTTTGTGTGTACTGCAGACTACTGCCTCATGAATCGATGTAATTCGTTTTCCCTCACCGCCTTTACCATCTAGTTATTATGAAGTACTTGATGAATATATATGATATTAATTAAATAATTATCATCATTTAATATTATATATTATATATTATATATTATAGTATATTTTTCATCAATTGGACAATGATAATGTCATTCGTGTGTGTGTGTGTGTGTGGGTTACCACCTCCATGAAGTGGTGTGATTCATTTTTATTAATAAAATAACTTGGATACTATATATAAGTAAATTTAAAGGTTAGTATATTTATGTTAAAATCATCATTATGGATATATAAAATCATACCAACCTTTTTTCCATCATGTTTTTTGAAAAATAGAAACCTTACTCATGCATATGTACGACTTACCGTCTCCCTGATTATAACATAATTAATTTTTCATAACAATATTTCATATTTGGTTTTAAAATAATAATTAATTTATAAAAATTATAATTATTTCATTATAATTAATATTTATATAATTAGAAAATTAATTCTTTGACCACATTCAACATACTGAAGTCATTTTGTAACTATGAACCAAACGTCATCAAAACGCATGAAAAAGACTTAACCGATTGAGTAATTAAATATTTCATTGCAATATATAAAAAATGGTTTAATGATAATTTAATAAAGCTAAATTTTTTATTAAAAAATTAAATAATTTATATATTTTTTTATACTAGAGTTAAAGGACATACACGGAAAGTCTGGACTCAAGTTAAGAGATTTCATCTCAATTTCCCTTCACCAAGGAATGTATTGATGTTATGCACCTAATTTATTTTATATGGTATATATGTTTCCCATTTTAAAATTTTAATCATGAATAAATCATATTTCATGGTTTGTAATTAAAATTATTTCATCCAAGTTTATTTGACTTGAAAGTTACTATGTAGTAAGGGTTTCTTAACTCAATATTATTTCATTAGGATATAAATCCTCTTTATTGAACTTTTTATGCCATTTATATGTGTGAATTTATATCTAAATTATTTTATTATGTATTTAAAATTGTTTTATTTGGATTTAAATATGATCACATAACCAGTTATTGGATTAATTATCAATTCAAATGTTTTGACATTTACAAGGGGTTTCTTTGTCTTAATCTCATTTTCTTGATACATGTTTCATGTATTGCACAATTATTTCCTTGTATGATGTACTTATTGTCCCATGAAATAATTTTGAAATATTAATTCCTGTAATTAATGGTATTTATATATATATATAATATTATTTATTTCAATAAATATTTATTTCGTAAGTTATAAAAGCGGGAAAGGCTTTATGTTACAATCTCATTTATTTTTGGGATTTTTTATGTTAAAGGATTTTTTCGGTGAAATCATAATCTCTTACTTTAACAAACCTAATATATTTTCTTCTCATTTGTTTATGAATGTGTTTTATATTTTTAGTATCTTTTTACTCTCTTATTCATTAAAGAAAATTCAAGAAATATTTTTGTAATTGAAACTGATCCTGTCTTATTTTAGATTGAGAATATTTCTATTCCATATTCATGTTTTCTAAAATGTTTTAAAATTTTTTATTTTTAAACATAAATGTTTTCCCAAATATATTTTATATTATCTTTGAACTTATTTTAAAAGGTTTTAAAATGTAATTTTTTAATTTTTTCCATATGGTTCACTTTTAACTCTCTTTCCAAAATTTTATAAAGAATGATTACTCATTTTAAAATTTAAAACATAAATGGAATTTCCCTATATCATGATCATTATTTTCATTGAATATTAATTTATAAGTTTATAAAGTTATTTTCAATCAAAATTATTTTCACATTTTTTTTTGTGAATTTTGAGTTTTTTAAAGCGAATTTAAAATTATAAAGTTTATTTTTCTCAAGAATTATTTTAATTATTTTTATGGTATTTATATTCATAAATGAAAAAACTTTTATGTCACTTATGATCAACTCAGTATATGTTGTAATGATACTATGATTATTCTTTCTCTATATGTATTATGATTTTTAATGATATTTTCATGGAAACCATTTCTTTTCGATAGGTTAATCATGTTTGGAAAAGAATAATGGGTTTTGGAATGAGTTTAATTATGAAATTAAAGTTCTATGTACCTTATTAATATTATGGTTATTGGAAATTATTTATGATGATGGGTGGTTCTATTATTACCTAAATATTGGTGGTTATGTTATAAACAAAGGATGGGTGGTGATGTTATATATCGAGTATGGATGTGTATGTTATATCCCTCTAATGCATTGGGTAATGATAATGTTATTTGGAGAATTATGTTTAAAGTTTACCCCATTGGTTTGTTATATTGATTTTAAGAGTGATATGATGATGGTGTTACAAGATACCAACTTGTTTTCTTTATGATTTATATGATTTTTTAATGATTCCTTTAATCAATATTGATATCACACGACTCATTATTATTGATTCCTAATAATGATTTATTAAATATTTATAACATGTATAATGTTCTATATTCAAGGTATTTATGGGTATGAATTATTCTATGTTATGGTCATTCAATTTGATTATGTCATTATACCATTATAATCATTTTATGTTCACTAAGGTCATTTAGTTGTTAATTATTATGTTTACCTTTATTGAGAATTTGAGGTCACCCTTATTATGTTTAAATTTTTCCTAGGTTATGGGAATTGATGTTAAATGAATTATTTCTAGAAAGGTTTCATGTGTGAAGAATTTTATGAGAGATGTTAAAGACTCAATTTTGAATAGTAAAAGATGGTTATATTGGAAGAATATTTTTTTAAGACATGGGTATTATTATGCAAAAGTTTTTCTTAATTATACAAAACTATAAACCTAAAATATCCTCAAGTATATAAGTGATCCAATATTCCCTTTTGATGTTGTAAGTTTTAGGTTTTTGATATTGGGTCATGTTTATTAGTATCAAAGCTAGAAATGTAAGGTTTCTATTTTTAGCATTAGATTAGGGAGTGAGGGTTCATGGATGTTACATCTAGATATTATTCTACATGATCCATATAAGGGGATGTTACTAGAGCTTAATGGTACTTAGGTTTTGGTTTTTTGAAGTAGTGATGGAAATTTTTATTATTTTTGTGGTTTTCATGGGAGAGGATTCCATGGATTGTCTTTGGAGTCATTTTTTGTGTTATTTCATACTTGGGACATCACCTTACACTCTTAGTATTTTATTTTTTCATTTTGGGTTATGGATATTTCACTAATGTTTAGTGAAATTGGGTTAGTTATTTATATGTTTATTTTGTATTATTTTAACTATGGACATATAAACTTATAGATTTCAATTGATATAATATTTATACTAGGTTCAATAGCTATCCCATTTACATAGAAGTCCCTTTCCACTAGTTGTGCTATTTGATTTTTTTTTCAATTTTTACAATGTAAGACAAAGTTATGATGATTTTATAGTAAAATACAATTTTTTATTTTTATTATGTATAGGGAAAACTCCTTCCCCTTAAACCATATATTATCCATCAACTTTTACTAGACTCTGGTGATTAAGGAGCACATTATAGGTATTATGATGGTTCAAGTTAGGTAAACAAGTGATCTAGACCTGATCATTATATAATTATTTATGTCTTGAGTGTGGGATAATTTAATTATTTTTATAGTGTTCTTTTTATTACATTAATGTTAATAAATACCATTAATTTAAGTTAACTGATATTATTTTTGTGAAGTATTTCATGAATATTCTTAAATAAATAGTATATTCCTAGACTAGAAAACATTATTCTCTATGGGATGATTAAATTTATTATCCTCTTAGTTTTGATTTTTTTTACCTACACACACCTAATAAAGAGGGAAGATTAGGGAAGCATCATGAAATTTGGACCTGAACTATATTTTTTTTTTCATTTTTAGTATCATCTATGACAAAAACTCATGTTACTTGATAAACTTGGATAAAGTGTGATATAAATTTTGTAAAACTCTTGAAAGAAATTTAATTGATCCATTTTTAACATGTAGGAATGAACCACATATCATTTGAACATATCTTGTTTATGGGATGTCTAAAAGTGTGTGCTTTCAATTTAAAAATGATATTTTAATTAAAAAGACACATCACATGATAAAAATTGAGAAACATATCATATTATTATGAAACTATAATAAAAGTATATTTTATTCATTTTTGATATATAATAACAAACTTCAAATCATTCCAACACTTGGTGTGGTTAGAAGGACCAAAATTGTCTGTTTTCAATTTGAAATTGATATTTTAGATAAAAATACACATTACAAACTAAAAAAAATCATTTTTTTTTAAATTTTATAAATAAACTACACATCATCATGATGAATAGTTTGGTTCAAATGACTTAAAGTGAATTCTTCCATTTTAAGTGTGTATCAAATTCTTAAAACCAAGAAAATGTTCTTTTATTTAAATGAAATTCTAAATGATGATATTTTAATAATTTATGAAATTTAAAAATGAACATCACACATAATCTTAATAAATGGTGTTGTAAAAATGTATGAATGTGAATGTTTCCAATCTAAAAGTGATATTTCAATTTAAAACTTCCCTCACATGCTCAAAACTAAGAAAACAAGCTTAGATTTCCATGTGAATATATTAAAATTACTTTTTCTTCATTTTTAACATCTAGAAATTAACACCACATTATTAAAACACACAGAGAAGTAATATTGAATAAAATTTTGTGTTTTCAATTTAGAAGTTATATCTATGTTATAAAAAAATGACACATTCTCAAAGCATAGAAAACAAAATTCTATTTTTTTAAAGCCTTATTTAAACAATATTTTAATATTTTTGATATATTGGAATGAAAATCATGTAATTTAAATATTATGTGTGGTTAGAATGACTTAAAGTGTTTTATTTCAATTTAAAAGTAATATTTCTATTATAAAGGTATGTCACATGATCAAAATTCAAACAAATGACCATAGATTGTCATGGAATTATAGAATATAAATAATCAATTTTTTTTTACCAATAGAAATAAATAACACACCATTATAACATATAGCGTGGTTATAATTATTAAAATTACATGTTTTTAATTGAAAATAGATATTTTAGTTCAAAACATGTGCCATAGGCTCAAAAACAAACAAACAAGATTAGAATTTCATGAAAATATAGAAAATTTTTATTATATTCATATTTAATATATATAAATGAATTGTAATTTAGTTTTTTTCATGGTATTTTCATAATAACATAAACTCCAAATTTTTATTTTAATCATTATCTAAGTTATAAACACATATCACATATTCAAAATACATAAACGTCACTTTAATTTTCATGATATTATAGTAAATATAGCGACCCACACTTGATGTACACGGAAATTACATTAATTTTTAGGAATACATAATTAATGACACAAATAGATGCCCAAATATAATATTAGTTTAGTGTATTTTGAAACTTGGAACATAATCTTCTAATTTGGTGAAAGATCTTCAACATCTCCCATAAAGATCTTTACCTTTTGTTTTCCTACCTAAATCCTTTATTTATATCTTGGAGAAAAGAAAACATATGAAAAGGGTGAGCTCAAATACCTAGTAAGGATAATAATGGAAAACATCATACATAACATAATCATAATAATTTAAAAACATGAACATAACTTTTGAATATCAAAATTTTGAGTTATGAGATAAATCTTGGAAGTACATAAGGCACAGATCATAAAAGAACATTATTCAAAATAAAATAGCATTCGCATTTAACATGGAATTGTTACAAACAAATAAGCACATAATATTATTTCCATAGTATTCAACACATTACTGCCAAGACCTTCATAGTTAACAAAGTCCATTATTGAACTGGGTTTACTTTCCATTCCATTAATGTATTACTAAACCAGATTTACTTTCCATTCCATCCCTATATTACTGAACCAAATTTACTTGTCATTCTAGTCATGTATATATTGTGAGATACAAATATTTACCTAACGAATTAGAGGAATATATAGGTCCCACCCATCTTAGAATGAAATCATTCTTACATGTGCCACAAAAACATAAACCATTCATCATATCATAACCCAAGGAACAAAAAATGGGTTTCTTAAACATCGTTCCATTATAACATAATCCATATAAAATATCATTCTATCATTAACATAATAAAATCATAGTAATAAGAGGGATAAAAACATAACCCTATTTAAAGTGCATCATCCTAGATGGAAAATAATTTTGATAAAACACTTTAACTTAATTATTGAGGAAAATATCCTTTCTACTTAAAAAATATTTTCTTCTCTCAAAATTCCATGCAATTTTAAAAGAAAATATTTTAGTTGAAAATAAACTTGAAATAGTGTAGAGGAAGATTAATGGAATTAAAACATCATGAAACTGTAATAATCCATTCATGCCGTATAAGTTAAAAAAATATTCTTCTCGTACCTTTTCAAGAATAGTCAAAAAGTACATCATATGGTAAACAAAAACAAGATTCCTTCCATACCATTTAGTAAAAGTAAAAAATAGGTAAAAATGGATTTAAACATAATAGAAGAATAGTAAACATTTTATGATTTTTTTAGAAAAAATGGACATATATGATAAATATACCCCCAGTAAACACTTATGTACAAACAATCTAAGTTAAAAATTAGATTGAAAAATTATCACTTACCAGTTTATAATTAGTCGAATCATATGCCTCAAAAAATAAAGAAAATTATATACATATATAAATATCATAACTTTCATAATAATAATAATAAAAAATTTCATGGGTAACATAAACACCACACAAAATAATTAGATGGCGTATAAGGAAAATGTACCATAGAAATAAAAGTGAGGAAAAATAATCTCTTACCTTAGGTCTGATATGATACATATGTATCCAAACCTCCTCTTCTTTGACATGCTCTCTTTAGATCTCTTGTTAATGGAACTAGAGTTGGTGTTTTGAAAATAAAAGAACCTCTAGAATGTAACTAGAGAAGTTGAGAAGATAAATGGGTCGGTTATGGACTAACTTGAAGACTTAATGAGTTGTGGATAAATGAGGGAGGATGTGTCCTTTTATAATTGGGGTGAGGTACACTTTTAGAATTTCTGAAACTATTAATTTATAATAATTTAAAAATAAATCAAAATACATGCAAAATGAGATATATTTGAATATAAGATATTATAATATTTAAATCTCATTAACCAATTGAATTTATACAAGTTTTTATGCCAATTTAAACATTATCATTTTAATTGACCATTAGTTATTCTATTTAATTTTAATTAAGATAATAAATGTTTCAATATTAAAAGGATAAAATATTTACTTATTTGATTTAAATTATATCATAAATTAATAATTTAGAATATTTTATACCATATAATAATTATTCTATATTTTTCTAATTGTTTTAGGATTTTTAAATAATTTTATAAAACATTATTAAACAAAATATTAATTTTGTCAATTTTGATACTATTCATTTCATGGATTTTTATAAATATCAAGAAAAGGTGTTATACTAGAACAAAATATTTTATTATATCCTTAAGGGTTCAAGGGAATCTATAAAATTCATTGAAAAATTTATGAGCCCAAATTATATTTATTTTAATATTATTAATAATATTTATTTGATATTTCCCTTAACAAAATAATTACTACATCAATATTTTTTAATTATTTAATATACTTATTTGATGAATAAGAATTAAAAATAAAATAATATAATGAATTTAAATTTACATAATTTTATAATAATATATTTATTTTAATTTATATGCTTGAGAACCGAACATTAAAAATTTTGTACATATTAAAGTATGAATGTGACAATTTTTACATTACTTTAAATAAAAAAAATATAATTGTCCTAATCAACTCCATATAGATCCAAATGGTCCATAATTATACCATTGTATTCTTATGGTCGATATATACTTGAAAAATAAAATTTGGCCATGTGTTTGGACATTTTTATGGTTATTGAGATTTTAATAAAAATAGTTTCATTGATTTCTCTTTAATTAATTAGTTTTTATATCATCAAAGAATAATAATTTAAGGTAACTATTTATTTCCTAAGAATTAAAATTAAATTACCATGATGTAGGTGGTTTTTTTATATTTCCATGGACTTTATTTTTGAAGATATCACATGGTTATACCAATATTAAAATTATTATACTTATAAGAAATGTGAGTTTGACATTTTGTCATTTTCATTAGTTTTATTAATATCTATGTCATTTTCATTATGAAGTGGAAATTAAATGACTATATTTATAAAGAAGATGTTAAGGGTATACTTTTATTCATATAATGTGATTTTGGTAGGTTTTAATATAATTTTATTATTCTTATCATATTATTAGTTACCCTAATTTACCCAATTTAACATTAACTGTGGTAAATAAAAATTACCATAGTTACTATTAATAATATCCAAAAATATAATTAACATATTAAAATTATTTGGACTCATTTATTAAAAATATGGAATCATTTTTTTTATAATTCAAAACACATAATTGGCAGAAATTAATTTAAAATTAATTTCTGTTGTCAAAACCCAAAAGTAGGTTTTTAAGAAGTAAAAACTTATCAAAATATTATCACGTGTTTATGTCCAATTTAAATTTGGAATTAATTCTAATGACCAACATGGGATTAAATGATAAAAACTTAATCCAATTACATTTTAAAACTAATTAAAAATATAATCTAAATAGATAAATAAATTAGATGAAAATGCAGTTTTGAATTAAAATGTAGTATTTATCACTATTCATTAAAATTTGAATTTTATCAAAAAAAATACCAAAAATTTAAAAAAAGTAATTTTTATGCCCCTCTTAAAAATTAGATGTTTATTTTGTCAAATTGAACTTAAATAAGTGTTATAAATTATATTTAAAATGGATGTGCCATCAAAAGGCATTAAAAGTGCATTTTTTTTGAAAATATACCTCTTTTATCCGAATAATTGATTTTGTTCTTATATAATTTTCTAGAAATTATATAATATGAATTTTAATGTTATATAAAAATGAAAAATGTGGTTATTACTATTCAAAATGGCTAGTTTATATCCCATTAAATAATATTTTAATACTATATATTTGTTTAGTGAAACTTGATATTGCGTACAACACAAGCTATCAAGGAAGGCCACTCTTGTGTATAACACAAGCCATGTCAGTGTTATGTTTAGTGAAAGATTCCTTTGGTGTTTCATAAAACATAATACATATATAGTTCTTTTATACATTGATCAAAATCTATACTCAATGTTGCGTGAAATTAATTCTATCAAAATAACTTGAAATTGTGTGCAACACAAGCCAAGAATAGTGTTACATATACTAAACGCTAATACATTGTTGCGTATAGTATAAGCTAATATTGGTGTAGTGTACAACACAACACATCAATGAAATTAAAAATAATCTACCTCATAAAATCTTGGGGTGTTACATTCTACCCCCTTAAAATGAATTTCACCCTCGAAATTCATCGGGGTTATAAATGGTTTACTACTTGAATGTTTATTTAATGGAAACCCACATCATAAAAAGGAATACTAACACTTCATTTAAAAAAATAAATATAGATACATAACTGTTACCCAAAGTAACTAATCACTGGGTTTCCACATAGGATAACATAGGTGGTAAGTGAAAACATGGATATGAAATTGAAATCTAACCATTAAGTTATGATGGATAGTGATAGTGAACAAGTTTTGAAGATAGTTAACTATAAGAAATCCATAAATATGTGATGATCTAAGGGACCATCTAATTCATCAGTTAAGAAGGTAATATGATAACATTTTTGGTTTTCAAGATCCTTTTCTTAAAGTTGAAGATTTTTTTATGAGAATAAATACTTACTTGATTTTGGTACAATCTCACCATTGTTCATGCCTTGAAAAATTTCCACTTCATCTCTTATTTAAAGAAATGATGTAGAAATTTTCATTATTGAACTGCTATCAGATCATGCGATAGAATGGTAGGTCATTCCATATATCTCAAAAAAAAAGTTAACATAGGTTATCAAATATGAATAAGTCCACCTATAGTGATATAATACATTAATCTAACAAACTTCAACTAGAATATAACTTATACTATCCATAAATGGATAAAATTAAAATCCTTCAAAAAATTGAAAATATAAAAATTTATAAAGAGGTGAACTAAATCGACTAGACATTTGTCTCCCATATCTCATTTGGTAGTTCTTGGTTGTCACATTCCAAACATATGAACATCTTAATCATTTATTCTCTTGAAACATGATAATAACATGAATTACCATAGAACCCTAGTGAAAACATGAGATCTATCAAAATTAACTCTTTCCACACACCAAAATACCAAAAATTCTATATACTCAAACCATGAAATCACTTTGTCCTTATATCAGTCATGATATCCTTAATACTATGATACAACTCATTATCTCATTATCCCATCATTATTCACATATCACATGTTTTAAAAAAATATCTGAATAACTTTTCCTAGGTACCAGTACAATTCAACATATAATTTCAAATACTTAAGAAAATACAATAGTGTAACAATCCTTAGATGTTCCTTTATTCCATATTACCATACATTATTCTTGATAAACATACAATCATTCTACTATCTTCTTAAACCATTGACCGAGCTTCATCATTTTATTCTTAAACACTTATTTTATCTCATATATCATTTGTAGTCTCATCATAATCATCAACATAAATACTACCCATACGACCATGATGATTTTCTTCATGAGATTTTCTCTTAGGGAATCAATTTTCATGATGCCCGTACATTCCACATTTAAGACATTTAACCATTCTTGATGTCTTAAAAATACCATTATCCTTGTCAATTGTGTTAACAGAACCTTTTCCTTTGCAATTGTTGGATTTGTGTCCTAAATTTCCACACCCAAAGCATCTTCTAGTTCCATTGAAACATTCTCCTTGATGCCTCTTCCCACATGATTTACATGAGGAAAATTTAACTTTACTTCCTCTATGATCACTATGAAACTCCATATTTATCTTATTATATGGGTCAGGAGAATCACCAAAGTTAAGATTATAGATCATATTATGAGATTGATAATTAGTAATAATAATGACGTTTCTACTTACAAATCATATTTCATTTGGTTTCTCATGAATAATATCATTCCATTGTCCATCATATTCTCTATTAACATGAATCCTCATATTTCTATCCATTTTCTAAAAACCAAAAAGAAAAGTGTCAGAGGAAAAAATCAAACTAGGAAAACAACATAATCAAGGGGGATTAATTTTAATCTCTGACATCTTATGTTTAATCCTAGGTTATTCATGATTGTTACCATAATTTGAGGACTGTAACCTCAAGTTAGACTTAACCTTAGGGAAATCCCTAGATATACCTTAGAAATATCTATATGGATATCACTAAAGTTTTTTCATCCTAGTTTCCAAAGGTTTAATAAACCTTCACGCTAATACCAACTATAATGACCCACACTTAAAGTACATGGACATTACATTAATTTTGAATAATACTTAATACATGAAACAGATAGACACCCAAAGAACGTATTAGTATAGTGTCTTTTGAAACTTGGAACATAATTTTCTAACTTAGTGAAAGATCTGTATCATCTCCCATAAAGATCTTCCACTTTTGTTTTCCTACACAAAACCTTTCTTTATATCCTAGGGAAAAGGAAACATATGAAAAGGGCAAGATCAAATGACCAGAAAGGATAATCATGGAAAAAATCATACACAAAATAATCATAAGAATGTAAAAACATGAACATAACTTTTGGATATCAAAATATTGAATTATGAGATAAATCTTAGTAGTACGTAAGACACAGATCATAAAGTAACATTATCCATGATAAAATAGCATTGACATAAAACATGGAATTATGGAAAACAAATAAGCACATAATATGATTTCCATAATAGCCAAGGCATTGCTTCCAAGACCATCATAGTGGAAAAATTACATTACTAAACCAGGTTTACTTGTCGTTCTAGCCTTGTATTACTGAACCAAATTTACTTGTCGTTCCAGCCCTGTATTACTGAACCATATTTACTTTCCATTCCATTCATTTCTATCTAATGAGATATAAATATTTACCCAATGCATTTGAGAGAGATATAGGTCCTACCCATCTCATAATGAAATCATTCTTACATGTGCCACAAAAACATAAACCATTCACCATAACATAACCCAAGGAACAAAAAATGGATTTATTAAAAATTGTTCCATCATAACGCAATCCATTGAAAATGTCATTCCATAATTAACATAATCCAATCACATAAATAATAGGGATAGAAACATAACCCTATTTAAAGAGCTTCATCTTAGATTTAAAATAATTTTGATAAAACACTTGAACTTAATTATTGAGGAAAATATCCTTCCTTCTTCAAAAATGTTTTCTTCTCTCAAAATGTCATGCAATTTTAAAAGAAAATAATTTAGTTGAAAATAAACCTGAAATAGTGTAGAGGAGGCTTCATGGAATTAAGGAATAATGAAACTGTAAAAATCCATTCATAGTATATAAGTTAAAAAAATTATCCTCGTATTTTTTCCTAAAAAATCAAAAAGTACATCGTATGGTAAACAAAATCAAGATTCCTTCTATACCATGTAGAAAAATTAAAAAAGGGGTAAAAATGGATTTAAACATAAATTGAAAAATAGTAAATATTTTATGATTTTTTTAGAAAACATGGACATGGATGATAATGATTCTTCCTGTAATAAGAATATCCATGATACTAGTGAGATGCAGAGCTCAATTTTGAGCTCTCTTGATGATAAAAGGTACCATGAGACTATGGATGGGCTAATGAAATGGTGGTAGAAGGAATGATGTCACCAATGAAAAATAATTACTCTCCTGATAAATAAAAATAAAGAAAATAGGATATCTCTGACTCTAAAAGCACTGATGTTGAGACACTTTATGAAAGGTTTTAATCTCTCTCAATCAGGGGGAATTCAAGCAGGGGGAGATCAAGAGGTCAGGGCTAAGGTCTTGGAAGGGAAGAGTTGAATGCACTTCAAGAATAATAAAGGAGGATAAGAGAGCTAATTGTGAAAAAAATTAAATAAATAGTTTTTGTTTTGGGATTTGCCTTGTTTTCATGTTTTGGGCTTTGCCTTGTTTTCCTGTTTTCCCTCTTTAGTCCCTTTCTATTACTTTATTTTAATAAAAGAGGACTAGAATCTATATTTTACTGAAAAAATTGACATGGATGATAAATATACCCCTAGTAAACATCTACATTCAAGCAATGTCGGATAAAAATGAGATTACAAAATCATCCCTTACTAATTTATAATCAGTCGAATCATACGCCTCGTAAAATAAAGAAACTTATATGCATATATAAATATCATAACCTTCATAATAATAATAATAAAACCATTCATGGGTAACATAAAAAACATAAAAAATAATTATATGGTGTATAAATAATATGTACCATTGAAATAAAAGCAAGAAAAAATAATCCCTTACCTTAGGTCCGATATGCTTCGTATGCATCTGAACCTCCTCTTCTTTGACGTGATCTCTTTAGATATCCCCTTAATGGAACTAGAGTTGGTCTTTTGAGAATACCAGAACCTCTATAATGTAAATAGGGAAGTTTAGTAGAGAAATGTGTGGGGTATGGACTAACTTTAAGGCTTAATGAGTTGTGGATAAATGAGGGAGGATGTGTCCTTTTATAATTGGGGTGAGAGACACTTTTGGAATTTCAAAAATTATTAATTTTTAATAATTTAAAAATCAATCAAAATACCTCAAAAATGAGATATATTTGAATATAAGATATGTTAATATTTATATCACATCAACAAATTGAATTTATAAAAGTTTTTATGTCAATTTTAACATTATCATTTTAATTAACCATTAATTATTCTATTTAATTTTATTTATGATAACAAATGTTTCAATATTAAAAGGGTAAAATATTTACTTAATTTGATTTCAATTATACCATAAATGGATAATTTAGAAAATTTTGGACCATATCAAAATTATTATAATTTTTTAAATTGTTTTATGATTTCTGAATAATTTTATAAAACATTATTTTAACAAAATATCAATTGTGTCAATTTTGAAACTTTCATTTCATGGATTTTTTTGAAATATCAAGATAAGGTGTTATCTTATAAAAAGATATTTCATTATATCCCTAAGGGGTCAATAGAATCTATAAAATTCATTGGAAAAATTAATTATCCAAAATTATATTTATTTTAATATTATTAATAATATTTATTTGATATTTCCCTAAATAAAATAATAACTACATCAATATTTTTTAATTATTTAATATACTTTTTGATGAATAAAAATTAAAAATAAAATAATATTATGATGATAAATTTACTATATTTAAGAATAATATATGTAGTAGAATATATCTTCTTGAGAACCCAACATAAAAAATTTATACTTATTAAAGTATAAATGTGAAAATTTTAACATTACATTGAATAAAATAATATAATTGTTCTAATCACTTCCATATGGCTCCAAATGGTCCATAGTTGTACCATTGGATGATTATGGTTGATATATACTCGAAAAATATTATTTTATCTTGTTTTTAGACATTTTTATGGTTATTTTGAATTTAATAAAAAACGTTTCATTGATTTCTCATCAATTAATTAATTTTTACATCATCAAAAAATACAACTTTTAGATAATTATTTATTTCCTAAAAATTAAAAATAAATTACCATGATGTAGGTAATTATTTTATATTTCCATGGAATATTTATTTTCTAAGATACCACCTAGTTATCCATATATTAAAATTATTATACTTATATGAAATGTGAGTTTGACATTTTGTTACATTCATTGGTTTTATTAATATCTATGTTATTTTCATTGTCAAGTGAACATTAAATGACTATGTTTTGAACCAAATATGTCAAGGGTAGACTTTTATTCATATAATGGGATTTTTCAAGGTTGTATGATAATTTTATTTTCATTATCATATTATCAGTTACCCTAATTTACTTGATTTACCGTTAACTATGGTAAATAAAAATTATCATAGTTAATATTCATGATATCCAAAAATAAAAGTAACCTATTAAAATAATTTTGACCCACATATTAAAAATATGG
Organism: Viscum album; assembly: GCA_963277665.1. Lineage (NCBI taxonomy): Eukaryota > Viridiplantae > Streptophyta > Magnoliopsida > Santalales > Viscaceae > Viscum > Viscum album. Next base: position 1,658,013,770 of record OY728137.1, read on the forward strand.
AATCCATTTTTCATAATTCAAAATAGTGAATTTTCAGAAATTAATTTAAGATTAATTCCCATTGTCAAAACTAGAAAGCGAGTTTTTAAGAAGTTAAAACTTATCAAAAGATTGTCATGTGGTTATGTACAATTTAAATGTAAAATTACATCCAATGTACAAAATGGGATTAAATGATAAAAACATAATCCAATTAAACTTTAAAAACAATTAAAAATATAATCTAAATAGATAAATAAATTAGATGAAAAGACAGTTTTGGATTAAAATGCAGTATTTTTAACTATTCATTAAAATTTTAATTTTATTAGAAAAATACCAAAAATTCAACAAAAGTAAATTTTTATGTCCCAATTCCAATTAAGAAGTTTATTTTTGTAAAATTTAACTTATAAAAGTGTCAAAAATTATATTTAAACTGGGTACGCCATTAAAAGGTAGTAAAACTGCTTTGTTTTTGAAAAAATACTTCTTTTATCTGAAAAATTGATTTTGTTCTTATATCATGTTCTAGAAAATATATAAGATGAATTTTAATTTTATATAAAAATGAAAAATGTTGTTAATAATATTTATAATGTCTAGTTTAGGTCTCATTTAATAATATTTTAATAATATATCATTGTTTAGTGAAAATCAGTATTGCATACAATGAAAGCTATCAAGGAAGGTCGCTATTACGTGTAATGCATGCCAAGTCAGTGTTACATTTAGTGAAATCTTCCTTTGGTGTTGATTATAACATAATCCAAACATAGTTCTTTCATACATTGAACAAAATCTATACTAAGTGTTGCGTGAAATTAATTCTATCAAAATAACTTTAAATCTTGTGTAACATAAGCCAAGAATAGTGTTTCATATACTGGAAGCCAATATGGTGTTGAGTATAGTGAAAGATAATATTGGTGTAACATATAACACAAGACATAAAATAAATTAAAATTAATATATCTCATAAAATCTTGGGGTGTTACAGTAAAATTAATTTAGATTCATTTATGGAATTTAATAATGAGTTTCATGTCATTCTGATGGCTATTCTGTTTGGAATGACTAATAGTGTGTTTTTTTAATTTAAATGTGATATTTTAGTTACAAATATGCATATAATGCTGTAAACTATGAAAAATATCTTATTTTTTCAAGAAAATATAGAATAAATGATCTTAATTAATTTTTAAAATTTATAAATGAACCACATATAATTCCGACATGTGGCTTGTTTAGAAAGACTGAATGTGCAACCTTTCAATTTGAAAAGTGGTATTTATTTTAAAAAATGTGGCACATTCTCAAAATTAAAAAAACTATGAAATATAATGAAGATCTAGTAAAATAATCATTAATTTTTTATACTTATAGGAATAAAACACTAATAATTTCAATATGTGTTAAGGTCAGAATGACTTAAAGTGAATTTTTCCAATTATAATTAGTTTTAAATTTTCTAAGTATCATTAATAAAACTCATATCATTTATTATTAATATATATATATATATAATTATAAGTACATTTAATTTTTATATTAAAATCATAGGATGGTTGGTGATTCACTAACATGATCTTGTTCATATATTCCATTATGGAATGAATTTGATTATAATTATTATAGTAATAATTGAAAATTTTAATATAGATAATTATTTTATAATAATGAAATTTATTTATTATTTTAATTTTCCCAATGAATCCATTCTTAGGGAAAAAATGTATTGATAATGGCCTCATTTATTAATTATAACTTAACACAAGGGGGAGGGGATATCTGAGAAATTTTTTCGCAGTAATAAAATCCCTAACTTTTCTCATCACTATAAATATCAGTGACTTTTAGCACTAAAAAAGACCATTTACAATGTTGATAATTTTTTTTATTACAGTTCTTGTATCTCAATATCCCAATGGAATTAATCTGATATTTTTCTATCAAATTATTATATACACCCATTATCAAATAAGAAAACTTATATTTATGATCATGTTAATCCTCTTTGTTCTACATTCATCCATTTTAATGATCTATTAGTTTATGAATATTCAGTTCCTAAATTTAATATAACTCCTTTGAGCTAAAACTCTCTTCTTTTTCTTCCTATGGTTTATATTCAATATTTTATATTTCCAAAATCATATATATATTTTTCATTTTCTATGATTAATAAAATATATTATTATGATGAATATGAATATTCATATATCAAAAAAAAATTCTACCATATATCATTTGTTAGGACCAAAAGGGGCCTAGATACCCTGAGAGGGGGGTGAATCAGGGTATAGATATTTGTTTCCAAAATTCTTCCTGACCCGCTTGATCTTGACCTATTTATTATCAGGGTCACTTTGTTTACACTTGTGTGTCTATGTTGATCACTTATTTTTATATTTATCTGATGGTGATAATTTAGATGCAATGTAGGGAAGAAACTAGACAAACACATAGATTTTTACTTGGTTCACCCTCACTAGGCTACGTCCAAGGAGCATACAACGGTGATGTGCCACTATTCCAAATCCACTAAAGCTGACTGCCAATAATGTTCGGGCTAGATCACTTCTATTCCCATGCTCACTACCTTTACAATGGTTAGGGTCAGGTCACTCCTTTCCCAAGGGTCACTCCCTATCTCTCTCTCTCTGGATCACTGTTGGTAGAAAGGATAACCTTATTTCTCTTATTTTTCTCACTGCACTTGGAAGGGATCCACTCATAGTTTATAAACATGTAGGTCTCTTCATTTGCATGAATACATGCATCCTCAACTATTGATAGATGCTTTGTTAAAGTCCAAATTTCATCCACTGATGAATACCCCATTTACCCTGACCACTGGGCATCAACCTTTGTAAAGTACCTTCGCAAAGCACCATACTTCGCGAAGCTCCCAATTTCACGAAGCTTAAACCATCCTTCATGAATTTACTTCCATTTCAAAAAGCTCACACTTTCGTAGATCTCAGGCCATTGTGGAGGTCAAGTCTTCACAGAGCGACTTCCCTCACGAATCTCACTGATCCAACGTGAAGCACACAATTTTTGTGGTGCTAGATTAGCCGTCATGAAGCTCATTCCTTAGGCGAAGCACACTGCCTTCGTGAACCACCTTCACGAGCCAAGAGAAAAACATTTTCTTCCAAAATTATTTGCTTCTCTCGAGGGGGTTGAGGAATATTTATAGGAGATTCCACCGACCCATGAACCTTCTGCACAAAGTCAGCACCACATCATCACAAATTCTGAAGCTCTGAAATTCCCACCGAAATTCTCTCAATATTGCAAAGCACCACGAAAATTTTACGATCGCGGAGCTCATCGTAATTGCAGAGTGTTCCGTCAGTTAATTCATGCCTTCACCGTGAAGCTCCACTCGCAATGCCCTTCGTCGTTGTAATTCTCTTCAATGCTTCCATTCATGAAGCTCTTCATGATCACGAAGAATCACCGTCAACATTTTCATGTCTTCTCAAAACCCAATCCACGAATCCTATCTTCACAAAATTCATTCCTTTTCTATATTTTGATGAGATCTTCAAGGATATCCACTTTTTTCAATGCTCATCAAACTCCAAATTTTTTACCACAAAAATTTGGCAAACACTGGAAAATTGTGCCACCTTGTATCTTTTCTTTTGTACTGCCTCCAGATCTTCTATTCCTTTGTTATGGTTCTTTTTCAACATGTATTGTTAACAAAATCTCTGGAACTCAACAATTCTCCATGGAAACCTGCATTGTCAAAAAACACAAGCAACCCAAAAATGCTGCAATGATACCTTGAGGTATTTTTTCCTAACATCATTCACTATGTCACAGTGCAACACTTCTTTAAGGACCTCATCCATTAGTGTAGAGCACAAAAACTTATCTATTTCTCTATCTAGTTCCCTTTTAACTTCATCATGTAACTCAAAATTGTTCAAAATAAATTTTATCACCATATCTCTAAAATATTTTATATTAGATTGATTTTTTTATTTTATAAATTTTATAATATGTTCTATTTAATATGCCTAATTTCAATATATTACCCATAAACAATATAGAAATGCCACAAATTCAAAATAAAAACTAGAATGTCATAGAGTGAAAGGACTAACCAATGATCTAATACAAAATTTTATAGGAAAGGGATTATTGCAATGCACCCCAAGAGGGGGGGATTAATGTGTGGAACTATTTGTCACAACCATGATTTCATTTTGAGGAATTCCCTTATTTATTTTTGTTATTATATTTATCCCTTGGGTTCTCTGTGTGTTTTTGGATAAAAATAGAGTTTTTTGGCTCGACAGCAGGTCGTGCATGGTTGGCGCCTTGTTAAGGGAAACCATGAACCAACCCAAAGGAAACCATGCACCTAAGAAATTTTCACTATCCAGGTTGCATGGCTAGGAACATGAGCATGAAACCTCCCTTAGTAAATCGTGTGTCTTTGGTCCTCTTAGATAGTGAGGGATGAACGGTTGCCGCATGGTTTGGAAAACCGCACGGGCTAACCATGCGACCTATCCAGGTCATAAAAAGTAGAAAATTACTCTTCCAAACACCCCTATTTTTAACCCCAAATCATCCCTAATCCAAACTAGATGGGATTTTCTAACCTTGGATCTTCCTCCACTCCCTCTTAGAACCATTAAAATCCAATTTGTGGGTGGTTTTGGCCTTGTAACTTCAAAGAATCATTAAGTAAGTATTTTTTTCATGGTTTATTCCTTATTTAAGGGTTTCTCTACATCTCTCTTTGTTTTATTCTTTTCAAATGGGTTTATTAAACCAATAAGGGTTTGATCATGAGTTTTTAGGTGTAATCATGATGTTTTTGGTTCGATATTTCCTTTATAAGGTATGTTGTTGGTGGTGTTGTGGTTTTCCACTGGTTTTTGGAAGTTTCCAAGCTTAAGGTAGGTGGTTCTATTCTTTCACATTATTATATGATTTTTTATTTCTTTCTTGGACTTATAAATGTATTCTATGGGTTTTGTGTTTGGTGATACATATGTTTTAAAAAGTTTTTGAGATTCATGTGTGATGAAATTGGTTTTCTAAATGAAAATAGTTATGCTTCATGTGTGCCTCATTTTGGTGTTTCTTGAATATGTTCTATGACTTGTGCGAAAGATGTGAAAGATGTTTTACAAAGGCACTTGAGGTGATAATGTTCTGAAAGTTGGTTTTGAAAAGTAAATGGATTTTTGTTTATGTTGGTTTCTTTATTGGATAGATTAAATGTGGTTTGTTAATTGTGAAAGCGATGTGAATCATGTTATAAAATAGATTTGGTGTTTGTATAGATTTGAAGGGGTATTTTCCTAAGAAAATTGTTGGATTTCTTGTGTGAATTTCTTTTTTTGGGTTTCTAAATGGGTTTTATGAATTATTCAATAGTGAGAAATGTGTTTCTAAATAGTTTTGGTGTGCATGGGGAAATGGAAATGGTTTTGTTTATATAAAATAGTGGTTTCCTATGAACTTTTTTTGTTAGATCAATGTGAATGGTGAAAGTGGTTCATGATTCTTATCTTGTGTGTGTGAAAGTGATGATTTATGTGACATGTGAAAAGGAATTTTAGTATAAAGGTAATACCAGGCATCTAGGTGGGTGAAATAGAACAAGTATACTAGTTGATTTGGTGGGGAGGAGTCCCAATTTCTTATAGTAGTATTGATGATGAAAAAATAACTAAAATCTGATATGATTAGATAACACTAGACTGTGGTATGGGATCCCCTCTAGTGGATCATGCACAAAAACTCTATTGGAATTGGCTTATCATTTGGATACCATTAGACCTTGGGATGTGTTCCCCTTTAGTGGCTCGTGCATGAGAATTTTGTTGGTATTGGTTGGAGGAGATTATCATTGAGGTATGAGGTTTCTATGGTCCCAATTATGCTAGTTACCTTTAGGGATTTCCCATGGTGATATATTTTGTTATATGATTCTAATATGATGTGGTTCTAGCTATCGGTATACATTGGACCTTATGTAAATTTAGTTTCAATGAAATTTTCTTTTGATAAAAGGTTTTTTTAAAAAACTGTTTCCTTGAGAATGGGTTCTTCAAAATGTTTTCTTGAAATGTTTCAATTTTTCTTATGAAAAGGTGAATGTTAATTTATCTCGTAATGTTTATCATGAAATATTTCTTTTGGGTGACATATTACTTGGATTTGGATCACACCCTATATACACATTTGGGTTTATGTAGAATTTTTTTATGGATGACCCAGGTAAATGAAAGATGTACCGCATTGGTTATTTTGGATCTAGTTACTAGTTTTACACTTCTTACAGGTGTTAGTGGTGGCAGATTGAGGGTTATGGACCTCTTATTCCATGTATTTTTTTGGGATGGTTTTGTGGTCCCATTCTATTGTAGTATTTTTTGTTTTGGTTAAAGTTGTGAAGCCTTGAATCTAATTTTTTTGTATTTCTTATTGGTTAGGATTATAAATTATGTGATGTTTATTATTCTTGTTTGTTAATGGGTATATAAATGGGTGAAATAATTCAAAAATTTAGTTTTTAATACCCAAACACTAGTTTCCAATCCATGGGGATCAATAATTCCCTTCGGGCTATGCCAAGAGTTGGGTTGGATGGAATTTCAACTTGGTTTATGAAAAAAATGGTATCATATAAGGTTTTAATCTTTTTGAGCCAAATTATTTTATAATATTATAGATAAACTGGTGCTAGGATTGTCAGGGTCTGAGGTTTTGGTTGTGAGTGGGGTGTTTGGCCAACACACCTCGTGATAGGACTCAGGTCACCATGGGATGTTAGGTATTTGGTTTGACTTCTACTCTAGGTGAGATCTACAAGATAAAAATTGTATATAGACACTAGGTGGGGGGAGGGGTGAAGTGGTTTATATTGTTATTGTGTTGGATGTGGTTTTGTTCAAAATTATGGAAGTGTTTAAGATTTGTTGTTGCTACTGAAATTTTTCATAATTTGTATTGATGGTTGTATTGATGGTCTTTCCTTGTGATTGTTTCTTATTTTAATAAGATGCCTCCTTGTATAATTCCTATGCAACTACAAGATGAATCCATAGAGATTTCTACCTCACCTATGAATCAGAGATTAGTGTAAGTAGTGATTCGAGATATACATGCTTTGAGTAAAGGAGCGGACTCTAGTCCAACCCAGGTTAGAAAAGCCAAACCAGGTTATAGAAGGTACAAAGATTAGGAGTACCTCAAGAAGAATCCTTCTTTTTTAGGTATCACTAATCCCTAGTAAGTAGAGGAGTGGCTTGATAAAATAGAAATAATTTTTGAGTTTATTGATACTCCTAAGGCAGTCAGAGTGAAGTTTGCTTCATTTATATTGGAAGGTCCAAGTCATAAGTGGCGGGACATAGTGGTTCAAGCAGGGAAGCACAAGAGAATGGGTTGGAAGGATTTTAAGGACATCTTCAACAAATTTTATTTCCATGAGATTTTGGCCTTCTCTAGGTCCTGAGAGTTTTGGAGCTTCACCAAGGGGATTTGATCCTGATAGATTACACTAACCACTATGCATAGTTAGTTCAGTTCACACCTGAGGTCGTTTCAAATGAGAAGCTAAAGTCTTAGAAGCTTGAGATGGGGTTGTGGCTAGAAATCCGATCCCATGTATTTTTGTTCAAGATTAAGACTTATTATGAGGTGCTTGATAATGCTATAATGGTATAAATTGATCATAAAGATAAGTTTGGTTTTTATGGATAAGTGTCAGTAGTGGGAAGTGGCAGTTCATCTGAGAAGAAGAGGAAGTGGGATGAGCAAGAAAAGATGGGATATGGTAGTTCAGGCCATCCTTCTTAGCAGTCTTCATCCATGGCTTTAGGTACTGGGTTAGTTATCTTCCATTAGCATGGGAAGGTAGGGGATATAGCGACCTGACCTTTTATTAAATTAATATTATATAATTATAAAGATAAAAAACATAATAGTATTACTCCATGAGGATCTATAGGTTTAGTGTATTTGGAAAACTAGGACCATACATAACAATTACAACATCAAAAATAAACATTTATTTAATTCCTTCTTCTCTAGCTTCTTATTAGCACTTGTCCTCTCCTTAGTACATGTAGTCACCTGAGGATATACATCAAAATGGGTGAGATAAAAGGCCAGTAAGAGGATATATAAGAAAAATATATCATGGGGTGAACATAATCATAACATAGGAAAAAGATCATGAACATGAGAAAAATCATTAATAAAAGACTTGAAATGTGGCAATGAATAAAAAACGAAACATCATATCTTAGTGGTTAAATACCACACATATTTGTGAACAAATCTAGAATCTTGTTCACAAATAATTTCACTTAAAATAATGAGATTAATCACTTTACCCAATTCATTAGAGCATTGTATAATTCCGGGTTCACCCGTCACATTCAATCATTCATATTGCACTATATAATTCTGGATGCACTCGTCACATAATAATATTTACATTATCATGTATGCCACATTAAAAACATGAACATAACATAAACCATGGAAATAAATGGGTTTTACATAATAAATCATACTTTAATAAACATTTATTCCCAAAAATAAATAGGGAATATCATTCTTGACATTGAACCATTAACCATGAGTGAAGAGTGAAATAATATTCAAGACGTAAAAATGGTGTGTTTATATGAAAGAATAGTTCTTTTAGAAAACAATAGGTTTTTTCATAAAATAAATTATAGAACATGTATATCCTAGATAAGGTAATATAATTATTAATTAATGATTTATAAGAATAAACCATACTGATCATGGAGTGAAAGAGTGAGAACTTGAAGAAGAAAGTTGGGTTCGAGAATTCCCCCTTACCCTGTATCTGAATGCTTTATTCACTTTAATTTACTATATAACCACATTAGATTTATTAATTAACAATTAAAAAACCTTGTGTACATGAATATGGTTCATTATGGTTTCATAAAGTTATTTTAAGGGAATTTGGATGAGTTATAGAGTTTAAAAAACATTTTTTGGGAATGTTCGTTTTTATGGTTTTCTTGAGTGGTTCATTTGTATTCATAAATGAAAGTTTGTGTAGAACATGGATAAAAATATAGAACTGATAACTAATATTATTAATGATATTATAGAATTTAAAATTATATTATAATGAAATATATTATATACCATGTGGATGAATCATTAGATAGGAATTGAATTATGATTGTTTGGTTTAAGTTGGGTGGTTTTTTGACCACATCCAACTTGTTTTGTTTAATAATTTAGTAATATGTACATAATTAAGTTCCAGAACATTAAATAGAAAATAATAAATATAAAATATTCTGGTTCAACTATAAAAATGGTTTCATTACCAGATCTAAAAGTTGTAAAGAAAATTGAAAACATGTCGTTCTTGAAGGTGAAAAATTAACACCTCACGAAAAACGTTCTCTTTTATAAAATAAAATGAATAGGAGAAGAGGGTTGGATGATATAATATCCAATTAGTATCATACAATTATAGTATATGTATGATAATGGAGTTACCATACCATTTGTATGATGATATGTGTGGTTAGATTAAGAAATGAACTTGAAATTGAAAGGAATTTAAAGGAAACAGAGAGAGAGAGAGGAATTGCCTATGGAATCCTCCTCTTGAGATCCTCCTTAAGGGACCTAGGATTGGTATATTGAGGATAAAAGAATCTATTGGACGTGGGGTAGGGGATAGGAAATACTTTTGGGAAGATTTTAGACAAGTCTTGATGCATGATAGGTGTGAGTAAAAGAGGGTGTGACGGGTGGTATTTATAGTGGAGGGGAGAGGGGATTTCTCAATATAAAATTCATTAATTTATTATTTACACACAAGACAAGGAATAATGAATCTTCCATGACCAATAATAGTAAGTTTCTCATGTGAAACCGAACCAATTGGTCATACATCAGTAGAAAATCATGCATGACTTTATAATTAGCTTATTTAGCTTATTTTGTAAATTATGGTATTTCACTATTCATAAAAAATTCAACTATTTTAGAAAAATCCCAAAAATTCACCCCAAATTTTTTTCGATGTGTAGAATCCAAAAATTATTTCCATTTTTCAAAAATAATTTTATAAATATGATTAATTTAATTTGTAATTAAAATCACAATTTACCTGAAAATACAGTTTTTAAAATTAAAACTTATTTTATAATGATTTCAAAAATTACGTAATGTATTATAAAATTATATTAAAACTAGAATAAATAGAATTTTTAATTTATGAAAAAATATTAGGAAAATATATTTACTTTTAAATTAATTAATTAATTATATTTATTTATTTATGAATTACAAAAATACCAATACATTTACTATGTTCAAATTTTCACTTTCTAAGATGCCTAAATTTTATTTAGTTATTCATGGGTAAGGTTAATATTATTTTGGATGATTTAAATTTAATAAGGGTCATATTACTGTTTATAAGGGTATGTTACTATTCACCAAAAATCAAGTTTTTCCTATTGGACTCCAAACGTCTTACTGATCACAACTGTGTATGTCAGACTTTCGAATTTCAAAACATAGAAGTTGCGAAATTATATCTAATGATCACATAGTATTTAGTGTCATAATATGTCATTGTGATTCCTAATGGTATTATACTATAAGAAATAATTATAAGAAGGTAATTCCATTTATAAAACTTTGGGTCATTACATTATTCCCCCCTTATGAAATTTCGCCCTTGAAATTTCGTTTTACATAAACAGGTGAGGGTACTTATCCTTTATCGCCTCTTCCCATTCCCAAGTAGCTTCTTCAAACTTATGGTTCCTCTAGAATAATTTTGACAAGGTGTGTTGTCTTTTTGTGTAGAACCTTATCTCACCGGTCCAGAATCTCTACTAGATACTCCTCATAAGTGAGATCATCTTCCAGCTACACCACCTATGAGTTTAGTACATGTGAGGGTTCAGGTATGTACTTCCTCAGGAGTGATACATGAAACACATTATGAAATAGAGCCATATTTGGTGGAAGTGAATACTGATAGGCCACAAATTCAATGCGTTCAAGGATATCAAAGGGGACAATGTACCTTGGGCTTAGCTTCCCTTTCTTTCCAAACCGCATGACTTTCTTCCATGGTGATATTCAAAGAAAGAATTTATCTCCAACATCAAACCACAAGTCCCTTATATGGTTGTTAACAGAGATCCTTTTCCAACCCCGAGTAGCTTTGATGTTCTTCTGGATGACTTGAACCTTCTCTGTCATCTCTTGCACAAGATCGTGTCAAAGTAGCTTTCCTTTTCTAACTTCACCCCAATAGGTTGGAGTTCTACATCACTTTCCATATAGATCTTCATACAGATCCATCTGAACACTTGAGTGGAAGATATTGTTGTATGATAACTCAACCAATGGTATATTCTTATCCCATCCACATTTGAATTATAGAGAGTAGGCTCTTAGCATATCTTCAAGTGTCTAAACAGTTCTTTCAGATTTTCCATCAGTTTGGGTGTGATAGGCTATGCTGAAATTTAATTCAGTACTCAAAGAATGTTGAAGAATCCTATATAATCTAGATGTAAAACTCAGATCACGATCAGAGGCAATTAAGAGTGGAACTCCATGCATTCTCACAAATTACTTCACAAATATCATTTCAAGTTTTTCAAGAAAGAGGTCTTCCCGAATAGCGATAAAATGGGCAGTCTTGGGAGTCATTCAACCACAACCCAGATCGCATTATTTCCCTTCGATGTCTTCAAGAGACCTGTGAAAAATTTTATAGTGACATTCTACCATTTCCACATGGGTATAGAAAATGGTTTCATCATCCCTTTGGACTTATGTCACTCTGATTTAACTTGCGGACACACCAAGCACCTTGATATATATTTAGAAATATCATTCTTCAAGTTATTCCACAAAAAGTGTTCTCAGTGATCACAATACATCTTGGTACTCCCATGATGGATATAGAATATTGAGCTATGTTCATTGTCCGAAATCTCCTTTATCCTGGGTGATGAAGGCACACAAATCTGCGTTCCAAACCAAATCACACCATTATCATCGATATGGAACTCTTGTAGTTTACCTTCCTTTATTGCATTCACCCTCTTCTGTAACTCCAAATCATCCCTTTGTGCTTCCTTAATCTTATCTTGGATGGATGGTTGCACAATAATTTGGTAAAGGTAGGATTTATCCCCTTCCGTTATGATTTCTAAATACATCATTTGCATATCCAAGAAGACAGGGTCTTTCTTAATCCATAACATGGATAAAGTAAAAGGTTCTTTTTCTTCATAGAGCATCAGCTAACTTGTTCACCTTTCCAGGATAATAGTGAATATAGAAATCATAATCCTTGATTATCTCTAACTATCTCCTTTGATGCACGTTGAGCTGCTTTTGCATGAATATATACTTTAGGCTCTTGTGGTCGGTGTATATGTCACACTTCTCTCCATAAAGGTAGTGTCGACAGATTTTTAAGGAAAAAATCATGGCTGCCAGCTCTAGATCATACGTTGGGTAGTTCTTCTCATGGATCATCAAATTTCATGAGGCATAAACTATCACATTATCATTTCCATGAGTATGAAACCCAAGACTTTCTTTGAAGAATCAATATATATCACAAAAATTTCACAACTTTTTGGTAATGTGAGTACAAGTATAGTGATCAGCCTTCTCTTTATCTCCTTGAATCTTCCCTCACATTCTTCCATTTAGAAATACTTTAACCCTTTCCCTTTTAACCTAGTTAGCGGGCTTGACAACCATGAGAAATTTTTCACAAAACATCAGTAGTACCATTCTATTCTAAGAAAACTATGGATTTTTGTGACACTAGAGGGACTAGGACATTCCTTAATCATCTCTATTTTTGAAGGTTCCACATAAATTTTCTCACTTGTGATCAAATTTCCCAATAATTTAACTTGCTTCATCAAAAATTCACACTTTTGGAACTTGGCATACAAATTCTCCTTTCTCAATGTCTCCAAAATAGGTCTTAGATGTTCTTCATGTTCCTCCTTTCTCTTGGAGTAGATGAGAATATCATAAATAAAAACTACCAAAAATTTGTCGAGGTAATGTCTAAAGACTCTATTCATCAAATCCATGAAGATTATAGGGGCATTAGCAAGTCTAAAAAGCATTACCAGAAACTCATAGTGCCCATACCTTGTACGGAAGGTAGTCTTCTGAATATCTTCCTCCTTCACCTCTAGCCGATGATATCCAGAACAAATATCCACCTTTGAGAAGTATTGATATCCTCTTAAATGATCGAACAATTCATCAATCCTTGGAATATGATACTTGTTCTTTATGGTGATCTTGTTGAGTTCCCAATAATTGATACACAACTGAATTGTTCCATCCTTATTCTTCACAAAGAGCACTGGTGCACCCCAAGGTGATGCACCAGGGCGCATCAACACTTTGTCCAAATGCTCTTGTAGCTTCTTCTTTAACTCCTCCAGTTCAATAGGATCCATCCTATAGGAAAACTTTGAGATAAGAGTATCTCTCAGTATGAGTTCTATTGAGAACTCTACCTCACGATCAGGTGGAATTCCAGGTAACTCTTTGGGAAATACATCACCATATTCCCTCACGATTGGCATTATCACTAGGTTGGTACTATCCTTTGACTTAACCATTTGGGAGAGGTATGATTCTTCACAGGTAATCAACACCTACACCATTGAAGGATTTTTCAAAGGAGATTCATGATATTCTTTGAATTTTTAGAAGAGCATGGGATGGTTCGAAATATGAAAATATATTTCCATTTCCCGACAGTTGATATGTGCTCTATATAAAGAGATCCAATCCATTCCCATTATAGAGTCGAATTCTACCAAGGGAAGTATTACGATATTTTCTGGAAGAATCTTCCCATATATGCCAACAAGAGAAGAGTCAAAAACTTGGGTTGCAATTATTGCACCACTTGGTGTTTTTACAGATATCTATAATTCAAGGTTTCAGGGCTTCGATTATATAGTTCTAGAAAACTTGAAAGATATAAAAGAATGTGTAGAACCAGAATAAAATAAGACTTTTCCATTCTTTAGTGAATAGGAAGTGCACCTTGTACAACTTCATTTTATTTCTCCACTTCTGTAGTAGTGATGGCATAATCCTTCCAATGTTACTTTGGCTTTGGTGGATGCTGATGCTAATTACCCTCGAGAACTCGAGGTTTAGTGCACTGCTTTGCATAGTTCCCTTTCTCCCTACAGTTATAGCATTGAACCATGGGTGGTTCTATCATTTTTTCCACCACATTCTCCTTAATTTTCATGTCTTTTAGACACTCTTGAGCATGGTGTCATTATTTCCCACAATTGAAGTACTTCTCCTTCCCTTGAGGCAGTTCCCATGGTGTAACTTCCCATATTTTTGGCATGTGGGTTGTTGAGTTTTCTTCCCACCTTTGTCATTAGATCCACTATCTTGAAACTCCATCTTTCATTTCTTATCACCATAGCCATGGTATCATTCTCCAAACTCCATATCCACTTTGAGATCACATCAAACAAAGTCTTCATAACTCCCAAAGTCTCATATTGCACGAGGCTTTTGAAGGTGTGGTTTTAATCCACTAAAGAATCTATCAATTTTTTTTATCATTATTGATAACAAAACTCAAAGCATACCTTGAAAGCCTTGTGAAATTTTCTTCATAGGTTGTGACAGATTATTCTTATTTTTTTCTTGAGCTCTATGAATTCTATCTCCATCTTCGTATGATGAGTTTGTGGAAATACTTATTAAGAAACATGATCTTAAAGTCTTCCCCTTCCATCTATTCAATTTCCTCCCTTGGATTGGTGTTCTTAATCAAATCCCACTATTGATCGGTCTACCCATATAGAAAATAAATGGCTAGAGTCACCTTCTATATCTCAGAATAGTGAAGAACATAAAATATCTTCTCCATGGATTTGACCCAATGTTCCACAACTAGTGGATCAGAAGATCCACTAAACGTCAGTGGTTGTAGCTGCATAAAACACTCGACAGCCAGTTGCTCACTCTTAGGTGAAGGAGGACGTTGCCCATTATTCTGGTAATTGTTTATAACTTGAGTTATTTGGGTAATAATATCCATGATGTTTTTAAATCCACCTCCCAAATCATTGGGGATGTCATTCAGGCAATCATCGCATTGGCCCTTGCACGAGTTATTGGCCTGGATTCTCCTAGTTCCAGCATTTTTTAAAATAGAAATTGTTAGGACAAAACCTAAGTAATCAAGTCATGAATAAATTATTCATTTTTACAATTTATAATAAAATAATAACATATGGAATCCTTATTTAAAGATTCTTGTGTTCATATTTTTACTTAGTCTCATGCAATAGGTTTTCTCTAGGGTCTGCTAATCATAATTCTTAAATTAACTAAACCTTGTCTCTGATACCAACTATAGAGACCTAGAATTTTCTTACATTACTATTATATCATTATAAAGATAAACAACATAATATTATTACTCAATGAGGATCCATAGGTTTAGTGTCTTGGGAAAACTAAGACCATATATAAAAATTAGAATATCAAACATAAACATTTATTTAATTCCTTCTTCTCCAGCTTCTTATTGGAACCTGAGATCTCCTTAGTATAGGTAGTCACCAGAGGATATACATAAAAAGGGGTGATCTAAAAGACCAGTAAGAGTATATATAAGAACAATATAACATGGGGTGAGAATAATAATAAAATAGGAAAAAGATCATGAACATAAGAGGAATCATTAACAAAATACTTGAAATGTGGCAATGCATAAAAAATGAAACATCATGTCTTTGTGGTTAACTACCACACATACTTGTGAACAAAGTTAGAATCTTGTTCACACATCATTTCAATTAAACTCATGAGATTCATCACTTTACCCAATGAATTAGAGCACTGTATAATTCCGGGCGCACCTATCACATTCAATCATTCATATTGTGCTATATAATTACGGGCGCACCCGTCACATCATAATATTTACATTATCATGCATGCCACATTAAAAACGTGAACATAACATAAAACATGGAAAGAAATGGGGTTCAGATAATAAATAATACTTTAATAAAAATTTAGTCCCAAAAATAATGAGGGAATATCATTCTTGACATTGAACCAATAACCATGAGTGGAGAGTGAAACAATATTTAAGAAGTAAAAATGGTGTGCTTATTTGAAAGAAGAGTTATTTTAAAAAAACATTGTGTTTTTCATAAAATAAATTAGAGAACATGTATATCCCAGAAAAGTTAAGATAATGATGAATTAATTATTTCTAGGAATAAATCATACCAAACATGGAGTGAAAGATGGATAACTCCAAGAAAGAAAGTTTGGTTCGAGAATTTCACCTTACCATGTATCTAACGATTTCTTTACATTAATGTCCTGTATAACCACATTAAATTCATTAATTAAAAATTAAATAACATTGTGTACATGAATATGGTTCATTATGGTTTAATTAAGTTATTTTATGGTTCTTTGTACGAGTTAAATAGTTTTAAAAAAATTGTTTGGGAATGTTCGTTTTTATGGTTTTCTTGAGTGGTTCACTTGTATTCATAAATGAAAGTTCATATAGAACATGGATAAATACCCATAAGTGATATTTCACATTTTAAATGATATTATATAAGTTAAAATGTTATTATAATGAATTATATTATATACCATGTGTATGAATCATTAGATAATAATTGAGTTATGATTGTTTGGGTTAATTTGGGCGGTTTTTCGACCACATCGAACTTTTTTTGTTTAATAATTTAGTAATATGTACATAAGTTAGTTACAGAACTTTAAATAGGATATAATAAATATAAAATATTCTGTTTCAACCCTAAAAATGGTTTCATGACCATATCTGAAAGCTGTAAAGTAAATTGAGAACTTGTCATTCTTGAAGGTGATAAATTAACACCTCATGAACAACGTTCTCCTTTATAAAATAAAAAGAGGAGGAGAAGGGGTTTGGATGATATAATATCCCATTAATATCATAAAATTACAGTATATGTATGATACTAGAGTTACCATAACATATGGATGAATATATGTGGGGAGAGATTAAGAAATGAACTTGAAATTGAAAGGAATTTCAAGGAAAAGAGAGAGAGAGAGGAATTACCTCTTGAATCCCCCTCTTGAGATCCTCCTTAAGGAACCTAGGATTGGTCTTTTGATGAGACAATAAGATCTTGGATGTGGGGGAGGGGCTATGGAATATGTTTTGTCAGAGTTTAGATAGGGATTGAAGCTTGAGATGTGTGAGGAAAAGAGGGTGTGAAGGGTGGTATTTATAGTGGAGGGGAGAGGGGATTTCTCAATATAAAATTCATTAATTTATTATTTCCCCACAAGACAAGGAATAGTGAGTCTTCCTGGACCAAGAATAGTAATTTTATAATGCGAAACTGAAAAAATTGAGCTTACATAAGTATAACATCATGAATGACTCTATAAATAGCTTATTTAGCTTATTTTGAAAATTATGGTATTTCACTATTCATAAAAAATTCAAGTATTTCAGAAAAATACCAAAAATTCACCCCAACCATTTTTAAACGTGTATAATACAAAAATGAAGTCCATTTTTTATAAATAATTTTCTATATATGATTAATTTATTTTTTAATTAAAATCTTAATTTACTTGAAAAATATTGTTTTTAAAATTAAAACTGATTTTATAATGCTTTCAAAAATTACGTAAGGTCTTCTAAAATTATCTTAAAACTATAAGACATATAGTTTTAAATTTATGAAAATACTTTTTAGAAAATACATTTTCTTTTAAATTAATTAATTAATTATAATTAATTATTTACGATTTAAAAAAATGCCAACACTTTTACTATTGTCAAATTATCACTTTCTAAGATGCATAAATTTTAATTAATAATGCCTGGGTAAGGTTACTATTATTTTGGAAAATTTACTATTCATAAGGGTCATATTATTATTCATAAGGGTAGGTTACTATTCACCCAAAATTAGGTTTTTCCTATCGTACTACAAACATCTTACTGATCACAACCGTGTATGTTAGACTTTCAAAATTCAAAACATATAAGTTACAAAATTATGTTTAATGATCACAAAGTATTTAGTATCATAATTTTTCATTGTGCTTACAAATGGGATTATACTATAAGGGATAATTATAATAAGGGAATTCCATTGATAAAACTTTGGGTCGTTACTTGGAACATGCAGTCTGTATGTTCATCTCCACCTAGGCCTTGCCACCAGTGTGGAACCATGGGGAACTTGCAAAATTTTTGAAAATTGACACACCTATATTAGAGAGGTTCATGATCTATGGATTCTAGAGAAATTTCAGCTCGGTTAGAACCATACAAGACATTTTTCTCTCGGTTTGGAGGTCATGGTGGTAGAGATAGATCAACTTCTTGGTAGAGTTAGTTCAAGGATGATATGTAGGCCAATGGTCATTCTTAGGCTTAGGTAGAGTCAAGGAAACTTCATGTGGTGGATCAAGCACTAGTGGAATCATATATAGGACCTATTATAGTTCGAGGTTCTATTATTATTGCATCATCATTATCTTTTTGTTCTGTTTGATAATGGTGCATCTTTTTCTTTTATTTCTTCCCATCTTGTATATGTGTTAAAACTTTCAACTAAATTTATGCTATATGCGATGTATTTGGTAAAACCACTTGTTAAGAAGAAATAATAGGGTTTTAGGTATCCATCTTGTGCACTCACCATGTCAGGGGTTGATTTGGAATGAGATTTCATAGTTTTGAAGATAGAGCACTTTGACATGATCCTCAGTATGGATTAGATGGTGCATTTTTAGGTACACATTGACTGATATCACTAGAGAGTAAGTTTTTTGGAACCTGATTATAGTACCCAAGTTTTTTAAGGTGAGTGGGATCCTCAGTCGGCATGTTCTAGGCCTCCACTTCTAGAATTAGGAAACCTCATTTTTCAGATCTCATCACTCATGTCTGATGACGATGGTGGTACTCCTGAGGGTGGATTACCTCTTGTGGTGGATGGGTTACCAGAGGGTTTTCTAGATGATTTCATGGGTTTACCTTCAGAGGAGGATGTGGATTTCACCTTTTATTTGGTACTAAGAACATAGCCGACATCTCCTCTCTCATACCATATGGACCCCACTGATTTGAGGGTATTAAAGTTATAATTGGAAAATTTGGAATACAAAGGATTCATTCTCTAGAACATCTCACCATGGGTCACTCTAGTTCTATTTGTGAAAAAGGCCGATGGATCTCTCTAGTTTTGTATTAATTTACAGAAGTTAAGTAAGGTGAAAATTAAAAATGGGTACCATTTTCACCATATTGATGACCTTTCTTATTAGATTAAGGGGGAAAGGTGGTTGTTTAAGATTGAATGGTGTTTCGGGTATCACCAAGTCAGGGTTAGATAGGTAGATGTTCTGAAAACATCCCTTTAAAGAAGGTATAGACATTTTGAGTATTTAGGCATTCCCTTTGGGTTAAAAAATGATCTACTGGTCTTTATGGAACTCATGAATAGGGTGTTCCACCAATATCTTGATTCCTTTGTTGTGGTATTCATAGATGACATCCTAGTTTACTCAACAACCAAGGAGGATCATGATAATAATTTTAGAAATGTGTTGGGAACTCTTTATGATCATTTTATTATTATGAAGCTTTCTAAGTGAACCTTTTAGATCAGGGAGGTAATGTTTCCAGGTTATGTGACCTTGAAATGAGGGGTTTTAGTGGACCCTGTGAAGATCAATGTAGTGATGTGATGGGAGAATCTAAAGTATGTCATTGAAATCAGAATATTTTTGGGCCTGGTAGTGTATTAAATGTAGTTTTTCCAAGATTTTTCTAAGCTTGGTTCATCCATGAAGGTGCTCAAATGGAAGGAGTTAAAGTTTAAATGGATCCCAGAGTGTCAAGCATCCTTTAAAGATCTTACGAAGTGGTTGACCAAAACCCATATTTTGATTTTTATGTAGTATTTAAAGGGATATGTGGTCTATTTCAATTCTTCTAGTATGGGTCTTGAGTATGTTTTAATTCATGATGACTATGTGGTGTTGTATGGTTCATGAAAACTACGAAAACATGAAAATTATTACCCAAACCATGACCTAGAGTTATAAATATCAATTCATGGATTAATATGTGGCTCCATTATATTTTTGGGGAGAAATTTGTAGTTTATTCTGATTATAGTATCTTTGACTACATTTTCTTCTATAAAGATCTAAATTTGAGGTAGTGTCATTGTGTTGAATACCATGCGGGGTTCGATTTTGATATTGTATATACCCCAGGAAAAGGTAATATAATAGAAGATTTTTTGGGAAATAAATTTCTAGTTGAAGCATTGAAATAGTATAGTGATGAGTGGACTTTTATAGAACTCTTTGATCATATGAACCTAAAGACCAATGAGCATAGTGGAGGCGTGTTCTTGGCCAATGTTCAGCTAACACCTTCCCTTAAAGAATTGATTTAGTAGGATCAACCTAGTAATGAGTTTTCCCAATAGTCTATGAAATTCTTAAATGGTGGGGAGGTTCCTTATGAATGGTTGTTGTATCCTAAGAGAGTTTTGTGATTTAGGGGTCTCCTCTTCATGCCATTTTCATTGCAGAAGATGGTGATGAAAGATATCCTCTAGTCTCAGTGGTACATTCATCTTGGTTCCACCAAGATGTTTTATGAGGTGCATCAGTAGTTATAGTGGCCATACATAAGGTAGTATGTAGCTGACTTTTTATTTTGCTGTTATACATGTTAGCATGTTAAAGTAGAGCACAAAAGAACCTCTAGTTTTCTTCATCCATTACCCATTCTACCCTGGAAGTTGGATAATATTTCCGTGGACTTTATTATTGTATTACCTCTTACACCTAAGGTATGGAATGATATTTGGGTAGTGATTGACCATATGACCAAATCATCCCATTTCATCCAGATTAAGGATTCAATTGAAGTGGATGAGATAGGTTGGTTTTATATTCAAGATATATTGATAATTCATGGTTATTATAAGTAATTGTTTCTGATAGGGACACTTATTTTACCTCATAGTTTTGAGAAGGTCTTAAAAAGGTGATGGAGTCATATGTCAAGTTGATTATGACATACCACCCTCAAAAGGATGGTCTGATGGAGCGGGTGAATCATATTTGGTAATAAATGATCTAAGAATGTGTTTTGGATTTCCGAGTCTTGTGGGATAACCATTTGGGGTTGGAATAGTTTTTATATAATAATAGTTACCAATCGTCGATTCGAATGGATCCCTTTGAGGTTATTTATGGTCAGCCGTGTCAATCCCCTTTGTGTTGGGATGAGGTGAGTGAGACCTCATTTTTGGGATTGAGCCTTATGCAAGAAACTTATGATAATGTGAAGTTGATTCAGAAATGTTTATTGATGGAACAGATTCAATACAAGTCTTATGATGATCATAGTCACTAAGCTTTAATGTTTTCTATGGGTGATCATGTGTTTCATAAAGTGGTCCCTTGCTTGGGTCACTATCATTTGGGAAAGCAAGGTAAGCTAACACTGAGGTATGTCAGACCTTTTGAAATCACTGAGTAGATTAGTAAGGGGTATAATGGTTAGATTTGAATTCCCAGTTGACATAAGTTCATGATGTGTTCCATTTCTATCAGATGAAAAAGTACAACCCTAATTTTTCCCATGTGTTGAATTGGAAGGTGTTAGAGTTGGATCCTGACTTGTCTATGTTTGAGTGGTCAGTGAAGATTGTAGATTCCGAAGATAAATTACTTTGTGGGAATTATATACCATTAGTCCATGTTATTTAGAATAATGGTAATGATGTGAATGATACATGAGAGTAAAATTATTGGTTTGAGGAGAAGTATCCATTTTTGTTCTCTGATCAGACTTCGGAATGGATTTTTAGGGACATAAAGTTTTCATGGTGGGGAGAATTTCCACATATGTGATTTTATTTTGAGTTATTAAATTTTTTATTTTAGATATTATATTTACCCCTTGGTTTCTATATGAGTTTTTGGAGACAAATAATGTTTTTGGGCTTGACTATAGGTGGCGCACAATTGGTACACAGTCAAGGTAAACCATGCTCTAACCCAAAGGAAACTGTGTGCCTCGGATAGCGGCACTATCCACACCAGACAACTAGGTGTACGAGCATGGACGTTATTCCAGGAAACTGTGAAGATTCATTCCTATTGGATAGTGAGGGAAGCCCAATTGTCACACAGTTTGGAAAACCATGTAGGCTAATCCTACGACCTATCTAGGTCATAGAAAGTGGAAAATTACTCTTCTACCCTCCATCGTTTTAATTCCAAATTACCCCTAATATGAACTATAAGGGATTTTTAGCCCTATTAGATTTCTCTAATCCCTCTTGGACCCCTTGAACTCTAATATTTGGATGATTTTATCCTTTTAAATTCAAGGAATCATCAAGTAAGTATCTTTTCACATGATTTCTTACTTATTTTAGGGTTTATCTCCCTCCCTCTTTAGTTTCTTCTTTTACAATGGGTTGATTTACCCAATAAGGGTTTGATCTTGAATTTTTGGGTGAAATATTGATATTTTCAGTTCGATCATGCCTTTGTAGGGTATCTTGGTGGTGTGGTTGTGGGTTTACACATTTGTCTAGAAGTTTCCAAGCTTGAGGTAGGTGGTTCCATGTTTAACATTATTAGATGATTTTGTATTGATTTATTGGCCCTATAAATGTGTTCTATGGGGTTTTTTTGTGGTGTGAAATATGTTTTAAAAAGGTTTTGAGATGCATGTGTGATGAATGCTGGTTTTCTAAATGAAAATGGTTTTGATTCATGTGTGAATCATTGTGGTGTTTCTTGAATATGTTCTATGATTCGTGTGAAAGGTACTAAATATGTTTTCAAAAGGAATTTGTGGTGGTAATGTGTTGAAATTTAGTTTTCCAAAGGAAATGGGTTTTTTCCATGTTGGATTCTTTATTTTACACCTTCAATAAAATTTTTTAATTGTGAAATAGATGCGAAGCATGTTATAAAATGGATTTGGTGTGAATATGGATTTGAAAGTGGGTTTTCCTATGTAAATGGATGGATTTGTTGTGTTAACTTATTTTTGTGTTTACAAATGGGTTTTATGAATATTTAAAGTGGTGATTTTTTTTAAAATGGTTTTGGTGTGCGTGGGAAAATGGAAATGGATTTTTTGTGGAAAAAAGAGGTTTGCATGTGAACTTTGTTTGTTGGATCAATGCGAATTATGGAAGTGGTGATTTCATTTTGTGTTCATATTTATTGGAATTTTTATGTGAAGGTGATAATTCTTGTGACATGTGAAATGGAATTTGAGCATAATGGGAATCATGAGTATCTAGGCAGGTGAAAAAGAACTAGTATGCTAGTTGATTTGGAATAGCTAAGGCCCGATTTCTTCTAATAGGATTGACACTTCAACACTAACTAAACATGTGATAGGATCAGAGGCCACTAGAACATGGGATGGGATCCCCTCTATTAGCTCATGAAGGGTAACACAATTTTTATTGGCATATGATTTAGAGACTAATAGAAATTGGGATGTATTACCCTCTAGTGGTTTGTGCATGAGAATGTTGTTGGTATTGGTTGGTGGATATTATCATCGAGGTACGAGGTTTCTAGGGTTAAAATTATGCTAGTTACCTATAGGGATTTACCATGGTGATCTTTTTTTTAATATGATTATTATTTTATGTGGTGATATCCATTAGTATATGGTGGACCTTGTGTACGTTTAAGTTCAAAGCAATTTTCTTTTAGGAAAATTAATTCCTTAAAAGTGTTTCATTGAGAGTTGTTTCTTCAAAATGTTTTTCTTGAAAAAGTTTCAAATGTTCTTATGAAAATGTGCATGTTAATTTATCTTATAATGTCATATTATGCAATCTTTCATTTTGGTGAAATCCTACTGGGCTTTAGCTCACACCCTACAATCATGTTTAGGTGTATGTAGACTTTGTTTTTTATGACCCAGGTAAAGGAAATATGTATTGTATTGGTGATGGTAGATTAGGTTGGTGGAGTTCCACTTCTTGAAGGTGTTGGTGGTGGTGGATTGAGGTTGATCAACCTATTACTTCATGAAGGTTATTTTGGGATGGTTATTTTTTCCCATTCTATTATAGTATTTTTTGTTTTCGTTAAATTTGTGAAAAATTGAATCTAAAAATTATTTTATCCATTTTCTATGATTATAAGTTATGTTATGTTTATTCTTGTTTGTTTTTTATGGTTATATAAATGGGTGAAGTCATTCCCAAATTGTTTTTTATTTGATTTCTAGAAACTAGTTACAAGCTCATGGGGACCAAGAATGCCCTTCAGGACATGCCACAGGTCGGGTTGGATAGAATCTCGGTTTGGTTCGTAACACTCTTAACCAATATAAATCACTAGATCCAATTTATCTATCAATTCCCATTCATATCTATACCAAATTTTTTATATATTAACCATTATGGGTTGTTTTATTTAATATATTGATTGATATTATTCTATTTTTTTATACGCATACCCAACACACCCACAAAAATAGTATATGAAATGTTTCATACATTATTTGAACTTGGTTAATCCAATGTGGGATAATACAAAGTGTTTCTTGAGTTAAAAAAAACGTTAAAAATTATAGATAGTTTTGATCTAGTAAATTATTTTTTATAATCACTATGCTCAAGAAAATCTATTCTTACATGTAATATAGTGTCCTACATCTATATGATTGTTACATTATTTCTAGGAAAAACATAGGTTATAATATAATTCCTAAAATTGATAGGTTTATTTTCATGTGAAAATTAGGTTCATACTACATGAATACATAGAAAACATTAACGATTATTTAAATCCTTATGTATATTCCTTCAAAAGGATTTTTTAATCTTATAAGTACATGTAATAACATGGGGTCATACATTAATGAAATGATGATAACAATACCAATAAGGGGAGTGACAGTATGGAGGAACATGAATCATGAATTGATGCAATTACATGGGTGAGCATAATCATAATCAAAAGATCATAATTATAGAGAAGGAATGTAAAATAGAATATTAATAATAATGAAACATCATAACATTATGAAAAAATATAACTACACTATTCCCATAAATAGAACGTTAACAACACTAGCATCATGTTGACGTATAACATTTGTATACCAAGATATCTACACCATATGAATAAAGGTAAAATCACGTTCACACATAATAATCTCTTGGAATATATAACTTTAAATAATTAATTATAGGGATATATAATTACATCCCCACCTATCACATTATAATATACTCACCATTATGAATTCTATATAAAAAAAGCATATATCAAACAAAATTATGAAATAATACCCATTTGAAAGGAATGGATTTTTTTATTTTCATGAATCATATAATGGTGAGTAAACTTGGTGGGACCCCAAATAAGAAGGGAGAACATCATTATGAATATTCAAGGACTTTATTTAAAAGGAAAATATTATTGTTCATGAAGAGGAGAAGAATAAACTTAAGAAGAATCTGGGGCATAAAATAAAGAATTTATCACAAATCATTGAATCATAGATAAAATTCATATAAATGAAGTAGAAATATGAATATCACTATAATAATAAAAGATGAATGAAATAAAAAATATTCATATGATGTTTTAGAATAATCATAGGGAAAATAAGGAGGAAGAGGAAGTTAACCTAAAAGAAAAGGAAGAGCTAAGAGTCCCATTAACTTAGGTTTTATTTTCTTTAATTTTGATTAAAAATAATATATATTAAAATTATGTTTATTAAAATATGTTTCTTTAAGTGTATTAAATTCATTTATATTATTATTGTTCAATCATATTCATTATAATTTATTTATAATTCTTTTCATAATAATTAAATGATCGAGACATGTTCCTTTAAAAAATATTGTTTTTTTTTCAATTGTATGTTTTTGATTCATTATTATTTATCCATTAGTTAAAATATCTGAATAATATTAAAAAGAAAAATAATTATATATTTATATATCATACATAAGTTATGCTAACCAACTATGAATGTAGTGATAAGTAAAGAATTGAAAATATCCTCGTAGGTGGTAAATCTACCATTGTCAGAACCTTGTCAAAAGAGGGGGTGAGATAATGTATGTGTTATAAATAATTTATAATAATAATATAGTATAATTACATTATTTATATATACCTATTTATTTTATACTAACTATACATTAAGGTTGTGGTAATTAAGAATTGACAATATCCTCATTGGTGGATAAAACTTACCATTAATGGGTTGTGTCAAAAATAAGGGGAGAGAAGAAATATATATATATATATAATAATGATTTTAAAGTAGTATAATAAAAGTAAAATCATTTTAATATACTAATTGATTTATTTTAGGGGGATTGTTTTGGCAAGGGATCCTAAAATAGAATAATGGATGGGAAAAAATGAATGGAAATGTTACATGTTTCTTGATGTTTTATCCTTTTATAAGGCATTAATTCCGTAAGGGATTAGAATATAATGAAATTAGAACATATACAAGGATCTTTAGAGGATTAGTGTATGTTAATTAAGAATATATTGGGAAATTATAAATGACTTGGAGATGATTCTCTCAAGGGGTGAGAGAGGTTATTTATACTTCAGGGTGAGGGGTATTTTTGGTTAAAATAATGATTTAAATACAATTTCAAGTGTAATACTCATAATAGTTGTATTATTAAAGAAAAAGATTTTTTTGAATAAATATTAATGTTTTTATTAATTTTTTAACTTTAAAAATATGATTTGTTTATTTTATACAAAAGAAAGTAAAAAAATAAAAATATTTTTTTAATTACATACTTTATCTTTTTAGACTTTGGAAATTACTTTTTAGGTTTGAAAATTAATTTTATTACTTTTAAATGAATAATTTATATTATTAAAACTATTTTTTTAAAGATACATATCTTATAATTTATTACATCCTTATTAAATTAATATTATGTCCTAAAACATGTGATATATAAAAAACTATATTTTTAATATTCAAAAAAATTTACATTTTTCATAAAAATACCAAAACATTACCCCTGTATAATTTCATTAAAATTATTAAAATTATATTAATCATATTAAAATTAATTTATAAATTAGTTAATTTTAATATTTAAATTTTAATATAAAAATTAATGTTTTTACAAAGTAAGATAAAATATACTTTATTAAAAATAGACTCTTTTAAATTCTTTGAGTTAACTAATTTAAGTATTTATATTATGAAACTAAAATATTTATATTTACTTATTTTATTTATAATAAATATTATTTATAAGTCATTTTGATATTCTATTGTACATGTTACTATTCTAACAATCATATTATTAATCTCACTGTTATGTTAGTATTCATATGGTCACATTACTATTCAAATGATCCTATTAGATTTATAATTACTATAAATTCTTATTATTTCATTTATTCATAGTTTTCTTAGTTTTCTATCAACTTTATCTACATCCTTTACAAAAATTCAAATAGTAATTCTAATATTTTGTTTTCTGTTTACGGTGATCTTCATAGGTGTGATATTTTTAGGTGACCACTCCTATAGATTTTAAAATTCTATTTATGTTGTTTATTTGTTTTTATTTCCCTCTTTAAACATTTTTAATATTATGGGATATATTAATTAAATATATGTAATGTTTTAAATCAATAAAAGAAATTAGTGTTGATATTTTTTATACGGTGAATGTGTTTTACACTAACCCATATTTCTAAATACAACCCCCATATATGTATTCAAAAGAACAATTTCATATATAAAATTATAAGACTATATATTATTCACTGCTCTATAAATTTTATCCTCAAAATTTTAAATCATATATTTGGTTCATAATATATGAGTGTATTTATATTTCATTGCATCCTTGGGTTCCTGTGTTCCCTCTTTGTACTTATGGTTTCACCAAAGTACTTTGAGAATGCGTGTTATCTTGTTGAATATAAAATTTTCTATATGGTCCAAGTCTTTAATCATATTCTCCCCATAAGAGAGGTCATTCTACAGTTGTACCACCACTATATTTAGTATATTTTAGGGATCAGGTATATAATTCCTTAAGAGAGTTAAATGGAACACATCATTAATATGAGTTATATTTAGTGAAAGTTATAGCATATAGAAGTAAATAATATGCTATAAAGTATCTCAAATGGGATAGTGTAACTAGGTATGAGATTTCCCTTCTTTCCAAACATTATGAATCTCTTTCTAGGTGATAATTAACATAATAGTTTATCTCCAAAATCAAAATTCATGTCTCTCTAAAGAACTTCAGCATAAATATTATATCAACTTTATGTTTTTTAATGTGTTACTGAGTGATAATAACCTTCTCTAACCTCATTTTCATGAATTTAGATCCCAAAATCTTCCATTCACTAACTTTATCCCACCATGTTGGAGTTTTTGGTATCTAATTTTAGATAGCTTTTTAAAGGTCCATATGATTATGTGAGTGGAAACTATTATTGTATGAGAATTTAATAAATGGAAGAAGATGGTTCTAACCTTCTTTGATGTCCATTGAGTAATTTATTAGCATATACTCAAGTTTTAGGATAGTCCTTTCTGATTGTCTATCAGTTTTGAGGTGATAGGTCATACTAATATTCAACTTAGTGCTCAAGAAATGTTGATGACTCCTCTAAAACTTATTAGTGAACTGTAGATCTCAATCATATATAATCCAAAGTGTTTCCCTAGGTAGGGTCACTAATTAATTTTGATATGTCACAATACATTGATTGAGATTTTTTTTGAATATAAATTAAGTGAGGAGTTTGGTGAGTTGATCCAAAAAACCAATATGTTATTATTTCCTTTATAAATATTCAAAATATAAATGAAAAAGTATATTGTGATGTTCTACAATTTATATGTTAGTATAGTAATTTTTGCATTATCCCTTTTGACTTCTGTTTCTATAACATTATGTTACCCAATTTTAGTTATTTGTCCTCTCTCTTTTCACTTTCCTCATTATTTGGGTGCATTTTGGGACTCCCAAATATGAAAATAATTTTTTGGGGAAAATGAACAAAATTTTGGGAATGTATGTTTATTTGAATTAATACAGCCTGGGTATAAATGTGTTAATGGATTTTGTGAGTTTTTTCCTAAGTTCAGTGAGAATTTGTGGTGGTTTGAAGTATTCAATTGAAAAATGGACTTTATATAGTTTGGAAGAGAAATACATTCCATGTAATGGGATTATACATTGTGTATTGGTCTATAAGAAGAAGCAGTGATCTTGGTACATAGCTTGAAATGGTACACACCGTCTAAAGATTATATGACGTGTAATGTTAAAAAATTATGTTTTTAATAAAAAATAAAATGGGTTTTCATTGCACTTTAGTGCTGTGGATTATACAACTTTTAATGGGATTACACACTATGTAAGTCTTTTAATTTGGGATTTTAGGGTGCTGCATGATTGATTTCTATTTCATTCATTTGTAGCCTCCTTTTCTCTAAACCTAGGATCTCTCCCAAGTGATTTTGGAGAAATAACCTCCTTATGAATCATTTCATTCAATGATTGATCATAATTGCAGTTGTAATTCATTTATAAGGGTGATTAATCCTTTATAATTTTACATTTATTCCAAAAACAGTCACACTATTTCATCGTGTTTATGAATTTATTGATTTGGGTGATGACTTATTGATTCCTTCTAGATCTATTTCATGGTATTGTTCTAGAGTATGATCCTTTATTGGTTGTGGTGTGGTGAGTGTGTGTTATTATAGGTATGGGCCATTTTATCCTCTTCACTGACCCTTTTTCTAAATTGAATCAATTCTAAGATGTGTGGATTGATTCTAGGGCCATTTTGATGTTTTCGTGTTCTTACTCGTTGTTGGATCACATTGTGGGCTTGTGCAACCCAAGTTTGATGTAGGCGGTTCTTTATATATCCTATGTTATATGAAATGATCTTCTATCATTTTGATAATTTTTCTATAAATGAAATGGAATGATTGATTGAAGGAACTGTGTGTGTGGAAATGGGTTGTTGGTAAAATTTGTGTTTTCCCTAGTTTTGGTAAATAGAAAATGTATTTTCAAATAATTTTGAAATGGATTTATCAAATGGTTTCAAAATTATTATTTTGATGAATTAGTTTGGAAAATTGAGCACATGAGGAGACTTGGGTACTTAGGTGTAAGGTGTAGTAATAGGCTCTTCCTTTGATACTATCGGGGGGTCGGGGGTCACTCATTGGGTCTTCCTATACTCCCCAGGCCTGTTGTTCTAGGGATTTGATATACACTATAGGAAGGGTGAATTTATTGGGTGTTCCATTGCTTCCTATATTAGATGCATATGTCTAGGGTCTTGATGCATGCATAATTATCTATGTTGGGGGTCTGAGTGTCCTAGATATACCGACCTAGTGCTACCCTTAGTGTGTTGTAACCTGTTATTTGTATTGTACTATTTTAGTTGTACTTCCATGGATTTGATATGAGATTTGATGCATGATTTTTTTATTTGATATACATTATATGATATATAGATATGAAATTATTTGAAACTATTTTTCATGGATTATTTTGGATATATGGGAAAAGGTAAAATTAAATGTTTTCCATAATTTTGATATAAAAATTTAAAATCATTTATCATTCCTTGTTTTCTTCAATGTTGAGTATTTTTAGATTTTTGTATGAAGAATTTTTATAGAACACCTGGGTGGGATCCTACTGAGCACTTTAGATCACACCCTACACACCCCTTCAGAAGTGCATAAATCTTTGTATATATTTCAATACATGGAAATTAAAAGTAATGTAGTGAGGCAGTGATGTTTTCTTTTAGCCAAGTCTATGTAGATGGTGGTGAGATTGTGAGATTTGGCCCACACTATCACATGGATTAGTCAGTTTTTCATTTTTGGTAGTCATTTTATGTTGTAATTCTACTTGTAATGTTCTGAATTTTTTTGAGTCATATCATTTTTGTTGCCATCATTCATTTATAGAATTTGTTTATTTCTTCCACTGTTTCTGTATGCTATATATATGTTCCATGTTTCTACTTCAGGTTGGTCCAAATCATTCCATTTGGTTGTTGTTAAATTCCCGGGTACTAGTTTCTAGTCCGTGGGGATGGGGAACACCCTTTGGGTATGTAGAAATTTGGGTTGGGTACCAGTTTGAGAGGGTATTTGGGTTAGATTCATCACATTTTGGTATCAAAGGTCTGGTATTTCCTCAAGAGTTTTTATCTTAGGAAATTTGGTAGACTAGATATAGTATTGTTAAGACTTTAGAAGTATGTTATGATGAATTCCTTCCATATCTTAGCATGATGAGACTAAAATTAACATGGGATGTTGGGATGTGTGTCTCCTATTTTGAGTTATTGATCGTAATATTAGGTTTTTTCCTATTATTTTATGTTTTAAACTAAGATTATCCTATTGTTTGATCATTTATTCTATTTTGGTGAGTAGTAGTATGAATTTGAGAAATCTTACATGGGTTCCTCAGGATGGTTCATTAGATGATCCTAATGGAAAACATCTCATAGATTAGAATAGTATAGATTCCATCATGTGGGTAGTTTTTACTATCGGTCAGAATCTACTGCAAGTCTAGAACATAGTTCTTGAGGCACATCCAGAAGATATAAGAGATATAGATCAATCATGGGAGGTCTTGCATGAGAAGCCACTATCCCTTAAAGGTACAAATGAACCTCAAGAGGTGGAGGATTGGCTGACAAGATCGACCAGATCTTTGAATTGCTGGATAAACCTGAGAGAATCAAGGTGAAGTGAACATCATTCAAAATAGAGGGTATCATCAAACGATGGTGGGAGTCCATATTAAAGGTCGATATGCATGTGGAATTGGACTAGAAGGGTTTAAATAATCTCTTAATTCATAAATTTTTTCTAGATTCACTGATTATGGTAAAGTATCAGAAGTTCCCTTTTTTTAGTAGAGAGAACATTCGGTGCCGAAGTACACCAATCAGTTTGCTAAGATGGTTTATTTTACTCTAGTGGTAGTAAATAATGAACAACTGAAATCTTAGAAGTACCTAAAAGGTTTTCAATAGTATATCATGTCATAGATACTTATGATGAATATTTATAACTATAAGAATAAGGTAGATAGATATTTTATGGCTGAGATGAATATGGAAGTAAAGGTTAAATATTCTTCCCCTTATCTTCCACCCATTGAAAGTTTCAATGGTTTGTAGGGGAAGGATATGAAGTGTAAATATCACCATAAGAGTAGGGGATGTGGTTCTTAGTGGAAGGCCTCCTCTACACCATCAGTTATAACTAAGAGTGTGTATCTATATTTCAATCAGTGTGTCAAGGTCAGACACACCTAAAATTCTTGTTCCACACCTATAAGGATTTGTAACAATCATGGATTTTATGAATCAATTATTTCAGGCTATGTTTATTCCTGGATATGGTCAGGGATCATTGACTCCAAGGGCTAAAATATCACAATTAGATTCTTTAAAGACTATAATACTATATACATATGCCACATGGGTGAAGAACCTTGATGTAGTATATAAGTTTCTAACAGAGGTAGATGCAGGTCTAGAGATAGTGAGAGCTACGATCTTTATTTCATCTTCAGTATCTATTTCATTATTTGATATAGATACTTCCCAATCACTTATATCTAGAATTTTTTTTGATATTATTAAACTTCTAACTGATATCATGTTATTTTTTATGGATCTAGTGACACATCTTGGGGATAAGAATGATTTGGAGTTACAGTGTCCTTTTTCACTATTAATAGGTGATGCAAAGTTAGTCTAGTATTTTCTTATTCTGATTCTATATTTTTTTGGCATCATCATCAGGGTGGATTAACTTTTTTATCATCATACTGATGTTGATTTTTATCATTAATGAGTCTCATTTCATATAGATAATGGGATATCATGGGTGTTTTAGGCAGAGTGGGATATGAGGTCTGTTCACGAATGATCTTCCCACCCATATTTTAGCAGGTTGGTGTCTCTAGTAGTAGTTGATCCCAATGAAATTTCTTTTATTTTTGACCTCCGTGGTATTTTCATGTTGTTTACCCGGATGATTTCCTCAAGCTTCCCCTAGAGAGGTAGGTATAGGTTATGATTTACCTGGTTCCAAGTATGCAACCATTTTCAATACCTTCTTATCAGATTACAACATTAGAGATGAAAAACACCAAGATTTTGTTGGATGATATGATGGTGAAAGGTTTTGTTCATCCTAGTGTTTCACCTTGGGCAACCCCAGTGCTCATTTCTAAGAATGAATACGGTTCACTCTAATTTTAAATTGATTATGAGAAGTTTAACTAGGTAATGGTTAATAATATATATCATTTTTCCCATGTGGATGAATTTTTTGGGAAGTTAAGGGGGGGGGGAAGTTGTTTTCAAAGATTTATCTTTAGTAGGGTTATAATCAACTCATAGTTCCAAATTATGATATACCGAATATGACTTTTAGGAGAAGGTGTGGCCATAAAAAATATCTTGTGATGATGTATGGTCGGACTAAATATCCTATAGTTTTTATGGAATAAAAGAACCATATATTCCATCAGTATCTTACCACATTTGTGGCAGTGTTCATGGATGATATTTTGGTTTATTTTAAATTTGAGCATGAGTAAGTGCGCCATTTTATTTTGGTTTTGGAAATCATAAGTATTCACCATTTGTATGGAAAAATTTCAAAATGCAGTTTTTGGATCCAAGAAGTGATGTTCTCAGGGAACATGATTTCTAAGCATGGCATATCGGTTTATCCTGAGAAGGTGAATGATGTTTTTTCAAGGGAAGATCCACATAAAGTCTTTGAGATTCAAAGATACCATGGTATTGATGGATAATACTGAAGGTTCATAAAGTATTTATCCATGTTGGAATCACCTTTGACTACTCTTACTAGGAAAGGTGAAAAATTCACATGGGATGAAAAGTGTTAGTATTCTTTTGATGAGTTGAAAAGAATCATGAAATCATATCTTATCCTGATTGTAAGTAAGTCCAATAAGGGGTATGCAGTTTTCTATTGTTATTCTAGTGCTAGTTTAGGTTGTGTGCATATGTTTGATGATCATGTTGTGGCTTACATATCTCATTAGATTCAAACACGAGAATAATTACCCAACTCACAATTTAGAGATTTCCATGGTTATGCATGCACTTAATTCTTGGAATAACTATCTCTTTGCGGATTGGTTCACAATATTTTTTGAACATAATATTATGAGATATATATTTTCTCATAAATAATTGAATATTAGATAGTGGTGGTGGGTGAAATAACTTTAGATGTTTTACTTCAACTTAACCTACATCCTATGGAAGGGTAATGTCTTTTCAGATGCTCTAAGAAGGAAAGTACCATTACATTATATTTTAGAATTGAAGGAAGAGTGGAACCTTATAATACTCTTAACAATGTTGTATATGGATTCTCATTAGGATGTTTCAGGTATGGTTTTGACCAGTGTTCAATTATCATCATCTCTCATTGAGTCTATTCTGCTGAGTTACCAGCAAGATGATGGGTTCAAATGAATTTGGGAAACCCTATATGGTGGGGAAACTATTTATGGATGATCTATATCCTCTATGGTATTTTAAATTTTGGGGATCCAATTTTCATCCCAGCATCTATGAGGAGCTCAGTTTTATTCAATTGTCATGATTCTTTATGGTCCATTCATCCAGGTGCTACAAATACGTGTTATTACATGAGATAAAAATTCTGGTGACTAGGTATGAAGCATGAAATTATGGATCGTATGTTACACTGTTAAACCTCCCAATAGATAAAGGAAGAGAATATGAAACCTTATGGTTTATTTCAGCCTCTTTCGGTGCCAGTTTAGAAATGAGTTAAGGTATCCATATACTTTTTAGATGGATTACCAGGGTCTCCCTTAGGGAGGAATGATATTTAGGAGGTGATTGATCATTGGAGAATGTTATCTAACTTCATTATGATCAGGGAAGCCACTAAATTTAATGATCTATGTAAGATATAAGTGTCGAATACTGTGACGTTACATGGGGTTACTTTTACCATTGTTTCAAATAGGGATCCTAAGTTTACTTTGATGTTCTGGAGCAGTCTCCAAGAGGTGATGAAGACTCAGGTTAGGTTGAGTATGACTTACCATCCACAAGAATTTGGTTAGATGAAGTGTACTATTAAAATTCTACAGGATATTCCCCATGACCATTTCATAGATTTTAGTGGATCTTAGGATATTCATACGAACTGATTGAGTTTTCTTATAAAATTTTTTATTGATATTTTATTAGAATAGATACTTAATAAAATTTTTATGGTCTCCCATGATGGTTACCTTTTTATTGGGAAGATGTGGGTGAAGCTTCTTTAGTTGTACCATGTTTGTTTTAGGTTATGTCAATGAGGATTTAGAAGATACGTTAGAGTCTAGTTTTTGTTCAGAGTCGAAAAAATCATTTACAGATTTGTGGAATCATCCTTTGGAGTTTTCCATAGGTGATTGGGTCTCTAGAAAGTTTCTCCTTGGTCGGGTCACTATCATCTTTGAAAAAGGGGAAGTTGGCTCTAAGATATGTTGGACTGTTTGAGGTCAGTGAGCAATTTGGGTATGTTGATTATCGGTTGCATTTCTAATTTAGTTGATAGACATTCATGCTATTTTCTACATAGCATAGCTCAGGAAATACCATCTTGATCCCTCTAACATTATTTTTTGGGAATATATCTAGTTATATCCATATGTTTGTATTATGGAGAAGAAAATGGATATCGTGGATGATCAGGTGAAATTCATGCGTGAGAAGTTTATTCTGTTGGTATACATGTTTTAGAAAAACAAATCATATTCTCATCAGACTTGGGATCATGATTCATTGATGATGGAGTAGTGACCTCACCTCTTTTCCGAACATCATTATTTTACATGACTTCCTGAGGGTAGATTTTCTTATGGTGGGGAGTTTGTAGCATCTCATTACCCACTCTTAGGTATTACTCTTATCTTTCCTATTACCCTTTATTTGGGTGTGTTTTGGGACTGCCAAGGATGAATAAAATTTTCTAAGGAAAATGACCTAAAGTTCAGGGATGTATGTCTGTTTAAATTAATGGAACTTGAGTATAAATGTGTTAATGACTTTGAGGGGTTATCCTTGAGTTTAGAGAACATCTAGGGTGGTTTGGAGGTTTCTTCTAAAAATTATAATTTCTTCAGTATTCAGGAGGAATACATGATATGTAATGGGATTACATGCAATTCAATTTTTCTAGTCAGAAGAAGTGATCTTGGTATATAATGTGAAATAAGATAAACTGTTTAAAGATTACACGCTGTGTAATGTTAAAAAAATAATTTTTTTTGATAAATAAGTGATGTGTTTTTTGGAATACTTGAGTTGAAATGATTACATGTTATGTAATGGGATTACATGCCTTGTATGTCTCACACTTTTTTATTTTAGGATTCTATATGGAGGATTTATATTTCATTTATATGCAGCCACTGTTTCTCTCTACCTGGGATCTATCCCATATGATTTTGGATACCTATACTACTTTCGAATCATTTGGTTTAGTGATTGATCGTCATTATTGTTGTAGTGAATTTCTCCGGGCGAGTAATCATTTTTATTTCCTCATTGATTTGGAATGTGGTAACACTACTACATTGTTTTTATAAATTCATTGATTTGGGTGATGATCTTATTGATTCCTTCTAGATGTGTTGTGTAATCTTGTTTTAGAGGTCGATCCTCTATTGGTTACGGTACAAAGGGTACACATTCTTTGAGGTATGGTTTGTTTATTCTTCTTCACCAACCCTTTTTATAAATTAAATTTATTTTAATATGTGTGGATTAATTCTAGGGACCCCATTTTCATCATTTTGTTCATTCTTATTGGTGGATCCCATTGCGTCCATGTTTGAACTGAGTTTTAGGTTGATGGTTCCATCTCAAGACTATGTTGGATAAATTACATTGCCCTAATTTTTATAAATTGTTTTATAAATGAAACAACATGATTTATTGAAAAATTTGTGTGTTTGGAAATTCTTTTTTGATAAAATCAGGATTTTTCATTATTTTGGTAAAATGGACAGTTATTTTCAATACATTGTGAAATGGATTTAAGAAATGGTTTTCAAATAGTTATTTTGATGAATTGGCTTTAAAAATAGGGCATATGGGAAGCCTTGGGTACTTAGGTGGATGGTGTAGTACCATGACTCATCTATTGATATTATGGGGGGGGGGGTCATTCATGGGGTTTTTCTTTACTCTCTAGCCTGTTTTTCTAAGGACTTGATAGAAAATATTAGTAGTTTCACTTTCTAGTGTATACCTATATTACCTAGATTCGATGCATATGTTCAGGGGATTGATGTATGCACGATTGTATATATTGAGGGTATGAGTTTCCTAGCTATCTTGACCTAGTGTGATCCTTGGTGTGATGTTACCCATGATTTTGGATGGTACTATTTTAGTTATATTTCCATGGATTTTATATGAGATGTGATGCATTATTTGTTTTTATTTGACTAATATGATTTGATATATGAACATGTAATTCTTTGAAACTGTTTTACCTGGATTATTTAGTAAATATAGAAAAAGGAAAAATTAAATGTTTTTCCTTGATTTTAATATAAAAACTATAAACTATTTATCTTCCTTATACACTTTAAAATTTAGCACGTTCATATTATTGTATAGAGACTTGTTTTGGAACACCTGTTGTGATCTTACTGAGCCTATTAGATCACAACCTACACAACCCTTAAACAGTACGTAGACCTTTGTATGTGTTTTGATTTAGAGAACATCAAGGTACCCGAGTGAGGTGTCAAGGTTTTCTATCAGCTGAGTTTGGGAAGCTGGCGATGATATAGTGGGAGTTTTCTCACACTATCGATGGAGTAGTCAGTTTTCAATTTTTGGGTAGTCCTTTGTTGTTGAACTTATACTTGGGATGCTATGACTTCTTTTGAGTTGTATTGTTTATGCTATCTTCTTAAAATTATGGATTATATTTATTTCTTATACTACTTCTATCTTTTATATATATGTTCCATGTCCTTGCTTCAGGTTGGGTGAAATCGTTCCCTCGGGTTGTTTTTTGATGACCGAGCATTAGTCTCCAACCCATGGGGATTGGGAAATACCTTTGGGTATGAGGTAATTTAGGTAGGGTACTAGTTTGATAGGTTATCTAGGTCATGTTCATCATATTTTCTCCACCTTAACTTATTAACATAATAATAACTTTGAGGTGTACTTATTTATCTCTATATCTATGTTTTCCACCAGAATTTCTTTCAAATATCTCAGTACATATTATTAATTTCTATATGTATAGATAAATATGATCTATATGAATTATCTAGTGGATCCTTCTTTTATATTAGATAATTATGGAATACTATGCCTTATTCTAACCCAAATTACTATATGTTTTTTTTATATTTAAATCATGTAGCTTATCATACTTTTTTTCTCACCTTATTTTGACTTTATATATCATATATTTATGCCTCATTAATTTTCTCTTAGATAGATTTTTGGATAATCACTAGTTAAAGGTAGAAAATATTCCCTACCATGATTATTTACAAATCTATCCTTTATATATCCATGGAGATAGGTTCTTTATAAATCCTCATCATGGATATTAGTAGGTTTCTTTCTACTATGAGTGTTAATCAACTTATTCTCTTTTCTAAGATAGTACTCTATTGATAAATCATAATTCTTTATTGAAACCAATTATCATTATTGATGCATGACTAAATCCTTCGATGTGAATATATATGTTAACATCTTGTGATTAGTATATATTTCACACTTTTCTCTATAGAGAAAATTCCTTTGAAATACTAAATTTAAATGTCACAGTTATTATATTTGAGTCATGTTTTGGGTATTTTTTCACATATCTTCAATTTTCTTAAGTTATAGGATATAAATTTATAATTTTTCATGAGTAATCAACCCAATAATTTCTTTGAATCATCACAACATATTATAGACCCATCTCCACTTGAGGGAAATATGAGTATAGGTGGATTGATTAACCTAATATTGATATCCTTAAATCATTCTTTTCATTCCTTCATCTAATCTCACTTTACTCCATTTTATGATAAATTAATTAGAAGGTTATTAAATCATGATAAATTTTTTATAAAGTGTTGATAATACCCATACAATCTTATAAAACTACTAATCTATGTGATACCATTCAATTTGGGCCATTCCTAAATTTCCTTTGTCTTTGAGGTATCTATATATATTCCTTCTCTTGTAATATCATACCCTAATAACGTGAAATTCTAAACAGAAAATTAACACTTTCTAAACTAATCGTGAAATTTAAACTTCCTTAAATCCTTCAACACAATACTAATATACCCATCATGTTCACCATTACTCTTATATTATATGATAACATCATCAATAAAAACTACTAAATATTTTTTATCGTGGTCACTAAATCCTCTATTTATCATGTCCATAAATATTTTAAGGGCCTTTGTAAGTATAACTGGGATCATGATGAATTAATAGTGTTTATATATTTTCTAGAGGGATATATTTTGAATATATTCTCTATTCACCTTCAGTAGAAGATATCTAAATTGAAGATCTACTTTTTATGAGTAATAATCTCCTTAAAGTGTATTAGTAAATTAATAAATCAATGTCAGTAGAAACTTGTTCTTTATAGTGATCTTGTAAATATATCGATAATTTATGAAAGACAACATTAACCCATAAATATTTTAATTAAGGGAATTTATTCACCCTAAGGTGATGCACTATGGAATATGAACCTTTTGTCTAAATGATCTTTTAGTTTCTTCTTTAACTGCCCCAGTTATATCAGGGCCATCCTATAAGGTCCCTTGGATATATGTGTTGTACCAAGTATAAGTTTTATTGACATAACTAAATCATAATTTAGGGCAATAGAAAAAATTCATCGAGCAATACATAATTTTATTTTCTAGTAATTGGAATATCTTTATGGTTGATTATTTTTTTCTCAAGCATTTACGAAATATTTATTTCTTTATTAGGTATCAATACCTATTCCTTTAAAGGAATTTTAATGAAAATTTAGAATAATAATTATATTTTATTGTAGCATGGTATGGTTTTGGATATGTAAATAGATCTCATTTTCCTATAAGTTTATGTGAGATCTATATAATGGGAGATAATCTATGCTCGTTATAAAATCAAATTTCACCAAAGGAAAATTATGATATTCACTAGAAGAATATTTCCCCATACGCTAACTAGGAA
Organism: Viscum album; assembly: GCA_963277665.1. Classification (NCBI taxonomy): domain Eukaryota; kingdom Viridiplantae; phylum Streptophyta; class Magnoliopsida; order Santalales; family Viscaceae; genus Viscum; species Viscum album. The sequence goes on from OY728137.1 coordinate 1,658,054,234, forward strand.
AGAGTCCAACACTTGGATTGTGGAAATTTCACAACTAGGTGTTTTCTAAGATATATTTAATTCATGGTATCAATGTGGTGATTTAATAGTTATAAAAATATTGAAGGATATAAAGGAATCTGTATAACTCAAATCAAACAAATTATTCATCATTATTGAGTGAATAATAAGTGTATCTTACACCATATTATTTTTTTGCTCCAAATCAGTGGTTCTTATGGACTAATATTTTCCTTTATCCATTTAATTAGGTGGTTTTTTATGTTTATTACCCTCTAAGACCATTGTTTTGGTACGCTAGCATTTATAGTTCCCAATTTCATTACAATAGTTGAATTGGGCCTTAAGTGGTTTATTAGGCAGTGTCTTACTTTACTCTATAATATTGGATGGATTTTTCATGTCCCTTAAATTTTCAAGATGTTGATGACCTTATTTTCTACACTTAAAAGTATTTTATAATTCTATTAAGGTTATTTATAGGGTTATGTTTCCACATATTTTAAATGTGGGCAGTTATATCTTCATGAAACCTTTATCATTTTATCATCCATATTGAAACCCCATCCTCTATTTCTTATCTACATGTGCATGTGACTATTATTTATACTCTATATCAATATTAAGATCAAGTTGGACCACTTATTCATAACTTTAAAAGTCTTGTATTGGTAGATATTTTTAGATAAAATATTTTAATGCACTAAATAATCTATCTATTTTTTATCATGGTTTATAAAAAAACCAAAGGAATACCATTAAATCCTAATGAAATTTTCCTCATATATCATAATATATTCATTCTTATTTTTCATTAGATCAAGAGATTCTCTTTTCATATTGGTAGAAATAGTTCAAGGAAAAAAATTGTTAACAAATATTTTCTTGAACTCATCCCACTCTATTAATTTATCTTTATCCTCCAATTTTTTACTCATGATCAATATACAATATTTATTAGATTCCCCTTAAAACTTTATAGGACTAGAGTAACTTTATATTACTTAAAACAATGAATCATGAAAAATATGTTTTTCTTGGAGTTGACCCATTGTTTTCAATAATCAGATTAGAAGATCCACTAAATGAAGTCGATATTTTTCATATGAATGATTAAATGGATAATTTATTTCATTAGGTTCAAGTTAGACATTACACATGGTTTAGGATACTATAACCTAAGAAAATAGGTTATGTACTTTCATGAGGCTTTGAAATCCGTATCTCATTAATTTTATAATGAATCACATGGGTTGTTGTCTTGGTTTCTCGTAGTTCTCATCATTTTCTAAAATAAAAAATTCTAGGATAAAACAGAAGTAAATAAATCATGGATAAATAATTTATTAATTTAGGTAAATTAATTCTATAATCGTAGATTATGGTATCCCTAAGTTTAACCGAGGATTCAATTTACTAGCCTAATTTAAAAATGAATTAAAAATTTATCTAATATCAACTATAGTGACCCACATATCACATACATGATCATTACATCATTTCTAGGATAAACAAACATAATAACACAACTCTCAAAATCAATTGGTTTAGTGTATTTTGAAATTTGGGTTCATAAAATATGAATACATATAAAATTTTAAATATTATATAAATCATTTTTCATAGTCCTTATAAAGGATTTTATAATATCCTTAGTACATTTAATCACATATGGACATAAATCAAATAAAGGGTGAGAAAAAAGAACTTTAAGGGGGGGAATAATTAGGAGGAATATGAAACATGAATCAATACGAGTATATGGGTGAGTATAATTATCATAATCATATAATAAGCATAGGATCATATTCTTAATAACCATATGGATAAGGCATGGAATGTGGAATATTCCTAATAATGAAACATAATAATGCTATGGTCAAAGTTAACTACATCATTCCCATACATTTAATGTTAACAAAGCTAGAATCATGTTCATATATAACACATGTACATAAAACTAACAAAATCGGTGGAAATAAATATAGAATAATTTTCACACATAATAATGAAAACATATATATAGATTTATCTAATTTATTGAAGATTTATACAATTCTAGGTCCACCCATCACATCATAATATACTAATAATCATGCATACCACATGGAAATGAAGAATATATAAACCATAAACTAGAAATAAAACCCATGAGAAATGAATGGGTTTCATAATAATTTCATGAATCATATTATGGTGAGTAAACTTGGAGTTTCTGTCACGAACCTTCTCAGTGGGGCCCGCGCCGTGACTCCCCAAGCCCGCCTCCAATAGGCCATGGGCTAGTGACTAGCACAGAGTAGGCATATTACTAACATGGGAGGCATTGCCTAATAACCTATACACATGAACACATCTCCAAGCCCACAAATGCTAAAATGTAAAAAACCACTAAGGAACAAAAATGCATGTATACAACATAACACAACCAACAGAGTACGAAGAAAAGTAAAGTACTGAAAGTAAACTGGGCCAGAATACAAGCCCACCAAAAAACATGAGTCAGAAAACTGCCATGTCCAAGTTGTAAACACAAAGTCATACTGGGACTACTACTCGTAGCTGAAGGAACGCCTCGGCCTATCAGAAAGTTCGGTCCTCTCCCTGTCCGCTCTGGACTCTGTCAAAAGGCTGCTTGTCTGCACAAGACACGACACGTGCAAGTAGAGTCCATGCATGGGTGAGTATAACAATACTCAGTAGAGGACTCAGAAAAACATAAATAAATGCCCAAGGGAAAGGCACAGTCATATCTACACAGTATATGTCTACTGAACATATAATAGGAGAAGACAGTCCAAATATTCCCAAACCTCAGCCCCGTGGTCTAGAAACAAGTCACACAACCCCATAACCACCAGGGATTCAGTCTAAAGATTCCACGAAGCACTCGTTCTGTGAGAACACACTCCATGTATCTGATGGCTCTGATGATGTCCGTCTGGGAAGTACTGTTCATCGGGAAACATCACGAGAGGTAGATAAACTCATTATGAGAGACACACTTCTGAGTGGGAAGATCGCGATAGATAAATACACTCATTATGGGAGACACACTCCTGAGTGGGAAAGATCACAATACACATATGAGGATCACTGCCAGGGCCATGGAAGATATCGTGACTCATCTAGATTCACCAGCTAGGTAGAGGATCATCACCCAGTAGAGTTGGTCACGTCAATGCCTGACTCTACCTAGGGTCAAGAAAGGATAGAGGATCTCGCTCCGGGCCTCTCAGAGGGATGCCGACTCTATCATAGAAAGTCTTACTGAAGGGATCATAATCCTATAGAAGGAAATTATGCCTGGACTTCAGGAGAATGAGAATAAGGGGCACTAACCCAAATAAAACATGTCCAAGATACAGAGGACAAGAGGACCATTCCATTTTACAAAAAGTACACAGAGTGTATAAAAGTTACATGTTGTGTCGTCTGACCCTGGGTACTGCTCGGGTACAATGGCCTGTGTCGTAAGGCTGGTCATGTAGAAAAATTGAGTACACGACATGTAGTATAGTGTACATGCCATGTGTGAGTGAATGGGGTCGGCTTCGTGTACGCTGGCCTTGTGCCCGTACATGGCCTCAACCCATGTGTACCAACCCGTGTATTCGGTACATGGGGTGACCTATATTACTGGCCTCGCCGGGCCGTGATGTGGATTACATGGTCGTGTACTCCATCCTATGTCCATGTATCCCCTGGAAACATGCCGAGTCCCGTGTAGTTTCTTCTGCTATGCCACGTAGGGTCCACACACCGTGTTCCGAAGCCGTGTAGTCCTTCCCGTGTCTGTGTATTTCCTAGAATACATGCTGAGCATCGGGGAAGGTCCAACACACCGTGTGACCGGGGTCATACACCGTGTGATACCCATTTGACTCCCAAAACCCTAGACGCCACTGAACCAGTCCACACGACATGTTCTTCGGGAGTATACGTCGTGTATTCTGGAAATTTACAGAATCACAGACTTCCTCTATCGTGCCTTTCGAGCTACCCTGTTCATCAATCCGGCTGTTCGATCACCATGATACTCACAGGTTTTTGTCACCTCAACACCATGAAGCTGATTTCGTTGTTCTCGGGCCTCCGATAATTCCTGAAAACACGTAACGATCCACCCGCATGAAGAACAATCAGAGAATGGTCTTTCCCGATCCGATCCGATTCATCATCTGTTATCATCTTCGCACCTCCTGTAGGTCATTCTGACGTAAGATCTTTAATTTGGGACCATTTTATTTCAAGAAAGGTTCACAACGATCCATTTTTCATCACTTCACGAAGAACACGAAGAATGCACGAAGAGAAAGGGGGAAGAAATCCAATAAGAAAAATTGAGGAACAAACTTCCACTGTCATTCGTCACAGTGTTGATCCACTCCTGTTAGTAGGATCAAACAAATAAAAAATCAACAACAACAACTTAACATGAATTAATTCCCCAAATTCAACCTAATAAAACCCTCCAGCAAGAACATACAAATCCACAGATCAAGTTGTTCGTGGTAGATCCACGTTCGTCATTTAAATATAAAATGGGGAGAACAATTTAATTAACAAACCCCTAACTCAAAAAGGAATCGATCACTGATGAAGAGGATGTGCCTCTATCATTGTCGATATCCTTCAACTCATTGGCGCATCGATTCTCATCTTTGATTCATCGTTGCTCGTTGCCAAGAGTTTTCTCTAAGGCTCCACAGATTCTCCAGAGTTTTCACTCAATTTTCTGTCAACAACCATCGTTAGATTAACCAATTAAAAAGGGGAAGTGTGTTTGGAATTCCATCATGTTGCGGAATTAATGAGTCAAGTTGCTATTTCTGATTCATTATGACATGAAATTAATTATTAAAAAAAACTACCCCGTCTTTGCACTGCAATGAAAGTTTCCAAATAAAAATAAAACAAACTTTTCCATTTATTTTATTTTATTTTACTGAAAATGTCTGAAAATTAAATTTTTCCCTCAAACCACACCAATCGAGGTTAGACCCATTCTTATTTAAAGTCATCATCCCAGACACAACAGTTCCCTCAGATTTTTAATCCAGGAATCCGTTTGTAAACTACCATAACCACACACAAGTGCCGACTCACTTAAGTTAAAAAAAGTTTTGAACCGCCATTCTAGAATCATTGGGACTCGGAATGATGTGCTGTCTCTATGCCTGGTCTCATAATAATTCCATATAATATTTAAAAATAATACATGGAAAATCTGAGACATTACATTCTCCCCACCTTGGGGCTTGCATCCCCGAAAAGCCAAAATAAGACTACTCAAAAATATGTGGGTACTAAGAATAGATTTGAGCCTCCCACTCCCACGTGCTCTCCTGAAGATTATCATGCTACCACCAAATGTGCACCAAGGGAATATATCTCCCACAAAGGATCCTCTCCTGCTGATCCTCAATCTTCACCAGGTACTCAGCAAAGGTTACTCCATCCTTGTTGTCCATCTCGCCCCAGTCGATGATGTGAGATTGGTCATGCACGTACCTCCTCAGCTGAAACATGTGGAAGAAATCATGTACCTAATTCCACTATGGAGGTAGATCTAGGAGGTACCCCACCTTTCCAACTCTACATAGTATCTGGAAAGGTTTGATGAACCTCAGAGTTAGCTTGTCACCTCGGCCAAATCTCTGCAACCCTCGTCGAGGTGAGACCTGAAGAAAGACGTGGTCTCCCTCCTCAAAATCTAGGGGTCTCCATCGCCTATCATCGTAAGACTTATTCTAGCTCTGTGTAGTCTTCATCTACTCCTGGATGATTTTCACCTTCTCAGTGGTAGCTCATACCAACTCTGGACCCATGAGTGCTGACTCTCCGAGGTCAGTCCAGCAAAGTGGTGACCGGCATGGCCTCCCATATATAGCCTCGAAAAATGCCATACCAATGGTGGAGTGGAATATATTATTTTATGAAAACTCCACCATTGGTTGGTGGTCCTCCCAACTACGACCAAAGTCAAAGATACAGGCCCACAACATAACCTCCAGAACATGAATGGTCCTCTCTGTCTGACCATCAGTCTGGGGATGGAATGCTGTGCTCAAGCGTAGTTGAGTCCCAAAGGCCTATTATAATCCCATCCACAACTGGGATGTAAAGTGGCCATCTTGGTCTGAGACTATCATCTAAGGGATTCGATGAAGACAAACTATCTTCTGTACATAGAGACGTCCTAAGATCTCTATGAAACTCTGCTCCCTGATAGCTTGGAAGTGGTCCGACTTGGTGAGTCAGTCAACGATCACCCAAATAGAATCATGACCCTTGGATGTTCATGGTAATTTTGTCACAATTCCATCAATATTCCATCCCACTTACACTCTAGAACTTCCAGGGGTGAGCTAATATCGTTGGAACCTGGTGGTCAGCCTTCACCTGCTGGCATGTGAGGCATAGGGAAACAAACTCTGCTACTACCATCTTCATTCCTGACCACAAGAACTGTCGTCGTAGATCCTAGTACATCTTTGCCACTCCAGGATGTACTTCCAATGGGTATGTATGAAACTCCCTCAGGACCTCCTCCTGCAATGATACTTGTACAATAGTTCCTCCTCTAAAAAGAAGTACGTGCTCCCCACCTTGCGAATATCCATCTGGACCATGTCCTGTGGATAAATGAGCACGTAAAGCCTCATAGTCGACATCCCCAAGATGTGCTTCCCTAAATCATTATAAGAGTGTAGGGGTGACATCCATCGACTGCAGGTAAGCTACATCCTCTCCATCCATGAAGGATAACTGCAACGTGGCTAACTGCTCTGTCACCTCACTCAACAGCTACGAGCTTGACCTTCTACTAAGAGAATCCACCAGCTTTTCCCCCTTACTAAGAGTATAGATGATCTCGAAATCATTATACTTTAGGAAATATATCTAACTACACTGCCTCAGATTCAGATCCTTCTATGATAAGATGTACTTGAGGGTCTTGTGGTCAGAGTAGACAATGAACCACTCTCTCATAAGGTAGTGTCGCCACATATTCAATGTGAAGACTACCACAGCCAACTCGAGATCATGGGTCGCATTGTTCTGCTCATGTGGACTAAGATGGTACAAACCATAATCAATCACTTCTTGCCTCTACATCAAGACATATCCAAGCCTGATCCCTGATGTGTCATAGAAAACTATGTACTCGACACCCTCCTCCGGCAATCTCAAGATTGGGGCGCTCGTCAAACTCTGTCTCAACTGCTTGAAATCCTGCTGACACTTCTCTGTCAAAAAGAAGGGTTTCCCCTTCCCAGTTAAGGCTGTCATCGGTGCTGATATTCAAGAGAAATTATGAATGAACCTCTGGTAATATCCTGCTAACCCAAGAAAGTTTCGCACCTCCGTCACGCTCTGAGGTGGATCCCATGCTAACAGGGCCTCTACCTTGGCTAGGTCCATATCTACTCCATCTACTGAGATGACATGTCCCAGAAAGTGGACTTGCTGAATACAAAACTGACACTTAGAGAGCTTCCCATAAAGCTGGTGCTCCCAAAGTACATCTAGAACCATCCATAGGTGTATCATGTGATCCTCCTCTGACACCAAGTACACGAGGATGTCGTTGATGAAGACCACTACGAACCGGTCCAAGTACAACTAGAATATTCGGTTCATCAGTCCCATGATCACCGCGGGACGTTTTTCATGCCGAAAGGCATCACTATGTACTAATAGTGACCATAGAGGCTTCTGAAATCCATCTTCGGTATATACTCATCCTGTACTCGTAACTGGTGATAACCTGATCGAAGGTCAACCTTCAAGAACCATTGTGACCCTCTTAGCTGATCGAATAGGTCATCAATTATCAGTAGTGGATACTTGTTCTTCACTGTTACCTGATTCAGAAACCGGTAAACCATGAACAACCTCAAACTTTCATTTTCCTTCTTGGAAAACTAGACTGGGGCTTCCCAGGGTGAAACGCAGTGTCATACGAAACCCTTACTTTGTAAATCCTCCAACTGCACCCCCAGCTCACAAATCTCTGCAAGAGACATCCAATATGCTGGTGAAAAAATCAGTGTCATCCCAGGGTGTAAGTCGATGCAGAAGTCGATTTCCCGGTGGGGAGGTAATCCTGGAACATCTTTGGGAAAGACGTCCTCGTACTCCACCACTACTGCTGGGAACTGAGAGCTCACAACATCTACTAATCTGAGGGTAAGGATATCCATATCATGAGTTATTAGCCGCACCCCCCGATGAATGAACCCGTTTTTTGATGCCTGGGTCTCCTTTTCTCCGAAAAAGGAAATCCTCGTCCCATCACGACAGACACACCACACTATTTGCCTAAAACAGTCAATCTGGGCATGGACCAAGGATAACCAATCCATACTGATAATGATGTCATAAGGCCTAGACGCTACCACCAAGAGGTTCTAACCGAAACTCTCACCTTTAAGGGTAAGATAACACTGTCTGTAAATGCGTGTGATCATCGAGTCTCCTCCCGCAGGTGTCTCCAAGTGTAAGGATCGAGTCAATGGTTCTACTGGAATCTGAAGGTTTTTCAAAATACATGTGGTGATGAAGGAATTACTGAAACCTGTGTTTATTAGTATGGAAGCTAAGGTAGAGAAGACACAGATCATACCTCATATCATCCCTAGATCCCTGGGGTCGTACGCCTCGACCACATGCAGCTATCCCTGCCCCTGTCCCCCATCTCCCTAAGCCTGGTGCGGACCTCCTAGGGGTGGTGGTGAAAGTAAGTTGAAGCATATTCCACCACCTACAGCCCTCCCTGCTCCTCTTCCATGTCCACCGCCTGGCAGGTCTATCTTCTCCACTCTCTGCCTCTGCCTCGGTGGTCTATCCACCGCTTTTCTATTAGTAGCTCGATGGGTCAAACAATCTCTAGCGAGATGTCCCCTACCGTTGCATGCGTAACACCGCTTCTCCCAAGGATGACTAGATCCAGCCTAAGAGCTCTGGATTGTCGATCCCTTATCTTGGGTCCTCCTTTGGAATCTGTCACATCCTGATCCCTACGTCTGATGTCAGCTCCCTGATGCCGAGGTCTCCTGACTTATCCGTCTGCTGCTGACTGTCATTGGCTGTCTCTGCTCCGTCAAGAAGCTCTCGATAACCAAGGCCCACTTGAGCACTCCAGTATAAGTCAAAAGGCATAGAGGCACGGAACTTTCTTGGATTTATCATTTAAGACCTCACTCAAAGGTCCAAGCTCTAAAGTACTGATCCCTAACCATATTCATCAAGTACCGAGCGAGGTTGGTGAACCTCGATGAATAGTCAGCTACCGTCAAACTACCCTGATGGAGCTGAAAAAGATTCTGGATGCACACATCTCTCAGCGTAATCAGAGATAAATCCACCCTAAAGAGTCGATCAATCTCTATCCACAATAGAGTCTCCTCGTCACAAGTCTGTGAGGTCAGACTCCACCATCGTCCTATCAAACCCTGAAGAAGGCTTTCTCTTAGGATCACCATCTGGTCTGCTGGTGTCCTCACTAGACAAAAAACTCTAGTCACTGCCTCAAGCCAGTCCTTAGCCACCTAAGGGTTAGGCTCACCTCGGAACCTGAGGGGTATCTATCTCTAGAACTCATGAAGCGCGCTCAGCCTGCGCTCCTCATCATTCGGTACTGTAAGTACCACAGGCTGCTCCACTGGTTGTGGCATAGCAGGTGAACCACCTAGTGGCAATGCCTGGGGAACTAGTCCTTGTATTGAATCCTCATCACTGAGGGGGTCATCCTCATGATCGTGCTGCTGAATCCTAGCCGGTATGAATTGTGGAGGCATCCTATAAAGAAACAATATGCACCATGAGTATATCTGGATAGCTGACTCAAAGGATATGGATAACACAACCCATTCCTATATGATGCATGTACCTTTCTTTTATTTCCCTGAAACCTGTGTTTTCATGTACCGAGTCGAAATGAAGGTTATCAGAGTCCTGGTTTATGGATACGTTGGCCACCACACCAACACTGGAGTCTCTGGCCTATAAGCCGAGCTCGAAACACTTAACACTGTTTCCCAAATCCAACCTCATAGACTCTTGGTCCTAGGGTTGAACCGATCACCTATGATACCAATCTGTCACGACCCATCCCAGTGGGGCCCATACCGTGACTCCCCAAGCCTACCTCCAATAGGCCAGGGGATGGTGACTAGCACCGAGTAGGCATATTACTAACAATAGAGGCATTGCCTAAGAACCTGTACACACACACACATCTCCAAGCCCACAAATGATGAAATGTAAAAAAGAACTAAGGAACAAAAATGCATAGATACAACTAAACCCAACCAAAATAGTACAACATAAAGTAAAGTACTGAAAGTAAACTGGGCCAAAATACAAGCCCAATAAAAAACAAGAGTCTAAAAATTGCAAGGTCCAGCCTATAAACACAAAGAGGTACTAGGACTACTGCTCGTAGCTGAAGGAATGACTCGGCCTGTCAGAAAGCTTGGTCCTGTCCCAGTCTGCCCTAGACTCTATCAAAAGGCTTCTCGTCTTTACAAGACACAACATATGCGGGCAGAGCCCATGCAGGGGTGAGTATAACAATACTGAGTAGAGGACCACAAAAAACACAAAGCAATACACAAATTAAAGGCACAATCAACTCTACAAAGTATATGTCTACTGAACATATAATAGGATAACATAATACAGATATACCCAAAACTCATAACCATGGTCTAGAAACAAGTCACAAAACCGTATACCCCTGCTAGAGATTCAGTCTGAAGATTCCACAAAGCACTCGTTCTGGGAGAACACACTCTATGAGTCCGATGGCTCTGATGATGTCCATCTGAGAAGTACTATTTGTTGGGAAACATCACAAGAGGTAGATACACTCATTACAAGAGACACACTCATGAGTGGGAAGATCACGATAGATAGATACACTCATTACGGGAGACACACTCCTGAGTGGGAAAAATCACGATACACAGAAGAGGATCACTGACAGGGCCATGAAAGATACCGCGACTCATCCGGATTTACCAGCTTGGTAGAGGATCAATGCCCATTAGAGTTGGTCACATTGATGCCTGACTCTACCTAGGGTCATGAAAGGATAGAGGATCTCGCTCTGGGGCTCTCAGAGGGATGATGACTCTATCACATAAAGTCATTCTGAAGGGATCATACTTCTGTAGAAGGAAATGATTCCTGACCTTCAAAAGAATGAGAAGAATGGGAACTAACCCAAAGGAAATATGTCCAAGTTACGGAGGACAAGAGGACCATGCCATTTTCCAAAAATTACACAGCGTGTAGAAAAGTTACACACCGTGTCGTCTGACCCCGGGTACTACCCGTGTACAAAGGCTCATGTCATAAGGCTAGTCCTATAGAAAAAGTGAGTACACAGCGTGTAGTATGGTGTACATACCGTGTCCGAGTGACTGGGGTTGGCTTCGTGTATGCTGTCCATGTGCTCGTATACGGCCTCAACCCATGTGTACCAACCCGTGTATTCAGTACACGGGGTGACTTGCGTTACTGGCCTTGCCTAGCTGTGTGGTGGAGTAAATGGTCGTGTACTCCATCCCGTGTCCATGTATCCCCTGGACACACGCGGAGTCCCACGTAGTTTCTTCTTCCATGCTGCGTAGGGTCCAAACACTATGTTCTGAAGTCGTGTAGTCCCTCCCGTGTCCATGTATTTTTTAGAATACACGCCGAGCTTCGAGGAAGGTCCAACATGCCATGTGATCGGGGTCACATGCTGTGTGATACCCTTCTGACTCCCGAAACCCTAGCCACAACTGAACCGGTCCACATGGTGTGTTCTTCAGGAGTACACGCTGTGTATTCTGGAAATGTCCAGAACCACGGACTTCCACCATCGCGCCTTCCGAGCTATCCCGTTCATCGATCTGGTCATCTGATCTCCATGAAACTCATGGTTTTTGGTTGCCCCGACTCCATGAAGTTGATTCCGTTGTTTTCAGGCCTCTGATCAGTCTCGAAAACATGTAACGATCCACCCGAATGAAGAACACTTGAATAACAGTCTTTCCTGATCCAGTCTTATTAATCGTATGCTATTGTCATCACACCTCCATTAGTTCGTTAAGATTTTAGATCATTAATTTGGGATCGTTGCATTACAAGACGGGTGTGCAACGATCCGTTGTTCATCGCCCCACGAAGAATGCGAAGAACGCACAAAGAGAAAGGGGGAAGAAATACAATAAGAAAAATTGAGGAACGAACCTCCACCATCATTAGTCACGACGTTGATCCTCTCCCGTTCGAAGGATCCAATGGAGAAGAAATAAACAACAACAACTTAACATGAATTAATTTCCTGAAGTCAACCCAATAAATCCCTCCCCCAAGAATGTACGAATCCGCGGATCAACTTGTTCTTGGTTGATCTGCATTCATCGCTTAAATCAAAAATTTGGAGAAGGAATTTAATTAACCCCTACCTCAAAAAGGGATCGATCGCTGATGAAGAGGTCATGCCACCGTCATCGTCGAGATCCTTTAACTCATTGGCGCAGTGATTATCAGCTTTGATTCTTCGTCGCTCATCGCCGAGAGTTTTCTCCAAGGCTCCACGGATTCTCTAAAGTTTTCACTCAATTTTCCGTCAATGACCATCATTCGATTAACCCATTAAAAAAGGGAATCATGTTTGGAATTCCATCAGTTAGTGTAATTAATGAGTCAAGTTTCTATTTTTGAGTCATTATGACATGAAATTAATTATTAAAAGAAATTTCCCCGTCGTTGTGATGCATTGAAAGTTTCCATATAAAAATAAAATAAACTTTGAAATTAATTTTATTTTATTTTACAGAAAATGTCCAAAGATTAACTTTTTTACTCGACCCATGCCGGTCAAGGCTAGACCCGTTCTTAGGTAAATTCGTCATCCTAGACGCCACGGTGCCCTCAAATTTTTAATCTGGGAATCTGTTTGGAAACTGCCACAACCGTACACAAGTGCTGACTCACTTAACTTAAAAAAATCCCGAACCACCATTCCAGAATCACTGGGCCTCGGAATGATGTGTCGTCTCTGCTCATGGTCTCTTAATAATTCCATATAATATTTAGAAATAATACATGGAAAATCCAAGACATTACATTTTCCCAATAGAAGAAGAGAAAAAATCATTTTGGATTTTCAAGGGTGTCATTTATACGAATAATACTTTAGTATATAAAGAAGAGAAAAATAAACATAAGAAGAATCAAGGAGAGGCTTATAGAATAAATACTAAATTAATAATCATTGAATCATAGCTAAGAATTCACCTCCATGAAATATAAACATGCGTATCTCCAGAATAATAAAATATAAATAAAATTAAAAAAATCACATAGAACATATTTTATAAGAATCATCGGGATAAAAGGAGAAAGTTGGAGTAAACCCAAAAAAGAACTATTTTAGGTTCTCAATAAATTAGGTCCTAATTTATTTAATCATATTTATTCCTCCTATTTCACAAACCAACGCAGGTTGACCATGAACTGGTCACCTGGGATGGTTCACGACATGGCCTAAGGAGCGTTCCCGATCCCCACAGGATGGAAACCAGTGTTGAGCATCAAAATTTAATCACTGGGAATGATTTGTCCGATAAAAGATAAATAAATAAACAAAAATAAAAAAACAATAAATCTAAACTCTAGTAGTGGAAAAGAAAGAAAAAAAAGGAGCTCAATATACCTCCATCTGACCCTATAGGTCAACACCCAACCAAAGGCCGACCATTCTCCAATAATGAGAAACTCATCGAAGAGAACCTAAGAAAAGGGGAACCTGCAACTGAAATGAAAAAATAGGCATGATCATTAAAATGCTCAGTAGGGTTGCCAAGATAAATCACAGAATCCAACGTATCCTTTCCTGAAACAATCCATTAATAAAAGTTTGAAATATAATTATAAAAATAGGTTTTCCATATTTTAATAAAACAATATCATTTACCCATTTTAAAAACCCAACACACAACATGTGCCATTTCTGAAACAAATAAAAATTTTGCAAACAAAAGACAAACAATGAAAACAAGGCAGTGCTAAAAGAAACAAGTGACAATATAAGCTGGAAAAACAAGTATAGCTGAAAGTAAACAAGAAAAGAAAAGACAAATCATGGGTGGTCCTAAACATCCCTAGAAGACCCCTGTACATACTCTATTTCGGAACCACCTACCAGTATATGGTGAAGCTCCTAAGTCTATAACCCACTAGCCACCCTAAACTGACCAATCTAGTAGTAAAGACCTCTTGGCCTGACAACAAATCTAGGGGGTATCAACCCATCTAATTGGGGTTGATCAGCTACTATCACCCGATCATTTAAAATATGCCTTGGAACCTATGGTGGTTATAATAATACAGTGTAAGTAGGAAGGCCCTCGCACGCGTGACTCATCTCACCGCACTTTCCTTCCTCAAACATGGACACTTCCTGTGCGTTCACCCATAAAGGGTTACCCTAGACAGGAGCTCCCCCAAATACACATTCAATCATTTCACATTAACAAAGTGTCAACTAGGCCATCACATAACATAATAATTCAAACAATCTTTTAAAACACCATAAGTTTCCCACCATACATTCACATTTTTTGAATCACATTCTTTTCAAAAATCAACACAAAACATTACATTTATAATTGAAAGTACCAAATAGGCCTTTGAGTTGACATGTCCTAAAAAACTATCAAACTATTAAACAAACACCAATTTTACATTTTCAATTTTAACAAACTTTACAATTTTTACCCACGCTAAATTATGCTTTAAGGCCAACTAGGCGAAACTTGAGGAACACCTTGAAAGCCATTTTTCAAACACACACAAAGACTCAAACTCATTCTGAAAAATAAGAACCATTTATAAAACTAATATTTCAAGACAACCCCAATTTAAGGCATCACCTTCATTTGTTGACACATCCATGTGTGTGCCAAGTGCACCCATAGATGTGCCAACATCCAGTGATACACCAAAAATCAATAAGACCCTTTATAACATTTTACATAAAACACCCATTTCATTAAGAACCATATTCAACCACCCACCATATTTAGAAAACTTAAAACCATCCCCTTAAAAATCATTAAATGTTTCCCAAAAACATTTTGACACATTTAACAACCCATACCATTTCAAAACTATACACTCTAGACCAAATTTACAGCCAAATAAAAATTTTGAAACCAACGTGAGTGCTAATAATTTCATAAGAACCCATTATCTAGATTTAAAGAAACACTTTAAATTAGAAAGAACAACCTAGGTGTCAAAATTCTAAACATTACGTATGATGATCATCAAAACTTACTTTTAATAAATTCAATCATCTAGAAAACACCACAACATACTAATTTTTTTTTCACTATGGAGGTGTGAATCATATTTAAAAAAATTTTAGAACAAGATTTGGAACCAAAATAAACAAATTCATTATGGACGCAAATATGCACTTAAGACAAACATACTAAATTTAACAACACAAAGGCACAACTGAAGGATTGTTCCAAAATCCAATATTTTTAAAAAATAAAATAAAAACTTATAAATGAATAATATACTAACTGAGTATATTGTGACGATGCAAATCAAATAAAAAAATATGAAGAATAATAATTGGAAGAACTAAGAACCAAATTAATCCATTTGAAAGAAAGATTTTTGGATTGGACTACCTAAATGGCATGTAAACGTGACGCCGCTTCTGCGGAAGGTAGAACTGATCCTCACAGAACCCTCACAAACCTTAAAACAACAATAAAAACACACAACACTTAACTCAAACACAAGGGTTTAATTAATTTGAAGAAAAACACAACCCAAATGAAGAACACACCGGAAGGGTGAAGTCCGCATGCTGGAGGGGAGGCGTAGGTGCTGTAAAGGTGGGGTTTAGAGAAGAGGGTCAAAGTAATGGGGTGTCAGAGCAAGGAGGGCAGGGGGAGTTGGACAGAGTGGGGAAGATTGGACCGGCAGGAGGTGCTGGGTGAGGGAACCTGAAAGGAGGCTTGGTGAGGGCAAGGTCAGGATCAGCTACTGCTGGAAGGGCCGAGGCGGCCTGGTGTTGGTTGATGGGAGAGGGAGACCGACTATGGGTAAGGGTGAGGCATGATCTTCTACTTCTCGAAGATCTGAGGCGGCCTGGCATGATGCAGGTGAGGGATGACCATTGGTCCTGAGCATGAAGGTCGGGAGGAAAAGCGGGGAGGCCAACGAAGGAGGGCCTGGGCGCAGATGTCGGTGCTGGGAAAAAAACTTGGGCGAGGCCGAGGGCCTGGGTGAGGGCGGCATATCATGAAGAGAGGGGGAGGGGTGAATTGGGTTCACCTCACCTAGGGGAAAGGAAAATTGGGAGGGGGGCGCCGCCGGTTAGACTAGGGTTTTATTGTTTTTTACCACTTTATTATATTACTAATAATAATATTAATAACAACAACAACAACAATAATAATACCATAATAATAATAATAATAATAACAATAATAAAGACAATATTAATAAAATTTATTAATAATAACAATAATAATAATCAATAACAATAAAAAAAATAATTATAACAATAATAATATAAATAACATAGAAAATAATTAAATAATAATAATAATAACACCATAGTAATAATAATATTATTAATAAAATATTAACATTATTCTTATTACGATTTAAACATTTAACTTACCTTATTTATATAAAACATTATTTATTTTAATTCTTAAACATTTACATGGGTACCGAGGCTAACGACGCGGCTACTGCCCACTGGGCAGTGACCACACATGGGTTCGAAACCCACTAAAAATATTTAACCAAAAAAAATTTTATGCTGAGACCTAGCTTGGACCATGGAGCGAGAACCCAGAGCCAAGAAATAATAAATAAAATTAAATGTTGTGGCATGATAATTCTCCCCACCACAGACACTTTCCGCCCCCAGAAAGTCACCCCACCGATCGATAGACAAAATCAGAATCCATGCCCAATTGAAACCAAAAGGAACCACAACATGAGATAACGGGAGAACATGAGAGGGTTATCCCCACCACAAAAACTCAACTGATGTGGATAATTAACACCCAAAAATACCACCCTGAGAAGGGGAGGGGGTGACATGGGAACTCCCAAATGAATCAAACTAACCTCTATAGCATGAATAAACAACGCATCAGTTGAAACTCTGAACTCTCGACCCAAACCAAAACTCCCAACATTAGAGAAAAACCTCCAAGTAGAATGAAACCCCAATAATAAACCCAAGCATTATGAAAATCCTTGACTCCTTCGCAGACACTTATGTCTACAAATGAACATCGCTAAACCTAGATCAACCCATAAAGGATCCAAACACACTTTTTAGAAAAACACATGATTCATAAAACCACATTCACAAAACTAGGACTGCTTGGATTAAAAATAGGATGAGTCCATCATAACTTCACAACAAAACATTAATCTTACAATAACTTCAAAACTTTAACAGTAGAAAAATGAGAATGAAAAGACTTTAAATGTTCCACTGACAACATGGAACACAAAAACTGAACTAAGGATTCACATCCTCGGCAACTCCTGAATGTGTGTGAGCTCCACCCCAAGACCTATGGCTAGGGCTCTGATGATTGAAGCATCTCCTGCCTTATAGTCAGGTACTGGAATTTCTCCGGTCACAACGTCTTCCTCAGGCAACGCTTCCTTCAAAACTTCTCTAAGTGACCCAAATAGTTGCAATGATGACACGTCTTTGGAGGGATGTGACATGACCGCTTCACGTGCCCAAAATTTCCACACTAGTGGCACACCACTGAATAATCCAATGAATTGGAAGCCAATACCACTATAGAGGAATATTTAGAAATAGGTCCCTCTGGCACACCCTGCTCTCCAGATGGAGAACCTTTTCAAGAAACCAGATACGCTGGATTTGTGACTGTCTATGCTCTTTAGACCAACTCAGCTAAGAACAAATCATCAACCAACTTCTTGAAATAATGGTCCTTAGAAGGGAGGACCGACTCCTTGATCTTTGGATGAAGACCCCCAGTGAAGAGAGAATTCTTCATCAAATCCTGCGATGCTACCTTCAGAGAAAAGGACACAAGCTCCTTGAATGATCAATATATGCCTTCACCGTCCATTGTCCTTGTTGAATACACATTATCTCTTCCCCTTTCTTTGTTTTCAGCTCTTTAGGTATAAACTATCGAACGAAGGTGGATTTAAAGACATCCTAACTTGCAGTGATGGTGGGATGAACAACTCCCATTCATCCAGAGATGAACCTTCAAATAGACCCAAAACAGCATGTACTCTGACAGCTTCAGGAGTTCCCAATACCCTAAAGACACGTTCGACCTCTTCAAGACACTTTGCTTCTTCTAACAGACCTCATTAACCAGGAAGGATAGACAATGTCCAAGAAGGGAAAAAATAGGCATGACTTACCAAAAACTATGGGGGCCTTTCTGGGCGGCATTTTCTGAACAACATATAAAACACAGAGCCAAAACCAATATCAAGATGAAGCAACATCATTGAAAGCACCATCACCTGAAAAAAACTATCTCAAAAAAAGAACAAACAAACACAAACATAGCCTGAAATTCCTTTTTCAAAAACCCCTTTTCATTTTAGATTTAAAAACTGCCTTCTTCCAAGGCCATTTTCCAAATACCAAACCCACTTTTCAAACCAAATTTCTTTCCCAAAATCATTTCCCCTTTTAAAATAACTTTAGAAAAAAAGGTCAAACCTTTAATTCTAAGTACACAATCGGGTAATCCCATGAACCGTTGCACATATCTTCATCCTCTTTCATTCACACGCACCAACATGCACTTTCCAGGCATTCACTCACATGTGAAAATTTTCATAAAGAGTACCCGAAGTTGCACCCAAACCATTTCTCTACCATTTCCAATCAAACACCAGATTTTTAGACCAAGAGAATTCAGTTTTTAAAACCCATTTTACAAATTTGAAGCCATTTAAAATAGATCATTTTCATTTCAAAAACCAATTTTCATTTTCAAAAGTGAACTTACACCAACCAAAACCAAGAAGACACTCAACTTACACCAAACTACTAGAGTGAGGGACTAGTAGTCATACTTAACCTGTCGACATAGTAGTGGGCCATGCCCCAAGTAAGTGCCAATAACTAGAAGGAACTTAAACTATGTACTCAGACTCCACATGGGTCACTAATCTATGTGAAATCACGATGTAACATTGGCTTTCCTCCTTTTCATCTCTCAATCCAAAAAAATTAGAACGAGACAAAGACTCAATTCCAAGACTACCCCTGGAAAATCGAGGTTCGGAATGGGTGAGGGTTGATGACATCCTTACTGTACCTACCTATCAAGTCCCGAAAGTCCTAATCTCCATTCAATAGACACCCCAAATAACAAGGGCCTATGTGATACCATTTTGTCATGAACCAACCTGGGTTGACCCTGAACCGGTCATCTGGTCCGGTCTGTGACATGGCCCGAGGAGAGTTCCCGACCCCCATAGGATGAAAACCAGTGCCAAGCATCAAAATTTAATCACTAAGAATGATTTGGACCATAAAAGATAAATAAATAAACAAAAATAAACGAAATAATAAAACTAAACTCTAGCAACGGAAAAGTAAAAAAAAAAAACAGAACAACTCAACAGACCTCCACGTGACCCTCTAGGTCACCACCCAACCAAAGGCTAAAATTGATCCAATAATGAGAAACTCAACTAAGAGAACCTGAGAAAAGGGGAACCTGCAATTGAAATGATAAAATAGGCATGAGAATTAAAATTCTCAGTAGGGTTTCCAAGATAAACCATAGAATCCAATATCCCCTTTCCCAAAACAATCCATTAACACAAGTTTCAAATACAATTATAAAATTATGTTTTCCATATTTTAATAAAACAATATCATTTACCC
This sequence comes from Viscum album, assembly GCA_963277665.1. Taxonomy (NCBI): domain Eukaryota; kingdom Viridiplantae; phylum Streptophyta; class Magnoliopsida; order Santalales; family Viscaceae; genus Viscum; species Viscum album. The sequence goes on from OY728137.1 coordinate 1,658,074,194, forward strand.
ATTTTAAAAACCCAACGCACACCTCGTGCCATTTCTGAAACAATTTACAATTTTGAAAACAAAATCCAAACAATGAAAACAAGGCAGTTCTCAAAGAAACAAGTGACAATATAAGATGGAAAAACATGTATAGATGAAAGTAAACAAGAAATGAAAAGAAAAACCATGGGTGATCCTAAACATACCTAGAATCCCCCTGGACATACTCAGTTTCAGAAACACCTACCGTCGTATGGTGAAGCTAATAAGTCTATAAACAACTAGCCACTCTAAACTGACTAATCTAGTGGCAAAGCCCGCCCGACCTAACAACAAATCTAGGGGGTATCAACCTGTCTAATTGGGGTTGATAAACAACCATCACTCGATCATCTAAAATATTCACATGAACCCATGGTGGTTATAATAATACCATGTTAGTAGGAAGGCCCTCACACGCTTGGCTCATCTCACCACAATTCCCTTCCTCAAACACAAACACTTCCTGTGCATTCACCCATAAAGGGTTACCCTTAACAGGATCACCCCCAATACACATTCAATCATTTCACATTAACAAAGTTCCAATCGGTCCATCACATCACATAAGCATTCAAACCATCTTTTAAAACACCATAAGTTTCCAACTGGGCATTCACATTTTCTGAATCACATTCTTTTCAAAAATCACCACAAAACATCACCTTTAGAATTGAAAGTGCAAAATGGGACTTTGAGACAACATGTCCTAAAACACTATCAGACTATTAAATAACCACCAATTTTACATTTTCAAGCTAAAGATCCTTTACTATTTTAACTCATGCCTAATTATGATTTAAGGCCAACCAGGACAAACTTGAGGAACACCTTGAGAGACATTTTTCAAACACACACAAAGACTCAACATCATTCAGAAAAATAACAGACATTTATAAATCCAATCTTTCAAGATAACCCCAACTTAAGGCATCACCTTCATTTATTGACACATCCATGTGTGCGTCAACAGTACCCATGGATGTTCCAACATCAAGTGATACACCAAAAACCAGTAAGACCCTTTAAACCATTTTCCATAAAACACCAATTTCATTAAGAAACATGTTCAACCACCCAACGTATTTAAAAAACATAAATCCATCCCCTTAGGAATCATTAAATTTTTCCCAAATTTTTTTTGACACATTTAACAAACCATACCATTTCAAAATTAAACACTCTAGACCAAATTTAAAGCCAACTAAACATTTTCACAATAATGTGAGTGCTAAGCATTTCATAAGAACCCCTTATCCCACTTTAAGGAAACAATGTCAATTAGAAAGAATAACCTAGGTGCAAAAATCTTAAAAATTGCGTACAAAGATCATCAAAACATATATTTAATAAATTCAATCACCCAAAAAACTCCACAACAAATTAATTGCGTGCACTATGGAGGTGCGAATCATATTTTAAAAATTTTCAGAACAAGATTTGGAACCTAAATAAAAAAATTCACCATGGACGCAAATACACAATTAAAACAAACAAACTAAATTTAACAAAAAAAGGCACAACTGAAGGATTACACCAATAGCCATTCTTTTTAACAAATTCAAAAAAATTACAAATGAATAATAGAATAATTGGGTATATTGTGATGATGCAAATCAAATAAAAAAATAAGAAGAATAATAATTGGAAGAACCAAGCGCCAAATGAATTCTTTGAAAAGGAATATTTACGGATTGGACTACCTCAAAGGCGTGTAAATGTGACACCACTTCTGTAGAAGGTAGAACTGATCCTCACAGACCCCTCTCACACCATAAAACAACAAGAAAAATTAATAGCACTTAACTCGGACACTAGGGTTTAATTAATTTGAATAAAAACACAACCCAAATGAATAACACACCGAAAGGGTGAAGTCCGCTCGCCGGAGGGGAGGCAGAGGCACTGCGAAGGGGGGGTTCGAAGCAGCGGGCCTCCAGAGCAAGGAGGACAGAGGGGTATTTATTCGGAGCAAGGAAGCTTGGAGAGGTAGGAGGGGATGGGCTAGGGAACCTAGAAGGCAGTTGGGTGAGGGAGAGGTCAGGATCGGCTGCTACCGGAAGGTCCGAGGTGGGTTGGTGTCGGCTGATGGGAGAGAGAGACCGACTGGGGGTAAGGGTGAGGCGGGATTTGCTATTGCCAGAAGATCGTAGGCAGCCTAGCATGGTGCAGGTGAGGGATGACCGCTAGGCCTGAGCAAGGAGGTCGGGAGGCAAAGCGGGGAGGCCAATGGTGGAGGACCTGGGTGTAGACGCTGACGCTGGAAAAAAATGGGGTGAGGCTGAGGGCCTTGGTGAGGGCTATAGATTGCGAAGAGAAGGGGAGGGGTGCGCTAGGTGCACCTTACGTAGGGGAAAGGAAAATGTGGAGGGGGCGCCGTCGGGTAGACTAGGGTTTTATTGTTTTTTTTCACTTTATAATAATAATAATAATAATAATAATAAAATTAATATTAATTATTATAATAATACCAGAATAATAATAGTAATAATAACAATAATAAAGATAATATAAATAAAAATTGTTAAAAAATAAAAATAAAAATAAAAATAAAAATAAAAATAAAAATAATCAATAAAAATAATAATAAAAATAATTATTACAATAATAATATAAATAACATAGAAAATAATGAAATAATCATAATAATAATAAAAACAACAACACTATAGTAATAATAGTATTATTAATTATATAATAACATTAATCTTATTACAATTTAAGCATTTAACACGCCTTATTTATATAAAAAATTATTTATTTTAACCGTTAAGCATTTATGTGGGTACTCAAGATAACGATGCGGCTACCGCCCACTGTGCGGTGACCACACATGGGTCAGAAACCCACTAAAAATATTTAAGTGGCAAAAATTTTAAGCCGGGACCTAGCCTGGACCATGGCACGAGAACCCAAGGCCAAGAAATAATAAAATAAAAATAAATTAAATGTCAGGGAGTGACATCCTATATAGTAAAGTAATGTTTACTAAAACATGTATATAGATGTGCATACATTTTAAATATTATTATTAATCAATTATAATCATTATAATTTATTTATTAATTCTTTTGTAAATGATGAAATAGTCAACAACATGTTTCTTTGAATTATCCTATTTTGTTTAAATTTAATAGATTCAATTCATTATGATTTATCCATTAGTGAGTTAACTGAATTGGATTAAAAATACATATAAATATATTTTTATACATTATACATAAGTTACACTAACCATCCATCAATATGGTGATAAGAAAAGGATTGATAACATCCTTATAGGTGGTAAACTGACCATTAATGGGATTTTATCAAAACATGGAGATATATATTATATGTGTTTTAAATAGTATATAATCACCATATAGTATCATAAAATCATTTATATATATATACATATTTAGTCTAAAATTAATATATTTAATGGCGGTGATAAATAAGAAGTGACAATGTCCTCATATGTGGAAAAAATAACCTTTAAAAGGAATAAAAAAGAGTGGGAGAGAATATATATATATATATATATAATAAATATATAATAATGATTTTATAGTAGAAAAATAATCTTAATATCATCAAAATATTCTAATCAATTTATTTATGTAGGATTGGATAATAGAAGAATGGAAGGGTAAAACTGAAAGAAAATGTTACCTCTTCCTTGATGTTTGATCGTTTTATAAGGCCTAAATGCCTTGTTGTATTGGTGTTGGATGATGATAAAATTTATACAAGGATATTATAAGGATTAATGTAATCTAATTTGGAATATATTTATAAATTATAAATGTTTGGAAAGTGTTTTTCTTGGAGGGTTTGGGGAAGTATTTATACACGAGATTATTTTTGGTTAAAATATTGAATAGAAAAATATTTCAAGTGTATGACTTTTAATAGAGGAATTATTTGAGAATATGAATAATATTTTATTATAAATACATGTTTTATGAATTTTTAACTTTTAAACAACTAAATTTATTAATTTTTACTGAATAATGGAAGAAAAAATGTAAAATATTTTTTTAATGGCATACTTTATCTTTTTAGACTTTGGAAATTACTTTTATGTTTATAAATTAATTTTATTAATATAATTAAAAAAATTATCTTATAAAATATATTTTAGTTTTATAATTTTTTTTGAATTCATTAGGTCATTATTACATCAATGTGATGTCATAAATCAAGCAATATTTAAAAACAATGTATTTTTACTATTCACATAAAAATTAAAATTTCCCTGAAAAATACCAAGAAATTACTCTTGGATTATTTCAATGTGATGATTGAAAAATTATATTAGTTTTTCCTAAATAATTTTCTTTCCCAGGTAATTTTAATATTAAAATATTAACATAAAAAAAATACACTTTTTACAAAATAAGATAAATATACTTTATAAAAAATATGCTCTTATATTTTCTTTGAGTTTTCTAATTTTAGTATTTAGATTATGGCACTCAAATATTTAGATTTACTTAGTTTTCTTCTATTAAGTGTTATTTTCAAGTAATTTTACAATTATATTGGTTAATTTTATATTCCAATGACCAAATTACTATTATATTGGTCATGTTACTATTTATATAGTCATAATATTATTACAAAAATCATATTGAGATTATAATTCCTATAAATATCTCTTAATTGATTCATTTAACTCCTTATTTATTTATTTTATTGAAAATAGGAAGGCACATGGGACATAGTGAATACAAACATGTAGGCCTATGGGGGCCTAAAATAGTGAAGGTAGAGGGAATCCCCTCTTATAAAATTGACCCCCTCAGGTTTCAAGGAATGCGAATTGTGAAGGTAGATTCTCTTCGAACCTAGGACATCAAGAGGTGCAAGATGATCCGTAACTTGGTTCCCCTCCCGCCAAGTGTGAATGGATTTGATTTTATTGTTGATCTAGCCTTTTCACTTACTGATGATGTAGTTGACGGACCATGGGATGGATCCCCAACCATTTAGGGTGTTTTAAAGGTTCTTTGAGTTTGTTTTAGCCTCTGTGAGAATAATATCACTTTAGTGGAACAATGTTAGGCCTGAAAGAAAATATTTCACCTCTACTTTAAGAGAGGAACCTTCGCCAATGCAGGATAAGAATGCTAAGATAATATAGCCAGATTGGTCGCATATAACTCCACCCCCGCGAATGGCCCCCAGATAACAAGACCCATCTGTGTTGAGTTTGAGGCCCCAAGAAGGGGGGTTCCAGCGGAACCAATTCCCACTATCGCTGTGTGAACCGGAACGACCATCGAGGTAGTACTTCTTGTGCTGGTGGAGAGTGGGATCTTCTCTCCAATTTTCAAGGAGCCTGACCAGATCAATAAGAAAATTCGGTATTCTCAAAATGAGGGAATGACTAGTAGCTAGAGACCCTTGATGTCTGGATTTTTTGTGAGCCTGCCAAATATTCTATCAGCCTGTCTGGAGAACAAAAGAATGATCCATCCTCTCAGAGCCCCACCCACCCACTCCATGGAACCACTGATCTAGGAACAACTGATCTTCCATATTGGGATCATGCAATATAGTGAACTCCCTGAAGTATCCCCATACTGCCCTCACCCATTCCCCCTCAAAGAAGAGATGACCATCACTTTCATCTTGATGGTTTTTGCAACAAGGGCATCTGGAAACAAGTGGGATTCCACGTTTCTTGATATGATCGTTTGTGAGAATAGCTTTATTCCTTATCCACCACATAAGAAAATTATATTTTGAGGGAATGCACTTGGACCAGAGGATTCCATCCCAGCTATCGGCATGGACATGCACCTAAAAAATGTACCAGAAGTCTCTTGAGGAGAAAACCCCTGAGGACAAGGGGGTGAAAACACAATGGTCATGATATGAATTCAGATTAATAAGGTAAAAAATCTCACGTTGGATCTCATTCAACACTGCCTTGATGAGGTCTAAATAAAAGCTAGCCTCCCTCAAAGAGATCAAGGGGGAGGGACAACCCGAAAAACTAAGGACAACCCCAACCCTGTCCTCATGCAATAAATAAAGGCCACCCTTTCTGATGATCCAATGTGAGTGAGGAAGAAGGAAAGAAATTAGAGGATATTTGACCGACCGAAATGGAGAGACATGAGTAGTCGCCGATGTAAGGGTTATAGAGTGGTAGCTATGCATCGTTAATCCCCATAGGGTGGGCTGCTCCATGACATCCCTTGCTAGCATTGCATTCATGCAGATGAGGGTGGATTCAAGACTCCGAACATTGATTTGACCTACACTGGAATGCCATTACACCCCACACTAGAAGGCCCAGTGGTGTTTCCCCTCAGACTTAGGGTCCCAGATGAATCCATCCAGTAACCTGTGAATTTTGATGATGATGCCTTTGGGGACTCTGATACTGGAGAGGGAAGGACAGGGGTGACAAGGAGAACACTTTTGATTGGAGAAATCCTCCCTATAAATGAAAGGAATCTGTTTTTCCAATTGTGAATATGGTCCATAATATTGGAGATGAGGAAATCAAAATCCTGGATGCAAAGGCTGTTGGGGGAGATAGGTTCACCCAGGTAATCCATAGGAAATCTACCCCTTTTCATGGAAAGGCTTTGATGAACCTATGTTGACCGATATGAGGAGAATATATTGGATATGTAGATGTTACTCTTTTCCTTATTGATTATTTGACCACTCTAGTGGCAGTAGTCCTCTAGAACTTTGGAGATACCTCTGATCGACTTTTTTCTAGCATTCAAGAAGAGTATGGTATCATCTGTGAACATCAAGTGGGAAATTGGGGTGGACCTCAACCTTCTACGGTAGGGTGAAACCTCTCATATGGCTATTCTCCTGTGAATGAGATGGTTGAGGAAGTCTTGGTCGAGGATGAAGATGCTCGGTGAGATGGGATTTACCTGTCTGAGTCTGTGCTGGCCTTGAAGAAGTTGAAGGACTTCCCACTAAAGGTGACCACCATCCATGAGGAACTGAAACACCTGAAAATAAGGTCAGTATTATAGGGTGAAAGGCCAATTCTATACATTACATTGTTGATGAATCCCCACTAAACATGTTCATAGGCCTTTCTCATGTCCAGTTTGATGGCCATATTGAAACTGTGAGATTTGAGGTTAATGTCTCTGATCATCTCATGCGCCAGTGCAATGGATCCTTGGATCAAGTTTCCTTTCAAAAAGCTATGATACTCTAGAGAAATCAACCGAGGGAGGATTGAGTCCATTCTAGAGTTGATGATACCTACCAGGATTTTTTTACAGGAAATTGCACATGATCACTGGCCTGTAGTGCGTGATAGAGGTGTGATTCCTAGATTTTGGGAGGAGAACAATGGTAGTTGCACTCACCACCATCGGTAAATTGACACATTAGAATAAGTATTGAATATACAAGACAACATCCTCTTCCACCACCTCCCACAAGGCCCTATAGAAAGATCCTGGAAATATATATGGTCTTGAGGTTCTATCGGGATTAAGGTTTTTCATGGCCTCGTGGACTTCCTTTTCATATGGAATAGCACTGACCCCCTCATTGTAAGATGAATAAAATAGGGTTCACCCTTTAAATACCAACTAAAATTTATATGTAGGATCACTATATATTTAGTGAGTTAGGTCATGACATAGAAATAGACCGCCTCCATCAAAACATCAGTTATGTATACTAGATGCTCTGTGACCATTAAAAATATGGTGGAGGGCCACTAGAGTTTTGATGGTTTAGATGAACCTACATATTTAAGAAAAGGATTAATAGTAATTTTATATGGGTCAATATTTAAAACAACCTTGGTGTTCACCTCTAGGAACAAGTTATAAGGGGAGTGTGTAGCGTGCTTGACCCATTTCACCTCATTCTTGGATGAACTGGTGACCACACACCATATGCATTCCTCCCTGTACTAGAGGATTTTAAACAATAGCGAGGCTATATTTATATCTTGGGTATACTGTAAAATCTTTGGTTTAAATATACATAAATCATAGTGGAATCTATATATAACATTCACCATAATATAGAGGCTAAATAAAAGTAAACATCATGGTTATATTCTATTTCTAAGTAAATAATAATTGTGATGATATAAAAAAGATATGTAGTATAATTTCACACAATATTCATCAAAATTAATCTCACTCATAGAAAAAACATGTAGAAGATATCGAAAATAAATAAATGATACTATAGAAAAAATAGGTCTTGATTATTTTTCTTGGTCCTGTATCCCAACTCTATTTAGGCTCCACTTTCTCATCCATCCAATGATGAACCCTTTACTTTTCCTATTCCAATATCCATGAAGTATACATGGGGAGCAGGGAACCCATTATGGGTGTGAGTATAACTTAGTAGGTCACCACAAATGGTGTCTCTAATAATTATAATATATATATATATATAGGATCATATAAAGTGTGACATTATCATAAGTAAATAACTAGTGATGGAATTAATAATAAATATATCATAACCATGAGTGCTAAATGACCACCTAGGTGTGGCCATACCTTATTTGACTAGTTCCAGGCTATCTCAGAACATATTCTGCAGATACCAGCTAATAATTATGTCCCAAGTCATATTCACTAAGAAATATTTCCCATCATGCCATATTAGTCAATATATGGACAATATGACTTAATAAAAATTTCCCAACTATAGGTATACCACCCCCAAAATTTCAGTCCCTAATGAGCATAGTTTCCTAAAAATATTAGTCTGTAGTGGGCATAATATCACAAGGAAATAATAAAAACTAACATGCATCATGACCTGGCTATAATTTCAATGAAGGGCATAACGTACCTAACCATGAAAAATCCTAAGAGGGAAAATCACCCCTAGTATTGGGCCATGTCATAAGAGAGGATATCACATCAATTAGAAAACCAAACTAATATAAGAATCTCATCCCCTTCTATAGAATCAGCACACCACAAGCATTTTCCCCACATCTACGGGTAATAGAAATAAACTAAGCATAACATCCCATGTCTATCATTACCAAGTTCACATAGTTATTTTGTTCCATGAACTAATAGGCATTCCATCCCACTACCATTGTAATAGCACCCCATTCATGTTTGTACCATATAATTGGAATAACATCCCTCATCATAACCATCATAAAACAAATGGTCATCACATCACAACCAAATCCATCAACAAATTAGAGGAAATATTATCCCACATATATGACAATACTACATCATATTATAATAAATTGAATAGGTAAAATGTTATATATTTTTAATTATGGTTGAAATAAAATCCAACTCATATAATGTTTAATCTAGGTTGGTTATCTCATAAAAAACCTCTTTATAGGTCTCAACCTAAGGGATAACTCTATTGGTTAAAAACAATCTATATGGGAGGAATAATCACCCAAAATGCCAATTAAACTAGCCAAATTACTATTAGGAAACTCATAAGTTCCACATGGTTCAAGATGAAACTAACCACTATAAACCACATACATATTATATAATTAAGGTGGCTAACAAAACCTAATAAAGTTTCTTTATGTTATTACATAACTCAAGGAAGACCCCATGGAGCCAGAGTGTAAGGTCGATTAACTTTAGTTCAAGACCCTGAACATCGATGATCAAGGCATAAATTCATAGTAATAAAAGTTTTTGTATTGGCCTTAAAATTCCTTACCCAAATCATACTAGATATGGTATTTCAATTTAAATTAATTTTAGGTTAATCACACGCCAATAGGGTGAGTTCATATCATATGTTTCATTAAAATTCATATAAAGCATTGGTAAAATTGTGGACCACATACTTTGTAACCCTAGGAGACTTCCCATAAAATATCTCCATCTAATTATAAATTAAATAATAGGAAATGATAAATCTATAATAGGAACTAAAATTAAAAATAACTAGTTAAATACAGTGAAACAACGAGAGGAAAATAGAATGAAAAAAAATTGAAGGGATTCCTTACACCTAGTGACCCAATGTAACGATCAACTTAACGATTGGATGGAAAACAAGGAGTATTTAACACTTGGAGATGTAGAATAGAGGGGGGGGGGTGATGGAGAGGTACTTGATATTTTTCGGAGAGAAAATGATATGGGTGTCTCATTTTATTATAATTTATAACAGATAATAAAATTAATTAAATTATAATAAAAACACACAAGCACCGACTAGGTACCTACAATGCATCCACTAAGTACCTAGTACCCTATGGGTACTTTCTCTAGGGTCACCAGACACCCAATGACCCACTTGGAGATATTTACTCACTACTTACCTCCACTGGGTACTTGGTAAAAGTCTACCTAGTTCCATGTAGCATCTTTGAAAATGAAATATGTCAAATAACCAGGTCTTTTCTCCCAAAATAGAACATCTAGGCCCTTGAAACCGTCTCCAAAATCTATAAACCATAAAAATATATGTGGTTGGTTTGAATTATATTATAAATGATCCTTTGAAAATCATTTAGGTGTTACAAACTACCTACCATAGGTTAGATCATCCCTAGGATATGTCACCCGGCCTTGTTGGAAAAAACCTCCGACTACTACACCCACATATTAGATTCCCACTACTAAGTCTCCTCCAAAATATTCCTATGTTACCAATGCATGTGTACTAGAGATAATTACTTCTCATAAAGTATATTCACACTAAATTCCAAAATATGAACTAGTCAATCCTCAAATGAAACATCTAGATATAGATAGAAATTTATGACAGTGATTAAATGAGAAGGATCTTTTTCGTATCTTTTGATTTGAGACACATGAAAAACATAATTCATAGCCCAAAAAATATAATAAAGGTATAATTATAAATTCACTATACATACCCTCTTGATAACCTCAAAGGGATCCATATATTTTGGTACCAATTTCCTTTGTTTCTGAATTTGATGGTGTCAATAATGTGAATACACTCTCATGAAAACCTGATTACCCACCTCAAACCTAAGAGGGGGCATCTCTGGTCTATATACAAATGTTTCCTACTTTTCATAGTATTTAATCTCTTTTAGATCAATCAAATATCCTATAATGTACCCTAAATCAGACTTATTCAAATAATATAAGACTCCATTATCTCTAAGAAGTACATAAGGGAATAACATAGACTATAATACAAGGCCTCAAAAGTTTCTATTAGAATAGATTCCTGATAAATGTTGTTATAGGTGAAATTGAATTAGAAAAGATGACTCTCCTATGAAAAGTTGAAATCTTGGACACACACTCACAACATGTCCTTCAAAATATAGAATTTATTCTTAGATTAGTCATTGGTTTTCATGTGGTATACTATGTTTAAAATAACCATGTAACTTCCCGTCCTAGCATACTTGACTCATTATCAGACTAGAATTCCACATGACCTCAAGCATGATTCCCCATACACTAAAGTATACTGAAAAACAATGAGGGTATATAGTGATACCATGAGGATAATATATCCTATGGTGTATGATACTATAAAGGATAAAAGAAGTAACATATTATCATTCAATATAATATAAATATAATATAATAAGAATCAAAACCAAATGAATAAAAGGAATAAATAAGTTACCATGTGATATAAAAGAATTTGATATCTAAATGTTACATAAGTTTGGTATATACCAAAATGATATCCTCTGGGAATATCATACACACTCCAAAGCTAAATAAGAAAAAATAAAAAATAACCACAACTTGGACCGAAGTCCAAATTCGATCCCATATCATAAATATATTCAATCTATTTAGCTTAACCATACAATAATAAGCCTTTTTCCAATTTATGCTTGTAATCAAGATGAATTCATAGGTACCAAAATTCTTGGGCCAACCAATCATGGTGTAAGTACAATTTAGTAGGAAACCATCACTAGTATCCTTAAAATAACTAGTATATATAGTGGATGGAAAATGTGATATGTTCAACATAAATAAACTTCTTTAAACATAATACCTATCAAGACTACATGAAATTCTGAAGCCAAATGAGAGTGACCATACCTACTTTGGTTATTTCTAGGGTGTCTCTAAACACATCATAATAGTACCAACTAATTATGAAAATAGAAGTAATAAAACACAACATCTCATCTCAGAACACAAGCAACCATAATCTCGAGAGGCATCACATCAAACCAACATCCAAGTCCTTAAGAGGAATCACATCAAACCTACCACATCATAACCACATTAGGATAAATCACATACAACTCAAAACAACAAAATAAATCTCAAGAGAAGATGTATAACCTAACATATCACAACACATCAAGAAGAAACACATCTAACCCACCATATCATAACACATTAGGAGGAATCACATCTAACCTAGAATATCAAAATCTATTACCCAAATCACAATCCATATTCCATTGGCATGATGCTGAACCCATATTATATTCCCCAACAAGTATCAATATTGGTATGAAAACCATAACAAATACACACATAAATCCGTAGTCATCCACCAAACATGGTTTGCATGATCACCTGATGTGCGACCTATCATGGGGCCGCCAAAATAAAACTTTTGAACCCAAGAAAAATGTTGTATTAATGGGACTCAGGTTGTCTCTAGATAATAGTATGATACAAATATGTTTTATCTTGTTTAATGGGTTTTAATTATGGAAACAGTTAATGCAATTCAATTAATTTATATTCATTCTTAAGAATAATGGTCTAGCCTTATATCATTCACACAATTTATAATTGAATCATTATTCAAGTTATTTACCAATCATCCTATAATTTAATTATACATTATTAATCACTCTTATATGGATATTTTGGTTTGGTTAGGGGAGTAAAATAATAACTATATCCCATATCCTTTCGTAGCATGGTAATAAAATATCCTTCATCACCCTCAGATTACCCCACTTCTTTCTATCGCATGTAGTGAATTAAGTTTGAGTGGATTGTGTGTGAAATTATGAGAATGAGAGTAAAATAAATTAAATGTGAAAGATAGTAGAAATATTCAATTTATTAAACTATTAATATCATCCAAAGGAAGTAGTGTGAGAGTTAACCTTTAATGATTAGAATTCATCAACATGGGAACGTAGAATTTTCCATGGCTTGAAAAAAAGTGGCCTAGTGTATAATCAGAGTGATAATATTGAATAAAAATAAATTAAGAAATTAATAAATAATAATAAAAATACATTTCTCAAGTTATTAATCGAAATAATATCTATCACCCTAACACTAGTGAACATTTCATAATTTATAAATGAGTCTTAGATTTCTTAGTGTTCTTTGAAATTATATCCACATGAGTATCATGATTTTTTTAAGTGGATCTAGAATTTAGGAAGGTTATTTGATTTCAGTGAATAAACTTAGAGAATTATTCTTCTTTGAGACTTTGACACATGTTTAACTTGAGGGATATGATGGATTTTACTGGAATAAGAAATATTCCATAAATGATTCACATTCCTCCCATAATCATACTCTGTATAATTTAGAGGCGAAGTTCTTTAGTACTTCACAACATAGTGGAAGTAAACCTATGCTCAAAATAAGTAGACAATACTCATGTTGAGAATTGAAATCTTGTGATTCTTAGATTTCAATGGGTTTAAAGAGGGAAGTCTAGGATCAGGCATGGGTCGTTTGATATAGGCTCCTTTATTGGACCCAGTTAGGTGTTTTGATATTATTCAAAGTGGGATAATACTAATTTTGGAATTTAATCAGGCTTGAGTTGATTGAGGCACTCCCTAAAGCCTAGGATTTAACAATATGGAACTTTTTATAGTCTCATAAAGCTTAAATATAATAATAAAGACTTGGGACAAGAATTATTGGCACCATGCTTACTCAAATTAAATGAAAATTCACTAGATAGTATCACCATTAACATGTTATACTATATTAATCCCACCGTATCATTTTTAAAAAACTACCATTAAATATACAACATTAATTCCCCAAGCTTGGACATAGTATTTTTTTCTAAGTGGGCTTGGGTTCTTCATTAGATTAAACTAAGAAATTTCTTTAGAGTAGTTCAGTTAGAGAGAACTATTTGAAGCAATTATTAAAGAAAAATGTAGGCATAATTCTCTATACTAGTCTCCAATGAGTTGGGATGAACACAGTACCCTCTATTCTTTGATCTATATAGTAATTCACATAAGAAAGTGGACCAATTTTAGTGTGTAAATAATAATTTTCTTAACTTCACTGAATTTGAATTTGGGGTCTTCAAATTTTATGTTGGAATAAAATTTTAGTTGGAATGTGACATCAAGGTATTCATTTCATTATCACTAACTAGATCTTATTTCAATTTTGTAGTGATGAGTTATGTGGATTAGGTAATCCATATAAGATCTTAATCATCTTGGTTGCGTGTAGTGTTGGACCTCTTCTTCAACTTTGGTTAATATTTTCTTACATAGATGAATATCAGGATCTCTTCAATTGAGTATGTTATGGACTAATGTGGTTGCTCATGGTCATTGGCATGGTGACTCAAAGGTGTGACTGTGAAGGTGGAGTACAGAAGTAAGGGATTAACTGTAGTTATATTGTGTACTAACATGGTTTCAGGCTGTAAATTTTTAATCTCACGGAAGTAGTATTATTTCTATTATTATGGTATTAGAAATTTCACATGGTAGAATTAGGTGGAATGGTAGTAGAGTGGCAAAATATCACTCATGGTCGCAGACTATCTCATAGTCACCCGATTTTTTATCTTCCTAGGGTAAAAGATATCATTGTAGAAGTGTCTTCAGACATAGTATCCTATGTGCAGTATAATGGCATCATTTTTTCTACTCTTTAGGGTGGAATAGAAAATGGAAGAATGGTATCATGGTAGCAGAACCATGGTAATAGAATGACATTTTTCACTATATAAGGAAGGGTTTATGTTTTCATTTACCTTTAAAATTTTCTACCCCACACTGTGGAAACCATTTATTCGAATATTTATTTTATCCTAAAATTATTTGAATTAAAATAAATTTATTACCACCAGATTTTTTTTAAAATTATTTTCTAGTGTGTCATAACAAAAATCACATTAAAAAAATATAGATTGATATTTTAAAATTCATGGTTACAAATCAAATCAAATGATTTAAATTAATTTTTGGATTTCATTTAATTTAAAAAATCAATACTTAAATCCCATAATTAAATCCATTTTGGAATATTTATAATAGATTCATCCCATCACAAATTGAAATTTGAACCCAATGTTTCATCATTTCATAGTTTAATTTAATAAAAGATTTATTATCAAGATTAAATTTCATAAATTTTTACATTTAGGTATGGATTTTCATTAACTTAAAAAATGAATAAAATATATAAAAAATAACCTTTGTTCCATTTATAACTTAAAGTTAAAATTTAAAAAATTATAAAAAAATTTATGATTTTACTGATATTTGGATTAATTGAGGAGTATTTTCAATGAAAAATAGATAATTTGTTTTGTAATTTTCAACTCTTATCACTCCCTCACACTTAAGATATTTTACTCCTGATCAATTTTATCATAGAATCCCAAGAATATTATTTCACTTCCTAACATTAAATACACAATTTAGAGTTGAAATAGAGCAAAAAATTTGTCCACGATGTGGTCATGCCTCCTATGTGAATTTTACACACTATTTTAGTTTAATTTTTATTCAAATTCTAGTTCCAGGAGTTAAATTGATAGATTTTAGTGAAATTAAAATTCTAATAAGTAAAACATCTATTTATCCCATTTTCATAAGCTCCCTAGACCAATGTTCATTTTAAAATTTCATTGATACATCCAAAATGAAATTTTATAATTTAATTTCCCCTTCTTAATTAGAGTTCAATATTCTTCTCACTTGAATGAATTCATTTTTGAAAATTAATAAATTTATTCAAATTTTTTAATTAATTTTTTTTATTTTTCCCAGCCTTGTGTGTGTGAGGAACTTTGTATAAAAATTATTTAATATATACATAAAGATTTAAGTAATACCCCAAGTTCTATGTATCATAGGTTCATTATGGGATCCCAAATGCCCATTTTACTCAAGGTTAAAAGGAATTATATCAGTGTATTTTATAGTGTCTTCCTGAGGTTTTATTTAATCACTAAGGTCGGGTTACACAATATTATGTTTAAAATTATACTGAACACATGTTTTAATTTAGATTCCATAAATAAATTTTCAATTTTCACTCTATTTCCCTAGTTATAAAATAGAATTCCTATAAAAACATATGTTATGTTCACTTAGGAATCATTCATATTTATTAATTCAAAATCAATGCATTCCTAATATCTTACATGAAAGTTTAATTATTTAGGACACACTAAAGTTCAATTTTAATATCTTAAAATAACTATAAATTCCTCAAAAAAAATCAAAAAATAAATAATATACTATCTTTAGAACACTTTTTTATTATTTTTTTAGTTTAATAATTATTTATTTACACTCTAAAAATATAAAAAACATGAAAACACTATTTATAGCTTATGAAAAACATTTTTTTTAGAACAAAGTTTAAATGTAAAATAGGAAAAGGTTTTTAAACCCAACAATACATTTTCTCTATCCCATGGACTTGGTGAAAAAAATCTTACAAAAAAATTATATAATTAATTTTTTATATTAAAAAAGTTCAAAATGAAGTAATTATATATACCCATATGAGAGAAAAATAAAACATGGTAGTGCTCTATTTAACAATAGAAGTTAGAAGTTTGGACACCTCTAAGGGTTCTTTCTAGAAATCCTCATGATAAATTTTCAGTCGTAGGCCATTCACCTTGAAAGGATTATTTAAACCTTCTCATTTGATCTTAATTTTACTAAAATTAATTTTATTAGTAATTATGTATAGTCCAAACCACTTTTAATAAAGATTACTAGGGAAGATCTTTATAGTTAAATAAAATGGAAAAACGTTGTCTACAAATTGGAATTATATTTTATGGATCATTTTTCATGAATATATTTGGATTTATCCTTATAAAATATTTATTTCTCATATGATTACCTACTCATCTCCTCATGATCCATCATCTGTAGCTTCTATAGCCTTCTATCCTTTCTAAACTCTAGGTCCACTCTATTGATATCCCAATAGGCTTTGTACTGTATCTCAAAAAACTAAATGAAAGTCATTACCATAAAAAATTCTATGGGAAGATACACCTAAGAGGGGTTTTTAGGTAGTTCTATATACCCATAGTGAATCCAATAATTTTTTTACTCTAGTATTTATAATTGGGATGCAACATTTTCTTTTAAATTATTTTTAATTATATGCTGGACAACTCAACTAGACCATTTTTCATGGGATGGTAGGTAGTTGGGGTCTTATGGTTCACTCCATGTTTCTTCATAATAGATTCTGTATTATTATTTTAGAATTAGATTACTTGGTCACTAATTATAGCTTGAAGTATTCCAATCCTATAAAACATATTTTATTTTATAAACTCAATCATTTTTTTGAATCATTATTTTGAGTATCTTTTGTTTTAGTGTACTTAGAAGCATAGTCCACCACTAAAAGTATGTAGAAAAATCAAAATGATACAGGAAAGGTTCCCATGACATAAATCCCCCTTAAATCAAATATTTTGAAAAAATATGATATTTTTGGGGCATTTTAGGTCTTTTGAAAAATCACACTAGTGAAATGGAAATTTTAATAGTTTTTAAAAAAATTATTCTTTTATTTATAAATTGAAGGCCAAAATAACCAAGCTTCATATTTTTTTCCAGTTGTTCTTTGATTTTAAAAATGGATTCCACAAAAAAAATGTTATATAAGAAGAAATCATATATTTTATTTCCACCTCATGGATACTCTATATAATTACGTGGTTATTTCAAATTTTCTATAAATAATGATCATTGGAGATGTAATATTTTTATTTTTATTTAAATTTATCAATTTTATGTTTATAAAATAATGTGGGTACCTATGATGTGAAAAAAATTGACTATATTTTTTTACTAAGGAAGTTGGGTCAAATTTTACAATTTCACACCAAGAAAAGAGTAATCCTAATTTTTCTTAGGGATTGGTTCTACCTTATCTGTGTGAGGTAGCCGAATCATGTGATCTAACACCATATTCCCATATACCTTCTGATACTTGTTCTCTAGTTAAAACTCTTATAGTAGCATCATCCATCTCACTATTATAGGCTTTGAAGGTCAAATATATCAATTCTACATGACTAGAATAAATATTTACTTTACTCCATCAAAGATAATAATTGAATTTCTCTAAAAATACATAAAATAGAAAAATATCCTTCTCTATTGTTTTTTAGTTAATCTTGGAAGTGTCTAGGGTCTGTGAAGTATATATCACTTGTGTAAGTCTATCAAATTTTTATGAAATCAAAACCCCCACGTCATTATTGGAAGCATCGAACATGATAAAAATGTGGTAATTCTATTTTGGTGGATATATTATGGGATAATTGGTTAAGCGTTCTTTCAATATTTTAAAATATTCCTATATAATTAATCAAATATAAATTCAAATCCCTTCTTTATTAGCTTATTTAGGGGAAAATCAATTTTATTAGAGTCCCAAAAACCCTTTTCTAAAATATAATATGTTCTAGAAGTTATCTAACATGTCTCACAGTGGTGGAGTAAGGTAGTACATAGATGAAAAAAACCTTGGACTCAATTTATTAAATTCCATATTAAGAAATTATATGACCTAATACATTTCACTTTTCTACAATAAAATTATACTTACCAAAATTTAAAACCAAAATTTTCTCAATAAATATTTTAAAAACCCTTTCCATGATTTGAATACAACTTTGAAAATTAGTTCCATACACAGTGAATTCATCAATAAATACATCTAGGTAATTTTCAAGAAATTCTATGAAAATACATACCATATAAGCTGGGTTAAAAAATTCCAAAAATCAAGGTTAAAACCATCCCGTATTACTCTTATTCTATGGATTGTACACCAAAAAGTTCCTACGGATATATGTTTGCAATCATATGGTATTAATCTTTGTTCTAAATGTAGAATGAGAAATCAACATCGTGAAGAAATTAATCATCTTTTCTTATCTTGTGAAACTACTTCTGCACTTTGGCATTAATTTTTTGATCTTTTTGAGTGCAGATGGATTTTGGATAACTTTATTTTCTCCCAGCTAAAAAGGATGGTTGACTTTCTGGGGTCCCCAAAAATAAGAATCCTCTTCCTCACAGCTGTTGTAGAGCTCCTTCACATCCTATGGTATAGTAGAAATGATTTTATCTTTAAAAAAAATTCATTCAATTTAAATGTAGGAAAAATGAAGATTCTTATTTCTATTAGAGAGGCTGCCTTAATTCAAAAGGACCACTGTGAAAACTCTGTTAAGGATCTCAAGATCCTTCACCACATTGGAGTTCGTGGAAACTACCCAAAGGCCAAATACACTATTGAAGTTTTCTGGAAATCTCCTCCTACTTTCTGGATCAAAGCCAATGTGGAAAGAGCTTCAAAAGGAAACCCAGAACCCTTGGGCTATGGTGGCATCTTTCGAGACCATTTTGATCAGATCCTAGGATGTTTCTATGGAAGCTTCAGTCTTTCTTCTGCTTTGAAGGCTGAAATGTTGGGTGTTATTCACGCCATTTCCTTTGTCAAAATGCACAACTGGAATAAAATTTTTATTGATAGCGACTATACAACCATAGTGAAGGCCATTTGGAATGGAGTTTCCCATCTTTCTTGGACTCTCACCTCATGATGGATTGATTTTATTAACTCTCTCAAGAATCTCAATTTCATTATCACTCACACCTACCGTGAAGTGAACATGATTGCCGATGGTCTTGCCAATATAGGAGTTCCTCACGAAGTCACTTGGAGAAATGACCTTCCAATAGATTTGCTTCCTTGCTATATTAGAGACACCAGAAAAATACCTACTTATCTCCTCATGTAATTTCCCCTTGTTCTCCTTTCTTCTTTTTGGAATAAAATTTAGTGTTCTGGACTTTGTCTAGAAAACAACCATCCTTAAAAAAACATACCATATAACAAATAACGGTTTCTAAAGAATTATAAATACTAAAAGGAATACTTTGGTAGAATTTGTTTCCAAAAGGACATGTGAATGTGGTATTTTCCTAGTCTTTAGAAGCTATTAAAACATAAAAGTATCCAGAAAAACCATCATGGATGTAATAATAACTTTTCTTAGTTAATCTCTCCAAAATTTAGTCCACAAAGGGAATTAAAATGTGGTCTTTATTGATCAAATGGTCAAATATCCAGTAATCTATGAAAAATATCCAACTATGTTGAATCATGGTGTGTACTGATTCATTATTATCTTTTTTCAAAATTGTTTTTCTAGTTTTTTTGGATCTATTTTTATAGGATTAAAAAATTGCGAGTCTTAGATGGGGTAGATTATTCTAGCTCCAAATAGTATTTACACTTTTTTTTTCACTATTTCTAAAAAGGTTGGGTTGGTCGTCCTTGGGAATGTATCCCTAGTTTCGAATCATTTTTATGAAAAATAATATGCATGAAGTTGGTAGGGTTAATCCTTGGGATATCAACAAATATATATCCTATGGATCTAGAATTTTTTTTAGAATTTCTTATTTTTTGTGTTCTTGGATAGGCTATAAATTATTTAAAATTTTGACCGATAGTTTCTCATTTTCTACTAAAAAGTCATATTTCATGTTTTATGGTAGAAATTTAAGTTCCAGTTCAGGGGAGTTTTACAAATATAATTTTAGTTCGGTGTTACCTATACTAGAAACCTACACATTCAAGGTAGAAATATTAGTAACAATATAACGACCCAAACTTCTATCAATGGAATTTTACCTTCTTTTAATTATGTTATATAGAATAAAAGACATACATTGAATAGAGAGCCTAATAAAAACTTTTTTTCATTAACTAATAATGAAAGAAGGGGTATTCATATAAATTAAATAACCTATACAAATAGAATAGTAAACTAACCTTTGGAATAATAATATGACCATTAAGAATAGTAATTCATTCAATAGAATAGTAACCTCACCTATTAAAATATTACTAAATTTAATCCATCTTATAAATAAAAAACATGATATAACTAAATCATAATATAATTAAATAAATTTTTAAAAAATGATACAATAAGTGTTGGTATTTTTAATAAAACACACACATTTATTTACAATTTTATAATTATTATAATAATTTAAAATAAATTTTATTTTGATAAAGTAGATTCCTAAATTAATATTCGGTTATGTTATGATTATAATATAATTTTATGGGACGTTATTTAATTTTTCAAAATGTCATAAAATCAGTTATAATTCTAAAATAAGTATTTTTTGAATCAATGATTATTTTAATTAAATATTAAATTTATTATATTTAGATAATTATTTTCATAAAATCGTGTCCCTTTTTTAATTTTATAATACAAAAAATGGTTTTATTTATTTTTTGATATTTTTCTAAAATAGTTGATTTTTTGTGAATAGAGAAATATGGTAATTTACAATATTTAACATTATAAATAAATAAATGAATTTTTGAGTCATGGATGAGTCATGTATGATGTATGTGAACATTATATTAAACTATAATTCTCTATTTACTATATTTATTCATTTTAATCAACACTATTGATAGTTTTGAGCCAAAATAATAAACTATTGAATATAATAATAAAAAACACCCCTATTGTCCACTATAAATAACACCTATCACCACCACTTATCCTCACACCTTCCAAGACTTAAGTATTGTACAATTTTTTTTCTCAATCCTTTTCCAAAGTCTCCCCCACATCCTAGATCCTTGTTTTAAACAAAATAACAAACCCAATTTCCCTAAGGAGGTTCTCAAGGATAATAATTTCAAGATGTAAAATCATCTTTAGTTTTCTTTTAATTTAGTTTCAATTTTTTTTCTTATACACTCCTCACCTAAATATCCCAAACTGGAATGATAAATGCAGTATTTTTATATACTATATTATTATTGTGCTAATGGAAGAATCCATCATCAAATCTCTTTTACCTTTTATTTAAAAAATTAAAACATCATCTGTGATGTATCTATTTACCGCCATCGTGGACAATGAATTTTCATTTTCCATTACCACATTCAAGGGTGGTCATAAAACCATTATTATGGTTAAATAAGATTGAATTATAAATTTTATAAGTTATATAATTATTTTTGATCTAATATATAAACATGATATTAGTTAAAATGATATAAGTTCATGATGGTTATAAAAACCCACCAAAATAAATCATTTCATTAATGTTATATCTAATGAATCATCCTCATAAAATATAACCAAATTATATATAATACTATTTAAACCTTTTAAATTTCATTAGTGACATATAATTTTAATTCTAGATAACTATTCTCATTGAACACAAGATTCCATACTTTTATACAATTGAACCGTTCATGAAATCCCAGAAAATGAATACTTCCAGAACGATGGAATTAAACTCTATAAATCATCAAGATGGCTATAAAAAAACTTAATAAAATTATAATTAATCAAATAAATGTATAATGGTTTCTAGATTTAGTAATTAAGGAATCTAATTTTATTATTTAGGATATTAAAGTGAAGAAATCATTCAGACATAAGGTAAGGGGATTTCTCGAGTCCAATTCATTTTCTTTGGGTTATTTATATTTTATTCCAAATTCTATCATGGATGTTCTTTTAATATTCCTAAAACAAAATTTCATTTTTCTTACCTTTTATTTTTTGAGGATATACGTGTTCCCAACATGATTTTATAACAAACACAATGATTTTACAAAATAACGCTTCTTTCTAAACTCACACCTTTTACATCTCTTGAGATCGTTTCTTCTTCACTCAATATTGATTATTCTTATACAAAATTTGTTAATAACTTTTTATTTTTGGATCCAAAAAGTATATTCATGAATGTATTATTTATTAAATAAATCCCAATCCTTTCCATGAGTTATTTTATGTCTAAGATTGATATATGTTCTATGTGGTATGCATGATTATGTAAATGTTATGATGTGATGGGTGCACCTAGAATTATATAGAAATCCAATGAATTTCTTAATGTGATGTATCTCATGAGATAATGTGGAAATTGTCTAAACATGAATCTAGTTTTTTACAATGATGATGTTATGATTATGCACATATGTTATGCATGAACATTATGTTGGATTTGTTTAAAACTATATGTGGTATTTTACCACTAAGACATGATGTTTCATTTTTATGCATTTCCACATTTCATGAATTTATCTAATGATTCCTCTCATGATTACGATTATTATCTAATTATTATGTTACAGTGATGATGATTATGCTCACTCATGTTATATTGATTTATGTCCTTATTAATCCTCTTTTTGGGATTTTAGTTCACCCTTTTTATTGATGTATATCCTCAAGTGATTACTTGTACTAAATAAGAATGAAAATTCCAAAAAGAAACTATATAAGAAGTAATTAAATCAAATTATTTATTATTATGTAAATTTTTTTTGTAAACTTATCTTTCCCATGACACTAAATCATTTTATCCTAGATTTGTAACACTATTATGTTGTTTACCTTTAAAATAATATAATACTCATGTAAGAAATAGTAGGGTTACTATAGTTGTTATCAGAGCATGTTTTAGTTAATTTGGGAATTAGGATTAGAGAACATTTGTGAAAACCCTCAGTATAAGAATAAGTATATATATGCACCCAATAATTTTTTTAGCAAAATTATAAACATAGGGATCCCATAAGATATGCCTTTAGATTTAATTTCCTAAAGGAATAAATTATTTATTCATGAATTTTTGACTTATGTTTTGTTCAAACATTTTTGATTTTATTACATGGTGGGAATTGGGAGAAACCAAGACAACAAACCATGTGAGTGGAAATGCATCGATTGCATGAATGAAATTCCTAATGTATTGGGAGGTGGAGTTCAAAATTTCGTGGTGATGCTTACCCAGTTATCTTAGGCTATGAAAAATAACCTCAATAATATGGAATTTCTTCCTTCACCTAATATGAAGAAACTCACTATCTAATATCTTAAGAAGCAATGACCAAAAACATTTATTAGATCTTTCAATACAGTTGTTTCATAATAGTGGGTTAACTCAATGGAGAATATACTTTATTTTCTCCACTATTCCAAGGAGAAGGTGACTCTTGTCGTCTATCATTTAGATGGAGAGGTTGATCAATGGTGGAAATTAATTAAGAACACCAAGCTAAAAGATGAATTTAAAGATATGGTGTGGGAAAACATTATGAAAATATTTCTTTATGAGTATTTACCTTGAAATATTCATACAAATATGGAGATATAATTCATAGAGATGAAGTAAAAGGAAGGTGAATATGTCATGGATTACAAATAAAATTTGAAAAGTCTTGCAAGTTATGGCTTGGATTTTTTATTAAAAATTATAGAAAAATAGAAAGATTCTTTAGGGGTTTAAAACGAAAGGCTATATCTATTAAAAACATTGAGAGTTATGAGGAAGTTATTATATGTGCTCTCAAAGTGGATATGGAGTTTGGAGAATGGTCCCATGTCTATGGTGATAAGAAATGAAATATAGAGTTTCAAGCTATATGATCTAATGAAAAAGGTGTAAAGAAAATTCAACTACTCACATGTGAAAAATGTGGGAAGTAACATCATGGGAATAACCTCAAAGGGATAGGTAAATACTTAAAGTGTGTGAGAGAAGGCTAGAAATCTCATGAATGTCATAGAGACATGTGGAATATATCTAAAGTGATCGAGGAAAGGAGAGCACTAACCCATGGTTCAATGCTTCAACTATAGGGATCAAGGACACTATGCAAGCTAGTTCTCTAAACCTAGACTCCTTGAGGTTAATCAACATAAGTATCTACCAAAGGGAAATTTTATTCCACTACTACTATTGGGGTGGAGCCTAGAAATAATGTGGTGACAAGTACATTGGTTATTCATTCAATAGTAGAGAATGTACTATTTGATTCTGGTTCTATGAATTCATTTATATCTTTAAATTTTAATAGAACTATTCAAACACCATAAAAAAATATAGAGGTTGATTTATCTATGAGAAAAAATGGGGAAATTATTGCATCCAAATTATATAACACATCCCCAATTAATGTTTATGGATAGAACCTCCCAAAAAAAAATCTGGTCTTACTTCCTTTAGTGGTGTTTAATGCTATATTGGGAATGAATTAGCTATCCTTATACAAAGTCAACATTAACTATTGGGAAAGAGAGTTCACTATTCAAATCTTGGGGAATCCTCCAATTATATATAAGTGAAAGTATGAGAATGAATGTCCTTTACATTAATCATCTCAAGAATGAATATTATTTCCTTATGAGAAATCATATCTAGCTCAAATGATTGAGAAAAAGGAGTGAATCATTATTCAAAACATTCCCATTACTAGGAACTAAACTAATGTGTTCCTCTAAGAATTTCCTAGTCTTACTCTTGACCAAGAGGCTGAGTTCTCAATTGATCATATTCCCAGATATTTTATTATATCAAATAATCCTTATAAAATGGCCACCATTGAGTTAGAATAATTGAAGTAGCAGTTACAAGAGAATATGGACAAGGGTTTGATATGCCCTAGTGCTTAACCATTGGGTGAAACAATCCTATTAATCAAGAATAATAATGGATCAATGTTCCTATAAATTGATTATCCTGAGCTCAACAAAATCACGATTAAGAAAAATTATCCTCTTCCAGAGATAGATGAATTTTTCAATCAACAGTGTGGGGAAAAGAATTTATCTAAGGTGGACCTTTGGTTAGGATATCACCAATTAAAGGCGAAGAAAGAAGATATTCCTAAGACTATCTTTTGAACTAGGTATGGACATTATGAGTTCATAGTGATGCCTTTCAGACTCACTAACACTCTAACAATATTCATGGACTTAATGAATAGAGTATTTAGATAATACCTTGGAAACATTATGTTAGTATTTATTGATGATATTATGATATACTCCAAGATAAATGAGGAACATGTCGAGAATTTGAATACTATGATAGATACCTTACATAGGGAGAATCTATATGAAAATTCCAATAAATTTGAGTTCTGGATGGAGAAAGTATCATTCTTGGGTAATGTTATCCCTTAAAAATTAATATCTATGGAACCTTTCAATATAATGGAAATTGAAGTGTGGACTAGTAAAAACACTTATAATAGAGATCCATTATTTCCTTTTTCTCACTGGGTGTTAAAGACGATTTTTTGAATAATTTATCACAATTTTTAAACCCACTAACCAAGTTGAATTGGAAGGGACTAAAGTTTTTTTATACCAGTGAATATGAAGACTACTTCAAAGAGTTCAAAAAAGTCATATCACTATACTAGTACTGACACTTTCAACAATTGGGGAACACTTTGTGGTATACAACTATACTTAAAATAAGGGATTATGATGTGTACTTATAAAAAATGATAAACTGATAGCTTACACCTTATGGTAGTTGAAGATTCATGAGAAAAAATACCACACACATGATCGGGAGTTGGCGGCTGTGATCTTCACATTGAAAATTTGGAGGAATTATCTCTATGATGAGAAATGTGAGATATATATTGATCATAATATCATCAAATATATATCCACATAGAAGGAGATTAATATATTCCCGAGAAGATGGTTATAAATCATCAAATATTGTGACTTCTCAATCCAATACCATCCTGGTAAGATTAATAAATTAGCAGATGCTCTAATTAGAAAGGATCCTACAATGTTATCGATGATGAGAATTGATAAGGACCCTTTCTTCTTATATTTTCTAAGGATGGACATGGGAATCATTAATGAAGAAACATCACCAATATTTTATCAAATTATTTCTCAACTATACCTCATGGAGAAAATAAAGGGTGCTCAAATAAATTTTGTGGAAATTTAGAAGAAGGTAGAATATATCAGAAAAGGGGAATCCTTAGAGTTCAAAATTGACGAGGAATGAGTCATAAGATTTGGGTCATGACTATGTGTACCATAAAATCAAGAGATAAATAAAGAGCTTCTGAATAACATACATAAATCAACCTTCTCTATTCACCTAGGGAGCATAGAGATTATAAGGACCCAACCTTATTATATAAATAATCTAGAATTTAGTCAATAAAACACTTCCTCTTACATTAATGATCTTTTAAAGTTTATAGATTTAGAGAATTAGGACAATACATTCATAACATTACACATTATTACAGAGTGGATACAATAAAAATAGTTTCCATTTTTTTCAAAATATAAAACATTAAAACTTAAAAAAAGATTCCTTGACAATTATTAATCATTTAACATGGATTAATTCCTTGTATTACACATCCATTAACCTATGATAATCATTTAAAAACTTGGGATGAGCACAAAATCTCAGTAAGGGATAGAAAAGAAGAAAAGATCACATTAGTCTATGAATACTCATAACATATGAAAGAATTTTCAAAAGACATTCTTGTCACCCATATATACTTACTTTTTATAACCTGATATTTAAACAAGATACAAAAAAAACATGAGAACATAAATATAATCATAAAGTTATCTTGGGGAATTACTTACATAATCTTGTAACCGTTTTTGGCTACCTTATAATCTGTAACCCTCACGGCTACCTTACTTTGTGTAACCATCGCAGTTACACTTGGAGTAACCATACGGTCGAACTCCAACTTACTCTTACCCAATGAATTGGAGGGAGATATAGGTCCCACCCTTCATTATAAATAATTACCAAGAACAAAAACATAATCATACAATATGAATAATTCCATAAAAACATTGCTTTGGAATTTCATAAAACCGAATTTTAAAAGAGGTTTTTAAGAAGGAAAGCCACTTATAAATTACATAAAATTGAAAAGAGACTTAATAGAGTGGATTGAGTATGTATATATACTGTAAATACACTAAATAAAACATAATATAAACAAAAACCATCACACAAAAAATTTAAATAGCACATAAATAATGAAGTATAAGGTTAACCCAATGAATGAAAATCAGGTTAAGAATTCCCTTACCTCAGGTTTTTCTTAATTCAACCCCTTTTAAACTTCCTATATAATAGTAAAAAGTGTGCTATTATTATTTTACAGAAACGTGTTCATGTTTATAAAATCTTATATTATCATTTCATATCGTCATTTCACCCTTTAATTTGTTAGTATTTTGCTCATGGCACTGTTTTTGGGTGAGTTCTTAACATGATTTCCATGATTGGTTCATGGTGGATGTTCTTGTCGATTGTAAGTGAAATTATAGATGTGGAATAGAAAGGTATTTACATATTTACAGTAACTTAATTTATACCATTTATAATTTTGATGTTTAATATGAGGATGATTCATAAGTTAAAACATTAATGATGTTTGTTTAGATCATTTTAATGGTTATTTGATAATAACGACCTCATTTTGTTTTATAAATTAAAAACACATGTAAAAAAGAATTCCAGAACCATTTATGAGACATAATACATATATTATAACCTTTTCCAACCATAAAAATGATTTCACGACCAGACATGAAGGAATTAATGCAAATTGAAATCACATCGTCCACGATGTCGGTAATTCGACACATCATGGACAATGTTCTTAATTCCTTGAACAAGTGGGGGAAGAGAAGAAGATTGATGATGAATTTCCCATGAACATGAGAACATCCAGAATATACATGATTTTGGAGCTTTCATTACTCTTGGTTAAGAGGAGGTGAGGAAATAAGAACAAAAGAATGGAATCTTGAAATAAAAGAAAACTTGAGAAATTTCTAATGAAAATTCGGCATCCTAACGACATCTCTTTAAATTTCATAAAAATAGTTTGATGAGAGAAAGGGTACATCTCATAAATATTACATAATATGGACAGTAAAGGGGGATATTGAATGAAATATCCCAATATAATCTAAAGTAAAAGGAAGATAATAACATAAAATGAAAGAAAAGAAAGAAAATAAAAGAGGATGTTTACCTCTTGATCTCTTCTACTTTAGATCCTTCTTAAGGGCTTTGGTTTTCATCTTTTGTTGAGACCATAAGCTCTAGGACGTGGGGAAGATACTTTTTGGGAGTATTGGGTAGAACATAGGCATGGATCAAGTCTTGAGAGGTTTGGGAAGAAGAGGGGAGTGAGGGTGGTATTTATAGTTGAGGAGAGGGGGTATTTTTCCTTATTTTAATCATTATTATAATATTTTTGCCCAAGATTATGAATAGTATTAGTTCATGTGACCTCAAATAGTAATAATGGCATGTGAGTTCAAAGAAAGTGGCCTTGAATCACTTATGATGTCATAAATAGTAAAATTTACTGATAATTTGATTATACTGTATTTTATCGTATTTCACTATTCATCAAAAATTAAAGAATTTCAGAAAAATCCCAAAAATTTACCCTAACAATTTTTTGACGTGTAGAATTCAAAAATGAAGTCCATTTTTAAAAAATAATTTTCTAATTATTATTAATTAAATTTTTAAATAAAAGCATACTTAATTAAAAAATTAACAATTCTAATTCTATAAGTACTTCTATATCACGATGAAATATTAACCAAGATGCTATTATCTTAAAGCCTTAAAAAAATAAAATTATAATAAAATTTACTATTCATTAGGGTCATATTACTATTCATATTACTATTCATATGAGTATGTTACTATTTACAAAAAAACATGTCGGTTTCATCAGACTCCAAATAACTTACTGAACACAATTATAGATGACAGTTTCTTAAAATTCAAAACATAGAAGTGGAAAAAATTATGTCTAAAGTATAGTTATAAATATCAACTTAAAAAAAGTTTCATTCATTTTAATTTATTTTTTTTTAAAAAAAAACTGGGATGTTACATTATCCCCACCTTTCAGAAATTGCATCCTCACAATTTTATTTACTTATTAAACAAGTGAGGGTACCTTGATCATGGTGTCCACCTGGTCTCATCATCACCTTACTCACGTAAATTAAAGATACGTGCATTGCAATAATTATTTAGAGATCCTTCAAAATAATTTGCTCCCTCTATCCAAATACACCCTATACAACTTGGGTCATATGGGTGTTTACAGAAAAATAGTTTTGGAAAATAATCATGTATGACATATAATTTCAAAATATCTGATAAAACATGATTTTTATAAAATATTCAGACCGAGTTTGAGTTGAAACTTTCAATAAATGGTCCTTTTAAAATACCATAAGTATTTTCTGAAAGAGTATATTGTAAAAGAAAATATAAATAGGTTGCGCAAGGGTCTCCTTCTCCAGCACCTCTTTTAAAATCATAATCTGCTTCAAAATCTCTTGATAAGGTAAAATATTTGAAAATTTCTTGATAATATTTACCTTTCTTGAAAATATGAGAATATTGAGAAAATATGATGTGATTAAATACAACCCATGATCCACGATGGTATCGAGGTATAGTGGAGGTGTCTGATATCTCAAACAATTTCTTACAAGTGAGTTGTATGTTAGAAAATGTTTCAAAGTCATCTGGACATGACTTTGTAATAATTATTGAAATAAAGTCATCTGGAAGAGATAGGAATGTCATTTGAGATCATCCTACTTCAAATTTTAATTAAATTTATTTAATCTGAAAATTTATAAAACAAGGATTTAACTTAAGTAATAGACATGCAGACTAACCACATGTTTAACAAAAACTCATAATCCCTAAAGTTCTCTAAACCTTTCCTATGATACCAACTATAAGGACCCAACATTATTACATAAATAATCTATAATTTAGTCAATAAAACACTTCCTTTTACATTTATGATCTTTTAAAGTTTATATCATTAGATAATTAGGACAATATATTCATAACATTACACATTATTATAGAGTGGATACCATAAAAATAGTTTACATTTTTTTCAAAATATAAAACATTAAAACTTAAAACAAGACTCCTTGACAATTATTCAACATTTAAAAAGGCTTCCTTACTTTTCTTACACATCCATTAACCTATTAAAATCATTTAAAAACTTGGGATGATCTCAAAAGCTCAGTAAGGGATGGAAAAGAAGGAAAGATCACATTAGTCCATGAATACTCATAACGTATGAAAGCATTTTCAAAAGACATTATTGTCACCCATATATACTTAATTTGTGTAACATGAGATTTAAAAAAGATCCACACAAAATATGAGAACATAAATATAATCATAAAGGTATCTTAGGGCATTACTTTCATAATCTTGTAAAAATTCTTGGCTACCTTATAATCTGTAACCCTCATGGCTACCTTACTTTGTGTAACCATCGCAGTTACACTTGGAGTAACCATATGGCTGAACTCCAACTTACTCATACCCATTAAATTGGAGGGAGATATAGGTTCCACCATTCATCATAAATAATTCCCAAGAACCAAAACATAATCATACAACACAAATAATTCTATAAAAATATTGCTTTGGAATTTCGTAAAACTGAATTTTAAAAGAGGGTTTTAAAAAGGAAAGCCACTTATAAATTACATAAAATTAAATAGAGACTTAATAGAGTGGATGGAGTATGTGTATATACTATAAATACACGAAATAAATCATAATATAAACATAAACCATCACACAAAAAATTTAAATAGCACATAAATAATGAAGTAGAAGGTTAACCCAAAGAATAGAAATTGGGTTAAGAATTCCCTTACCCCGGGTTTTTCTTACTTCAAACTTGTTTAAAAATATTTTATAATGGTTAAAAAGTGTTATTATTATTTTAAAGAAACATTTTAATGTTTATAACATCTTAAATTATCATTTCATATCATCATTTCACCCTTTAATTGTTAGTATTTTCCTCCTTGCACTGTTTTTGGGTGAGTTCTTAACATGATTTCCATGATTGGTTCATGGTGGATGTTCTTATCGATTGGAAGTGAAATTAATGAATTGGAATGGAAAGGTATTTAAATATTTATAGTACCATCATTTATACCCTGTATCATTTTTATGTTTAATATGAGGATGATTCATAATTTAAAACATTAATGATGTTCGTTTAGATCATTTTAGTGGTTCTTTGATAATAACGACCTCATTTTGTTTTATAAATTAAAACCATGTGTAAAAAATAATTCCAAAACCATTGATGAGAAATAATACATATATGATAACTTGTTTCAACCATAAAAATTGTTTCATGTCCAGAATTTAAGTAATTACTGCAAATTAAAATCACATCATCCATGATGTCGGTAATTCGACACATCACATACAATGTTTTTAATTCCTTGAACAAGTGGGGGAAGAGAAGAAGATTTATGATTAATTTTACATGAACATGAAAACATCTAGAATATAAATTATTATTTAGCTTTCATTACTCTTGGTTAATAGGAGGTGAGTAAATAAGAAGAAAATAAAGGAATCTTGAAATAAAAGAAAACATGAGAAATTTCTCATGAAAATTCGGCAGCCTAACGACGTCTCTTAAAATTTCATAAAAATAGTTTGATGAGAGAAAGGGGATATCTCATAAATCTTACATAATATTTATAGTAATGGGGGATATTTAATGAAATATCCCAACATAAGAAAAAGGAAAATAAAGATAATACCATAAAATGAAAGAAAAGAATGAAAATAAAAGCAGACATTTACCTCTTGATCTCTTTTCCTTGAGATCCTTCTTAAGGGCTTTGGTTTTGGTCTTTTGGGGAGACCAGAAGCTCTAGGAAGTGGAAAATATCCTTGGGAGGAGTATTGGGTAGAAATTAGGCATTTATCAAGTCTTGAGAGGTGTGGGAAGAAGAGGGGAGTGAGGGTGATATTTATAGTGGAGGAGAGGGGGTATTTTTCATTATTTTAATCATTATTATAATATGTTTTCCCAAGATTATGAATAGTATTAGTTAATGTGACCTAAAATAGTAATAATGGCATGTTAGTTTTAACTAAGTGGACTTGCATCACTTATGATGTCATAAATAGTGAATTTTTTTGATAATTTGATTATACGGTATTTTATCGTATTTTAATATTCATCGAAAATTAAAGAATTTCAGAAAAATCCCCAAAATTTACCCTAACCATTTTTCGACATGTAGAATTCAAAAATTAAGTCCATTTTTTGAAAATAATTTTCTAACTATTATTAATTTAATTTTTAAATAAAAGAATACTTAATTCAAAAATTAACAATTCTAATTCTCTAACTACTTCTATATCACGATGAAAAATTTACCAAGATGTTATTATATTAAATACTTAAGAAAATAAAATAATAATAACATTTACTATTAATTAGGGTCATATTAATATTCATATTACTATTCATAAGGGTATGTTACTATTCACAAAAAAAGAAGTTGGTTTAATCAGACTCCAAATAACAATCTGAACACAATTGTAGATGACAGTTTCTTGAAATTCAAAACATAGAAGTTGAAGAAATTATGTCTAATGGATAGTTATAAATATCAACTTAAAACAAAGTTTCATTCATTTCAATTTATTTTTTTTAAAAAAACTGGGATGTTACAGAGATGTGTCTAGATCTTCAAGAGAACTATTGGTGGGAAAATTTGAAGAAATATATCATAGAATATATATCAAAGTACCTGGTATGTTAGTAAGTGAAGGTGGAAAGAAAAAAATTCTAAGGGGATGATGCAACCATTACCCATACCCACATGGAAATGGGAAAATATCACAATGGTATTTTTCACCAAACGTATGAAGACATCCATATAAAATAATGATATGTGGGTTTTTTGTGGATTTTCACAAAAATATAGCCCACTTTATTACAATTCAGGAGGAATTATGACTTGATCAACTTGCATGGATATACATTAAATAATTAGTAAGGTATCATGGAGTACCACTATCGATTGTATCTGATTGAGATAAGAGATTCACCTCTATGTTCTGGAAAAGATCCAACATTCTCTAAACACTATGTTGAACTTTAGTATGGATTATCATCCTCAAACTAAGGGAAAATATGAATGTACTATTCAGAAACTGGAAGACATGTTGAGAGAAAATTCTATGGACTTTAAAGAAGGGTGGGAATGACATCTACCTTTGGTCGAGCTCTCTTATAACAATATTTTCTATTCGATCATCAAAATGGATCCATATGAATCCCTTTATGAGAAAATATGTAGAACACCATTATGATGGGATGAAGTCAGTGAATATAAGATTTTAGGACTTGAAATAGTTGAAGCAATGGTAGAAAAGGTTAAAACTATTCAGTAACACATCAAGATAGCACAAATTTGGGAAAAGAGTTGTGTAGAAAATTGTTGATGAGACATGTAGTTTAAGGTTGGAGAAATATTATTCCTCCACATATCTCTATGGAAGATGATCATGATATTTGGAAAGAAAGGAAAGAAATTTTCCTAGTACATCGACCCATTTGAGATTCTTGATCATGACGGAGTTGTGACCTCTTAACTAGAACTTCCACCAACCATGTCTCAAGTACAAGATGTATTTCATGTATCCCTCTTGAGGATCTACAAGCCAAATCCCTCACATGTAATGAATTCAGAGGTGGTATAGTTAGAAAATGATCTATCTTACGAGGAGTATCCTGTGAAGATATTGGACTATAGAGACAAGTTTATTCACAAAATTACTACCAACATGGTCAAATTACTATGGAAGAACCATAAGTATGAAGAGGAAACATGGGAACTAGAGGAAGAAATTAAGGAAAAGTACCCTCAAATTTTATCATCTTAGTATGTAAAATGAAATTTAAAGGGAGAAATTTCAAAAGGGGTGAAGAATGTAACAACCCGAACTTTTATCAATGAAAATTTCACTTATTGTAATTATGTTATATTGTAAAAGACACATACGTATTTTAGAGATCCCAATAAAAAATTTATTTTCATGAATTTATATTGAAGGAAAATAACATAATTTAGTGTTAGTATTTTTTATAAAATAGAAACATATTTTTTTCAATTTTGTAATTAATATAATGATTTAAAAGAAAATTTATTTTAATTAAACAGATTCATAAATCAATATTTTTTTGTATTTTTTCTATAATATAATTTTATGAGACTTTATTTAAATTTTCAAAGTGTTAAAAATCAGTTTTAATTATAAAATTGGTATTTTTTGAATAAATGATGATTTTAAATTAAAAATTTAATTTATTATATTTAGAGAATTTTTTTCATAAAAATTTGTCTATTTTCTTATTCTAAACATAAAAAAATCGTTTGGGTAAAATTTTGGGTTTTTTTCTAAAATAGTAGATTTTTTTTTGTGAATGGTGAAAAACGATAATTTATGGTATTTAACATTTTAAGTAAATGCCTGATTTTTTGAGTCATAGATGAGTCATGGATGATGTAAGTGGCCATTATCTCATACTATACTTCTCTATTTAATATAATTATTCATGGGAATCAACACTATTGATGGTCTTCATCCCAAATAATAAATTAATAAATATAATAAAAAAACACCCCTCTCCTCCACTATAAATATCACCCCACACAACATATTATCCTTATACATTAAAAACCTTGAATATTGTCCAATTTATCCCCAATAGTCTTCCCATGTCTCTTCCCCATGTCCAAGATCCTTTGGTCTCAACAAAAGACCAAACCAAATTTACCTAAGAAGGTTCTCAATGAGAAGAAGTTCAAGAGGTAAAATCCTCTTTTGTTTCTTTTAATTTAGTTTCAAATTTCTTTAACCTGTACTCAACTATATATCCAAAATAGAGATAATAAATACAATATATTTTATATAATATAATTTTTTTGTGTTAATTTAATAATCCATCATTAAATCTCTTCCCTCTTCCTTTTATTCTAAAAATGAAAACATCGTCCGTGAAGTGTTGATTTACCGCCATCGTGGACGATGCATTTCCATTTTCTATTACCACCTTCAAGTATGGTCACAAAACCATTATTTTGGTTAAATAATATTTTATTATACATGTTATAAGTTAAATAATTATACTGTAACCAATATATAAACATAATATTAAATAAAATGATATAAGTTCTTGATGGTTGTAAAAAATTGCCATTATAAA
Organism: Viscum album; assembly: GCA_963277665.1. Taxonomy (NCBI): domain Eukaryota; kingdom Viridiplantae; phylum Streptophyta; class Magnoliopsida; order Santalales; family Viscaceae; genus Viscum; species Viscum album. The sequence continues at coordinate 1,658,110,337 of OY728137.1, forward strand.
TAATTTAATTAACGTTGTATCTAATGAATCATCCTCGTACCATATAAATAAATTATATATAAGATCATTTAAAAATATTTAATTTAATTAATAACATATAATTTAAATTCTTTAGAATTATTATCACTAAAAATAAGCTTTCATACGTGTATACAATTGAACTGATCATGAAATCCAAGAAAACAGACACTCCTGGAATGACAAAATTGAACTTTATAACTCATAAAAATGGGCATAAGTGAACTTAATAAAATTATAATAAATAAAATATATGTATAAGGGGTTATATATTTTTTAATTAATAAATCAAATTTTATTATCTAGGATATTAAATTTAATAATGTATTCAGACATAAGGTAAGTGGATTCCTCAAACCCAACTCCATTTCTTTGGGTTATTCCTCTTTCATTCCAAATTTAGGTGTGAACCTTATTTTAATATTCCTCAAAAATAATTTCATTTTCATTCCCTTTTATTTTTTAGGATATACATGTTCTCAATATAATTCTGTGACATACATAGTGGTTTTCCAAAAGAACTCTTCTTCCTAAAAACACACCTTTTTAACTTCTCTTAAGATCGTTTCTTCTTCACTAAAGATTGATTATTGTTATACCAAGTAGGTTAATAACGTTTTCATTTTGGATTCCCAAGTTTTATTCATGAATTTATGCTTTATGAAATTAAATTCACTCCATTAAATGGGTTATTTTATTTCTAATATTGATATATGTTCTATATGGAATGAATGATTTTATAAATGTTATGATGCGACGGGTGCACCTGGAATTATATATCAATCCAATGCATAAGGTAATTCAATGTATCTCATGAGAAAATTTGAAATATGAATGAAAATGATTATTTATTTTTTCAAAGTGATGATGTTATGATTATTAACATATTTTATTCATGAATATGATGCTAGCTTTATTCACAATTTTTTTTGGTATTTGACCACTAAGACTTGATGTTTCATTTTTTTGCATTGCCACATTCCATGTCTTTATATAATGATTCTTATCATGATTATTATGATGTTCCTATTATTATGTTATGACGATGGTGATTATTATCACCCATGTTATATTGATTCATCTTCTTATTTATCCTCCTACTATGCTTTTAGATCACCCCTTTCATTGATGTATATCCTTAGGTGATTACTTATTCTTAGGAGAATGCTAAGGCCACTAAAAAGCTAGAGAAGAAGTGATTAAATAATGTTTATGATTTAATATGTAAAAGTTATGTATAAGCCTAATTTTTCTAATACACCAAACTTTTTGATCCTAGATTTGTAACACTATTATGTTGTTTATCTTTAAAATCATGTGATAGTCATGTAAGAAAGAGTATCATCTCTATAAACAGATTTGAGTAACTTATCAAAATAAATTTCATAAATTTATTAAAAATATTCGACACTCAAAACATTATCAGGTTAAGATAATTTAAAAAATATATTCATCAAAGAGATCACACAACAAAAAAATCAGTTATTAGTGGTGGTTTATGAAATTGTCACATCTTTTTTTTTCAAAATATACCGGTGTTTTTAAAAAAACTGCCACTAAATACATATTTTAAATGAGGAAACTTCTACCCCTCCCCCTCCCCCACCCTCGAGCATCACACCCCTAAACCCCCACTTCCCCAACCCCTATGAAAACCTCATGCCAACTCCCCTTGTCCCCCCTCACTGCCGAACCTTCTCTCTCCCTCACCACTTTCTCCCATTCTACCCCTCAACGCCGACCCCTCTCTCACCCTCATCAGTAACTCCCCCTCTCCCCCTCATCATAGGCCCCTTTATGACCTTCACCAGCTTCCCTTATCCCCCTCATCATCAGCCCCTCTCTCCCCCTCACCATCTTCCCTTCTCACCCTTGTCGCCATCCCCTTATCCCCCTAACGTCTAACCCCTTTCTCCGACGAGCTCCCCAAGTCTAAGCCCGAGGCGTCAACCCCTCTATTCCCCAAACAGTCATTTCTACTACTCCCTAGGAAAGGTAATTAAAAATGATGTGTTGGGATTTGATTGTACTTTTGTTGTTGTTGTTTCAACACCATTATTCCATCCAGTGAGTTAGGATTTGATTATTCCATTCTAGGATTTTGAATTTAGGAGTTTAATTAATTAATTTAATGGTGTTCGGGGTAATTTTATTGCTTGTAAACCCATTAGAGGTTTTGTTATTAGTTATATTTTTCAAGATTCATAAAAATCAAGCATTTATCATTTTTAAGAAATAATTTGGGGGAATATATTGCCAATATGATTAATGTATTCTATTTTATATTTTAGTCTAGTAGAGAGAAGGGTTAATTTAGTGGGAATACTATTTAGTGTAATGTCATAAAAGGTAAATCAACTTGGGAACCTTCTCAAGATTCATATAAAAAGTTCTAATTAGTGTGATTATAGTGTAGAGAATATGGGAATATGATGTATATGTTCCAATAACCACCTCATGCATGTAATATTTATAGGATGTTGGGCCATTTTATGAATTATTTTGACTGGATCTCATGGAACAGTGATGGTTGAAATTAAAATCACATGATTGGATTAGTAAAGAAAGGCTGGGTAGCAATGTTGAACGAGTTAGTGTGTTATAATAGAGTTGTGAGGATTCATTGTAAATAGAAGTCATCTCATTATAAGAATCTTGGGAAACACATTTATATTTTGTAGGAGGTGGAGGAGGTTGAGGTTTATGTTTGGCTACTTACAGTGATAGGTACCATCCTTATCCCATACACTATTAGTTATGATATGATTGAAATTCAGAAATTAAATTATATTATATCTATACATCCAGTTAATATTTTGGGATTTCACATGGAGTTTATTCTTTTGTTAATGGTTACTAATACTCTAATTGTAGAGAAAAATGAACCAGTTTTAATGTGTATTTCTTAAATGATCATGATATATTATGTAGAAATCAATTGGTATTTTTTTTAAGGTTATACATTGAAAGGCATGAGATAATTAGGGTATTATAAAAATAAATATTTCTTCCACATATTTGTAATATCTATTTTAGGTTTCCAATAGAGTAGAAATTAGTTTATAATAATCCATATGAAATCCTTCTAGCTCATAATTAGAATATTTTTTTTTAAAATAAATGTTCCATTTTCTCATTTAAACCCTTTTAGACCATTGAAATCTAATAATCTAGAAATAATAGACAAATTTAACTCATACCTCATGAATTTTGAAAACTACTTGCATTCTGTGTAATTCATTCCTAAAAAGGTTGTAACCACCATAGAAAAAGAACTAACATCCAATTCACTTCCATAATCATGATATATAAGTTCTGATTAACCCCACCTATTTGAGAAACAAGAATATATAAAAACAAATACAACTTTGTGTTCCAAGATCATGGTTCATTATTTAGTCCATATAAAACTATCAATAATTGGAAGACTTTTCCTCATCCACATCAATGAGAAAACTATGTGGTTATTCAATGTACACTTCATATTTGAAAACATAATTGTGGGGTCCATACATGACATACATTTGATAAACCTAAAACATTTTTTTGATCATATATCTAAAATCTCAATATTATAGCCTCATTCCATGATATAGATGAGAAGTTATCATTTAGATCAATTCCATATATATGTGAATAACCTTTACACTACTATCGTTCTTTGTTTTTTATGACATTTCAATCCTCCTTTAGTTTGTTTCAGAAAAATAATTTGGTTCAGATCATGTTTAATCTCTTTAGCCCAACAATAACTTTACCGAACACATTATTTTTGATCAGATCACATTTCCCATTCATTTATTTGAGAAAAATCACATAATTAACAACTTCATCTAATGTTTTTTATTTATCTAGCTATATGAAAGATTCTTTCTACTAATCCACCATTTTATTAGTCTATATAGGGGATATCTGGTCACTAACTATATTATTATAATTTAATTTATCCCTTTTTTTTATTTAGTTTAAATATTTTTTTCTATATTTTCATATTATAAAAAGCCCACTTATATTTCTTATAAATCATTTTGAAATTATCTTTTGTAACACAATTCATATTCAAATTATTCATCACAAACTATTTTTTTTCATGTGGTGTTTTCTTTCTGATTAAATGATAAGAATTCCAAGAAGTAAGAGATATAATGATGTCAGTTGACTCTTAGTCGATATTCCCTCAAACATACCAAAACATGATGATCCATATGTCTCCCTCCATATTGAATCTGAGACATCATCCACTTTCCCACTACACCATCTCTCACACCCTCCGTCAGTATCCCATCATCAGATCAACCAACGCCTCCCCGTTCAGTAGCCCAAATAGTGAGGGAGAAGGCCGACACTCCTGGTTCATCATGGGGAAACTAGAGGGTGACTATTATAGGTAAATATTTTAATATGAATAAATCTATTTCACCTTTTTATAATACTAATTTTGTTCTCAGAAAATAGGGAAATAATGCTACTATGGATAAAATTATGAAAAGTTCAGATGTTTGGAATATGAACAGACTAATGATATTTGTCACATTTGTATTCTATAGGGTCTCTATAGATAACACCGCATGATTATTTGGCCATATTCTAGGCCAATTGGGAGTGGAGACAGTTATCCTTCTGATTACATATGATGGTTGGAGGCATATTCCTTGATCTTGGAAAAATTAAGGTTTTGATTCACAGATAAAGGTAATCTTAATACATTATTATTTAATTGAATGTAATTATATTATTCAATTATAATATTTTAAATATTATTATCTTTTTATAGATGAATTCCACTTTCCCATTTATGATGTAATAACATTAAAGTGGACATTGAAAAATTTGGGCAAGAAATGGAAAGATTTTAAATGGAGATTATGGAATGAATTCAATGATACTTATTTGACCACCCAATAAATGTATGATAAAGTACCCAATGGGGTACCTAGAGAGAAATGGAATGTTATTATTGATAGTCATCTTGATGAAAATAAAATGGTATTTAAATATATATTATTATATTAACATCATTTTACATTTATACATGCATATGAAAAGTAGATGGCATTGCATACATTACTATTAAATTAAAATTTATTTATTTCAGGATGTTTTAAGGAAGAATGTTTCGAGTCAGTTTAAGAAAATCATCCATCACACTTTGGGGTCAATGATTTTTTCTAGAAGTCAATCGAATCTAGTAATTTTTTAATTAGTTTAAATATTTATAAAAAAATACTATCTATTCAATATATTAAATTTTTTATTTTTCTTTGTTTAATGCAGTCATAGAATTTAGGGCCTTAAGAATCTTGAATAGAAGTTTTGCTGGATGTTCATAAAAAATCGGATGGGATTATTGTTAATGAGACTACCAAGGAAGTTGAGGTATGAATTAATTTTTCATTATAATAAAATATTATCAATTGTAACTATGTTAATATATAATGATTCTAATATGTCTGATATTTGATTTATTGGTAAAAATTAAAGAACTGTGAAATGTCAATCCTGTGAAGTTATTTTTAGTATCATAGGATGACCCAGTTGGTAAATTCCTTGGGAAGGAGTATCTTGGTCGAGTCTGTATGATGGGTTTGGGACCCGTACCATCTGATAAATTTTGCAGTTGATCGAGGATTGTAGATAAATATACTCTTGGTTGTAGTCATTCACTACCCTGATATTCTCATAAAGAGTTTGTTTCTATGAAAAACACAATTCAGGAATAGGGGGATTATATATCTTCTTTTTAGAAAGAATTGGTTTATTTATTTCATAATACAAATGGATCTGTCCCTTGTGATATTGAATTGATGAATGGTGGTGTGAAAATAAATCACACAACTTCAAAATCATTCAATTTACACAATTTTATGGATTTTATGTTTAAATATAGATATAAAACATTTTTTTAATTTTCAATATAATTGTCTTATAAGTTCCATTAGTAGTAATTAGAGACAAATATGGAGAGGGTGACGAGTAGAGTTCATCATAGTCTAGTGATTAGTGGAGAGAGTTTGTTCACATTTCATTTGTGGCATAGAGTTGACCATGTTGAGTAATCTGGTCAGTGCATTTTAAATATGTCCCATGACTTTAAGATGATGAAACATTACTAATGGGTATATGATGTATAATAGTATTATGGTGTGTTTCATTTGTTATATTGTGCTTCATTTGTTATCTAATTCCATGCATTTTTTATTGATTAGGGTTTTTTCAAGGGCTACAGATTCCGCGACTCATTGTTTTTGTAATTTAAGAAATAGTGGTGGTTTTAAGCACTGATAAATAATTAATTTTTTTATTCCATGGTGGTTTTAACCACCAATATATTATGGTATATTTTATGGGTGGTGGTTAAAACCACCACTAAATATGACAAACTTTTATTTAGTAGTGGTTTGTTCTGTTTTAGCAGCGGTTTTAACCGCCGCTAAAATCTCAATAATGTTTTGGTCCTAAAACTGCAACTAAAACACATAAAACCTCCAATGAATACAAATTATACAATGATTTCTAAAAACTATCATGAAATGGAAGGAACCACCATGTGTTGAATGACAACATAAATTTTAGTGGTAGATTCAAGAAACCATCATAGAACCATTTAGCAGCGGTTTAAACCGTCGTCAAAGAAAAAATAAATTGCCACTACATGGTTATTTTCTTATAGTGTCATGTGTCTCTAAATATTCTCATACTAATATTATGTCATTATAAATTTCAATTTACTCTCTAGAATAATAAGGTAATTTAAAATGTTTTAATGTAAAAATATATTGCTATCTATATAGGTATTTTATTAAGTAAAGGTTGTTGAAATTTGTTTTTTTCTCATCAAAAGTAATTAAAAGGGTTCCTTGTTTAAAATTGATATTTTTTGGAACTCTTTAGAAATGGTATTCCTATAAGGATGGGGGAATTAGGATTACCATTATCATCCTCCATGATTAGAATATATAAATCAATAGGGAATGAAAATCCTTATACACTCACTAGAACAACTTTAAGAACACCTACTAGGTTGGAAGTTTCTTGGTTATAAATCTGTATAACCACTCAGGTGGGTCAGAGATCTACCATATTTAGAGAAGAATAAATATAATAAAGAATTAAATTTATTGTTTCTCTTCAATCACAAAGTTTATTTTAAAAATCAGTCTCTCTTATGGTGTATGGGATAATAAAAGTACCTAGATCTTAACATTTCATAGGAATTTGTAGGGTAAAAAGGGAAGAAAAATTATTCCCAAATATTAATTCTTCATTTACTTGAATGATTTTACTCCCAATGTACATATATTCAATGAAATTTATATTGTTTGGAATTTGGAGAAAAACATTGAACATATGTAAGTTTATCTCTATTTTTTTTGAAGACTTATAAGATTTATTGTTGCATTCATTATTCAATGGTTTTCTTAGGTCCTTGAATCCTTGTAAGAAAGGGTGGTTAGGGTTTAAGTGGATCCTCTATTTTTTCTATGCATTTATCCTTTTTCAAAGGGGGTTTCTTCACAGGTTCGTCTTTTGGTTCTTTCTTGGGGAAAGATTATTCAGTTGTATGTTTATATCCATTCCTAAATTCAATCTCTATGGGTAACCCTTAACTTTTTCTAAATACCTTCCACTCAATAATTTATTATAAAAAATATATCCTTTGTGGTTAGAAATTGTTTGAGTAGGAAGCTTACTCAAGCCTTCATCCACCAGGTTATTGATGGTGGGAATGAGGTGGATTAACTATACTTTTAATTCATTTAATTATAATTCATGAGTGGTGAGAGTGTTTTTTTACTGTTCCAAGACTCTATCACTTGTCTCAACATGTCCTTCATGGAAGTCTCTTGATATTTTATTTGTTTGTAGATTATAGATGGTTGTAAACATTTTCTCTAGAATAGTGGTTACTATAAAGGCTATAAAAAACCCTATTATGAATCCTACGAGATTAGTGTCCTTTATGATTGTTATCTCCTAGATCTAAACTGATTTGTGGAAAATTCTTTAAATCCTTAGATTCCACTTGTTTGATTCAAGTATTACCTCTGGTACTTGGAATTATAGATTTCAATCAAATGAATTTTAGTGCATCCATCAGTATAATGCTCCTGAAAATAACAAATTTGGCTAACTCAAGGGGGTTTGGTGGGTGATTTCTCTTGTATAGTGTTCAAATCTAGCTATATCATAATAGAGATAGTTATTCAAGTTTATTTTATAGTAAAAATGATTTGTAACTTTTTACCTCCTACAAACCTCTAGTTTCAATTCATGTATAATTTTTTTTGGTTTTTTTGGAGACCCTCTCAATCATTTATCTGACTTTAGAATATGTCTTATCAATTAATCATCCTCTTGAAGAATCATCTAGTAGGTTCCAGTCACTATTCATCAATCATTGGTAAATTAATACCAAGAAGTGATGTTCTTCAATTGGCTAGTGTGGGTAGAATGTAGTTGGATTCTTAAACATTTCCCAAAACTCATATAGATTTTCTACACATTCTTGTTTAATTCCATAGATCACATTATTTAGTTGATCACTCTGTAAAGCAAAGAATTTTTTTAGAGGATGGACCAATGTGGACCCTCACTTGAGATTACTTCTCTAGGTTTTAGTTTATAGATCCACTCATTGTTCCACCCCTCAAGGGATAAGGGTAGAGACTTCTAGCTGATCTGATCCTCAATGAGTACTCTAGTTCTGAATCCATTTCATACTTATTTAAATTATCTCAAATTCCTACTAGGATCCTCACCTAATAATCCATGAAATTTAGAAAAAATTACAATCATTCAAATTTTAAGTTTACAATCCGGTTGATTATTCAATTTCAATTTTAGTTATTAATTTTAAAATTAGGTGTAAAAATTTCTCTCAAATTCATATTCACTTGAGAAATTTTATCTTACATATTTTGACTACCTAATAAAACTATGGTAGAAGAAGAAGCTAAGGAAAAATATCTATTTAATAGAATGGGGACAAACTCTTTTTATGCTTGTTCAATGATTTTTAGAGTTTGAAGTCTTTCAAGCACAATTAATTCAACCTTAGGATCAAAACCAATTAGTTTAGAAGAACTAAAACTAGTCATTCATTGATATTATTTTAAAAAAAATTAAATTCTAGAATTGGATTCCTTAGGAATGTCGCCTAGCTGATGTGTGGCCTATCACATGACTTCCAGAAAATTAATTTTATAGCCATTAAAAATTTAGTATTGGTGATAATAAATTCATATCTAAATAAGACCATTCAAAAGATGTGTTTTATCTAGTTTAATGAGTTTTAATTGTAGAAGCAGTAGATGAATTTGAATTTATTTAAATTCAGTCTTAAAAATTATGATCTTGTTTTAGATCAGTCCCATATTATCCTTTTGAATCATTATTCATGTTATTTCTAACTATTCCTCTAATATAATTATGCCTCATTTATTAATATTATCTATTTGTTTTGGGTTGGATTGTGGAGTAAAATAATCAATGTGTCCCTTATATTTTCCTAGCATAGTAACCAGATAACACTAATCACCTTCAGATTATCCCACTACTTTCTATCACATGAAAACATGATTGTGTATACTAAATCTGAGAATGAGAATAGAATTAATTAAAAGTGAAATTTATTATAAATCTACAACAATTTAAACCATTAAAATCCTCCAGAGGAAGTATCGAGTGAATTAACTATTAAAGTTTTGAATTCATCAATAGGAAAATGGAGGAATTTTCCTTACATTGACTATAAATTTCCCAGTGTTCCATAATTAGAGTATTATAGTACAATTAAATGAAATTATGTAATAAATAAAGTATAAAAAGAATAAGAATATCTTGAGCTCAATCGAAACAATCTCCATTATCCTGAAGCACAAGTGAATAGTTCATAATTTGTAGATGATTCTTGGATTTTTTGGTGCACTTTAAAATTATTTCCATGTTAGTAGCATGAATCCTTTGAGTGGATCTATATATCAATAATGTTTTTTGATTTTAGTGTTTAACCTTAGTGGATTATTTTTCTTTTGATGATTGATACATGTATTTATTATGGAATGTGATGGATTTTTTGGCACCCAGAATCTTCCATAACTAATTCGTGTTTCTCTCACAATCAATTTCCATAAAAATGTAGAGGAAAAGTGATTTAGTACTTTCCAAAACAATGGAAATAAATTTATTAATGATGGAAGAAGATGATACTCATGATGGGTATAAAAGTCTTGGGATTTTTCGAATTTGCTGGATTTAAAGAGGGTAGACCAAGCTTGGGCCTGGAATGGTAGATATGGTTTTATTTAATGGACCTATTTATGAGTTTTTTTATTCTTCCTATGGTTAGTCCAAATTTAGGGAATTTAATCAGGAATGAGTTTTTTAAATCACTCTTCATGGCTTTGTATTTACCCATACGGAACCTGATATGGGCTCATCCGGATATAACACAACAATTGATGACTTAGCCCAAGAATTATTTGAACTGTGCTTAATCAGTTAGAATGAAACATCACTGGATCGTATAATTATGATAAAGTTATAACACTTTTATCCAACCTCAACATTCTAAAAAAACCATCCATTTTTTATCCAACATCAAGTCCTCAGACCCAGACTTAGCCTTTTTTACTTAAATAGGCTCAATATCTTTATTATATTAAACTTATATGTGGCATGAGTGTAACTTAGATGGAGAAATATATTTGAATCAATTATTTAAGAACCATGGGTGAATAATTATATATTATAGCAACCAGTAATTGGGGACGAACATAGTCCCCTATTTTTTCTCAATCTGTACTGTAATACACATAGGAAAGTATCTCAATTTTAGTGTGTCATTCATAATTTTTTTGGATTCATTGAATTCAGTTATATCTCTATCACAGTGGATTTTCCTTTGTGTCATTTTACTCAATAAGACCAGCTTATTCATTCATTCATCCGTGAGTTTGGTTTAAATATGAATCCAAAATCAAATTTCTGGTAGCATTTGGTGTTGAGGTCTTTAGTTTATTGTCTCAGACTAGCTCATATTTCAAATTTTTAATGATGAGTTCAGTGGATAAGTTATTCTGTATCTGAGATCAATCATATTGGGTGGGCACAACATTATACCTATTCTTCAACTTAAGCTAGTCATTTCTTACATGTATGAAGCTTGATCTCTCTTTAATTGATGATGTTATGGACAAATGATTTTACTCACCATCACATGAATGTTGAGTTGAATATTCGATTGTGAAGGTGGATCATGGAATTAGGGGCTTCACAGTACCAATATTGGGTTCTAGAATAGTAGCATAGTTGAAATTTGTATCTCATAGAAGTGATATTTTATTCCTTATTACAGTAATATAATTTTCTCATGCTAGTATTGGGTGGAATGGTGGCATGGTGGCATGGTAGCACTCATGTTTATATTCCACCTCATGGTTATAGAATATTTTTTCTCTTTATAGCAGTAGATCTCATGGTTTTAGGGTATTCTTATGGTAAAAAATAATGTACAGTTTTACAGAATTTATTTTTTTGACTCTTCATTTTAGCATAAATAGTGGCAGAATTGGATCATAGTAGTAGAACCATAGTTGGATAATAACACACTGCATGGTAGTAGTTAGGGTTCACTGTCGTTGTTGACTACAAAAATTTCCATCATACACAGTGGAAACTATTTTTCTTAATTGCATGTTTTTTACCAAATTAATTGAATTAAACAAAATTAATTGTACCCATTTATTTGTTTCAAATTAAATTTTAGTGTTTCATAAAAAAATCACATTACAAGAAATCCAGACTGATATTTCAAATTTCACAATTCCCAATCAAATTCCATTCTTGAAATTAATTTATGGATTTCATTTAGTAAAAAAAAATTAAAGTTCATAATTAGATCAATTTGGGAAATTTATTCTATATTCTAATAATCAAAATTTAAATTCAAACCTAAATTTTAAACATTTCACATTTTAATTCATTAAACTATTACATTTCAAGATTAAATTTATATTTTTTTTACATTTGTGTATGGATTCTCATTATCTTCAAAAAGAGAATAAAATATCTAAAAACTAATATTTGATTCAGTTATCACTTAAATCCAAAATTAAAGAAATTACTAAAAATAAATGATTTTCTAGATATTTGAATTAATTGAGGGGTACTATTCAATGAAAAATAGGCAATATTTTTTGAAAATTTTAAATCTTATAATCACTAATCCCAAAAAATACACTATAATACAATTGAAATAACACCCAACTTGTCCCTTAACACATCCATGGTTGACATGATTCCCTTAACCATATCACAACATCTATTGTAATAAAACTCAGACATCTATGGTTTTCTTGTACTCCAAACCCATTTAAACATAACCCATTCCTTCCCATCACATATTTATATGGTTTTCATGACCACCCAACCCATACTGAAACCTACCCTAAATTGGAAAATTGGATAACCTATAACATAACCAATTCTATAACACCATTCATCACCATAGTAAGAATGGTTTCCTAACCTATATCCTAATTCATAAACTTATAACAAACCAAGCATATGTATTCACATAATATAAACTGTTATTATTTAAAAATGTTAGTAGTAAAGATGGCCAATAAAAAAAGATACATGACATGGGTCACATTGGTTGGAAACTTAACTAAAACCTGAATATAATACACTTTACTACTAGGATAGTCTCTTAAGCACACAACCTATTTGCACTTACATTTCATTCATGGCTACCACCATTTTACCTAATTATACAATTTCATTGGTTTCTAGAATGGTACCAAGGTACATTTTCTATGGCTACTAGGCCACATCAAATTACATAGAAACATGGCCATCACATCCTATACAACAAATCAAACCTTAAATTATATGATGAAAACTAAAACAACAGAGGATAAGAATATCATTTAAGTGTCTTCCTAATTCCCATCACACCCTTAGGTTTAGGATAGTTAATTCCTCACAAAACCATGCTATAATAATAATCCTAAAAATGGTATATACACTCAAGAATACTTTCTTATGATGGAGGAACACTTACCCCACATACCAGTTAATTCACTAATTGTTTTTAATTGACACACGAGTTCTTCATATCTGAAGACTTATGCCAACCACTGTCAATTAATCAAACCCACACTCATAAAAGGATATAGATTTGATCCCAAGGTCTATTATGTTTTACATTACCTATATTTTACCCCTATTGGGTCCATATATCATATTTATTACACTTTAGGTCAAACCCATGACCATCGGTAACCGAGTCATCAATGCCTAGTTATAAAAGGGACTACCATGGCCATATATATTTAATATACTTATTCAGGTCAGGGAAAATAATTTATTTTTAGTTTATGTTTTATTACACTAAATTGTGGATACAATATATCCCATTTCATATAACAAAATGTATATACTATAAGGTGAATGTTTAGGGTCCACCTACATCATGAAATGGAGGTAACCCCTTGAGAAAATTCTGATAGGCTTTATCGACTAAACTCAACCATATATCTTCCATCACTATGAGGTATTAAAACAACCAAAAAACCACTCTAATTAAATATAATACAATCATAAATAATTCATATGTTAAATCAATATTAATTTCAAGATTATTACTTTGAAATAAATGAAGAGAAATTCACCATGTGGCTTTTCATGATCTAAACCTTGAGCAATAGGGTTCACACCACCCTCAACATCTACCCAAACCTCTAGTACAAAAAATACCCAAAAATACCATTATAATTACTCCATCAATTTCATCTAAATTGATTAAAACACGCAAATAATTTCAATAAACTACACAAATTATGAGTAATGACACAATAAAAAGTGTGTTCATCCTCTTAGGATTCCATATAAGAAAGTAGAAGAAAACCCAAATAGTTCATGATGATTACACCTTGGTCAGGTGAAATCAAAACTTAAATTCCAAACCCAAAGATAGATAATAAATGAAAATAAAGATTAATAAGGATATAAATATTTGAAGGATTTAATACCTCAAATCACCATGGAAAATGACTCAAAATACACCCCTCTTCAAGGGGATCAATGAAGGGAATATAAGGAATGGGTTTGGTTGAATAACCCTCCACAATAAATTTAGAGGGGCCATATTGAAATATTTTTGACTACAAATATGTTAGAAAAAATTCTCAAGGCTATTAAAGAAATACCCAATGTTTTCAAAAATCAACATCCCTCATCTATGTTAATACGATAACATGACCCACTAGGTTATGACGATTTGATCCTTGTCATTTTACTTTTATTATGTTTTGATAATTACTTTATCATTAGTACTTTACTTATTCAATCACACCTTTATTTTTATGATTTAATTTGATTCATAATAATTGATTTCATTATATGATATTAATTTTTAGTATGTATTAGTGAATTGGTATGAAGAACTTGGGGGGGGGGGTGAATTAGGTGTGTCTAAATATTTTTTCAAATTACAAATCAATCTAATAATATTTTTGTCCTATTTTTTTATTTGAACCTTCTCTAATTATTAGGATGTAAATAGATCTATTTATATAAACCTAATCAGGTAAAACACATGAAATTTTTGAAATAAAGTAAATTGAAACATATAGTTTTTTATATGGTTAAACCACAATGGGGAAACCTACTCCTTATTGAGATCGAGTTTCACTAAGTAATAGATTTTACAATATAATCATAGAATCAAATACAATGGTTTGGTAAGATATCATACAGGAACCATGATCACCATATTATATACAATATCCTTTACAATATTACACAAGTAAAGAGTTCTATATAGTGCATCCCATTGTCTTTAGTATCCTGACTATTTTGGAAAACTTCCTTCCAAACATTTGAAGTAGATCATTAATGAGCATTTGATGTCACCACATCATTATAATCAAACACCATTCTTCTTAATATAGAGACCTAAAATTAATTTGTGTCTTTATAAAAACACTATGAAACTCAATCTTTCATTCCTACATAATACTAATTATTATTCATAAATAGTTCATTAGATTCATTAAACATGATATTATATGATTTTAGTAACCCATATGCTCCTAAACTAGATAGTATGAATAGTCAAATTGGAATAATAATAATAGTGTTAGTTTCTATCTCAAATATTATTCTCCCCTCGAATTATTCTCAAGCCTCTATAACAGTTGGTATCACAAAATCTTCAATTCCATTATTTTCTTTTAATTTGACCAATTTAATATGTTAAGAAGAAATATACCAACTACTTTTTTAAATAGTTTTGACACAGTGGAACTGTCTGCAAGAACTAGTTTTGGTCCTTATTATTATTATTATTATTAATTATATAGGTGGTTCTTATTACTCATCACAGTATTCGCTACTTCCTAATATCTTTGAAAGCTTCTCTAGTTCTCACGAGAGGTTCTCTATTTTTCTATTTTCCTTATTTCTCTCTTAGTGAATTATTATATTTTCACATAGAATGAGATGTTTTCTTTTGTCCATTATATAATAGTTTATAAATAATTTAAATCAAGAATAACCTCTCTATATTCCTTTTATAATTTTAATATATTATTATATCACAAAACATATTTTCTATATCATGTATAAAAAATCACATTCCTTTGTGTAAATTGAATCTCCTTTCTCCTTTCTCAAATTATTTTACATGTGTTTCTCCCATGATCTTCAGTGAAATAATAGGAGTGAATTTTTTCTTTTTCTTCTCATTTTTATTCTCATCATAATAAATATTCCATATTTTCTATTTAATGTACCTAGCTTGATTCCTCAATAGAAATTGAATCAGATGGCTATATGAACTCAGGTGTACCTCTCCATCTTCTAGAGGCTACCAAATTTTAACGAGAGTTTTAGATGGTATAATTGGGAGACTATAACCTCATATCAGAGTAGTAGTAAAAATATAAATAATAAAAATACCTCAAATCAAGCTAAAAAGTTTTCCAAAAGTAGGTAAGTTCCAATAAATAAGGAAAACATAACCCAAGTTGTAAAAACATATATGAGTTGTGTCATATAATTCATATATACGTTACTAACCATATGTGGTGGATCATATATATTAGTACCCAAAATGGAAAAAAGAAAACAATAACTAAAAATGGAAGAATCCAAATACAAGTTCTAATTTATAACCCATTCCTAATATATTTTTCTCTATTCTAGATAACAAATTCAAGCATCATTCATAGGGTGTTTTCCCTTGTCCATTCCCGAAACAAAAGAGTCTACTCAAGCACCAAAGAAAACATTATAAGGGTGTGAATATGAATTAGTAGGAAACAACTAAATATTTAAATGAACGTGAATAGTCTGAGTAAGGGTGAATCTTGATATGAACAGGGAATAAGGATAAAAAACAAATAAATAAATATATAACCATATTCAATACACAGTTTTTGAAGTAATGAATGGGTTTGGACATAACTGCTTCATCCAATTCTAGATGTGTTTGGTTATAATAAATCATAACCAAAATTAACTCAATAGAAATATATCCAACCTAGTAGACCTCAAGTGACACTAGATACACATGTTATATCCTAGGGAGATGATATCTCAAATATTAAATCCTAATGCAACCAATAAAATCCCAGGTAACATCCCAAGTATCCAACCAATATTTAAATAATCAAATACTAGGTAACATCCAAAGAATATAAATTTATAAATAACATCAAGGATCATCATGGGTATATCACCAGGTATCCAATAATATTAAGTGTATTAGTTGGATCTAAGTAAATATCTTCATGCATCCAGTAATCATCAAGATCTTGCACCAGATCCTGGAGTCTTTCAATGAATCTCTAATGATATAAGGTTTGAACAAAAAATCCCAAAGAATATCCTAGGAATTTTCCATAGTATTAGGTTCAGCAACCAACTCCTAGAATAAGCCTTGAAATCAACACCCATTTAATAAATTATTAATCTAACAAAAATTACATGAAACTCAATCACTTGGATTCTCCCTTTTAAAAACCCAATTCATTATTTTGAGTGGTTAATGGAAATGTTATTTATCTATACTATGACTACTCATATATTTTAAGAGGGTTTAAATATGAGAATAATCAATTTAAAACATTAATTTGAAATTTTATGGATGAGTGTTCAATAGGTTGGTGTAATTTTCAATCAAATTCTATATAAAAAAGAGATCTAATGGGATAATTTAATACCACTGACCTAGAGTTTGTAGGAATCCACTATCTAGAAAGCCTAGGTTTTCTTGAATTCAATAAGAAGATATCACAAGGTCTAAAAAAGTCCTAAAATAAGTTACAACTAGATATAAACATTATAATACAAAAAATACTAGAGCACTAGGTAAGAAAGGTAATCAAGATATAACTATAATAAAATACACTCAACAGATCAATCGATATGAGAATCAAGTGAGGAATGATGAAAATATCTCATCAAATTGGAAACTAGAAGTTAAGGCTCATACTAGAAATCACATAGAGTAGAAGTTTAATTGTAAACCTAAAAATACATATTTAATTCATTTATTCATTATATCATTAATTATTATTGTTATTATTTATATATTTATTTAATTTTATTATTGATTTTATTTTATTCAATTTTTACTATTTTTTTCTATTTCTTCTTTCCAACACTTTTTAATATTTTTTATCCTGAATATTTTCTCCTCTTACACATGAATTGGATTTATAGGTTACCTCCCCCTTCCCCACATAAAGGTCATGGGCCCCTACCATTACATCAGGTTTTTTTATTATCTATTTTTTCAATCTTATCCTCCTACACGTAGACCGAGGATGCCAGAATATATCCCCCCTTCCCCATTTAAAGGCCATTAACCATTTCCATTACACATGATGATCTCTGAAATTTTTTATTTTTTTGAATTCATGCTTCCCTTTATTAGGGATGTGACCCTGTGATAGGGTAGTCTTTTAGTTAACCTTCTACCCATCACTATGGAAGAGTAATATTTTAGTTACCTTAATGCAGTGATACAACATAAGGATTTCCCGTTTTCTTTAGCCCTATAACAATCCCCCTTTACATCTCATAGCCTATAAACTTGACCTACAATAGCTATAAACTTCCAAAAAAGAAATTCATCAAAACTATTTAATAAAATTTACCCTTATATTAAACAAATAACCCATTAACCTATTGCAACCTAAACTAAATTGAAAACCATCTTTCAAAAATCACACATCACATGAATTACTTTATAGAAACACCCATAGTCATACTCCATGTAACAACCAAAAATTTTATAAATGAAATTCCCTTTTTGAATGAATAAATGAATTATTAAGTAACATAGTTGTAGAAAACACATGCACTAATTTAGTTATTTTGGACCATTATAAGTTATATCCTATTGGATTTAAAAAACCATTAAGAATAATAACCATTTGTAATATATACATTTTAAAATGACAATAAATATTAGTATATTAATGGTTATGATAAAGTCTAATTGATACATAAGGAATAAGAAATGGCCTCAACCTGTAGGATTGTACCATATAAAGCCCATTTATCAGATATTTTGAGGGATATAACATCACTTTCCATCAAACTTGAAAAATACCAAGCTAATATTCAACAATTAAATCATGATAAAAACCATTTATGATATAATTTCAAGCTCATCGAGATCATGAATTAAACCTTGTTCACTGAACCACCCCATAAAAATATGACAACCACACACCTTATGCATAAAATAATAACTGGTGTAATAAAGGGATATATTTAAAAACCATATTAGTATGAACTTTTAGACATTATTTTAATAAAATAATGATTAAATTTATCCCGTTTTAGTTTAATTATTATATAATTAAATAATGAGCTCGAAAAAATTAGATTTTGATATGATAAAACACTAATTGTATTTTTGAGAAATATATCATTACATTCAAAACCTATTTTTGATCAATTAAAGAAATATTTAAGTAAATTATATTTTAAATAAGTATTATTATTAAATAATATTAATTATGTAAGAATTATAACATAATTTTATGAATTCAAATATAATTTTTTTAAGGTTCAAAAAACAATGTTTGTAAAAAAATCAGTATTTTTTTATAAATGGAGATTTTTATTAAAAAGATTAAATTATAATATTTTTAGAATTATTTTGATAAAATAAATATTATTTTTGAAATTAGCATGTTATAATTTTCTAACAGTTATTTTTTTTGATAATTTTCTAGGACCGTTGAATTTTTTGGTAAATATTAAAAACAGTATAATTATACGTATGTATTATGACATCATAAAAGCCCAAATGTTTTTTTAAATACTATAAATAGTACCCAAGACCAATATTATATTCTCAATAATTTTTTATTTAAGTTATTTATTTAATTTCATGACCCCTTAAGGAATCATCAAAAACCTATATTTTGTTATATGGTTTTAAATCAATTCTTAATAAGAATGACTCACATCCACATCACTAAGGGTATTATTTTGAAGTTTTATGTTATTAGTCTTATAGAATAATTTAAACACAAATCTTTGGTTAAAATAATAGGAAAAATCCATGGGATGGTTTTTGGTTTTGATTACTATATCACATAGAGTACAAAACCTAATTTTGGAAATTAATAAATAATTCTACTCTCTTTCTCTATATAAACCCAACCAACCTCTAATTCATCATCAATAAATACTCTTGGAGCATGAAATTACTCTCCCTTGACATATTTAGAGTCCTACCATTTCCCCCCAAATATCTCAAGAATACCCTCTCATGTATTTAGAAGCGTCCTCTCAAGGTAAGGAATCCTCTCATTCTTCTATTTATTACAAAACATTCTTTATGTAATGCATTTGGATTTCAAATTTTTTATGTTTAGATATGTTTTAACACTATTACTATCCATATGATTCCTATAAAATGATAAAACCCTTTATCTCTTAGTCATACCTTCTATAAAACTTTATGTAAACCCATTATACTACTGAAATTATACAACAATTTTCTATGCCAAACATTTTTATAATGAAAACCCATCTCTATTTCTAATTAATGGTATTTTCCTAGTTGTAAATATACTTCATTTAATATATATTTACATGTATATAATCCACACTTATTAATTATAGTAACCCAAAATTTGGAAAAATTGATATCACCTTTTAATAGATGAATATTCATTTCATAACATAATGATCCACACTAGATTCATGTAGGTATTGTGCGTTTGGAAACATTGATATATAGAAAATGGTTCATAGGTGAACTACATCATCTCACACTAAGTTATTTATAAATATATCCCTTTTTATACATAATATAAAAAATTAATTTCTTCATTACATGGGGAAAGAAATCATAAGAAAGGGTGAGATAAGATTCTCAATAAGGGTAATTAAGGAAGATATAAATGATCACATAAGAAAACATGAGAATAAAGGTATGAGTAAATGAAATTATCATTTTAAAACCATACCCAATAAACCAAAGACCATAATATTCAGTCATGGATTAAATCTCGGTAGTTCATAAGACATTAATCATAAAGGAATCAAAGAACATAATCTATGAGAATAGAACATTTTCATAAGAAATTGATTTGCGAAACACACATAAGCAAATAAAATCATTTCCATAATAGTAAATGATCATTTTAAGGCTATAATAATAGAATATGTTCCCTCTAAAAACCATCATAATAGTCAAGGCTCACTCTGAAGACTGTCGCAGTAGATAATAAACCTTACTAAACTAGGTTCAATCCTCATTTTAGTCTTTCTTATCTCATGAAATATCAATAATTACTATATTCAATGAAAGGAGATATAGGTCCCACACATCAAATAATGAAAATCAAACATATCTCTGAATCACAATTAGAAAAATTATTTATATTATAACCTACGAAAAGAAACAGGTTTCATAAAAATTTCTTCATAGAATAACTTGTGGAAAATAAAAGGTTTTCATAAACATTTCATCATATAATAAATTATGGGAAATATATCATTTTTATAAAAATTTCATCATTTTATCATAAAATAACCTTTAGAAAAGAAATGAGTTTTATAAACAGTTCATCATTTCATCATAGAATAACCTATTGAAATGGAAAAGGTTTTATATACATTTTTTTATCATAAATATAAACCATACAATGAAATAATTAGGATGATATTATTGGATCATATCCCTATTAATTATTAAGTAACAAAAAAGGATTATATTTTAGACAGAAAATGATATTTAAATAGCATTTTGAATGTTTCTTGAGGAAAATATCCTTTATACTTTGAAACCACTCCTTAAAAATCAAAAAAACGTCCCAAATATTAATGAAAAAAAAATTTAATTTTAAAATATATTCTTATAAATAAATCTTGTGATAATTTATTTTTCCTGATGATGAGAAATACCATTCATTTCGTACTTATAAATATTAATATTCCAGTCACACTTTTTATAAATATTCAAAACTGCTTCTTCCATAAAATGAAAAGAAGATTAATTTTAAAAAATTTTGTAAAAATTAAACCATGAATAAAAATTTCTTTAATCAATGATTTTAGAATATAAAAAACTTTCTTTCAAATTTTTTTAGAGAACATGGTCATAGAAGAAAAATTATTTTCGGCCAAAGAGAGAAATAATATCGGTTTTTCGTAAAAAAAATATTTTGAAATCTTGAGTACATAAAGAGAGTAAAATGAAAAGAACACATGTATTTTAATAAAATAACTTTAGGATAATAAAAATAATAAGTTTATTGATATATATATCATAATATTTCATAATTGGAAACTTAATCATAAACAATCCTGACAAACAATGGCATTTTAACATAAAACCTTTATCAATTTGTTAAATTTAGTATCACAAGCCCCATGAAAGAAAGAAATTTAGATGGATATTTATATATATATACAGGTAACATAATTTTAAAGATAATAATAATAAAATACGTACATATATAGTATATACACCATACTAAAGATACAAGTGGTGAATATGGTATGTGTCCCATGAAAATAAAAGTGAGAGGTAAATCCATTACCTCAAATATCAACTTTCTTTGTACATTTTTAAACCTCCTTTATAATAAATAAATGTTTATTATAAATATATTATAAACCCATAATCATTTATATCATACCATATATGATTTACTTATTTCATTTTATTACTCATTTATTAACAATTCCTTGTTAAATAACATTTCAGGTAACAATTGCTTTGTTTTTCATGTATATTTTGGTTTTGTTGTTTTAGTATTTGTATATTGATTAAGGTTACATAATATATATAATTATAATAATTATATAAATATAAAATTTATTTATTATATATATATTTAGAGTCATCCATAAATGATAGATATGGAAAAATGAATTACACCATTCATAGAGATGATAGGATGTACATATGCATGAACATTGTTTCCATTTTTCAACGGATCGAATGAAAGAAAGGTAAAAATTAATTAAAAATTAGATAATAATTTATATATAATATATATTAATTAAATCTGTCATTATTACCACATAATTCAAAATAAAATGAAAAGCGTATCACATCACTTCATGGGGGTGGTAGTCCACATATTCGCATGAGTGATGATATCGCTTTCCAACAGATTGGAAGGTAAGAAGTTATATGCGATATTATAATTAAATAAGTATAATTATTTCATAAATATAATATAAATATATTAAATCCATAATTATATATAGCGTGGAGATGCGGTGATGGAAAATGAACTACATCGGTCCGCAAGGTGATAGTCTTCCATACACACGATCGTTGGTTTTGTTTCCTATTTGATGGAAGATGGGATGTATGTTAGTTATTTCACTAATATAAAAAAATATCAGTATATGGTAGATACTTATTTTATTTTATCAGTATATTTGAATAATATTTTACGTATATTGAAGAATAAATAAAACAATAATTCATGGTTAAGAGCTATACCTCTTCTCCGAAGAGCCTCTTTAGGTTTATACCTAAAGCCTTCTTAGGAGGGTTTCCTAATCAAAATAAGGACTGTTGGAAGTGGGAAAGGAAGTAAGGATTTTTTGAACAGTTATTTTTTTAACCATAAGGATCTTGGAGTGTGGATAGGATATGAGTGGAGATGTCCTTTTACAAGTCGGGAAAGGAATCCACTTGGAAATATTTTGGAAATTTCCCAAAAGAATCCAAATGATAAAGTTATTTCCATGGAAAATTCTTCCAAATAACAATGGATTAAAATTTTGGATTGTATAAGGTTTAAATATTTCCAATAAATAGGATTTATACATGTTTTATTGGAAAAATTACCATTATCATTTTAGTTTAACAACCTGGTAAACCTGTTTTAACCTTAACTGTGATAATTAATTTTTTCCATGTTTAATATTCATTATGACCAAAAACCAAGTTGAAATTATTATATAATATTAAATATTATTATTAAAAATATGGAATCCATTTTAAAAAATTGAATTTAATTAATAAGATTAATTTTAGTTAAAATTAAACCCATAGATGCGACAAAAAAATAGTTTTCCAAAGAAAAAGTTATTATAAGTGTAATTTTTTTTAAAAACATTGAACATAAAATTGATTGCAATGACATAAATTCAATTAATAATAATATAACTGAACTAATTTTAGTTTTAAAACAATATAAAAAAATCAACTTTTAAACGCTTTAAACGAAATTTTAGTTTTTATTAAAAATTCATATTTTCACTATTCAATGAAAAATTAATCTTTTTAGAAAATTCTCATAAATTTAATCTAAGATAATTTTGAAATTATAATTTAAATAATGAAATTTATTTTTTCAAAATTTCTTCTAAAAGTGGAAAAAAATAATTTAAAATCAATTTTTTTAGTAAAAGGTATTTTCTGGGCATGTAAAAACTTTACTAAAATTAATAACTTATTTATAAATAAATATTATTTATCTAAAAAATTATACTTATTTTTCCAAATTTTTATATTCTTATTCATAAAACCGATTTTAATATATTAATTATAATGGTATGTTTAAATAATAAAATTAATTGTATATCGCGGTTCATTAAAACTCAATGTTATATGTAACACAAGCTATCGAAAAAAATTAAATTTATTAGAAACAAGTGCTTAATAAAATATAATGGTGTTACATATACCCCCATTAAAATTATTTTTTCCCTTGAAATTCTATTTTTCTGATACACGAAACTGAGGACACTACTACATTAACATAACCTTTGGTTCCCATGTAGTTTCTTCAAGTTGGTGGTTTCACCAAAAAAACTTTGACTAGGTGAGTGGTATCATTTTGTAGGAATTTCTCTTTATGATATAGATTCTCCATCAATTTTTAATCATAATAGAGATCCAACTCCAGTGGTAGAACTTATACTTTTAGTAAATGTGAAGGATAATGTATGTACTTACTTAATAGAGATACATAGAACACATCATGGATTTGAGAGAGGTTCGGTGAATGTTCTAAGTGATAAACAACTATCCCTACTCGATTTATAATCTAGAAAGGGAAAAAATATAAAGGGATCAATTTTACTTTCTTCCAAAATCTCAAAACCTTTCTCTCATGGATAAATTCACTATAAAACATTCTCACTAACTGAAAATTATAGACCACATCAACAAATATCAACATAAATTTTCTATCAACTTTATTCTACCTTTATGTTTTGTTGAATAGATATAACCTTATCTACCATTTCTTCCACCAGATCTAGTCCCAATAGCTTTATTTCTAGAACTTCATTCCAACATAATGGAATTATACATTTCTTTTCATAGAGGTATTAATAAGGAGCCATCTAAATGCTTTTGTGAAATATATTATTGTAATAAAACTCAACTAGAGTAAGGTTTTGATACCAACCACATTTAAAATCAATATAAAAATATATCAACATATCTTATAATGTTTTAATGGTCCTCTTAGACTGAACATCTATTTTAGGATGATATGAGGTTCTGAAACATGACTCTATATCAAGATCATACTAAAGACTATGTCAAAACTTCAAGGTAAACCTCAGATCCAGATTGTATATCATAGAATATTGCAAACCATGCAATATTACCACTCATTTAATGTATATTTTAGAAATATGATCAAGATATAAATCCTATTTGATGAAATTTAATTTTGATGACTTCAAAAAAAAAGATTATTAGTCATATAACATTTTTCCTTTAAGATATTTTGGGGAGTTAGATGATAAAATACATGGTGATGTTATCCCTTTTCTATTCTGCTATGGGTAATGGTTGTTACACCCCTTTAGATTTTTTTTATCATCCTTAATTTTTTAAGATAATAAGAACCAAGATACAAACTCTATAATATCTATATTTATTCCATCCCATCATAAATAATCTTTTAAATACCCACACATCTTTATAATTCTAGAATTAATAAATATTTAATAACTATGATCTTCCTCCAACAACTCCTTCGAATCGTGTATAGATGGAACACATAAATGGTTCTTGAACATTATTATTCCATAATAATTAATGTTAAACTCATGAACATTTATAACCTTATTCTAAATCTTAATATCATCATAATGCTCCTCTTTAACATTGACTTAGATAGATGGTTAAACACTCATTTGAGAAAGATAATATTTCACCCCTTCCTTCAAAATTTATAGATCAATCCTTTGAAAATCCATAAATATTGGATCGTTTGTGATTCTCATCATGGATAAGGTAGAATGATTCTTTTGACTCAAAGAATTGGCCACCTTGTTCACTTTCTCAGGGTGTTAATCTGTAGAGCATTTATAATATTTAATTAGTTCCAACCATCTTCTTTGGATATTGTTCAACTATTTCTATGTGAATATATACTTTATACTCTTATGATCAATATATATATCACACCATTATCTATAAAGATAATAACTTAAAATATTTAATTCAATAACTACCATTGGTAACTCAGAATCATGAGTTGGTTAATTTTTATCATGAATCCTCAATTACTATAAGGTATAATGTATAAACATATCATTCCTCACAAGATCACATTACAATCCCTTATTTGATGTATGACTATATAATATGTGCACCCCAAGATAAAATACCTGGCCTAATGAATCCATTTTCTTGGTTCTCCTAGTGTTGTTTCTTCAATTCTTGCAACTTAATTGAGGCCATTCAATAGAGATCCTTAGAAATAGGTATAACACAAGGTATGGTTTCTATGGTAACTCAACATCATATTTCAGTGGAATAATAGGAAAATATTCTAGAAGTATATAAAAAAATCCATATATATTAGGAATATCATTGATGTTAAGTTTCTCCCTAACCATATGAAATAAACACCCATTTTAAATTTGAATCAAGACCCATAAAATGGATCCAATTTCGACTAGATGTTCATATTTATCATCATACTAATAGACAATCATAGGTTGGTTTTTAATATAAAACATGAGTTCCCTTTATCAAAAATTTATGTGGGATTTCTATAGAGAAATCCAATCCAGGCCTAAGATAACATCAAATTCAACCATAAGGATACTAGAAAGAT
Source organism: Viscum album (assembly GCA_963277665.1). NCBI lineage: Eukaryota > Viridiplantae > Streptophyta > Magnoliopsida > Santalales > Viscaceae > Viscum > Viscum album. The sequence goes on from OY728137.1 coordinate 1,658,136,943, forward strand.
TTTCAGGAAGCACATTCCCACCAAATTCAACTACATAAGATTCCTATACATGATATGATATCATCATAACATTATGAGTTTTCACTAATAATTTTTCATCTAATAATTTGGGTGGAATATTGATACCATTATATAATTATAGAGATATAAACTAACAGGTATATCTAGAGTCAAATATGGAATTATCAGTTTTAGAGTGGATGATAAGTGTACCTTTCACTATGAATTTATCACAGCCCACATCCAAAATAGTGATCACATGACATTTCCCTATATCTCTCAGATTAAGTGGGTTTTGATATCGATCATCATCATTAACCTTCATATTGGGGTACCAGTTAGCATAATTACCATACTCATTACATTTGAAACACTAGAGAGTGGGTGGTATATTCTATGGAGTCTTCTCTCTATCCACATCATTATATAACTTATTCCAATCATTTTAGAATTTAATTGTCTGATGAAATTCCTTTAAACACTTAAAACATTTACCAATACCCTTAAGGAAATTTTCTCCATATCTCCTTCCACACTTTGAGAATTAATGAAAGATAATATTCTTTTCGTTATAGTTTATAGATTTTCCTTTGAATTCCACCTTTCATTTCATATCAAGACCATGAGATTTATGGATAACTCCATTATACATTTCCACCTTGATAGAATGTAAATTTTTTATCCATATCTACTAAATTCCTTTATCGATGACACCCTTTAGAGACTTGGTTTTGATCCACTAAATAATTGATCGAACTTACATTCAGTTTGGATGTTAATACAAGAAGCATACCCCACATGTCTTGTAAAATTTTCCTTATAGGTACTTACATGTTCATCATCATTCTATTTTAGATGAATGAATTAATTCTCTATTTTTGAGTGAAGAATTTGGGTATAGGACTTATTGAAAAATAAGATCTTATACTCACCCCACTCCATGGAGTCAGTTTCATGTTTTTGCCTCATATTCTTGATAAGATTCCACCATTGATCTGATTCCCCTTCTAAATAATATATAAAAAAATGTTTTTTTTCATGCTTTAAACAATGGAGAATGGAGAATATAATTACAATGGTACATATCCATTTCTTAGTGACTAGTGGATAAAAAAACATATTAAAAAGGTAGGTGTTTCCTCATGAAGGACTCAATCGACCATTGATCCATGATTTAATCATTCATAATTTCAACATGATTCATAGCTTAATAAAGTTGTGTGAGCGTAGAAATGATATTTTTTATTCCATATCACATAATAGTTGGTTTCTTAGGAATAAAATAATTTCACTGTCTATCACATTCAGTATTATCATGATCCATTCAAGTTCCAACAATTGAATAAAACCAAAAATCATAGTGTGAGAAAAAATAATCATAGTGAGAAACCATAATGTTGAAATATTTTTTTATAATATATATAAATCATGAAACATTCTTTTCAATCTAAGAAACCTTAGGCTTAACCAAGGTCATTAATGGTCATCATCTATTCAAATCCTTAATGATGGTTTGTAAAGAGTTTATGAATTCCAAAATAAATTCCCCAAGAGTGTCAAAGAATGTGTGTATGAAGGCCGATTTTCATGCACCAGGTAATGATTGATTCTATATCAATGCACCATTTTCATTGTTATTATCCATAGGAACAACTATTCTAAATCCACATCCATTTGTAGTATTATGACATGGATGTAATTTCTTGGAAACCACTCGCTCTATCCTTCACTAAAATTCCAAGAAATTTCCCTATACTTTGGATTATACTTAGAATTATACATATAAATATCCCTATGCATGTCACTAAATATTCATCATACTATTTTCTAAAGGTTTATTTAAACCGTTATCTGATACCAACTATAGAGACCTATAGTTTTCATACATAGATATCACATCTTAATAATTGAATATTCATTTCCTAACATAAAAAATACATGCCAAAATCATATATTTATAGTGCCTCTAAAAACGTGGATATATAACCAACCAGTTCATAAGTGAACTACCTCAGGATTCACTATTTTCTTTATAAATAACACCCTTCTTACACATATCATATATAATACCTTTATTCATAACCTTTGAAAAGGAAGAATAATAAAGGGTGATCTCAAATTCTTAGTAAGTATAAAAAGAGATATATCAATGATCAGATAATCATAACAAGAACTTGAGAGTATGTGAACATGATCATAATATTTAGATATCATACTCTGCATGCCAAAGATCATAATATCGATTCATAGAATAAATCATGGAAGTTCATAAGACATGAATCATAAATGAATCAGAGAACATGATCCATGATAACATGACATTAGAATAAGATATAGATTTTTGGAATAAAAAAAAAATATAAAACCATTTACTTATCAGTCATGGATCATTTACAAGGCTATTATATTGGAATGAGTTAACTATCGAAACATCGTAGTAGTAAAGGTTCAAAACCAAGAATATCATAGTGGAAAATTTCATATACAGAACTGGGTTCACTCCCCATTCTATTCCAATTTATCTCATGAGATATCAATCTTTACTCAATGAATTGGATGAAAATATAAGTCAAACCCATCACATAATTAAAATCAAACATATGTGTGCCAAAAGATCTTACAAAATTCATCATATTAAAACCCATTAAAGAAATTGAGTTTTATAAACATTTCCTAATTGCATAACCTGTGGAAAAGAAATCGTTTTCCTAAAAATTTTATCATAGAATAACCCATGGAAAATAAATTAGTTTTATAATAATTTAATAATTTCATTATTGTATAACTCGTGGAAAAGATATTATTTCCATAAAAATTTCATCATTTCATCATAGCATAAACTATGGAAAAGGAATAGGTTTCATAAAAATATTTTCATCATAAACATAAACCATTCGGAGAATGAATAAGGATGGTTTCATTGGTTAATTTCCCAATAAATCTTATTTATCATCAAAGTATTTCATCTTGTTTGAAAATGACTTCAAAAGATAACTCTGAACATTTCATGGGGAAAATATCCATTAAAATTATAAACCACTTCTTCAAAATCTAAAAAACTTAAGAAATTTTATAGAAATAATTTTCTCGAAAAATCACCTTGGAAACTTGTAAAGGAAGGTTTAAATAATTGAGTGTTTATGATGGTGGGAAATAATATTCAAGTTGTAAATGTTAAAACAAATATTTATTTCACATTTTTGGTAAAAATAAAAAGCACATCATCTTGAAAATATCAAGAATATTAATTTTAGAACATTTTTTAATAATTAAAACATTGGTAAAAATTTATTTAATCAACCATTTCAAAATATTGAAAACTTAATTCCAAATATTTTTTTAAAAATATGGACATGAGGGAAAAAGTATTTTCAGATGAAGAGAGTAATAAAAGCTAATTTCCTTAAAAAAATTATTTAGAACATAATACGTAAAGAGGATAAAATGAAAGGAACATATGTATTTTAATGACACAACTATATGAAAAGAAAAATCATGATTTTATTGAGAGAAAAATATTAATAGTTTATCATCAAAAACTTAATAAAAAGTTATCCCGATAAACAAGGAGATTGTAACATAAAACATTTACCACTTTGGTAACTTTTGAATCATAAGTCCCATAAAAGAAATAATATTATATTGATATGAATATAAAATAATTTACCTAATAATAATCATAAATTATCTTTATAGGAACTATATAAATCACATAAAAGAAACATTTTTTGAATAGTTTATTTGTCCCACAGAAATAAAACTGTGATAAAAATACCTTACACCATGTCTCAGCTTCATTTGTACATGTCTGAAAACCCTGTATAATAAATATAGTTTTAATATAAATTTATTACATAACCATAATGATATATATAATACTGTATATGATGTAATTATGAACTTTTATTACCCATTTATTAACAATTACTTGTTAAAATCATATTTTGGATAATAATTCCTTCATTTTTCATGTATGTTTTTGTTTGGTAGTTTTCTTCCTTTTAATTTAATTACGGATATATCATATAAATAATTTCAATAATTGATATAAATATCATATATATTCATTATATATATATATATATATTTATTTATTTTCATCCACAAAAGTAATATATGAATAAATTAATTACACCATTCATGGAGATGGTAGACTATACGTACGCATGAACAATGTTTTAATTTTTCAACAGATATAACAAAAGAAAGGAAAATATTAAATAAAATTTATATAATATTTTATATAATATATATATATATTATAAATTCATTAAATATATCCTTATTACCATCTATGTCATAATAAAATGTAAAATGAATCATATTGCTTTGTGGAGGTTGTAATCCACATATAGAGGAGCGAAATTATCTTTTTTCAATGGATTGGAAGGTAATAAGTTTGATGTTATATTATAATTAAATAATTTTAATTATTTAATAAATATTATATAATTATGTTAAATTCATTATTATATCCATCCCTGAATGTTGGTGATGAAAAACGAAATACATCGATTCGTGATGCGGTAGTCCAATGTAGGCATGATAGACAATTTCATTCCCAATTGATAGAAGATGAGATAGATGTTTATTATGAAACTAAAATATTAAAATCTCAGTATATTTTGTATACTTAAATTATTATATCAGAAAATTTTCTGAATAGTTTAAGGAGTTGGAAGAAGAAATAAGATGATAACGCATGGTTAAGGGATGTACCTCTTCTTTAGAGAGCCTCTTTAAGTTTATACGCAAAGCCTTCCTAAGAGGGTTTACTAATAAAACTAAGGGATCTAAATTTTTTAAAGGGAAGTAAGGAATTATTTTGGGTAGGGAATGAATTAAAAATAAGATATTGGAGTGTGGATAATAGGGGATAGGTGATGTCTTTTTATAAGTGGGGAAATGAACCCCTTGGAAACTACATGGAAATTTAACAAAAGAATTCCAAATGATAAAGTTATTTCCATGCCAAATTATTCCAAATGGACATGGATTGAATTTTTTATAGTATAAGGTCTAAATATTCCAAAAAAATGGACTTAGATATGTTTTATTTTAAAAATTACCCTTGTCATTTTGGTTTAACCCCAGCTAAACCCATTTTAACCTTAACCACATTAATTATTTTTTACTCGTTTCATAATTAATTATGAATAAAAATTAAGTTACAATTAATATATAATATTAATTATTATAATTTAAACTATGGAATCCTTTTTTAAAAATTCAATTCATAGAATAATCATAATTTAATTTAAAATTAAACTCATAGATGTGGTGAAAAAATTGTTTTTCAATGAATTTTTTAATAAGATTAAAATAATTTTATATTAAAATTGAACATTAAATTGATTAAAATGACCCAAATTGTATTAATAAAAATATTATCTTACTAATTTTACATTAAAAACTACATTAAAGTTAAATGGAACTTGTAAATTCTTTGAAAAAAAAGTAGTTTTTTAATAAAAATAAGTATTTTCACTATTCATTGAAAAATTTATCATTTCAGAAAATTATAAAAAATTTAATTTAAGATAATTTTCACATGTTGATTTATAAAATGAAATTTAATTTAAAAATTTTATTTTATTAAAGTAGAAAAAATTAATATTATTATTTGTTCACAAAAATATAATAAAATCATTTTTTGAGAAAAAACTATTTTTGAAGTGTATAAAAACATTAATAAAAATTAAGTACTTATTTATAAATTTATTTTCTTTATCTAAAAAAAATATAATTAATTTTGAAAATAAGGTTTTTTCTATTCATATCTCCTAGTTTAATAGCTCAGTTATAACAATCATGTTAAAATAATAATTTTAATATTATACCATGGTTCGTTAAAACTCAGTGTTCTGTGTAACACAAGCTATCGAAGAAAGTAAATTTATTATTAAAAAATATTCCATAAAATCTCAGGGTGTTAAATTAATCATATAGTTAAAATTTATGAAATAATTACTTGTGTTGTATGATATATGTGGCACACTTATGCATGTACAAGATATGAAAGTGATGGATGGGTCGAGAATTATATAGCCCCCTGATACATTGGGTAATGTTTTTATCTCATAAGATGACATGTGTGGTTTGAGAAAGGTTATCCTAAGCACAATATTTTTTTTATAATTGACTTATATTTATTATATCATGTTTTATTCTATTTCCACATTCTTATGCTTTCTTTATGTTACCATGTTATATCATGCCTCATTGTTCAATATTATGATTCTAACCCCTCTTATAATACCTTTATATTCATATTTTTTAAAATTGTAAATAAAACAACCTTAGTAGAATAGAGTTGGTGCTTACTTGACTCCATTGACATTATATGAAAGTGATAAAATCCAAAACAAATGAATGATTTAGTAGTATTGGAGTAATAAATACATACTTGAATTTCACATTTTCATTTGAAAAATTAAAAGACTTCAGAGTATTTTCTTTGAGAAAATAACAATAAACTCTATCATATCTAGGTGTATTAATGACAAAATAACATCATAGCATCCAAAGAAAAAGAAACATAAGAATGTGGTGACTGTTTATATAAGGCCCTGACCTTAAATGTTACATAATGTTGAGTTAAGTTAATAATTTAACTTTAATTCACATCATGGATCTTTTTAGGATTATATATTTAGAGAATTAGGTCATAACTCATGCATAACAACTTTAATATTACAAGTAGACACTTATACTCACAATCCATTTTTTTATAAAACAAAAACTCTTTAAAAGAAACATGACATCATTTCATGTTTTAACATCATAACTTTTCCTTGATCCCATCCTTGACTCTATTCTTCATTATGTCCTGTGATTTTTTTTTTCAAAACATGGGATGAGCATAAAAATATCATTAAGGGATACACAATGAATGAAAACTTTTAGTCATGTAAAAAAATTTAAACCATTAAAAAATTATCATGAAGTAATGCTTTTCAACTTTAGGAAGTTGTAAAAGCACTTTACTAAATATAATCTCATTGCTTACCATTGTTTTAGCCAAAAGATTACCATAAGGCCCATAGAAAGTAACATTTAGCATATAAAGGTAACTTGGGACATAAACATACTTAAATGGAATAACCATATGGTCAACTTGCACACATATCACTAAATGGAATAACTATATAACTAACTTCCATACTCAATGAATTGGAGGTTATAACATAACCAACCATCCTTGGTTTATCATGGAACCACCCGTCATTTGGTTTATCATGTAACCACCCGTCATTGGGTTATCATGTAACCACCCGTCAAATATCCGAGTACGATTATATAATCATAACACATAAAATATTGAAAATATCAAAATTTCACTAATAACATTTCATTTGAAATCACAAGAAATCATTTCAATATATTCAAATATTCAATCCATTTCAAAAATAATTTTCAATAGGAAAACAACCAAAAATTTTATAAGGAATTTATTTTCTTTTTGAAAACATTAAAGATTATAGAGGAATACAAATATCAAATAACGATTATAGTGGTAAAGAGGTCATTTTCACTGCATATGTTAAAAAAATTCCTTTTTTCATTTAGTAAAATGCTTCAGAGAAAAAAGATTCCCTTTGAATGAAATTAAAATTCAAATGGTTTTATTATACAACGTATAAAATATTGAGGTGTATATTATCAAAATATGCCTCAATGAAAGGAGATTGAGATGAAGTCCCTTACCTTGAGTCTGATTCATCATGTATGTCCCTTGTTCCTCCAGAATAATAAACTTAAGTTAATTTATAATTGCTTAAAATCCTTTTTCAAGTTTATTATTTCATTCATATCACTTATTACCACTTTATAAAAATGACATAATTATTTATGTTAATATGAGTCATTTTTTTTCGATATTCGGTACTTGAGTCAAAAATGAACTTGTTTTTATATAAATTGTACATGTAGTCAAAATTCCATCATCTATATAATGATATTAATGATTTAAATATCATATATATTCTGTATATATATATTTATAATAGTCCATAACATTTGGGGATAAGAAATGAAATTCACCATTCAGGGAGACGATAGGCCGTATGTACGCATGAACATTACTTAAATTTATTTGTCATATAAAACCTAAATGATACATAAGTATATTATAATTACATTATAATATCATATGTCATATATTTCACATAATTTCATTAAATCCATCCTTTACACATTCCATGTATGGAATAAATGAGGCATATCACTTTGAGGGGGCAGTAGTCCACACTTCTCAAATGAAATTATCGTATTTACACATCCTGGAAATCAAAAAGGTATATTATAAATAAAAACTACCTAACAATAGGGAAAATATAAATATAATATATATCATATATAATTACAGTTCCATAATAATGAACACTAAGAGAGGTGGTAGGGGAAAATTTAATAATCATCGTTTCGTGAGGCTGTAGTTCACCGTACACAGAAATAGTATGTTCATATCCATTGGATGAAGGTGTGTGTAAGTGTAGTTCAAATAATTATCATAACAAAATACTAGTATATTTATAATACTGATTTTGTTATGTAATAAATGAATAAGAAGATCATATGGAGTTGAGAAGTTAAATAAAGTAAAGGAACTTGAGAGAAGATGTTACCTCTAAATCGGGTAACTTCTTTTGATTTGAGACAAAAGGCTTTCTTGATTTGCCTTATTACCAAGGTAAGAATTCTTGGAGGAATGGAGGGCTTCTGGGAGATTATTTGAGAAAAATATTTATGATCCAATGGGCTTTAGAGATGTGAGTAATTGGGTATAGGTGGTGGCCTTTTATAAGAGGGAGGATAGACACATTAGGAAAGTCTTGAAATATTAATTTATTATAGATTAAATTTCGATTAAAAATGGTCTAAAACTTATTTAATTCAAATATAATATAATTTTGGTTCTAATAAAAATCATCCAATAATTTTTATACATTTTTTGAATATTTTTTAACTATATCGTTTTGGTTTAACCCTTATTTTACCTTTTTTAATCTTACCGTGATATCATGTTATTTACACATTGTGGGTTAATATAATTACTATATAATGTTAGAAGACCCAAAGAAAGTTATTTATGAGATATTTAAACTTATATTAACAATTTTGTTGAATATTATATTTTTATTAATTTAATATCATTTTATAAACTATTTTATATTTTAAGTTATGAATTATATAAATTTTAGGCACTATTCATACTTAACTTTTTTAAAAATTCACAAAAACTTGATTAATTCAAAAAAAATAAAAAAAATAAAATTTAATATGTCAATATAGATCAAAAAATCCATGTATGAAATCAAAATAACCAAATTACATTTATCTTAACAGTTATAATATCATTTATCTGAATCCTTTATTAATGAAGCAATCATTGCATCAACAGTGTGTCATAATTAAAGTTGTTTATTTAATGCATAAAAATTATAAATTAAATATCCTTATGTAGGAAATATTTTCATATTTCTAATTACTATTTATAGTCTAAGATATCAGTTATATAACCCTATATTAAAATTGTTTTAGTAAAAGATACATATTTATGTTATATTCCTCTTTACTTTAAATTAATTCTTATAAAATGTCATTTCACACCCAACTAGCTTCACGGGGTCCCAAAATCTACCTAAGGATTCCCATGGTATGAAATATCTCATAAAATAGGATTAGGATAGGTTTTAGGGTAGTTTTATACTATTATAATATTATTTTTTTACTGTTATCTACCAGATTTACCATTTAACCATGGTAAATAAAATAATTACTGAAGCTACTATTCATAATGTCCAAAAATAAAAGGTACCTATTTAAAAAATTTGAAAATTATGATTCCAAATATGGAATATATTTTTCTAAATTTAAAACATATAGTTAAAAGAAATTAATTTAAAATTAATTCACGTTGTTAAAACCTGAAAACAGGTTTTTAAGAAGTAAAATCAATCGAAAGATTAACATGTGTTTATATACAATGTACTAGTGAAATTACATCTAATAACCAAAATTGGATTAAATGATAAAAATTTAATACATTTTCACTATAAAACCAATTAAAATTATAATATAACTATATAAATAAGTTAGATGAAAAGGCTGTTTGGAATTAAAATGCATTATTTTTTCACTATTCATTAAAAAAATGAACTTTATCAGAAAATTACCTAAAATTTAACCGGATTAAATTTTGATGTCCCACTTATATAAAATTAGCTAATTTTTTCAAATAGAATATATAAACATGAAAAAAACTAGATTTAAAAAGGATTCTCCATCAAAAGGTGGTAAAACTGCATTTTTAGAAAAATACTTCTTTTATCTGAAAAATTAAATTTGTTCTTATGTCATATATAGAAATAATATGACATGAATTTAAAACATTAAATTGAATATATAAGATTTATTTATCATTAAATAAAAATCCATAAAGAATGATATGGTTTTATAGACATAATTACTCTCTTCTAAATAGGTTTTCATAAAAACATATCCTTTATATTCAATTGGTTTTTATTTCCATTTATAATAAATTTGGTAACAAATGAATCATTATTTAAAAATTTGTAAACCATATTTCAATATTTATTTTATGATATTAATTCCCTCTATTCCAACATCTAGGCATTATCTACCATTTAAAATAATAATAATATCATTGTATTATTTTTCGGTATAACTCAATGTTGTGTTCAACGTAAGATTTTAGAGAAACCCATTGCTGCGTGTTGAGTATGCTATCATAAAAAGAATCCACTTTAACCTAAAATTAATATCTTATTCATAAATATTATTAGAAATGAAAAAGTATTATTCTATAAATACCTGGTTCGTTATATCATTCCTCTCTTTTGGAAATTGGGTCCACACAATTTTAAAATTGGGCTTGGAAACTTCATTGAAAATCCCACACCAGAAAAAGAGTCAATAAAAATATCACTTTAAAAGAAATAAGAAGAAGCACAAAGGTTACCCAATATAACACACACTAGGGTTACATGTATTAAAACATGTATATGGAAGAGAAACTAAGTGTCAAGTTCTGATGGAAAATGATAGAAAACATGATCAGGAGTAAGTTAACACTAAAAAACCATAAACTTGTGAAGGGTTAAACGATATTTGATTTCCCAATAGGTAAAGTAAATGGAAAACATTTTTGTTTTAATATTATTTTTTCATAAAGTTGAATAATTTATTAATGAGCTTGAATAAGAATATAAGGAAATATACTTATTTGTTAAGTAGAGTTTAATTCTTTAATAAATATCTACCAAAAACTCATATTTTCTCCAAATGATGAGTATTCAAGATGACTTGGTCACACCTGAAGTGCTAGAATCAACTTCTAAAAATAACATAATACTCAAAATATAAACTATTTATTCATCCTATCTTGAAATATTAACCAAAACCAAAATGGTAAATACAAGATCATATAATCCCCCCAAAAGGATAATCCTTTATAAAAAGAAATACTACTCTTAATCTTTAAAATTCAAAACAAAATGCCCCAAAGTTCAAAAAGGACCATTAAACAAACAATTTTCCTTAAAATTATTCAAATTAATACAAACTATGATTGAAACCCAAAAATTCAGAAGGAATTTATCACTTAGTCTTCCACGATAAATCTTAAAAATTATCTTCAAATAACATTGACTACTCTTAAAGTATCATACTTAAAAGTAATTAACCCAATCACATATTCTCCATGATAGGTTAATTATTTCCATAAATAACCCAAATGTCCCTTTATCCACAATAAAAACTTATATTCTTCCAAAATAATATTTTAACCATTACTCAACAAATGAAATTCCATAGTATTCTATTTTCTTTAGGCATATAGTGTTCCAAAAAGAGAGAACGTCTTCCAAAATAACATTTATCACTTAATCACCATTTTTTCCTATAATAAGGATATCCATTTGATAGGAAATAATTTACAAAAATCATCTTATTCTTGACCCATAAAATCTGTTAAACTAAATAGAATAAGTCATACTAACCAGGGACTTTACGTAGTCCAGTGGTAGGCGATGTGCCCTTGTCACCCTTCAGTTGTGGGTTTGATTCCCACGGCCTTGCCGAACACGATGAGTTGTCACCCTTCCTATGGGTTTTCCTTTTCCTAAAACTATATAATTATTAAAACTTTCCCAAAAATAGATAAAATCTTTAAAAAACCATAAAATATTTTAAGATCCAAGTTTATCTCATACCTCTCATTTTGCATCCCAAAAAGTTATAACCCTTAATTTTCTCAAATCCAAGGATCATATAAACCCTAATGGGTCCTTTTAACCATATCCACAAAAGATAAGACAATTCTTCCTCAATTAACATTTTATATAAAAAAATAATGGTTATAAATACTTTAAGTCTTCCAAATTAATCCCATCATTAATACATTTAAACAAATCATCATCCATATATCCAACACAACTCTTTAATTCCTAAAATGTAGACTCTTTATCATTGAACATTCTTAGTGATCCTCTATCCATGTTTTTAACCTTTTTCTTTTATAAAAAATCATGCGTAATGTCGTAAGACTTCAATAATATCAAAACATGAGCTAAGAAATAATCCATACCTTTCATAGGTCATTTTTAGTTTCCTTATCTTCAATTTTAATGACATTAGGTATTGGTAAATAAATATTTGTATGGTCCTGCTGTTCCCATTCAAGGTTATAACATAACCCCCCATCGTTGTTTTATCACGGAAAAACTCCTCAATTGGTTTATCACATAACCACCCATCATTGATTTATCATGTAACCACCTGTTAAATGTACATGTACCATTATATAATCATAACACATAAAATATTTCAAATATCAACATTTCACTAATAACATTTAGTTTCTTATCACAAGAAATAATTTCATGATATTGAAATACTCAATCCATTTCAAAAACCATTTTCAATACCCAAACAACCAAAAAGGTTATAATGGATTTCTTTTCCTTTTGAAAAAATTAATGCTTATAGAGGAATCCAATTATCAAATAACGATTATGGTGGTAGAGAGGTCATTGTCGACGCATAAGTTAAAAAAATTCCTTTTATTATTTAGTAAAATGCTTCGTAGAAAAAATATTCTCTTTGAATGAAATTAAAATTCAAAGGGTTTTATTATACACCGTATAAAAGAAGTAGGTGTATATTATCAAAATATGCCTCAATGAAAGGAGATTGAGATGAAAGTCCCTTACCATGAGTCCAATTCATCACGTATGTCCCTTGTTCTTCCTGAATAATAAACTTATGTTAATTTATACTTACTTTAGAACTTTTTTTAAATATTATTATTCCATTTGTATCACTTATTACCACATTATAAAATGACATAATTATTTAAGTTATATTGGTGGTTTTGTCGATATTCGATAGTTGAGTCGAAATTGAACTTATTTTGATATAAAGTGTACATGTTGTAAAAATTACATAATATATATAATGATATTTATGATTTAAATATCATAGATATTTAGTATACATGTATTTATAATAGTCTATAATATTTGGAGATAATAAATTAAATGTACCGTTCATGGAGACGGTAGGCCATACGTATACATGAACGCTACTTTCATTTCATTGTCATATGAAAACTATATGATACAAAGGTATATTATAATTACATTATAATAACATATTTAATACATGTCTTATAAGTTAATTAAATCTATCCATTATACATTCCATCTATGGAATGAATAAGTCATATCATTTTTAGGGGGCAGTAGTCCACACTTCCTCAAATGAAATTATCATATTTACACATCCTGGAAAGCATAAATGTGTGTTTAAAATAAAAATTACAAAATCATAGGGACAATAGAAAAATAATATATATCATATATTGTTACAATTCCATCATAATTTCCACCATGAGAGGTGTTATGGGAAAATTTATCAATCATCGTTTTGTGAGACAGTAGTTTGTCGTACACAAAAATAGTATATTCGTATCCATTAGATAGAGGTGTATGTAAGTGTAGTTAAAATAATTCTCATAAAAAATACTAGTATATTTAATATACAGGTGTTGTTATATGACAAGATAATAATAATATCATATGTATTAGAGAAGGAAAATAAAGGAAATGAACTTGAGAGAAGACATTACCTCTAAATCAGGTAACTTCTTTTGATTTGATCCAAAAGGATTTCTTAAATTGCCTTTGGCTCACAGTAAGACTTATAAGAGGAATGGGGGGATGTTGGGAGATTATTTGAGAATAATTTTTACTATCCAATGGGATTTATATGTGTGAGTAATTGGGTAGAGGTGGTGGCCTTTTATAAGAGGGAGAAGGGGCACTTTAAGAAAGCCTTGTAATATTAATTTATTAAAAATTAAATTTTTGTTAAAATTGGTCCAAAAATAATTTAATTATAAGATAAGTTTATTTTTCTTCTAATAACCATAATAAATTAATTTTTATAAAAGTTTTGAATATATTTTTTTATACTTATCATTTGGGTTTAACCCTTACTTTACCTTTTTTAATATTATTGTGGTATCATGTTATTTACACACTGTGGGTTAGTGTAATTACCATATAGCATAAAAAGACCCAAAAAAGTTATTTATGAAATATTTGGACTTATATTAAACAATTTTAGGAATATTATATTTTTATGAATCTAATATAATTTAATAAACTATTTTATATTTTAAGTTATGAATTATTTCAATTTTTTGCACTATTTATACTTGACTATTTTAAAAATTTATAACTTGATTCCTTAGAAAAAAAGGTATTAACTAAAATATAATATATCAATATATTCCATAAAATTAATATAGGACATAAAAATAACCAAATTACATTTATTTTAACATATATAATATCATTTATTTGAATCATTATTAAGGAAGCAATCACTGAATCATCATTGTGTCGTAATTAAATTTATTTATTTAATGTCTAAAAATTATAAATAAAATATGATTTTGTAGGAAATATTTTTATAATTATAATTAATAATTTTAGTCTAAGATATCATTTATATAACCCTATATTAAAATTGTTTTAGTAAAAGATACACGTTTAAGTTATATTTCTCTTTACTTTAAATTAATTCTTATAAAATGTCATTTTCACACCCAACTGGATCCATGGGGTCCTAAAATCGACCCAAGGATTCCTACATTCATACATATCTCATCAAATAGGATTAAAACACGTTTCTCTATAAATTTAATATTATTATAATATTAATATTTACCCTTATTTACAAGATTTACCTTTTAACCATTGTAAATAAAATAATTGCTGAAGTTACTATTCATAATGTCAAAAAATAAATGTTACCTATTTAAAAAATTTGGACCATATGATTCCAAATAAATAATAAATTTTTTCAAATTCAAAACACAAAATTAGTATTAATTAATTTAAAATTAATTCCTATTGTCCAAACTAGAAAGCATGTTTTTAAGAAGTAAAATCTATCAAAAGATTGACATGTGTTTATATCCAATTTATAAGTGAAATTACTTAAATGACCCAAATTTGATTAAATGATAGAAACTTAATACAATTAATCTTTAAAACCAAATAAAATGAAAATATAACTATATAAATAAGTTAGATGAAAAGGTAGTTTTGAATTAAAATGCATTATTTTTTCACTATTTATTAAAAAATGAACTTTTCAGAAAATTACCAAAAATTCAACCAAAGTAAATTTTGATGTCCTGATTCTATAAAATAAGATTATGTTTTAAAATAAAACATATAAAAGTGACAAAAACTTGATTTAAAAATGATTCTCCATCAAAAGGCGATAAAACTGCATTAAAAAAATACTTCTTTTATCTAAAAATATGAATTTATTCATATATCATATCTATAAATCATATGAGATGAATTTAAAAAAATAAATTGAATATATAAAATTTATTTTTCATTAAATAAAAATACATAAAGAGTGATATGATTATATAAACACAATTATTCTCTTTTAAATAGGTTTTCATAAAAACACATCCTTTATATTCAATTTGTTTTTATTTCCATTTATAATAAATTTGGTAACCAAGGAATCATTATTTAAACATGTGTAAACCGTATTTCAAAATTTAATTGATACTATTAATTCCAACCATTCTAACTGTTAGGTGTTAACTACAATTTAAAATAATAATAATATTATTATATTATTTTTCGGTATAACTCAATGTTGTGTGTAGCGTAAGATTTCGGAGAAACCCATTGTTCCGTGTTGAGTATGTTATCAAAAAAAGAGTCCCCTTTAAAATAAAATTAATATTTTATTTATAAATATTAATAGAAATGAAAAAATGTTATTCTATAAATACCCAAGTCGTTACAGCTGATGCTTAGTAATTGTATGCATACAATAGAAGCTAAATAAGGCAAGAATAGTATGTCAAGAAAAAAATGATAATCAAATAAGTCCATATTAAAAATTAAATGAGCTAAAAATTATCCATGTATTAAAAAAATATTAAAATTTTAACTACCCAATATTTTATGGGATGTTTCTTCTTAAATAAATTCACTATCTTCAATGGCATATATTTCAAAAAACACCTGACTAAAATGAATGATGAAATAATATTATTGTTATAAACTCACCGTTAAATTGGAAGGAATGAATTGTATTAAAAACATTATGAAATTTATATATTAAATATTCACTCATTTATTTTAACATTCATCCAAAATATTATATTGGCATAAGATATGAATGAATCCAATTTTATTCGTAAATAGTCTATATTTTTCCAATGAAAATTTTACTAATTTTTAATGTCACACTTATTATAAAACTAAAATTTGACACTTTGATAGTTTTTGTTGAAAAATATGAACATAATCTTTAAAATATTTAGGTAAAAAATTATCTTAGGGTGATTTTTTGGTATTTTTCAGAAACTATTTATTTACTAGTGATTAGTGAAAAATGCCAAATTTTGTAAAATTATTAATTACATTATATTAAATAATCTTTATAATTTTAATTTTATATCAATGGAACATAATAAATCTTTAGTTATAAATAATATAATATAATTAATTTTAATCACTGTTAAATCTTATTTTGGCTATAAGTACATTTTTGGGATTGAAAATACATTTTTCAATAAATTTTTTTCATCGCGGGGTTAATTTTAAATTAAATTCTGCAACTTTTGTTTTTTGAATATTGAAAAATGAATTTCATATTTTGATTAATAATATCAAAATTTATTAAATAGGTCTCTTTTATTTTTTACCAATATGAATAGTACCTTTGGTAATCTTTTATTCCCATGGTTAAGGGTAAATTGTGGAATTTAAGTTAAAAATAATATGACTAGGATTATAAAATTAGCCCAAAACATTCCAAAATTTTATTGGATGAATTTAATTATACCATTAATACCTAAATTTCTAATTTAAGATATTAAATAGACACTTTTCCATGAAAATGATTTTGATATTATTTAAATTAAATAAAATCACAAAATGTCACATTTATATATTTAATAAATATATTATTTTTAATATGATTTTATTTATAAGATATATTTTAATATATATATTTATTTTAAAGATAAAATATTTATATACATCATGGTATTTTATTATTAATTTTTAATGAAAAATATTTAACTTAACTAATTATACAACGATGATGCAATACTTATTTTATTAAGAAACAAACAAATAAATGATGATTTAAATTAAAAATTGTATTTATCATATTTAGAAAATTAATTTTATAAAATAGATTCCATTTTCTAAATATACACATTGATAAATGTTTAGGGTTAATTTTTTGAGATTTTTCTAAAATAGTGTAATTTTTGCCAAATAATGAAATATAGTAATACATGGTATTTAACATCATAAGTAAATAAATAAATTTTTGTGTAATGATTGAATCATGGATGATTTATGTAGCCATAATCTGGAAATAAAATTATTTAGTTACTTTATTTAGTCATAAGAATTAATACTATTGATAGTATTTGGCCAAAATAATAAACCAATGAATAAAATAATCAAAAGACCCCTCTTTTCCACTATAAATACCACCCGTCACCACCTATTCTCTTAACACATTCTAAGACTTTTATCTTACTTATATTCTACCCAAATACTCTCACAAACATCTTTCCAATGTTCTGGTCTTTCTGGTCTCACCAAAAGTCCATTTCCAAGTGCTTTAAGGAGGTTCTCAAGGAGATGACATTGAAGAGGTAAAACCCTCCCTCTTTCTCTTTTAATTTATTTTCTCTTATTTTCTTATAATTCCCTCACCTAACATATCCAAATTATAATGGTAACTCAATTTTCTTACATATATTTTAATTTTATTATGTTAATGGAATATACGTCATCAAGCCTCTTCTTTTCTCATTTTATTTTCAAAATGAAAATATTGTTCATCAGGTGTCTATTCACCGCCTTCATAGACGATGAGTTTTATTTTTTCATTACCGCCTTCAAGGATTGTCATAAAACCATTTTTATGGTTAACAAATATTATAATATGTTAATTATAACTTATTTAATACTTTATAACCTTTATATAAATATAATATTAAATAAAACAGTACTAGTTTGTGATGGTCGTAAAAACTGAAAAAAACTAATCATTTTTTATTAACATTTTATCTAATGAATAATCATAATATAATATAAAAAAATATATGTAATCATATAAATTTTTTTAATTTCATTAATACTATATAATTTTTCTTCCGGATAAGTTATTCCCACTTGAAAAGAACTCCCATAATTTTACACAAGGGAACAAATCATAAAACTATGAAATAAACACACGCAGAACAGTGAAATTAATCATTATAAATCATTATAATAGTCATAAATGAACTTAATAAAATTAAAATAAATCAAAATAATTTTTAAGAGGTTTTTTATTAATTAATTATTTAATATAATTGGATTATCAAGGACCCTAATAACAAGTGAATAATTCTTTCAGACATAAGTTAAGGGTTTCTCATCTCCATTTTATTTCTGTGAGATACGTCTTATTCCCCACCTAATTATTATGTATGGTGTATATATACTTACCTTTGATATATCATATCATGAATATATTTATATTCATGGTATTCAATATGTCTTTTGATTATAATTTATTTTATGGGGTATATGGTTCAACTGTTTTCATAGCGGTAAAGGAATTTTTAACCCGATTTATATTAGTTGGCTTAAACATACACTCCAATGATTATGTAATGCCATGAATATGTGTCAAATGAATTTTTTTTATCTTAAGTTTTATTTACACATGTTTTATTTGTATTTTTATTTAGTATGCATAGTTGTTTCATTTGTTTAACACTCACACTTTCTTTTAAAAATACTATTTTAAATGTTTGTTTTTTTAAAAAATGTAAAATAAATGTTTAATAAATTATACAACATGATCATATTTTCAATATTTTTTTATTACATAATGTTTTGAGGAATAATTAACATGTTTAAATGGTTATTTATAAAGAAGATTTTTTTCTTTCATAATTTTGTGGATTTTTAAATAAATTTCTTATAAAATCAAAAGCATATTTCTCTCAAAAAAAATTCAATGATTTTGTAAGAGTATTTTCATCTATGTCAACACTATCTGTTTAATATTATTATTAATTGAGGTTGATCTATTATGTTACCATAATATATATTTTATTGAATATTTTATGATCATTTTGGAAATGGAAGTACTGTCTTTATACCCTATTCTATATTACTCTGGATAGTTTATGATTATGTTTACTAATTGGGAAAATTATTTGAATTTCATATGCTAATTTAAATATAAATATATAAGTTTATTATATTTCACCCTTTTCATATAAAGAATCCAATGGACTTAGTAAGTGTCTGGTAGAGCTTTCTATATCCCCTCGATGCATTGGTAGGTCTCACGAGACAAACTAGACAAGGTTTCGAACAATGACTTACCAATATATATAGACTTATTGGACAAGGCATTGATAGTATGTTTACAATGTCTCGCATTATAAATCCCCTCATTATGAGATTAGTTATTGATAATCCATTTGATTATTATGCTAGTATAATTTCCATGTTTAATTATGTTTCTCATGTGATTATTTATAAACATTATTTAATCATATTTTATTCCTACAATATTATGCTCAAGATTATATTTTTATGGAACATATTTTTAGTTTATCACCTTGACTTATTGTTTATGTTTATTTATGATAGATTACACTATATTTCTTGTCCTTACTGAGCATCAAATATCACCCCTTTCTTATGTTTTATTTTCCCCTAAGATTCTAAGATGTATATTATGTTTGACATACAGGGTTAATCTATGAGAACATGGATATTTATAAAGGATTTTCTATGTTGTTTTAATTTAAATTTGTAATGTAACAATTATGTATGTATCTGGTTTTCCAAATCTACTAAATTACTCATTACTTTGAGATGAGATCTCTTATTCATAGTACTAGTGTAAAAAATACAATGCACCAACTCTGGGATAATTGGGTGTAGGTGTTTACTGTTAGTATCCTAGTAAGTTTAGTAGAAACATTGGAAACTAGATTTAGAAAATTCTAGATTAGTGAACATAACCCTAAGAAAGACTTTGAGGATAACTATAGAAGAATACCCCAAACAAACCAAGTTTATGAGATTAGCTACACATAAAATTTACAATTTATGTTATGTATTTCAATATTTTTGGGATTATACATTATATTTCATAATGATATGATCTAATATAGTGTATATTGTTATTTAAAAATGGCACATCAAAGAAGGAATGAGAACCTCGCCAATGCACATGGTCCAAAGAGTATGGTGGATAAAATCTTTTATGGTCTTATGTTAATCTTTAAATAGGAATAAGTCTACCAAACATTCTCATAATATGAGGATATCATATCTTATTTTATTGAGACAAAGAAATAATTCTCTGAGTATTATGGATTTAGAGGGAAGAATGAGAAAAAGAGTACATTCAGGAAAATTTTAGATAACAGAAAGAAGAGAAACAAGTTTTTTCCCACATGTGATAATTGTGGAAAGAAACAACCTGGTACATTATTAAAAGGAATGAGAGTATTCTACAAGTGTGGAGAGAAATTACACCATGATTATTATTGATAGGGTAAGAAAAAGGTTACCAATTTACAATTATTCAATTGTAAGAATATGAGATACTACCCAAATTAATGTCTCAATCATCAAAGGAATATAACCCAAAAGATGATAATGGACTAAGTTCAAGTATATTCTACTACCTTAGATGAATAGAAATGATTAATATGCCTGTTTTTGGATTCAATAATTATGTTACTTTAGTATTTTATCAATAACAATATAGTTATAAGAATCATTAGATATATAAGGATTTTACTGCAATACTTATTCTTTATGGAATTGGAAGCATGTGATGAATAAAACTAGTAATAAAGAGAAGTGATTCTATTGTAAGTTGATCTTCTTGAAAACACACAACATGGGAATGATAATCCGAAACACATTCTTGATTCTTAGATAATAAAAAATTGATTTTTATGGGATAATACTGGTTACCATGAATGTGGTTAGTGATCTGATGGTTTATGTTATGCTGGAATTATCTAAATTTTGGATTTAAGGAATATATTCAAAAACATGATATTTTACTCTTGGAAGAATTCATGTTTTCACATAGGTTTAAATGAGATTAAGTCATTCATATATTTAGTATGTGAAAATAAGAGTTACATTATTTGGGTAAATCGTATGTTAATTTTATTTTGGAAATTTATTGACTTTACTTCTAAATTTTTGGTCTTTGAATTTTGATAGACATATTATAAACGATTCTTAAGGTTAAATACATAAATAATGAATTATGTATAATATTTATTAAGATTAAAGTATGATTTATCATATTGGATAACCTGTTCTAACCATTTTGGTTTCCTTAAACATTTAAAAGATGAAGGAAAGACTTATGGATCTTATGATTCATAAAAGTTCTTCACACATAATTTTTTTCTTGAATATCTATCTCTATATTTAAGAAGTAAAGTGGTGATAGATATAAGAATAACCAAAGTATGATATTATTACATGGAAAGGAATCAAGTAAGTTTATATTATCAAGTGTTTTTTTGGATAGCAAAATAAGTCTTATACTCTTGGAAATGGATTTTAAAACAAAAACTTCATCTGTTTACTTTTCTTTAAGATAAATAAATGGTCTTACAACTGATAACAAATTTATAGTTTTGTTATGGTAGACTTTCTAATGGAAATGTTATCTATCACTATCAATCAGAAAATGATAGTTAGATTTTTTTCCAAGCCCATGTTTTCACTTCCCATTGATGTTATCCTATAGAGAAATCTAGTTTTGTGGTGACCATCACGATGTCCTTTACCTCCATATAAAAAGAAGTTTTATTAACCCAATTTACGATATAGGATTTACATAAAGGAATTTTAATGTGTCAACCGTTGATTTTCTAGGGAAATTTCAAAATTTTAAGGAATAAATTTTTTAAAGGAGGGTATAATGTTACACTACAATATTTTATGGTATGCATCTTGTTAAATAAATTCAATATCTTTGATGCCATATATTCCACACAACACCCAGCTAAAATGAACAATGAAATGTTATTATTGTTATAATATAGCCATTAAATTTGAGGGAATGAATAATATTAAACACATTATAAAATTTATATATTATATATTCTGTTTAATATTTTTACATTTATCCAAAATATTTTATAGGCATAAGATAAGAATGAATCCAATTTTTCACATAAAAGGATACACTTTTCAAAAGGAAGTTTTACCACCCTCAAACGACACACATATTTTAAAATAAAACATTAAAAATTTAAAAATTATATGAAAAAATGAAGTTAATTTATAAAATTGGAATGTCAAAATTATCTTAGAGAGGAATTTTGGTATTTTTTAAAAAAAATTTATTTTCGAGGGATTAGTGAAAAAATATATTTTTTAAAATTATCTATTTCATTATATTAATTACTCTTTATTATTTTAATTTTTTATTAATGGAGAATAATAAATAATTAGTAATAAATAATATAATCCATTTAATTTTAATCACAATTATATCTTATTTTGGTATAAGTATATTTTTGGGCTTAAAAATGAAATTTTCAATAAATCTATTTTTCATCATGGGATTAATTTTAAATTAAATTATGAAAATTATGTGTTTTTAATATTATAAAATTGATTTCATATTTTTATTAATATTATCCTATTTTTTAAAATATGTCTCTTATTTTTTGACTAATATAAAATGTTACTTTGGTAATTTTTTATTAACATAGTTAAGGGTAAATAATGCAATTTAAGGTAAAAATAATATGATAAGGAATAGATTATTGTCCTAAAAAATTTATAAAGTTTATTTTTTGAAGTTAATTAGATCATTAACACATTAGGTTCTAATTTAATTTATTAAATGGACACTTTTCAACGAAAATGGCTTTGATATTATTTAAATTAAAAAAAATCACAAAATATCACATTCATATATTCAATAACTATATTATATTTAACATGGTGTTATTTAGAATATATATTCTACTATAGATATTATTTTAAAAGATAAAATATTTATCTACTTCATGGTATTTTAGTTTTTATTTTTAATGAAGAAATATTTAACTTAAATAATTATACAATGATGATGCATTAATTATTTTGTTAATGAAAGAATAAAATAAATGATGATTTTAATTAATAATTAAAAATATCATGTTTGTAAAATTAATTTCATAAAATTGATTCCATTTTTGAAATCTAATCATTGAAAAATGGTTAGGGTGGTTTTTTTATATTTTTCTAAAATAGTGATTTTTTTTGTGAATAATGAAATATTGTAATTTATGGTATTTAACTTTATAAGTAAAGAAATGAACTTTTTTGAGTCATGTTCAAATCATGGATTATGTAAGTGGAGATTACATTGGAATTAAATGGTATAGTTACTATATTTATTCATAATAATGAATACTATTGATAGTATTGTGACAAAATAATAAACTAATGAATAAAATAATAAACAAACACCCATCTCCTCCACTATAAATACCACCCATCACCAACTATTCTCTTAAAAACTTATAAGACTTGGATATTGAATATATTATAAAAAATTACTCTACCAAACCTCTTCTAAATGTTCTTTTCTTTCTATTCTAACCAAAAGACCATTTCTAAGTTCTTTAAGGAGGTTCTCAAGGAGACAACACTCAAGAGGTAAAACCCTCCCTCGTTCTCTTTTAATTTAATTTAATTTATTTTATTATCCTTCCCTAAACTACCCTATAAAAATTTGAATAGTGACTATATGATAATATGTATACTATAATTTTATTATAATAATGGAATATCCCTAATCAAGTCTCTTATCTTCTCTTTTTATTCTAAAAATGAAAACATCATCTGTGAGATGTCGATTCATCACCTTCAAGGATAATGAGTATCTATTTTTCGTTACCACATTCAAGGATATTAAAAAAATAGTTTCATATTCCAAAAATATTATAATATGTTTATTACAACAATTTTAATGTTATGGAACCTATATATAAATATAGTATTAAATAAAATGATATTAGTTAGTGATGGTCGTAAATACTGAGCAAATAATCTAATCATTTTTCATAGGATTTTTATTTAATTAATCATCCTCATACCATAAAAAAGATGATACAAGAATTTATATAACCTTATTCAATTTCATTAATACAATATAATTTCACTTATGGAGAAGTTATTCCCATTTGACATGAACTCCCATAATTATACGTAAGGGAACCGACCATAAAACCATGAAATGAACACACCCAAAACAAAAAAAAATTAAACATTATAACTCATCATAATGGAGATAAATGAACTAAAAAAAATTATAATAAATAAAAAATATATTAAAAACATTCTTAATTAAGCAATTATTGAATCTAATTTGATTATCTAGTATGTTACATTTAAGTGTATAACACTATCGGATGTAAGGTAAGGGTTTCTCATATCACTTTTATTTCTATGAGATATTACTTATTAAACACCAAATTCTTGTGTGTGGTGCATGTATACTAGAAATTAATATATCATATCATTAATATATTTATCTTTCTGGTTTTCAATGTTTCATTTGTTGATCATTAATTTTATGGGGTATACTGTTTGATTGTTTGCAAAGTGGTAATGGAATTCTTAATACAATTTGTATTACTTTGGTTAGACATCTACTCTAATGATTATTCCATGATATGATTATGTGTAAAACTAATTTTTATAGTATCAAGTTGTATTTAATTTTTTTTTGTTTATTTACATCTAATATAAATAATTTATTCACTTAGTTAATTCTCACACTCAATTTTAAAAATAATTTTTTAAATGTTTCTTTTTTTTTCAAAAATTTAAGTGAAATGATTTGAACATATATGAAAAGAGTGGATTCTTCGAATTTTGTGACAAGTTAATGTTTTTAGGAATTAATTTACATTTTTTCTTGGTTATTTCAAAAAGAAAATTCTTTCTTTTATAATTGCACATATTTTTTAAATAATCGATTCCAAAGTAAAAGGGTATTGATCTCACGAAATTTACATTGATTTTTTTAGAGTATTTTCATCTTGTTCAATACCCTTTTTGGAATATTATTCTTAATTTTGGTTGATTTCTTATGATACCATCTTCCAAATTTTATGGAATGTTTTATGATCATTTTGACTAGGGATGTACTATCTTGATACTATTCTCCATATAACTCTAAATAGTTTATGATTATGTTTACTGATTAGGGAAATTATTTACATTTCATATGTTAGATTCAATATGAATGTATATTTTGATTATGTTTCACCCTTTTCATATGAGGAATTCATTGGACATAGTAAGTGTCGACCAGGGTCCTCTATATTCCCTTGATGCATCGGTAGGTCTCACGAGACAAACTAGACCGAGTTTTGGACGATGCCTTACCCATTTATATATACATCTTGGATAAGGCCTTGAGGATATGTTTATGATGTCCCATATTATGCATTCCCAATTTATGATATTAGTTATTTATAATCCATGTGATAATTTTACTATTAGAATATCCAGTGTTAAGTATATTTATAATGTGATTATTTATATGGTGTTATGTAATATGGTTGTATTCCTACCATATTATGTTCAAGATTATGTTTTAATGTAATGTGTTTTTAGTTATTCACATTTTATTATATTTTATGTTTATTTATGATAGCTTCCACTATATTTATTACCCTTACTGAGCATATAATATCGCCCATTTATTTTGTTTTAGTTTTTCTTAGGATTCCAAGATATATATCATGTTTCACATTAAGGTATAATCCAGGATAATGGGGATGTTTCTAAATGATTTTCTATGTTTTATTCATTTCCATTTGTAATGTAAATATTATTTTTATTTCTAGTTTTCCAAAGATACTAAAATATTCGGTCTTTTGGGATGGATCACTTGTTCTTAGTACCAATTTAATTAAGTAAGGCACCAACTCTGGGTTGCTAGGGTCATGGTTTTTATAGAAATAATCATAGATGCATTAATAAATGAGTTAATAATGATTTAATTCATAACTAATGATATCTAAAACTTACCATTAATGCCTTGTGTTAAGATATCTCAAACATACTATCAAGGTGTTGTGAAAAGATATTTTAAATAAATGGGTAAGGCCTCAAACAAAAACAAAAACTTGTTTGTCTCATGAGACTTACTGATGCATTGAGGGGATATGGAATTATAGTCCCCACCCATCACTTAATAATTCCAATGGATTCCTTATATTAATAAATAACACAACATATTCAACTGCCTTCAAAATAAATAACTGTCCGTATTGGAATAAATAAAATAAAATATATATATACTTTCCCCAGTAAAGATGATCATAAAACATCCATAAAATATAGTGGATTGTAAAATAAGATAATATACTTATTAAATCATAATATTCATTAAATTATGTTAAACTATATAGAAATACTAGAAAAATATCATTGGAAAATTCTTAATCCATTTCACATTGAAATCACATATTTAAATACTTCAAAAACATAATATTTTTAAATGAAACTTAAATAATTGTAAAGTAATACTATAATATAAGACTAATTATGATAGTGGTAAAATATATTCTTGTTCTATAATTTAAAAAATCATTCCTTTCACAAAAAAATTATAAAAAAGTACGTCATTCAGAAAACAACAAGAATATATTCCTTTCAAACTATTCTGTAAAAAACTAATCATGGATAAAAATATGTATAATAAATCATTTAAAAAATGTTTAATTTTTTTAGAACACATGTATAGGGAATAAAAATATTCCCCCAACAGTGACTTAATCATAAAAAATACCTAATAATGATGAGATTGTGTAATAAACCCTTACCACTTCGGTATATTTTGAATCATAATCCACATTGAAGAAAAAAGGTCAAATAAAAATTTGAATATAATTAATAAAAGATATTAATGATATAATATATCAAAGGTAAAATATATACACCACAAAAAATAAATAATTGGTGAATATTACATATCTATAAGAGATATAAATGTGAGATGAGAAACCCTTACACCTGGTTCAATTTCCTTCATACGTGCTCAAAATTTAAATAAAATAAATATATTTTTATTATAAATATATAAAAAACCATAATATATATATGAATATATATATATATATATTACCATATATTATTTACTTAAAACCTTTTATTCCTCATTTATTAATAATTCTTTACTAAAATCACTGTTCTGGGAGATAACTGCTTCATTTTTTATGTATGTTTTGGTTCAGTAGTTTTGGTACTTGTACATTGATCATGGATATATAATATCTACAATTATAATATTGATATAAATATTATTTCTATTAATTATATACATATTAAGGGTCATCCATAAAAGTTATAGATAGAAAAATGAATTACACTATTCATGGAGATGGTGGGTTGTACTTACGAATGAACATTGTTTTCATTTTTTGACTAATGGAATGAAAGAAAGTTAAATAAAAATTATCATTTATATAAACATTATGAAATAATGTAAATAATATATATTCATAAAATTAATCCTTATTACCATCCATGTAAAGCCTAAATGAAAAATAGATCACATCGATTCGTGGAGGTGGTAGTCCACACATATGCAAGAGCAATGTTATCGTTTCCCAACTGATTGAATGTTTAGAAGGTATATATAAAATTTTAATTCCATAAGAATATTTATGTCATAAATAATATATATATATATATTATGTCCATATTTATAAAAATACAAGTGAAATGGTAATGCAAGACAAATTATACTACAATGTGGAGATGGTAAGCCTTACGAACGCATGAGCGATTTTTTTTTATTTTTGTTTGATGGAACAGAGATGGAATAGGGATATACCTTAATAATAATAATAAATATGTATATTTATGATACATAAGATTTTATATTTGGATGGTTACGAAAATGTAAGAGGAAGTATAAGAATAAATAAACTTGAATGACTTGGTAAAGATGACTACCTCACCTTTGGTAGACTTCCTTTAGATATCTTATTAATAGACTTAGAGTAGGTACTTTGGAATAAAAAAACTTCTATAACTTGGATTAAGATTTTTAGAAGATTAATGGGTAGTTTGTTTTCAATATATATGGCTCAAAGTGGTTTTAATAAGTGTTGGAGAAGTTTCCTTTTATAATTTTGGCGATGGACACTTTTGGAATTTCTTAAAATATTAAATGATAATAATGTAATTATCGAAACAAATTTATCCAAATGTATAAGGATTAAAATCTTGGTTATTATATAATTTTAAATTTCATTATAAAATAAAATTTTGATAGGTTATTGTGGTGTTTTAAACCTTATCATTTGGATTAACCCCATAGATAAACTATTTTAACATTAAATGAAGTAACATATTTTTTAGCCTTAAAGGGTTATAATTTTACATATAAGGTAAATATTGACTAAAAATTGAAAAGCGGTTAAATTATTGGTAATATATGTACCCATTTTTCATTTTTCTTGATTTTAATGGTTTTTAAAAAATTTAGTTATATAATATTTTGATAAATTATCATTAAAGTCGATTTTAACACTTTCATTTAATCTAACTTCAAATAAATCAAAAAAAATTTATATATTGAATATAATTCATTTAAAAACCAATAATATTTCATATTAATATATATTTTTTGAGACACAATAAATTACTCATATTTTATCACTTTTAATATATTTAATATCATTTATTTAATTTTTCTATTAATTGAATAAATGATGTTTCAACATTGTGCATGTATTTAATGTAATTATATAATAGCAAACAAATTAGAAATATATTTTCAATAGGGATAATTGATTTTCAGAAAATTAAAATTTTTATTCATTTATAAATTTATTTTTTCCGATGTGGACACATAATATAATTTTAAAACAAAGAGAGTGAAAATTTGTAATTACATTTGATTTAAATATTATATTGTTCATTTTTGGGAAGAAGTGTTAATTAAAAATATAAATTTCAAGAATAAGGTGATACATGAAGTATTAAATTCTTTTAATAATAATTATGATGAAAAATTATTACCTTATCACTTAGTTTTAAACTAGGTTAAATTGATTTATCATTTACCGAGGTGACAAAGTTTACCAAAGTTAATATTCATAATGACTAAAAATAAGTTTAATATTTACCAAATCTAGAGATTATGATTAAAAATATGGAATCCATTTTAAAAAATTCAATACATATAAGTATAAAACATTAATTTTAAAATAAGTTCAAAAAATTCAAAGAAAATTGGTTTTTGAAAATTATAGTTTTTAAGAACAAAACATGATTTATATTATTTTATCATTCATAGAAAAAATATTAGATGAATTATAAAAATTTGATCAAATATATGATATAAAAATTCATTAAAATAATTCACCTATAGTGATAAATTTAATTTATTATGATAAAAACAAATCTCACGCATAGAAATAGTATTTCAGACAAACAAAACTTTTTTAAAAAAAGATTTTTATTTTAGTTTCTTATTTATTGACAACTAATAAATTTATTTTATACATGTGTAAACCATATATGTTTTATAATTTATTTATTAATATTCATACCAACCAAACCAATGGCTAGGTAATATCTATTATATATTATTTTATTACAAAATCGTTGTATGTTGAAACTCGATTTTTTGTGTAACAAAAGCAATCAGAGAAATAAAGTTTATTAAAGAGAAAATGTTGGTATGTTACATTATAACCCACTTGAAATTAATTTATACCTTGAAATTTTGTTACTCTATCACAAAAAAATGAGGATACTTCTTCCTTATCACATTCTTAGGTTCCTATATAGCTTCCTCAAACTAATGGTTACACCACAAAACTTTGACCATGTGAGTGATCTTCTTTCATAGAACCTTATATCTATGATCTAGAATATCCATTTTTATTCTTTAAAAGAAAAATACTACTATAATAGTATGACCTATGATTTTAGTACATGTGAAGGAAAAAGTTGGTACTTCCTTGGGAGAGATACATGTAACACATCATGAACTTGAAAAAGATTCGGTGGAAGAACCAATCGATAAGATACAATCCAGATACAATCAATAATTTATAAGTAACTGATATACTTATGGATTATATTTTAATTTTTTCCATATATCATCACCCTCTTCTAGGGTTATATTCATAAGAATACCTTATCACTAACTTCAAAAAATATATCATTCTAAATATTACAACGTAATGTTTTTGTCTACTAAGAGATTCTATTATGTATTTCTGAATGTATTTAACCTTCTCTTGTAATTTATCATCTAGGTTAGGTCTCAATACATTTATTTATTTATATTTATTCCATCACTTTGGAGTTATACACTTCTTACCTAATAAGGTTTCATAAGGATGCATCTAAATGCTCTAGTGAAATCTATTATTGTAATAAAATTTCACCAAAGGAAGGTGTTGATCCCAAACACCATTGAAATCCATTGAGAAATATCTCAAAATGAGTTCTGTTTTTTGAATGGTCCTATTAGACTCGACATCTATATGAAGATGATAAAAAGTTACAGAAATCAACTCAGTGTTTAATGTTCATTGAATAATTTTCCATATATTCAAGGTAATCTGAGGATCATAAACATATGTAATAGAATGTGGTTATACATAAAATATTACCACTTACATTATATAAATTCTATAAATATAATTAATATATAAGTATTATCTAATAGAAATAAACTATGATGAATTCATAACGTGATCAACTACAACCCATAAAGTATTATTCCCTTTAGTCATTTTGGGAAGTCTAATGATAAAATACATGATGATGTTTTCCCATTTACATTCTAGTATGGGTAATGGTTACAATATCCCATTATATTTTTATCTCCCAGCCTGAACTTGTGGGAATACCAATCATCAAGAAACATATTCTATAATATCTCTTTTCAAATTGTCTCACAGGAAATACACATTCAAATAACTATACTTCTTTATACTTATAGGATGAATAAAGAATGAATAATTGTGAGATTTATCTAATATATCTTTCTTAAATTATGGTATGTATGGGGAAGATAAATTATTCTCGAACCATATCATTCCATCACAATAAAGGTTGAACACATGAACATTTCTCACCTTATTCTACAATTCCACATCTTCATTATATGTCTCTTTAATCATTACATGGATAAATGGTTGTGTAATCATTTGTGAAAGATATGATATTCCAATTACTTCATGATTTCAGGGTCCACACTTTTAAAATCTATAATTATTGTATTTTTTTAACCTCATCAAAGATAATATAGAAGGATCTCTTCAGCTCAGAGCATCTTCAACCTTATTATCTTTCCAAATATGGTAATGTATTGAGAAATAATAATATTTAATTAGGTCCAACCATCTTCTCCGACACATTTTAAACTATTTATATATGAAAATATACTTTAATATCTCATGATTAATATATACATTGCACCATTCTATTAAAAGATATCACCTCTATATATTTAATGTAAAAATTATCGTAGCTCACTCCATAGCATGAGGTGGGTAATTTTTATCATGTAACTTTAGTTTTCATGAGGCATAATCAATCACCATATTAATTTGAATTAAGATGAAACCCAACACATTCTTTGACCCATAAATATAGATTACAAACCCTTATCCACTTTAGGGTAGTGTAAGAACATGTGTACTAAAAAATATTCTCTGAAGTTCCTTAAAGTTTTTCTCACATTCATCTATCTACAAAAACATGGATCCATTCTGAGTTAACTTGTTTAGTTATTAGATAACTATGAGAAATTATTTATAAATAATTGGTAATAACCTTCCAGACCAAGGAAACTATAGATCATAGTTATTTTGGTTGGTCTGGGATAATGTTTAATTACTTATTTCATTGATAGATCAATGGATATACCCTTTCTTGAGATTATGTGAAATCAAAATAAAGCTTTTTGTAGCCAAAATTCACACTTGGTAAATTTTTCATACAAAATTTTCATTCCTTAGTGTCTTTAGTACAATCCTCAAGTGATTTTCATGCTTTTCCCAGCTCTTTGAATATATTAGAATATCATCTATAAATACCAACACAAACTAATCAAGGTAATATTTAAATACTATATTAATTAAATCCATTAATAAAATGGGAGAATTAGTAAGACCAAATTAAATCACTATAAATTCATAGTATCCATACCTTGTAAAGAATTCTATCTTGAGTATATCCTCTGTTTTAACCCACAATTGATGATATCCAAAATAACGATCAATCATGGAAAATTATTGAGCTCCACATATTTGATCAAACAAGTCATAAATATTGGGTACATGGTATTTATTATTGATAGAGATATTTTTATGTTATTAATAATCAATGTAGAGTCATATCAATCCATATTTCATCTTAATAAAAAGAAAAGTTAGACCCCAAGGTTATGCCCTTGAAAAAATGAATCCCTTGTCAATATTCCCATTGATAAAATTTTTAAATTCTTAAAAATAAATTAGAACTATTATACATGGAATATTTGAAATAGGTGTATCACCTGGAATGAGTTCCACTAAAAACTCAACTTCCTTATTTAGTAGAATACTAGGAAACTCTTCCAGAAATACATCTACAAACACATATGAAATAGGCATATAATTGATATTTAGTTTCCCCCCAACTAAATGATATAAAAACCCCTTTTAAAATGGAATCAAGACCTATATAATGGATTTTATTTCAATAAAAATTTCATATTTACCATCACACAAATAGAAAATTATATATTTGTTTGAAATATCAAATTTGACATCCATTTCACAAAAATTGATGTAGTTTTTTGATGAGAAACAAAATACATGACAAAGATAGCATGAAACTTGACCAGAGTTTGGATGACAATATTTTTAGAAAGAAAATTTACAAAAGCTTCAATTAGAGAGGAACTATTGACTTGAGATGTGTCCATCATACCATTTGATGTTTGCACTACTAACTTAATATCTAATCCTTGATGTGGTGATGCAATACCCATAGGAAAATCATCAAATATAAAATGATGGGTAGAACTAGAATGAAATAAAAAATTTTAAATCTAGGATTGAATTATAAGTATACCTTTCACCACATCAGTATTATCTTACACATCGACTGTAGTAATTGAATAAGCTTGGTCTACTCCACTTAGTTTCATTTTCTCTAAGTTCAATTGAAACTTTGGGAATTGGTTGGAATAATTCCCTATATTATTACTATTAAAGAACTATACAATTATGGATTCTCCCTTACCATTATATTCCAGAGTTTGATATAATTGTTCTACACACTTGATGAAAAACCCCTTTCCTTTTAATCATACACCGAGCTCTTTCTTTTTAAAGGTATCACATGGTGTAAAATTCCTCTTTCCCTTCTTCCCCTGATCCATTTCCCATACAATCTTCTTATTCACTTTCATTCCATATAATACATAATACATGGATAATAACTTCTCTATCTTGATATCACATGATACTATATCTTCATATGAAGATAATGTTTCTGATACTACTTCCCCTAAATGGACTGGATTAAGTACATCAAATAAATGGTCAAAACATCTCGTTGGATTGTAGATATAGTATGCATCAAGCCTTGATAAACTTGAAAATTTAGATTCATAATTATCAAATTTTTCCTATTTTTTTTTACCTTAGACTCGTTAGTTTTCTTTCTATATCTTTCATTGTTCATGATGAAATTACTTTTCCAATAAAATTTCCTTAAAATAATTCAATTTCATGCTCTATGTTTCATCCTTATCCTTGGTCTTTGGATCAACGACCACCATTGATATAAATCCCCTAAGATATGATAATCTAAAATGAAAAAAATCTCCCTTTAATTACTTCCCAAAGAATAAAATATATTCTTTAAGTTACTTATCCATTTATTAGCTACAAATTAATTTTTCACCCCATTTAATGATGGAGGTTGTTGATGTATGAAGCGATCTAACATTATTACAGCATGTTGTGAATCAACAAGATTCTCCATATGAGCATGGTTATTTCCGATAACTTGAATCAACTTCCCCAATATAGTTATAATTTTTTTATCTCCATATTCAACTCTTGATCCAAAATAATTATCTTTCCTAGGAGGGAAATCCCTATAAGGATTATATACATTTATATTATTCCCAATCCTTCTATTGGGATACATTTATAAATAATGGAATATACAATATTAGATCATAAAATTATGAAACAAAATGTATAATTAAAAAACTAGTGAACCACTTAACATAAATTGAAAAAATATGTATAGCTAATCATATAATCATAAACATCATTTCCTTTAAAATATTATCAAACTCAGTTATATATTTATGTTCCCTAATATATGTTTTACTAAATAAATTTTCTAAGGTTTAAATTAAAATTTCTCTGATACCAAATATAAATACCATTAACCTAGTAGTGTAGAGATAGTTTTTACAATATTATATTGGAAATAGTTAAAATAAATCACATCCCAAAGGACCAAATAGGTTAGTAGTCTTAGTGAACTAGATACATACTCGAATTTCACATTTATATTTTAAAACCTAAAGTACAACATATTATTTTATTCAAGAACATAATTATACCCTTTAACATATCCCTATTTATTAATCATAAAACACTTCTTGGTATCCTTTTGAAAGTTAAATTAAGAAAGGGGTTCTCTCATATCCTTATTAAGTGTATGCATACAATGGAAGCTAAATAAGGAATGAATAATATGAAAGGTAATAAATGATATTAAAATAATTCCATATAAATAATTATATGAATTAAACTTATCAATAGATATAAAAAATATTAAAATAATCACATGGACATCAATAAATGAGTTCAAAATGATGGAATACATACTTACAGACATTTGTATCTTACCATTGAGGCCCTTTTCCTAGACATCTTTAAAATACTATCAAAGAATTGTGAAAATACATCTTATATAAATGGGTCAAGCCTCAACCAAAAACCCAAACTATTTTTTCTCATGAGGAATACTAGTAAATCAAGGGGAAATTAAATTCCAGGCCCCACCCATCACTTAATAAGTCTAATTAATTCCTCATATTAATAAATAATGATGCATAATCAACTTACTTAAAAATTAATATCTGTCCATATTGAAAGAAATTGATTATGAAATATGCAAACATTAACCATTTAAACTAATCATAAACAATATATAAAAATACGGTGGATGGTAACATAATATAATAACCTTTTTAAAACATTTTATTTTACAAAGGGTGTTAACATAGATAAAAAATACTTTAAAAATATCATTGGAATATTCTTAAGGAAAATACACTTTTCACTTTGAAATAATATATTTAAATACTTTAGAAATATGAAAAATTATTTTTTACTACAAAATAAATTTGTAAAATTATAAATTAATATTCAAATAAAACATTTTTCATGATAGAGGGAAAATCTATTCATGTTGTATATGTTAGAAAATCATTCCTTTCATTCTTTTGTAAAATTGTCAAAAAGTACCTTGTTCGGAAAACAAAAATAAGATTCCATTAAGACTATTTTTTAAAAAGTAAAAAATGGTTAAAAATGTATTTAATAAATTATTTTTTTAATATTTAAAAAGTTTTTGAAAATAGCTTTATAAAACATAGATATGTAAGAAAAATAATCCCTTAGTGGGTACTTAAACATAATCAATCCTGAATAATGATGAGATTGTGAAATAAACTTTTACCACTTGGGTATCATTTGAATCATAAAACCCATGAAAGATATAAATTAAAATGAAACTTTAAATACAATGAATACAAATATATTCATTATATAATGTATCAAAGTTATAGTATATACACCACATAAATTAAATAAGTGATGAACATGACAGATGTCTCCCAAAAATAAATGTGAGTTGCAAAACCCTTACCTCAAGTACTATTTCCTTCATACGTGTAGAAAAATACTATATAATAAATATATATTTATTATAAATATTTTTTATAAACACAATAATATAGTTCATACAATATATTATTTACTTACAAACTTTTATCACCCATTTGTTAATAACTCTTTTTTTAAAATCAGCATTCTTGGTGATAATTAATTTGTTTTTCATGTATGTTTTGGTTCTACAGATTTGGTCCTTATAATTTGATCATAATTATATCATATATTTAATGTTAATAATGATATAATTATGATTTATATTCATTATACACATATTCAGGGTCATCCTTAAAAGATATAGATAGAGAAATGAATTACACTGTTCATGGAGACGGTATGCTGTATATATGCTTGAACGCTGTTTTCATTTTTTGATAGATGAAAAAAGGAAAGGAAAATAAAAAATATCATTTATAGAATCCTTATTATATTATATAATTAATATATGTTCATCAAATACATCATTATTACCATCCATGTAAATCATAAATGAAAAACAATTCATAACGCTTTGTGGAGGTGGTAGTCCACATGTATGCACAAGCAACGTTAGAATTTTCCAAAGGATTAAAAGGAAATAATTTATATATGATATTTTAATTTAAATATTATATTTATGTAATAAATACAATAAATATTTATTATTTTAATATTTATAACCGTCCAAGTGAAATTGTCAGGAAAAAATAATTAGGCCGCTCTATGGAGACATTAATCAATACATATTCATTAACGATGTTATCACTATTATTAGTATGAAACTGAGATGGAATAGGGTTTTAACATAATCATAATAAAATATAGGCATTTTTATTATAAAATATATATTATATTATAATTGGTAAAATACTTTAATAGGAATTAGAATAAGAAATAAACTTGAATGACTCGATAAAAACGTTTAACTATTCTTCAGTGGACATCCTTTAGATCTATTCTTAAGGGAATTAGAGTAGGTATCTTGGAATAAAAATAAATAATATAACCCGGGTAAGAATATATATAAGTGTAATGGGGAGGGTTTTGTCTAAAAATATGATTCAAGGTGGTGTAAAGATGTGAAGGAGGAAGTTCCCTTTTTATAAATGATGTGAGAGGCACTTTTGGAATTTATCAAAAGATTAAATTTTATTAAAATCATTATAAAAATGAATTAAAATTGAAATTAAATATAACCTATGGAATTATATGATAGATATATAATTAAACAATAAAATATTGATAGTTTTTTGTGGTGTTTTAAACCTTATCATTTGTTTTAACACCTTTATTAACCTATTTTAACATTTACTTTGATAACTTATTTTTTTCACTCTTAAAGGGTTTAGATTTTACACATAAGATAAATATTGAATCATAAATAGAATAGGTATGAAGTTTTAAACCAAATATCCCCCTGTTTTTATTGTTATGATTCTAATGTTTTTTTAACTTTTTAATAAAATATTATTTTGATAAATTATCATTATTGTCAATTTTGACATTTTTCATTTAATTTTACTTCAAATACATCAATAAAAAGTTTTATTTCGAATATATTTAATTTAAACACAAATAATATGTCATATTCATCTAAAAAATTCATGTAATACTATAAATCCCTAAAATTATATAACTTTTAACATTTTTAATATCATTTATTTTATTTTTCTATTAATTGAATAAATAATACACTACTATTGCACAATAATTAAAGGTAATTATATAGTCACTAAAAATTAGAAACAAATTCTAATCACGAATATAATTTTATTATCCA
Organism: Viscum album; assembly: GCA_963277665.1. NCBI lineage: Eukaryota > Viridiplantae > Streptophyta > Magnoliopsida > Santalales > Viscaceae > Viscum > Viscum album. Next base: position 1,658,175,291 of record OY728137.1, read on the forward strand.
CAAAATTGAAATTTATATTCATCCATAACATTCTTTTTTCCCTATGTGGACACATAATAGATATTCAAAACTAAGAGAGTGGCATTTTTTTAACTTTCTTTGATTTAAATATTATATTAGTAATTTTCATGGATAAGTTTCCATTAAAATTATAATTCATTTACTAATGTTATAATTTTATAATTAAATTCATCCATTACGAATTATGATGTAAAATTATGACCTTATCTCTTTTTTAACCTAGGTTAACCTGATTTACCCTTTTCTGAGGTGATAAATTTTACCATGATTACTATTCGTAATGCTTAAAAATAAAAGGGTATTAGTTAATATATTTTCACAACATTATACCAAATATGTAACCCATATTATCAATGATAAGGAATTAATTCTAATACAAGTTCACAAAATGCGATGAAAACCATTTTTTAGAAAATTAAAATTTTTTAATTTAAAACTAGATTTATATTCTTTTCTTATTCCTGGAAAAAATATTATATTATTGATAAATTTTTTTAATGAATATATTGTAACACCCCAATCTTTCACGATACACTTCTCTTTCAATAATGCAATAACCTGCATTGTACGCAAGTTCGAGATTCTAACACTTCGCAACCAATCAAAGTAGCAGTTATGAATAGTAATACCCACCTTTTGAAATTATATATATTTTATATTTCAAAATGGACTTCATTTTTGGATTTGGAATATCGAAATTAGCCTATGTTTAATTTTTGGTATTTTTCTAAGAACTTACAATTTTTTATGAATAGTGAAAAATACTTAAAAACAAATTGTTAAATCAAAATAATTTATAGTGATAAATTATACTATTTAGTGGTTTTAATTATAATTAGAATATATTTTTACCATTTTATCCAATGGTGGTCATTATAATTAATTTTCACTTTGAAATTTGACATAAACAATTGCCAATCTATTGATATATATTGTTTCCTAAAAACACACTATTGGTTGTGAGAGCAGGAATTAATTATAAAATTAATTAATTCAACTTATATGTTGGGAATTTTATAAAATAGACATCATTTTTGAATTTGGAATATCAATTATATCTTAGGGTGAAATTTTGGCATTATTCTAAAAAACTTCAATTTTTGATGAATAGTGAAACCACTAAGTGGTGGTTAAAAAACTGATTTTTCGTTTAAATGAAACATTACCACTTCTATGATTTGATTTTCAAAAATCTGACATATATGGTTGTCATTAGGAAGAAAAATGTGGTTCAATGGGATTAAAATAATTTTTTGGTGAATAGTAACTTTGAAGTTTTATTAATCGCGATTAAAGGTAATTAGTGAAATTTAAGGTAAAAATGATATTATAAAAATATGAAAATACATTTACACTTGTCCTACCCTTATTGGATGAGTCATGGACGACCAAAAAAATCTATGGGTTAACTTGGGGACCCCATGGAGCCACTTGGGTAAGAAAATGACATTAATAACTTTTTATTTAATGTAAAAATAAAATTGTCACAAACTTGTGTTGTTTTAATAAAAAAATTATTATATGGGGTTATATAAGTTAACTTTTTTACTATAAATATTAATTGAAAATATAAAAAGATTTCCTACATCATGTTAATTTTTTTTTAATTTTTAGCCATTAAATAAATTATATTTTTTATGACATAATGATGATGCAGTGATTACCTCCTTAATTAACGATTTAAATAAAATGAAAAGATAATGTAAAATCTAAGGCTTACACTTGTCAAAAACCTATTGGATGAGTATATTTCGATCCCTTATCACCTTATCCATGAAATATATCATTTTGGGACCTTTAAAATCTGAAAATCATTTCATAATAAAGTAACATTTCAATCTTTCCAAGAGTGCCCTTCCTCTCCTCTTATAAAAGACCCCACCTTTACCACCTTATCCAAACCTTGAAGCCAATTGGATATAACAAACTCTGCCCAAATACTCTCCCAACTTCCCTCTCTTACTCTTAGAAGCCTCACTTTTGGCAGAAGTCTTCCCAAGGAAGCCTTTGGCTATATAAAAAAGAGTTACCTGATTTTAAAGGTAATGTCTTCTCTAATGTTGTTTTGTTTTATTTTGCTTCTCCAACCCCCTAAAATCTTTTTATTATTTTCTTTTGTAAAAACACCAGTATCTTCAATATACTAGGATTTTGTTATTAAAAGTATTTTATTTACACTTACACACACCTTCGTCTAATGGTTAAAGAATATACTGTTTCTGTGGGTGGTGAATTACTACCTCACGAAACGATGATTGTTCAATCTTCTTTTTACACCTCTTATGGTGGCCATTATGATGAAACTATTTTCATATATGATATATATATTATGTTTATTTTTTCCTTATTCTTATTTATTTCTAATTTATGGCATACCTTTATGAGTTCCATTATGGGTAAACGCGATAATTTCATTTTAGGAAGTGCGGACTACCGCCCCCTCAACGTGATTTGAATCGTTAATGCCATATGTGGGACGTATAAAAGATGGAGTAAGTTATATTATATATGATATTATACTGGAATTATAATATAACTTTATATCATTATGTTTCATTCCATTAAAATATGAAATAGAAATGAAAGTAGCGTTCATGCGTACGTACAGCTTACCGTCTCCATGAACGGTGCATTTCATTTATTACCTCTAAATATTATGTAAAATTATAAATGCATGTATATACTGGATATATATGATATATATGATATCTAAATCATGAATATAATTCTGGATATAATGGATATTTCACCACATGAACAACTTTTAATTATAAGAAGTTTATTTTTGACTCAAGTACCAAAGATCGACAAAACGAACGTTATTAATTTAAATAATTACATAATGTTAATAACAAGGTAATAAGTGATATAAAAGGAATAATAAACTTGAAAAATGTTTTAAATAAATTATAAATTAAATCTAGTTTATTATTCAGGAGGTTAAAGAATGGTCGAGTCAAGTCCGACACGAGGTAAGGGAACTTCTTAACCCAATTTCCATTCTTTGGGTTAATCTCCTACTTTCAAATTATGTCATGATATTATTATGTCATATCTTGTAATAGTAATTTCTTTATGTGTACTTATAGTGAATACACATAATATATCTATTTTATTTGAAAAAATGATTTTTGTAAGGGACTTTATCTCAATCTCCTTTCATTGAGGCATATTTTTTTTATACACAACTTTCTTTTATATAGTGTATAAACCCCTTTGACTTTTACATTTATTCAAAAGGAATCTTTTTTATGAAGCATTTTACTAAACGAAAAAAGGGAATATTTTTGTCGTACGTATGAAGCGACAATGACTTCTCCACCGTCATAACCATTATTTGAGCTTCGACTTCCTCTACAAGCCATAACTTTTTTTTAAATGAAAAATAAATACCAATTTTTATTTTTTTTATTTTGGTATTGAAAATGGTTTTGATAATGTTTTTATTATATCAATGTGTTGTATTGATATCTTTTTATTGAAATGTGGAAATGTTATGTTTTCTTTATTCATTTTTTATGTGATACGATTATGTTATGGTTTATGATATGTTTAAACCTGTTCATATGAGGAATGCATTGGACTTAATAGGTGATGGGTGGAGCCCAATATAGCTCCTTGATGCATCGGTAGGTTTGATGAGACAAACTAGTGTCTTGGCACGAGGCCTTGACAAAATCTTATTTTTGGTATTGGCACGAGGCCTTGGCTACATGGTTATGATAGTCTGGCATTATGCATTCCATCATTGTGAAAGTGGTTATTGATATTGCATGTGATTATTCAACCAGTAGAATATGCATGTGAATAAGTAAATGACATTATTTCATTTTACTTTTTCCATATTATGATAAAGTTCAAGTTTAAAAGGCTTTTGTTTTAGTTATACATTGCCCTAAATGTTTATGTTTATTTATGAAAGCTTCCGCTATATTTTTATCCTTACTGAGCATCTGAGCTCACCCCTTTCCATGTTTTAATTTTTCCAGGATGTGATGAAGTATATTATGAATGACCTGTAGGGATAGTATGAGGGGATATGAAGACAAGATGTTGTTTTAGTTTTTTTTACTTTATGATGTAATGTAAGACTTATGAATGTATCTAGTGTTTCCAAGGCTACTAAACTAATCGGTCATTTGAGACTTGATCTTTTGTGATCATGCCAATGTTACGCAATAATGCACCGACTCTGGGTAACTAGGGTTGGGGCGTTACAGTTGGTATCAAAGACTATTTAGTACTAACCTTGGAAGCTAGATTTAGATAAACTCTGATTAGTGCACATAGCTCAAAGATAGACTTTGAGGACTAGTATAGAAGAACTTCCTAGAATTTTGGTATTATAGAGATTTTGTGAGTTTTCCGAGCAATACATCCCTGTCTGGATACGAGAAGGTAGAGGCGGATCTGGCACAGATGTACGTAGGGGTAAAACCCAAAAACACTGCTTTGAGTTAGACTTGAATGAGAACTGGTGTACAACAACGGGCCATTCTGCACTCTTGGTTACGACACTCCCAGGGGATACGCTTCAGATAATTATCATTTTCTTTACCAACCATTATGAAGGGTTTATGAATATATAATTCTCAAAGAAAACATTTTTATGATTATGGATTGTATCCATAAACTATCAAATTTATGTTAAGAGTTTTACAAGTATGTAATTACGTATTTTGATTGATAAACTAATATAGTTTATGCCATTTTTTAGAAATGGTGCCTAGTGGGAGGAGTGGAAATCGTATCAATGCACGCACACCATATAGGGATTTCCCTCTTACTCAAGATAATTATTGTGGAGCTGGAGATACAACCGGTGCTGATCAACTTATCACCATACTGGGACAACTCACTCAGGTTATGAATAATGACCTTACTCGTATGGAGTACCCTGATCTGCAACGTGGAGGATCAATGTTAGACCGCTTCATGAGGAAACAACCACCAAAAATCAATGGAATTACAAATCCCTTAGTAGCTGAGCAATGGATAAATTCCATAGAGAAAATATTCCATGCCTTGGGGAGTAGTGAAAGGGAAAAGGTTATCATGGTAGTTTACCACCTCACTGGAGATGCTGATCAATGGTGGTCATTGATTAAAAAATCAAACGAAGATAAAGAAGTATCAAGTATGTAATGGAGAGAGTTCAAAGATATTTTCTTAGAAAAATACTTTCCTTGTGACGATAGAGCAGATATGGAAAGGCAATTTCTGAGTCTGAGGCAGAAGGAGGATGAGAATGTCGCAAAGTACGAGGCTAACTTTACAAGGTTAGCGAGGCATGCTCCAGATTATATACGTGACCCAAGAAGTAAGTTCGATCATTTCTTTGATGGGTTAAAACCATTTCTCCATCGAGCATTAGTCTCAAAAACCTTCTAGTCGTACGAAGATATTGTCTCATGTGCTATCAAGACAGAAAAGGAATTCTCTAAATCTTATGATAATAAAGTAAAGTAAGAGAAGATGATAATGGTGGAACAAGAGAAAGATAAAGGGAAAAAGGGAAAGAAGGATTTTCCATTATGCGATAATTGTGGAAAGAATCACCCCGGTACTTTCTTAAAAGGAATGGGAGTTTGTTATAAATGTGGGGAAAAAGGTCACCAGGCTAGTGATTTCATGGGAAAGAAAGAGGCTATCAATTTTGAATGCTACAATTGTAAGGAAATGGGGCATTATGCAAATGAATTTCCTAAGCATCAGGGAAACATACCTCATAAAAGGCCAAGGGATCAAGGACAATCTTATGTTGTTACTACAGTTGAAGTGGAATAATTAATGTATTGGTGCTTTTGGACTCAAGGATTATATTCTGGTTATAAGGATAATGTGATATATATATAAGGATTGTACTGTAGTACTTGTTGTTTTCATTAAGGATTTAATATGATGAAGGTAATCATATTTTTAGTATGTGACAATAAGAGAAACTTTACTTTGTTTGGTGAATCTGATGTTACAATTGATTTTAGAATTTAGAGACCTTTTAGAGAAACTCTGGATAGAGGTATTTTGGATAACTATAAAGGTTGGAATGAATTAAGTTGAACTTTGGATAGTATTTTTTATGTTTAAAACATTTCTGAAGATTATTTTTGGAATATTATAATACTATACTTTTAGAAAAAGGACAACCTGCATGTTGGGGGATAACCCGTCAAGTCGGACAAAGCTGTAGGAATCGAACCCACTACCATAGTGCGATAGACCTTTATTACCTACCACTAGCCTACAGGAAGTCCCTGGAAATTACAAAAAAGTTTTCCTAATCTAAATGGTATGTGTTAATATTTGGAACCTTATACAATTATGATAAATAGAATATTTTGGAGTTCTATTACCTTTTGGAGTGAAAGATGGGTTTGTGGTAAAAATTTATTAAAGAATGAAAGTCTACATGAGAAGTAAGTATATTTCCTTACATTCTTAGTAAATCTTCTAAATAAATTCCTCAACTTTATGAAAGGTAACATAAAACAAAAACATTGTCAGTTAACTTTTCCAACTGGGAATTCAATGACCGTTTAACCAATCACAAGTTTGTGATTTTCTTGTGGTTAACTTTCTCATATTCCCGTTTTCTATAACTCTCCATCAGACCTTGATGGTTTTTTTCTCCTCCATATCCATATTTTCATAGAATCCTAGTATGGGCTATCTCAGGCGACCTTTGTACTTCTCTTTCTTTCTTTTAATGTTATATTTTTATTAACCCTATTTCAGATGAGGGTTTTCCACAAAGGTATTTTCTATTTTCAACCTTTTATTTTCGAAGAACATTTTCAAATTTCCAGGACATAATTTATTGAAGTAGGGGAGAATGTAACACCCCAATCTTTCACGATACGCTTCTCTTTCAATAATGCAATAGCTTGTATTGTACGCAAGTTTGAGATTCTAACACACCGCGACCAATCTAAGTAGCAGTTATGAATTGTAATACCCACTTTTTGAAATTATATATATTTCATATTTCAAAATGGACTTCATTTTTGGATTTGGAATATCAAAATTAGCCTATGTTTAATTTTTGGTATTTTTCTGAGAACTTACAATTTTTTATGAATAGTGAAAAATACTTAAAAACAAATTTTTAAATAAAAATAATTTATAGTGATAAATTATACTATTGAGTGGTTTAAACATATAATTAGAATATATTTTTACCATTTTATCCAATGGTGGTCATTAAAATTAATTTCACTTTGAAATTGGACATAAACAATTGTCAATCTTTTGATATATATTGTTTCCTAAAAACACGCTATTTGTTGTGACAACGGGAAATAATTATAAAATTAATTAATAAAACTTATATGTTTGTAATTTTATAAAATAGAAATCATTTTTGAATTCAGAATATCAATTATACCTTAGGTTGAAATTTTGGCATTGTTCTGAAAAACTTCAAATTTTGATGAATAGTGAAACCACTAAGTGGTACTTAAAAAACTGATTTTTCGTTTAAATGAATCATTACCACTTATGTGATTTGATTTTAAAAATTCCGACATACATGGTTGTCATTAAAAAGAAAAATGTGGTTCAATGGGATTAAAATAATTTTTTTGTGAATAGTAACGTTTAAGTTTTATTAATCGCGATTAAAGGTAATTAGTGAAATTTAAGGTAAAAATGATATTATAAAAATATGAAAATATCTTTACACTTGTCCTACCCTTATTTTATGATTCATGGACGACCAATACAATCCATGGGTTAACTTGGGGACCCCATGGAGCCACTTGGGTAAGAAAATTACATTAATAACTTTTTATTTAAAGTAAAAATAAAATTGTCACAAACATGTGTTGTTTTAATAAAACAATTATTACATGGGGTTATATAAGTTAACTTTTTTTACTATAAATATTCATTGGAAAGATAAAAATATTTCCTACATCATGGTAATTTTATTTTAATTTTTAGACATTAAATAAATTATATTTTTTATGACACAATGATGATGCAGTGATTACCTCATTAATTAACGATTTAAATAAAATGAAAAGATAATGTAAAATCTAAGGCTTACACTTGTCAAAAACCTATTGGATGAGTATATTTAGATCCCTTATCACCTTATCCACGAAATATATCATTTTGGGACCTTTAAAATCCGAAAATCATTTCATAATAAAGTAACATTTCAATCTTTCCAAGAGTGCCCCTCCTCTCCTCTTATAAAAGACCCCAACTCTACCACTTTATTCACACCTTGAAGCCATTTGGCTATGACAAACTCTACACGAATACTCTCCCAACTTCCCTCTCTTACTCCTAGAAGCCTCACTTTGGGCAGAAGTCTTCCCATGTAAGCCTTTGGATCAAATCAAAAAGCGTTACCCGATTTTAAAGGTAATGTCTTCTATAATGTTGTTTTGTTTTATTTTGCTTCTCCAAACCCCTAAACTCTTTTTATTATTTTCTTTTGTAAAAACACCAGTATCTTCAATATACTAGGATTTTGTTATTAGAAGTATTTTATTTACATTTACACACATCTTTGTCTAATGGTTAAAGAATATACTGTTTCTGTGGGTGGTGAATTACTGCCTCACGAAACGATGATTGTTCAATATTCTTTTAACACCTCTTATGGTGGCCATTATGATGACACTATTTTCATATATGATATATATATTATGTTTATGTTTTAATTATTCTTCTTTATTTCTAATTTATGGAATACCTTTATGATTTCCATTATGGGTAAACGCGATAGTTTCATTTTAGGAAGTGCGGACTACCGCCCACTCAACGTGATTTGAATCATTAATGCCATATGTGGGACGTATAAAGGATGGAGTAAGTGATATTATATATAATATTATATTGGAATTATAATATAACTTTATATCATTATGTTTCCTTCCATTAAAATATGAAATAGAAATGAAAGTAGCGTTCATGCGTACGTATGGCTTACCTTCTCCATGAACGGTGCATTTCATTTATTACCTCTAAATATTATGTAAAATTATAAATGCATGTATATACTGGATATATATGATATATATGATATCTAAATCATGAATATAATTCTGGATATAATGGATATTTAACCACATGAACAACTTGTAATTATAAGAAGTTTATTTTTGACTCAAGTACCAAAGATCGACAAAACGACCATTATTAATTTAAATAATTACATAATGTTAATAACAAGGTAATAAGTAATATAAAAGGAATAATAAATTTGAAAAATGTGATAAAGAAATTATAAATTAACTCTACTGTATTATTCAGGAGGTTAAATAACGGTCGAGTCAAGTCAGACACGAGGTAAGGGAACTTCTTAACCCAATTTCCGTTCTTTGGGTTAATCTTTTACTTTCAAATTATGTCATGATATTATTATGTCCTATCTTGAAATTGTAATTTCTTTATGTGTACTTATAGTGAATACACATAATATATCAATTCTATTTAAAAAAATTATATTTGTAAGGGACTTCATCCCAATCTCCTTTCATTGAGGCATATTTTTTTTATACACAACTTTCTCTTATACGGTGTATAAACCCCTTTGACTTTTACGTTTATTCAAAAGGAATATTTTTATACGAAGCATTTTACTAAATGAAAACAGGGAATATTTTTGTCTTATGTATTCAGCGACAATGAATTCTCCGCCGTCGTGACCATTATTTGAGCTTCGACTTCCTCTACAAGCCATAACTTTTTTTTAAATGAAAAATAAATACCAAGTTTTAGTTTTTTTTATTTTGGTATTGAAAATGGTTTTGATAATGTTTTTATTATATCAATGTGTTGTATTGATATCTTTTGATTGAAATGTGGAAATGTTATGTTTCCTTTATTCATGTTTTATGTGATACGATTATGTTATGGTTTATGATATGTTTAAACCTGTTCATATGAGGAATGCATTGGAATTAATATGTGACGGGTGGAGCCCGATATAGCTCCTTGATGCATCGGCAGGTCTGATGAGACAAACTAGTGTCTTGGAATGAGGCCTTGACAAAATCTTATTTCTGGTCTTGGCACGAGGCCTTGGCTACGTGGTTATGATAGTCTGACATTATGCATTCCATCATTGTGAAAGTGGTTATTGATATTGCATGTTATTATTCGACCAGTAGAATATCCATGTGAATAAGTAAATGGTATTATTTCATTTTAAATTTTCCATATTATGATAAATTTCAAGTTTAAAAGGCTTTTTTTAGTTATACATTGCCTTAAATGTTTATGTTTATTTATGAAATATTCCTCTATATTTTTATCCTTACTGAGCATCTGAGCTCACCCCTTTCAATGTTTTAATTTTTTAAGGATGTGATGAAGTATATTATGAATGACCTTCATGGATAGTATGAGGGGATATGAAGACATGATGTTGTTTTAGTTTTTTTTACTTTATGATGTAATGTAATACTTATGAATGTATCTAGTGTTTCCAAGGCTACTATAATAACCAGTCATTTGAGACTTGATCTTTTGTGATCATGACAATGTTACCCAATAATGCACCGACTCTGGGTAACTAGGGTTGGGGCGTTACAGTTGGTATCAGAGACAGTTTAGTACTAACCTTGGAAGATAGATTTAGATAAACTCTGATTAGAGAACATATCCCAAAGATAGACTTTGAGGATTAGTATAGAATAACTTCCTAGAATTTTGGTATTATAGAGATTTTGTGAGTTTTCTGAGCAATACATCCCTGTCTGGATACGAGAAGGTAGAGGCGGCTCTGGCACAAATGTACCTAGGGGTAAATCCCGAAAACACCGATTTGAGCTAGACTTGAACGGGAACTGGTGCACGACAACGGGCCTTGCTGCACTCTTGGTTATGACACTCCTGGGGGATACGCTTAGGATAATTCTCATTTTCTTTACCAACCATTATGAAGGGTTTATGAGTATATAATTCTCAAAGAAAACATTTTTATGATTATGGATTGTATCCATAAACTGTCAAATTTATGTTAAGAGTTTTACATGTATGTAATTACGTATTTTGATTCATAAACTAATATAGTTTATGCCATTGTTTAGAAATGGCACCTAGTGGGAGGAATGGAAACCGTGTCAATGCACACAAACCATATAGGGATTCCCCTCCTACTCAAGATAATTATTGTGGAGCTGGAGATACAACCGGTGCTGATCAACTTATCACCATACTGGGACAACTCACTCAGGTTATGAATAATGACCTTAATCGTATGGAGCACCCTGATCTGCAACATGGAGGATCAATGTTAGACCGCTTCATGAGGCAACAACCACAAAAAATCAATGGAATTACAAATCCCTTAGTAGCTGAGCAATGGATAAATTCCTTAGAGAAAATATTCCATGCCTTGGGGAGTAATGAAAGGGAAAAGGTTATCATGGCAGTTTACCGCCTCACTGGAGATGCTGATCAATGGTGGTCATTGATTCAAAATACAAAGGAAGATGAATAAGTATCAAATATGGAATGGAGAGTGTTCAAAGATCTTTTCTTAGAAAAATACTTTCCTCGTGACCATAGAGCATATATGGAAAGGCAATTTCTGAGTCTGAGGCAGAAGGAGGATGAGAATTTCGCAAAGTACGAGGCTAACTTTACAAGGTTAGCGAGGCATGCTCCAGATTATATACGTAACCCAAGAAGTAAGATCGATCGTTTCTTTGATGGGTTAAAACCTTTTCTCCATCAAACATTAGTCTCACAAACCTTCTTGTCGTACGAAAATATTGTCTCATGTGCTATCAAGACAGAAAAGGAATTCTCTAAATCTTATGATAATAAAGTAGAGCAAGAGAAGAAGATAATGGTGGAACAAGAGATAGATAAAGGGAAAAAGGGAAAGAAGTATTTTCCATTATGCGATAATTGTGGGAAGAATCACCCCGGTACTTTCCAAAAAGGAATGTGAGTTTGTTATAAATGTGGGGAAAAAGGTCACAAAGCTCGTGATTACAAGGGAAAGAAAGAGGCTATCAATGTTGAATGCTACAATTGTAAGGAAATGGGGCATTATGAAAATGAATGTCCTAAGCGTCAGGGAAACTTACCTCAGAAAAGGCCAAGGGATCAAGGAAAATCTTATGCTGTTACTACAGTTGAAGTGGAATAATTAATGTATTGGTGCTTTTGGACTCAAGGATTATATTCTGGTTATAAGGATAATGTGATATATATATAAGGATTGTACTACAATATTTGTTTTTTTCATTAAGGATTTAATATGATGAAGGTAGTCATATTTTTAGAATGTGACAATAATAGAAACTTTACTTTGTTTGGGGAATCTGATGTTACAATTGATTTTGGAATTTAGAGACCTTTTAGAGAAACTTTGGATAGAGGTATTTTAGATAACTATAAAGGTTGGAATGAATTAAGTTGAACGTTGGATAGTATTGTTTATGTTCAAAACATTTCTGAAGATTATTTTTGGAATATTATAATACTATACTTTTAGGAAAAGGACAACCTGCAGGTTGGGGGATAACCCGTCAAGTCAGACAAAGCTGTAGGAATCGAACCCACTACCATAGTGCGACAGGACTTTATTACCCTTCACTAGCCTACAGGAAGTCCCTGGTAATTACAAAAAAGTTTTCCTAATCTAAATGGTATGTGTTAATATTTGGAACCTTATACAATTATGATAAATAGAATATGTTGGAGTTCTATTACCTTTTGGAGTGAAAGATGGGTTTGTGGTAAAAATTTATTAAAGAATGAAAGTCTACATGACAAGTAAGTATATTAACTTACATTCTTAGTAAATCTTCTAAATAAATTCATCAACTTTATGAAAGGTAACTTAAAACAAAAAAATTGTCGGTTAACTTTTCCAACTGGGAATTCAACGACCATTTAACCAATCACAAGTTTGTGATTTTCATGTGGTTAACTTTCTCCTAATCCTATTTTCTACAACTCTCCATCAGACCTTGATGGTTTTTTTCTCCTCCATATCCATATTTTCATATAATCCTAGTATGGTCTATCTCGGGTGACCTTTGTACTTCTCTTTCTTTCTTTTAATGTTATATTTTTATTAACCCTATTTCCGATGTGGGTTTTCCACAAAGGTATTTTCTATTTTCAACCTTTTATTTTTGAAGAACATTTTCAAATTGCGAGGACACAATTTATTGAAGGAGGGGAGAATGTAACACCCCAAGCTTTCACGATATGCTTCTCTTTCAATAATGCAATAGCTGCATTGTACGCAAGTTTGAGATTCTAACACACCGCGACCAATCCAAGTAGTCGTTATGAATAGTAATACCCAATTTTTGAAATTATATATATTTTATATTTCAAAATGGACTTCATTTTTGGATTTGGAATATCGAAATTATCCTATGTTTAATTTTTGGTATTTTTCTGAGAACTTACAATTTTTTATGAATAGTGAAAAATACTTGAAAACAAATTTTTAAATAAAAATAATTTATATTGATAAATTGTACTATTGAATGGTTTAAAATTATAATTAGAATATATTTTTACCATTTTATCCAATGTTGGTCCTTAAAATTAATTTCACTTTGAAATTGGACATAAACAATTGTCAATCTTTTGATATATATTGTTTCCTAAAAACACGCTATTTGTTGTGACAGCGGGAAATAATTATAAAATTAATTAATGCAACTTATATGTTTCTAATTTTATAAAATAGACATCATTTTTGAATTCGGAATATCAATTATACCTTAGGGTGAAATTTTGGCATTATTCTGAAAAACTTCAAATTTTGATGAATAGTGAAACCACTAAGTGGTACTTAAAAAACTGATTTTTCGTTTAAATGAAACATTACCACTTCTGTGATTTGATTTTACAAAATCAAACATACATGGTTGTCATTAGGAAGAAAAATGTTCTTCAATGGGATTAAAATATTTTTTTTGTGAATAGTAACTTTTAAGTTTTATTAATCACGATTAAAGGTAATTAGTGAAATTTAAGGTAAAAATGATATTATAAAAATATGAAAATACCTTTACACTTGTCCTACCCTTTTGGATAAGTCATGGCTGACCAATAAAATCCATGGGTCAACTTGGGGACCCCATTGAGCCACTTGGGTAAGAAAATGACATTAATAACTTTTTATTTAAAGTAAAAATAAAATTGTCACAAACATTTGTTGTTTTACTAAAACTATTATTACATGGGGTTATATAAGTTAACATTTTTACTATAAATATTAATTGGAAAGATAAAACGATTTCCTACATCATGGTATTTTTGTTATAATTTTTAGATATTAAATAAATTATATTTTTTATGACACAATTATGATGGAGTGATTACTTCATTAATTAACGATTTAAATAAAATGAAAAGATAATGTAAAATCTAAGTCTTACACTTGTCAAAAACCTATTGGATGAGTATATTTAGAACCCTTGTCACCTTATAAAAAAACTATATCATTGTGGGACCTTTAGAATCCAAAAATAATTTCATAATAAAGTAACATTTCAATCTTTCCAAGAGTGCCCCTCCTCTCCTCTTATAAAAGGCCCCCACCTCTACCACCTTATTCACACCTTCAATCCATTTTGCTTGGGAAAACTCTGCCCAAATACTCTCCCAACTTCCCTCTATTACTACTAGAAGCCTCACTTTGGTCAGAAGGATTTCCAATGAAGCTTTTGGCTCAAATCAAAAAGAGTTACCCGATTTTAAAGGTAATGTCTTCTCTAATGTTGTTTTGTTTTATTTTGATTCTCCAACACCCTAAACTCTTTTTATTATTTTATTTTGTAACAACAACAGTATCTTAAATATAATAGGATGTTTTTACGAGAAGTATTTTATTTACAATTACACACACCTTCATCTAATGGTTAAAGAACATACTGTTTCCGTGGGTGGCGAATTACTGCCTCACGAAACGATGATTGTTCAATCTTCTTTTAACACCTCTTATGGTGGCCATTATGATGACAATATTTTCATATATTATATATATATTATGTTTATGTTTTTTTATGCTTCTTTATTTCTCATTTATGGAATACCTTTATGATTTCCATTATGGGTAAACGTGATAATTTCATTTTAGGAAGTGCGGACTACCGCCCCCTCAAAGTGATTTGAATCGTTAATGCCATATGTGGGACGCATAAAGGATGAATTAAGTGATATTATATATGATATTATAATTTAATTATAATATAACTTTATATCATTATTTTTAATTCCATTAAAATACGAAATAGAAATGAAAGTAGCGTTAATGCGTACCTACGGCTTACCGTCTCCATTAATGGTGCATTTCATTTATTACCTCTAAATGTTATGTAATATTATAAATTCATGTATATACTAAATATATATTATATATATGATATCTAAATAATGAATATAATTCTGGATATAATGGATATTTTACCACATTAACAACTTGTAATTATAAGACGTTTATTTTTAACTCAAGTACCAATGATCGAAAAAACGACCGTTATTAACTTAAATGATTACATAATGTTCATAACATGATAATAAGTGATATAAAAGGAATAATGAACTTGAAAAAGGTTATTTATAAAGTATAAATTAAATCTAGTTTATTATTCTGGAGGTTAAAGAACGGTCGAGTCAAGTCGGACACGAGGTAAGGGAACTTCTTAACCCAATTTCTATTCTTTGGGTTAATCTCTTACTTTCAAATCATGTCATGATATTATTATGTCCAATATTGTAATTTTACTTTATTTATGTGTACTTATAGTGAATACACATAATATATATATTTTATTTAAAAAAATTATCTTTATAAGGGACTTCATCTCAATCTCCTTTCATTGAGGCATATTTTGTTTTATACACAACTTTCTTTTATACGGTGTATAAACCCCTTTGACATTTACGTTTATTCAAAAGGAATCTTTTTATACGAAGCGTTTTACTAAACGAAAAAGGGAATGTTTTTGTCGTATGTATGCGGCGACAACGACTTCTCCACCGTCGTGGCCATTATTTGAGTTTCGGCTTCCCCTACAAGCCATAACTTTTTTTTAAATGAAAAATAAATACCAAGTTTTAATTTTTTTTTATTTTGGTATTGAAAATGGTTTTGATAATGTTTTTATTATATCAATGTGTTGTATTGATATCTTGTGATTTAAATGTGGAAATGTTATGTTTCCTTTATTCATGTTTTATGTGATACGATTATGTTATGGTTTATGATATTTTTAAACCTGTTCATATGAGGAATGCATTGGACATAATAAGTGACGGGTGGAGCCTGCTATAACTCCTAGATGCATCAGAATGTCTCATGAGACAAACTAGTGTCTTGGCACGAGGCCTTGACAAAATCTTATTTGTGGTCTTGGCACAAGGCCTTGGCTATGTGGTTATGATAGTCTGGAATTATGCATTCCATCATTGTGAAAGTGGTTATTGATATTGCATGTGATTATTCAACCAGTAGAATATCCATGTGAATAAGTAAATAGAATTATTTCATTTTACTTTTTCCATATTATGCTAAAGTTCAAGATTAAAAGGCTTTTGTTTTAGTTATACATTGCCTTAAATGTTTATGTTTATTTATGAAAGCTTCCACTATATTTTTATCCTTACTGAGCATCTGAGCTCACCCCTTTCAATGTTTTAATTTTTCTAGGATGTGATGAAGTATATTATGAATGACCTGTAGGGATAGTATGAGGGGATATGAAGATAAGATGTTGTTTTAGTTTTGTTTTACTTTATGATGTAATGTAGGAATTATGAATGTATCTAGTGTTTCTAAGGCTACTAAACTAATCGGTCTTTAGAGACTTGATCTTTTGTGATCATGCCAATGTTACGCAATAATACACCGACTCTGGGTAACTAGGGTTGGAGTGAGACATATATAATATATATAAATTTTATTAAAATAATTCACATATAGTGATAAATTTAATTAAGTAGTAAAAAAACACATTGCACACCTAAAAAAGTTATTTTATAAAATTATCTCTTTTATTTTCGAAATGATTTTTGACTTTAATTTCTTACAATTTGATAATGAATGAATTTATTTTAGACACATGTAAACCATATATTTTTCATAATTTAGTTATTCTTATTAATAACCTCTAACCTAATGTCTAGGTAATAACTATTAGATAATATTTAAATAGAAAATCATGGGTTTTTTATACCCTATGTTGCATGTAATTAAATCTATCAATGAAATAAAATTTATTAAAGAGATATATATTATAAAATATTAGGGTGTTACAAATATTTATTTCATTACATTACTAAATTACAAGTCTTTATATCTCACCCCGTACTTATGTACATCCCCATGTTATGCCATGATGTTTTATAAGATTCAAGGAATATAAGAGAAAGTTTCAGAGTTGTTAAATAATGTTATTATACCCATGTTTCAAGTTGATGTTATATATACCTAATTTCAAAATGAAACAATTAATCATGATATTATGTGGTTTTTGATGTTTATATTTATGCAATAAATCAGGAATTAAGATGTATTAAAGATATGGGCTTTCATAATTTGTATTATAGCAAAGTCAACTTATTTTTGGGATTTGGATTTGAAAACCCTTTTAAAAACATTATAGATAAAAATAATCATAGGATAAAATCCCAAAAGTTTTATAAAGTATTGACTAAGTGGTTTCCAAGAAAACATATCATTTTTGATATACTACAAGTGTATGTGGATCAATCATAGATTTACCTAGGGGTAATAACTTTGAAAAGGGAACATTGTGCAGGAATTGATCTTCACCTAGTGCACATCAACAAGCATTTCTATGAACCTAATTTAAAAATACTAGGGAATATTATTTGGTAAATTCACAAGATCCTTATAAACCAATATTAAGGGGAATAATTCCCCTACATTTTTATGTTAGGAAATAAATCACGGATAACTTAGATTAAAAACCTATATATTCATAGGTTAACAAACAGATGTCATTTATGAGTTATACCTTTAATGTTTTCCATTTTCCATTTAGTTGTTTAATATTTTAAAAATAATCATCTAAAATTTCAACTTTATTTTTTTATTTAATGGTTGGACATAAGAGAAACCTATCCAACAACCAATGTGAGGCGAAATATGATAACTTCCAAAATGAGATTCCCAACCCTATGGGAGAAGGAATTAGGAAATTTGTAATAATAATTTCTTAGTTAACACAAGTATTGAACTGAAACATGAACTATGTGGAACAATTTAACCCCCTATGGAATATAAATTTTCAATTGATACCTTTATCTAATAAAGTCCTCTGAATTTCAATGGATCTTCTAATCTCTTAATCATGGAGTTATGAATTAAAGCCTTTAAAAAATCATCTCCATCCTCAAATTATCCTAGAAAAATAAGGTCAATATATCTATTTATTATATTGAAGGATAATATGATCAATGAAGGTTGTTGGTCAAAAATACAAAACATTAGGAGGAGACCAAAGTGATAAAGTTGAAGGAATTAGGGGAAATTTTTGGGAAAATATTTTCCTCTTACTCATCAACTAAAAATGGAGAGTTACTTCCTATACCTCAAGGAAAAGTATGATCAATCCATTGGGGTTCATGAGGTAGAATTCACAATACTTACATGAAATTCCTATTAATTTTTCATTAACCTTGAAGGAAAAGTTGAATGCTTATTTGGTGGGTTAAAACTGAGTTTATAAAACTCCTTATCCATTATGTACATTGAAACCTATAAGGAAATTGTTCAATGTGCCCTCAATTTTGAAATAGATATGGTCAAATATGAAGTGTCTCTTTGAATTAGAGACAAGAAGTGGATACTGGATGTTAATTCTGGAAGTGAATTGGAAAAATATCATAGGGGTAAGACATTACATCATCCCACATGTCAAAAGTGTGGGAAGTGGCGTCTTAGAAATTTCATGAAGGGGGAAATTAAATCCTTTAGGTGTGGGAAGGAAGGGTAACTAGGTATTGATTTCCAACTAGAGAAACTGACCAATGTGATTGAATAAAGGAATACTCTAGTCAAACCTCATTATGTTATCCTGTGTTTCAACTTTAAGGAATAAAAACACTATGCGAATCAATTACTTAAGCTAAGGGTTGTTGATTAAAAATAACAAAAATAACCTCCAAGGCCTATAGAGGAATGGAGAGTGTATTCCATCACAACTTTTGTGGTGGATACTGACAAAAAAGTGGTGACAAGTATGCTAGTTATTCATTCAAGGGTATATAATTTACTATTTGATTATATTTATACACATTCTTTCATATCATGCAAGTTTAGTATAAGTATTCAAAAAAACCTATAAATAAGGATGTTAAGTTATCAGTGAAGATTAAAAATGGGTCAATTATTGAATCCCAAACATATAACTCATCACCCATCAAAATTTATTGGATTAATTTTCCCAAAAACCATTTGATACTCCCCATAGAGGAATTAAATTATATTCTTTGAATTTATTGGATTTACTTATTTAAATCCAACATAAATTTCCTAGAGAATGAAATCACCCTTCGTATTGAAAACACCCCTTCGTATTGAAAATATCCCTTCAATTATATACATGTTCAAGGAGGGGATGAATATTCTTTGGTATAAAAATCCTTAGCATATATATTATTTCCATGTAATAAAGTGTATCTATCTCAAAAAATAGAGACTAATGAAAAGACCATTCTTGATGACATTCCCATAGTAAGGTAATTCATTAATGTGTTTCTTGAAGAATAACCCAATCTTTCTCATATTAATGAGGTTGAGTTCTCAATCAATATTATTCCTAAAAAATTTCCAATATCCAAGATTACATATATAATGTTCATTTTTTAACTTTAGTGGATGAAAAAAATTATAGGATACTTTATATAATATAGTTTATACAACTTAGTGATTCACTATGAGGTGCACTGGTCCTCTTTTTTAAAAAGAAGGATGGGTCAATGATCCTATAAATTAATTAGCTTGATCTCAAATATATCATAATAATGAACACTTATCCCCTTCCATAGATTAATGACTTTTTTAATCTTCTATATAGAGAAAAATAATTCTCAAAGTTGGATCTTAGATCAGGATATTATCAAGTAATGGTGAAGGAAGATATCACCAAGACTTATTTTCATACAAGCTACATGCACCATGAGTTCATAGTGATTCCATTTGGACTCACTAATTCTATAATAATATTCATGTACTTGATTAATAGAGATCCCCTTGACAATTGTTTTTATAGATGATATTCTTATTTCTTCCAAAGTAAGGTGCAACAGGAAGAGAATTTTAATCTTATACAAAAGACTTTGTAAAATGAAATTTTATTTGAAAAGTACATTAAAAGCGAGTTCTGGATGGAGAAAGTAACATTATTAGGGAATGTTATCACTAGAAAATGAATATCTATGGATTCTTAAAAAACATAGGTAATTGAAGGATGGACCTGACCAACATCTATGACATAAATTTTTAGTTTCCTTGGATTAAATATGTACTATATTATATTTTTGAGAAACTTCCCCCAATTTTCAATCCCACTAACAATGATAACTTAGAAGGGTTTGAAGTTTTTTTGGATAATGAATTTGAATAAACTTTTAAAAAGATAAAGAAGAGGTTAATTGCTGCACTTATTTTCACATTACCCACTATTGGAGAAGAATTTTTTATCTAAAAAGATTCATAAAAAAGATCTCGGATTGTGTGATCATTCAAGATGAAAAAGAGATCACCTATGCCTCCATATAATTTACGTCAATGAGAAAAACTACCCAATGCATGATCTAGAATTATATTTAATGATATTCACATTGAATGTTTTGAAATATTATCTATATAGTGAAAAATGTGAAATATATATAGATCACAAAATCATAGAGTATATATTCATACAAAAAAGTGATTTATATGAAACAATGAAGGTGGTTAGAGATGATAAATGATTATGATTATTTAAACCATTACCATATTTTGAATGCAAACAAATTGAATATTATCATAGTAGAAATGATCCCACATCCATATTAATGATGAGGTTTTAATGAGATCCAATCTTATTGGACATGGAAAGCATGAAAATGGGAATAATTAAAGGATCTTCATATTACTTTCCTCAAATAATATCACAACCATCTATTCTTGATAGGATCATGGTGGCCCAATATTATGATGAGTTTCTAAGAATAAGGTAGTGAATATTATGAAGTTAAATATTTATAAATATATAGTTATAAGGTTTTGAACCTAGATATGTGGCACATAAAAATCTGAACTAAATAGGGAGAATATGGTTTATGCACATAGATCATCCTTCTATATTAATCAATGAAACACTAGTATGTATAGAGATTTGATGAAAAATTTCTGGTGGGATAACATGAAGAGGGAGATTTTTGGATTTTTTTCATGATTCTGGGTATTACTACTAGTAAATGATAGATCAAAGAAGTATAAGGGTATGATGAATCCATTTCCCATACCATTATGAAAATAGAAAAACAGAACCATGTATTTCATCATAGGAATACCCAAGAAGAAATAACTTAATATGGTTGTTAGTTTATCACCTAACCAAGTCAACACACTTTATTTCTGTCAATGATGATTTCTATCTTGACCAAATCACAAATATATACATAAGGAAAGTGGTAATAATACATGGAGTTATACTCTCTATTTTGTTTTATCTATATTCAAGGTTTACTTCAAGGTTATAGAGAAGACTTTAGTAATCATTGGATATAAAGCTAGGATCCAACACTTCTTATCATCCTTAGACGGATAGTTAGTCTAAATTACCATTAAAACTCTATAAGTTATCCTAATATCATTTTTAATGTATTTCCAAGGATATTTTGATCAACAATTTCTCCTAATGGAGTTATAATATAACAATGATTTCCATTCTATCAATCAAATGGCACCTTATGAGGCTATGTATGTGAAGAAGTTCCACACTTTGACATACTGGGATGATGTTGGAGAGTGGAAGATAATGAGACATGCTATTATCCTTGATATTATGGATAAGGTTAAAACCATTTAGTATCATATGAAATCTGCACAAATCCAACAACAAATCTATGCATACAATCACCGATGAGACCTAAAGTTTGAGGTTTGAGATAAAGTGTCCCTTCATATTTAACATGTATAAAATTCATGAGGTTTGGGAATAAGGGAAAGCTATGTCTAAGTCACATCACCCCCTTTGAGATACTTTATCACATCATTGTTTGTCCAATCGACTAGTACTCCCATATAACCTATCTCAAGTACATGATGTGTTCTATGTATCCATCTTAAGGAAGTGAATAATAAATCCCTCTCATGTACTAAATGTAGATGTGGTACCATTAGATAATTATCATTCATATGTGGAGATTCCATTGAAGTTATTATATTTTAGATATAAGGCTCTATGAAAAAAATAACTCGCCAGATCAATGTGTTATGGAGGAACAACAAGTTTAAGGAAGTGATATGGAAATTTGAAGAGGTAATGAAACAAATATACCCTAATATATTTTAGTGTATGAAATTAAAATTTAAAGGGATAAATTTATCAAGGGTAATAATGTGACAAACTAAACTTTTATAAATTAAATTCACTTTTTTTAATTAATAAATGCATTATTAAGAAACATAGTTATAGAAAACACATTAACTACTTTGTTTATTTTGTACCATTATCAGTTATGTACAATCATACTTAAAATTACATTAGGAATAATAACTATTCATAATAAAATAAATATATAGTGACCATTATGATTTTTATATTAAGGATTATCATAATGTTAAATTGATATAGATGAAATAAGTGTTGGACTCAACCAGTAGGATTGTACAATATGAAGCCCATTTATCAGACCATATGAGGGAGAAAAAATCATTGGGATTCACCATTGACCAATCCCAATAAAAGATTAAATAATTAAATCATGATAAAAACCATTTTTTTAGAATTTAAATATCATCGAGATTAGGGATCAAACAATATTCACTAAACCAGTCTATGAGAATCACACCATTATACACCTTACTGTTAGGGAATTCACCGGTGTAATAAAGGTCTATTTATCTAAACCCTAATAGTATGATTTTTTATGTTTTATTTTTATAATACATTTATTATATTTATCATTTTTTTAATATTATTCTTATAATTATTAAATAATGATATTGATTAAAGTTAAATTTTAATACGATGAAACAAAAATTATTTTTTTTGAAAAATATATAGTTTCAATAAAGACACTCTTTTTGTTGAATTCAACAATTTTTTAAATAAATTATATATTAGTTAATTAAAAATATTGAATAATATGTATTAAATATGAATTATAATATAATTTTACAATATCAAATTTACTTTTTATAAGGGTTAGAAAACAATTATTGTCAAAAAACCAGTATTTTTCAATAAACGGGGATTTTCATTTGAAAATTTAAAATTCTAATATTTATAAAATTATTTTGAAAAACTAAATGTTAGTTTTTAAATCATAGCATTTAAATTATCCAACTATGGTTTTTCATAATTTTCTTTGACGATTGAATTTTTGGGTAAAAATTAAATATATTATAATTATACGGTATGTATTATGATGTTATAAAAGCCCAAAATTGATTTTATAAATACTATTAACATTAAACATGACCAAATTATGTTTCCACTTAAAAATAATATGTTTTATATGTTATTTAATTAGTTTTATAAACCCATAATGAATCCTCAAAAATCAATATTATATTTTATGGTTTTAAATTCAATTCTTTATAAACATGACAAACTTACGAATCACAAGGAGATTCATTATAATGTGTTATATTCTTAGACTTATAAAATAATTAAAAAAACTCCCATTTGGTAGAAACCATGGGGAAAAAAATTGTAATTTTTTTAGTTTTTTTTACTTTATCATATAGAGTCCAAATCCTATGTTTAGAAATTAATAAAGAATTCTCCTCTCTTTTTCCCTTTAATACTACCCAATTCTCATTAATATTAACTAAAAACTATTGGATCATGAATTTAAATTTCCCTACCTATATTCCTCACAAGGTTTCAAAACCTATTTAGAATATCATATCAAAATTTTATAAGCGTCCTCTCAAGGCAAGGGATCCTTTCATTCACCCCTTTATCTAAGCACATTCTTCATGTCATGCCTTTTGATTTCCAATTTTTCAAGTTGGGATAATTTTTTAAACATAGCTTTTATTTTACTTATTATTCCAAAGTAATTAAATAAACCTTTATCTCTCATTTAACCCTTCTATAAACCTTTATGTACACCCGTTATGCTGCCAATGTTTTCTAAAGATTTTCCATAACAAACATTTGTGTAGTAAACACCCATATCCATTTCTACTCAAGGTTATTCAACTAGTTGTACTTATACTAAATTAATTAAGGATTTAAATTTATGGAACCCTCAATCCTTAATCCTTGGGATAAAATTTCAGAAATACATCTTTATGTTGTATGATTTATGTGGAATAGTTAAGCATGTAAATGATATGAAAGTGATGGCTGAACCCATAAATTTATAGCCCTACAATACATTGGGAAATGTTTTTATATCATGAGACTACATGTATGGGGAATAAGAGGATTTACTAAGAACACTATTTTATATTGGTTTTTATCCTTTAATTATTTTTATAATGTATTGTTTAATGTTTTTGGAAAATTCCTATGTTGTCTTTATAGTACCATATTATAACATGCCTCATTGTTGAAGATTATGATTCTCAACCCTCTTATGTTACATTTACATGAATCTTGGATCACATGTACTACTTTACCTTATGATATGATTTTTCATTACTTATAGGGATTTATATATCACCCCTTTTTTATGTATTTCCCTTGGTTTTCCCATGTAGTTTTAGATGATTCATGGAACATAAGGGCATGTTTAAAAGTCTTTAGATAATTTTGTTTCACCCATGTAACACGTTAATGTTATATGTACATAATTTCACAAATATAATAGGATTTATTATATTCTGGAGTTGTATTATGTGTATCTTTATGTAATTTATCATGTATTAAGGTGTATTAAAGATATGGGTTATCATACTTTGAAACATTTACAGTTGAAACAATAAGAATCAAAATTCCTTCTCAAAAAGGCCAACACCCAAAATCAACTCTGAACCTATCCCAAAAGATCCAACAACTACATTGAGACCCATAATATGTGGCTTATCTAAGGTCCATCCCCAAATACTAGTCCTAGATATGCGTCCATTTTAAAACAAACACAACTATTAAATAAAAAATTAAAACTAAAATTCTAGATTTAAAATTAAAATTTAAAACATAAATAAAATTCAAATTAGTAGCATGTTCCCACATTTTTAACACCTCTAATAGGCCCTACTGCACATGGGTAATACCAATATTACATTAATAACATTCTAGAGCACAAAGTCACACAATCCATCCCTAAAATAATTTAAAACAATATTTTAAACTAAAAGTACATATTTAAAGTTACAATTGATATTTAAATGATAGTTTATATTGATATGGGTTTTTACCACAAAAAAATCCAACAAGATCGTATATAATGAAAAATAAGTTGTTATAATATCCCCATTGTATATCATCTTATCCGAAATATATATTATTGAACCTCATCAGGCCTCATCAGTGAATAACTAAGGAAATTTCACTCATATATTGGATTCCTGCACCCAATAATCCTCATGTATATGACAACGATTCCAGTATACCCATACCAAAGAAACCATCTTTCCATAGAGAGTATTATCACTCTTGTACATAATATGGATCAAAGGATCCTTAAAAGTCACATCATCTTTGGTCATGATGTTATTTATATTAGTTACATGACAAGGATCTAGATAGTACTTTCAAAGCTACAATACATCAAATAAATCATAATTGGAACTATAACTCTTTAGAAGAGATAATAGGTATGCCAATATACCAATCCTCTCTATAATCTCAAATGGCCACATGTACTTGGGTTCTAATTTCCCCAGTATCTGCACATGACAATGTACCAATCTTGGCAACAATCATAAAAACACTCGGTTTACCACCTATAATTAAAGAGGCTAGTTTTTACTAAAGTAATATGACTAATTATTTATTTTGTTAGTCACTAAACAATTATTAATTAGAGATATATGATCTGTCATCTACTACATGACACTTAATCCAAATATTCAAAATTTACTATCCTCAAACCAACACAAATGTGAGAATAATGGTATACTAAATAGAGTCTCATTATGTGTCATTTATATAGAATCCTAATAACTGTTACTATAGTATAACTCTACTTTATCAATGTGGTTCTCCTAATAACTACCAAATTCAAATATGTATGATCTCATCATGTTCCCTAAGATCAAAAAGGTATGCTGAGACTACCCATCTATTTAAGGGTGATAAGTAGTAACTATATGCACCCGTATACCAAACACATTATTTAATCCCTACAATAAATGTGATTTATAGAGGGTGTCACTATCAAAAAAATAATTTAATGGATCCGAAGAAAGTGCACTATCTCTTTAACATAGAGCTTCCCTAAATCATCCACTAAGAAGGTTTTCCATATTGAAATGAAATGATCCACTCAAGTGAGATGATCCAAAACTACCCAAACCATTTCACTACATAAGGGTTTACTTGAAAACCTTATTACAAAAATATAATTACATCAACCCATTTAAAATTGGGAATGGGTAGTTTTGTAAAAGATCAGCAGGTCACTAGTGCTTGGACTCAACATTTTGATAGGTCGAGCATCACATAAAAAAAGAGGTTATGTCCCTATTTATTTCCAACCACAAGTATTTACTACATATTTCATGATATATTTTATTCAAACATGGGTTAAAACCTACTTTATGGTGTTTAAGTCCCTTATCAGTTCTTCACACATGTTTATGTGAACCATGATTTTACCATGGACATGAAAGATCTCTTTATCATCCATGGCCCATACTGGTGGTGGATCCCAACCATATATATTGTCCCTCAGGGCCAAACAATTTGGATATAAAGTTTTAATCCTCTTTATCTTACTAATAATTGAATAATAAATGTATAAGAACATAAAGTTCGCTTGACCTTAGTACTCCTAAAAATCAAAATGCATCTTAATAAAGAGGGCCATCAACTTCTACTTGTTCCTTGATTCCCATAATACATGAGTCTACATCATCCAACTCAGAACATATAAAACAAAATTACCTTTATTAGGGTTATAATCCATCTCAAATCCCAAATAATACATATACTCGACCCACCTTAACCAATGAAGGTTTGAGACCCTTTGTGAGAAGATATACTTTAGGCTCTTATAGTTAATGTACACTAAAAAACTCTATGCCTCTACCAACCTAATGCATGTACTACTACTGCAAGATTAGGGTCATTAATAAGGTTATTATACTCATATATCCTCAATTACATGGACCCATACATGAATAATCGTTTTCCCTACATCAGGCTCCTCCCAACCGGACCCCTAATTTGTCCAAATACACGATTTACTCCCTATCCATCCTGAGAAAGGTCAAGATAGGTGTTTTAGTCAATATATCCTCAATATTTTGAAAATAACTCTTATAAGTTTTAGGATAGATGAAATTCAATCCATTTTTATTCAGGCCTATCATAATCTTCCAAATGATAGAAGTCCTGGATAAACCACTTGTAATAACCAGTAATACCCAAAATACTGCATATATAAAAACAATTATTGGGACACTCACAATAAACCATTACCCCAAACTTATATATTTATATAGAAAATCCCATATTAGATATAACTTGTATAGAAACTGAATGTGTTTAATCAAAAAATTTAACTCAATGAGATTTTATTAAATATAAAGTTATCTATGTTTTCTCAATATGATCTCCAGGTGTTTCACATGTACCTCCCTTGAATTAAAGAACATAAGCATATCATCCATGAATACGACCATTAAAGTATCTTGGTAAGTGTGTAATACACAATTCATGAGGGATATAAATACTAAAATAATATTCATCAGGCCGAGCGACATCAATGAGCACTCATAAAATCCATACATTCTCCTGAAATACGTTTAAAGTATATTAGAGGTTACCATCTTCAACTGGTCATAACCAAATATAAATTCAATTAAGGAAAATTCCAAGGATCCCTAAATATAATTAAATATATTATCGATACACAATATCATGATTCAATTCTTATATATCACCTCGTTTATCTTCTGATTGTCGACACATAGTATCAAGGAACTATCTAACTTACTAAATAATAGGATTGATTAAATTGATGGATATGTTTTCATCCACATAAACCCAATATCTACCAAATATTTCAATTGAGACTTTATCTCTCGAATCACTATATGATCCATTGTTTATGGAAAATTGGAAATAATAGATTCACCTGGGTCGGGATCAATTGTAAACCCAACCCCACTAGTAGGAGGAAATCCTAAGAACTCATTAGGAAAAAAAACCTAAAACTAATCCACCACCTGAGGGAAAGTGATATAATTATAATCCTCATTATCCAATACAATACTAACTACCAAGGTGGTAATAGTGCTTGGTGCTAATGGACAGGTCCCATATGACTCACCTAAATATCCTATTTTCTAGCATAAAGATACTCACCACCCTTGGTATACATAAAATATACTCATAAGTGGTAATATTCAACATGGGATCGATATGGTACCAGCTAATCCATACAAAAAATAATATCACAAATGATCATATCAGACATTAAGAGGTCCTAGAGAAAACTACAAATTCCAATATCAAGAGCGTGTTCTCTATAGTGATGTATACACACTAAATGAACCACTAGGGGAATTTCTATTGACATTAAACTACAAAAATACACCATATAGTCATTGGCCTTCCATGAATATAGTAGATATAAATGAATTTAATGTTCTAATATCAAATAAAAAACATGAAAAAGTAGAAGTTACTAAGATCATACCTCAGAAGGTAGAATGTTCCTATCCTAGCGCAGTAGAGTAGGCTATATTTTATATAATAGGCCATAACCAAGAACCTAAGACCCTACATAGGATCCATGTAAAGCACGAAAACATTTTTACTATTTAAATTACCCATGGTAACTTCATCGAATAAATCCACCCAACCAACATATAGTATTCAAACTTCCTACCCACTATGACACACCGATTCTAACTCCTAAACCCTCAACTTGACCCACTTCATTTTCACTAATAACCCATTTACAAATATTTTAAAACAACTATAAGTGACCCATTCTACTATATGAAATAAATAAATATATGGTTTACCAAAATTAGGTTGAATATGGCTAGTATTTACACATTGGTGGAACTACATATTACTGCTTCCTAGAGGAAGGAGAGAAATGTCAGTTCCTAGGATGGTCTAACCACTGCCACCATGGTGAAAGCTATCAAAATACTACATCCTACAAATAAAATATCAACTAAAAACACATCCATAATAATACTATTACCCTAGACATCTACCTTCTCCTTGGTTCATTTTTATAATAAGAGTCTAGTTTATAACTTCAGTAAAGGTCAGCTAAGAGAAAACATTCACCTTAACTTAGAGCTTATACCTCAATCTATACTCACATAACCTCACTTGTGAAACCATATCACCATATAGATTAGGGGAAAAGTGATGTAAATCAATAATTTTCATTTCATAATGGAGGACTTTAATTCCTTAATGAGTCATATGCATAAACTTTTAGTATCTATCAGCCCTCATGGTCTTCAAAAAGAAATAGTCAATAAATGTTTTTCTAAAAAAATTTCTAGGTCAAAGACACAAGTTGA
Source organism: Viscum album (assembly GCA_963277665.1). Taxonomy (NCBI): domain Eukaryota; kingdom Viridiplantae; phylum Streptophyta; class Magnoliopsida; order Santalales; family Viscaceae; genus Viscum; species Viscum album. The sequence continues at coordinate 1,658,205,160 of OY728137.1, forward strand.
TATTACTAAAAAATATTTCCCACAAACACTTCTTTATGCATCAAATAATATACACCATGTGCTTCATCCTCCTCTCTAGAAAATATCTAAATGATCAAAGATCATCTATATAGACTCCACCTAGAGGTCAATTGCCTAGGGTCCACCCTCCTTTGATAATAAAGGTGGTGTGGTAACATAAATTTATATGTAAGGTCAAACATAATAGATGTATCCCATAAATACTCCCTCTCAATATACTAATCCACTCATATCAATGTCACTCTATGTTGATTATACTCCACCTTCCTCGACACTATGGGTTGATTTAAAGTAATAAACTCTAGGGTGTGCTCATTTCTACCTTTCTGGTTCTCCACAAGGGGAATTTATAGAGGAATAACTAAATAATTTCAAAAACTCACCATATAATACATCACTAGAATAGCTCTATATCATAGTTTGGGGAAATGAATAATAGGCATAACATCCTAGTATTCTTTATATATCATATCACAATATTCTATAATCAGGGAATTCTATCTATACCTGCTAACCCATACACATGGTTAAAGTCGTAAACATATAAAATCATAATTATATCATTTGATTAAAAAAAATTTATCTAATAAGAGTTTCACAACATAGATTAAGTTAAAATAAATTTATTTTAAAATTTACAAAAGGAAGTAGTTTATAAGTTGTAATTGGAATTATATTTAATAGACACCATATAGTAACTAGATAAATGAATATAATTAAATGTTTTGAGAACATCCAAGAATCAGTTAAATAATATTACACTATCAAGTTATATGGTAAAACACCATCTAATTTGATGAAAGAACTTTAAATAACCAACCTGATGTCATAGTAAAGGTAACCAATCATAGATAAGAACATAGTGTCATGTGAATCCTAAATTCTTTATATGATGCATGAACACATGCCCTATATCAATTTCATCCCAAGAGTTGAAATCCTTGAAATAAAAAAATAAAAAATCAAGTGTATCACTCTATGTGAATTACCTCAACTGTAAAAGAAAAAAGTTAAAATAACAATCACATCCCCTGTAACATAAAATTTCCTCATATGTGTGTAAGAAACTCACATACAAAAGTTCCAAACCAATTTCTAACAATGTCCTATATCTTTTATAAATTTTCCAAAAATAGAATTCAAATGAAAAGATTCTCAGATACCACATTGTAATGTTCCCTACCCATCTCGCTCAGTAAATTCTTGTATGGTTATCTATGTTACCTTAGGCTCACCTCCATATATGCCAGTTGTTTTTAATAGCATAAATGGTCTATCTGGGTATAGTGGGGAGACTATACCCTCTTATCGAATTATTAGTAATAATTGAAATAATGATAATATATCACTTCTAGATAACATGGTCACCATAAGTATATAAGTGCTAATAAATAAGAAAAATATATTCCAATCACTAAAATATATATGATATATGTCACACAATTCATACATATAGAACTTATCCTTTTTAGCATATCACAAAAATGAAATATAAAAAATGAACCAAAAAAAATCTACCAAATTTTTAAGAGTCCCAAAATAGTCCCAATTCCTAGAACAATAAACATCTATCAAGCCCCATATTAATTATATAATTCAACCATAAGTCATACTAAATTTTCCCTTATCTTATTCTATAACTATAAATCCTAATTAGGTACTAACAGTGGCCTAGGCATGGTTTTAGTATGTCTCAGTCGGTGACCAACAATGGTGTCTATGAACATGGCCAATCTGAGTAAGAGTTCCTTCTAAATGCATAGTGAATAAGGAAAATAAATAAATAAATAAACCACTGTCGATCCATGGGTTTTGAGGTGATTCTTGAGATCAAACAGTCTCACTTAGATCAGTGCTAGATTTATCTAATCAAAGTTAATTATAACCACAACACACTTGAGTGAAATATTGCACCCTTGGAATATCTCATGTGTCACCAAGGTTATAGGGAGATGACCCAAGTCATATTAAGTCCCCTAAAAAATAGTAAGATCCCAGGTAATAACCCAATAATCCAACCAATAAGTGAACAGTCAGACCCTTGGTAATGTCCAATGCATCCAAAATTATCCAAAACATAAAGTAGTATCCTTGGTACATCCACATTGATCCCATGTTATTAAGAATACAAGATAGATATGAGGAAATATCCTCAAGAATCCTATAATAATCAAGCTTATTCACAAAATTCTATATCCCTTTTAGGAATTTCTCATGATTTGTGGTTCGACCACCAGATAATAGATAACACCATAGGTATCATACTTAATAGTATATCTGGCTACTAGATTCTATAAATAGTTTAGGCATCCACCCCCAATTATTAGATTATCATTTTAACATAAATCACATAAAGCTTAATAACTTGGGTTCTGACCTTTAAACACCTAGTTCATTATATTAAGCGACTAAAGATAAGATTATTTATCCATACTTTAACAACACATGACCTATAAGAGGGGAAAACTATGAGAATAATCCATTTGAAAAATTTATTGAATTTTTTAAGGTCAATTTCTCAGTAGGTTGACATGATTTCACATCACATTATCTAAAAATAATAATACCTCTTGGGATATTTTAGGACCACCTGCAAATGTTTATAGAAATCCACTCACTTGAAAACCTAGGTTGGATTGGATTGAATTAGAAGATATCTCAAGGTATTGAAACATCCTAAAATAGTGTGTAACCACCCATACTTGTTATAAGACTACAAAAACATAGGATAACTAATGAATAAATTCCACATGTAGATAAATGTATTAAAATAAACTCATCAGATCAAATGACATGTAAATTCTTCAAGGAATAATGAAAATGTCTCCTCGAAGTGTAAAATTAAAGCTAGGGAAAAAATTGAAATTAAATCTAGGATATTATAACTTATGAACCTTATAATACAAACATAATTTTTTTATTTAATTTCAAATTAATTATAATAATAATTATTATATTCATTTTATAATATCCATTTTCACATTGATTTTTTCCATTTCCCCATTCATCATTTTTTATTTGTCTCTTTCCGATTTTTCATCTCTTACAAGTGATCTGGGTTGATAGGAAACATTCCAAAACCTTCCCCACATAAGGGTCATGAAACGCTATCCTTACATGCAATTTTTTCTTATTTTTACTCTTATCCTCCTAAAAACATTATTAGGATGCCGAACACCTCTCCTTTTCTGCATGTATGATTCATTGAATCTTACACTATTGTGAGTTTTCCCATTTTTTTTGAATTCAACCAAACCAATTATTTGGGGTATATTTTCATAAGGGTGGTATCTTAGTTACCAATCCATCCAATGATATAGAAGGGAAAGGTATTGGTTACCCTTATGTAGTGATGTTGCATAAGAGTAACCCCTTTTATCCAATGTTACAATGATCTTCCCTTGAACACCTAATAGACCATAATGAAGCCTTTAACATCAGTGGACTTCCAAAAAATGAAACCTGGAAACAGAATTTAATAAAATTCACCTTTATCTTTAAGAAAAAAAACAAAAAAACCACTGAAACCTAAAATTAAACATAAAAACATATTTACAAATTTACACAACAAATGTATACCTAAAAACACACACCCTTATACATACTCCTACACCCATACATTTACGAAAAATTATCCAGAAAAACCCCCTCCAAAATTGGACAACAACAAAACTCAACTCCAAACCTTTCATGTTACAACAAACATTTTCATTGGCCCCAACTGCACATGGCCAAGTGAAGGGTCAATCCCAAATACCGCTCCCAGATGCTTGAAAATTTTAAAACAACCCCAAAAATAAAATATTGAATTAAAACAATAATTATTGATTTAAAATTATTAATCAAATTAAAAAAAATTAAAACTAATGAAATGTTACCACACTTTTGATGTAATCACAAAGACCCACCATATATGGGAGAGCCCAAGATCATAAAAATAACATCTATGAGAATTATATTACACGATGAAACATAAAAATATTTTAAAACACCAATTTAAAATAAAATACAACATTTTAAGTAGTAAATCATACCTAGAAAAAAATTTATATCGATTTAGGTTTCTAGAACAAAAAAACCATGAAAGTCCATACATAATAAAAATAAAATTATTAAATTCTTCAGTAGGATTTAATATATTTATTTTTAAAAATTAATTAAAATGAACTAAATTTAAATTATTATCCATGGAAATATAAAATATACAACAAAAACGTGTAACAACATCAAATGTTCCTCCCAAAATGGGTGATTTTGAAATAGTAGTATAAAATACATCTTCAATAATTAAATATTAGAGTACAAATCAACTTGTTAATATTAATTCCCATATTTAATCACAATTAAATTTCTGATATTTTTTAAAAATTAAGAATAATTCCATTATCAACCCTTTTATTTCAAATTTTGATCACCAATATTTATTTTTCAAATAATCACTTTTAAAAATATTATAATTAATTGAAAAATAATCCTATTACCTTATTTTAATTAAATATTTCTCAAATTAAGTCTTGAATCAAGGTAATACACACCATCATGAAATTTAGATTTTAAAGGAACTATATTTTCATCATCTCATATGATTTATTTATCCGAATATTATATTCTATAATTTTAGAATTTTTAGGGTATAGCATTCTAAAATTTATATAAGAGAGAAATTCTATGTATTCCTTTTAGTTTGTATTCATAGAGTTGATTTAACTTTATAGTTTTTCATATATTTTAGTGAACTATACATTGTATCTAAACAACACCTCACACTCTAATAACCTTACATTTTATTATAGTGGAACTCTATGAAGTGTCAATATATTTTTCATGACTTTTCCAAATTATGCTTCTCATTAACTCTATGAAGTCCAATGAACCTTATGAATTTAATAAAAAACTATAAAAAGTGATAAAGTTGAAGCATATGAAGTTTTTCAACTATAAAATGTTATATATTAACCTTAAAACACTAAACCATATGAATTTTCATATCTCAACATTATGAAGTCAAAATTTTGACATAGTTTTGAACTCTATAAGGTTAGTGAACTATATGATTCATTGTAGTTTAATATTAAAAAATTTATCAACCCTACATAGTTAAACCTTAAAAACTCTAGTAACTATATGGATATTAATGTTGGGTTTATAACTTAGACTTTTTTTAGTCAAATCCTATAATTTCCAGAACTTCTCAAGGCCTTCTCAAACTCTTCAATGAACTGATAAAACATTTGGAATTTTATCAAACATTTTTAAATATATTCAGAACACTTACCAAAAGAACTTTTAGTATACTTACTCCTATTTTAGTTATAAATATATCTTACTACCTTATCCTTATTAGCCTCACCTCATCATTAAAATGATCATCATTCATGTTTATTTCATCACTGATTCCAGAAACCTTCAAGATAAGTACTCCAATGATGGTTCATCCTAACTTTTTTGAGTTTCCATCAGATATTTAAATGTAATTTAATATTTTTAATTAAAACTATACAATATGTTTCGATAATGAAACTCAATAGGAATCAATTCTCTATCTTCACTTGTAACTATTATAGACAACACTTTTTTCAATTCAACACTTTTATTTCACATCAATACCTGATAAATTTTTCTATAATTTATGGAATTCTCACCAAGAATAAACTTTACAACAATAATTTTCCAATATAATAAAATTTATTCATATAACATGAAAAGTTATATTCTCACTACTCTATACATCAAGGAATGGGAAACCTTCAACTTCATTTATTGGGAGGTTACTTCCCCCATCACCCATATTCTCTAAGACATACATATTGACACATATTGAAAAAAATATAATGGCTGGTCAGAGTGAGTATCTAAAGAGGGGGGGGGGGGGTAAATTGAGTACCCAGTAAAATATCTATCCAAAAAAGGTTTAAATAAAATCCAACAAATAATTACAATAACCTAGTTAACCAATATAGAGGAACAATACAAGTTCTGATCTTTCAAAATAGTTCTCAAAGTTTTATTTAGTATTAGTTAAAATAATTATGAAAAATATTTTTTATTTTTAAATAAATTTAAATTATAATAATATTATATAAACACTAATTAAGATAAACTATCAAAGTAGTAGTTTTATTTATAGTTTAAAACAGATTCAGTTTAAAGCATAGAAATAAAACAAAACAAAACACAAAGTGGAAAGAATAAAAGATTTACAGTCTCAAGATGAGGCCAAATATTCTCTACTTGAGAATTACCTACTAAAAATAAGATTATATAAAATAATATTTTATGTAAAACCTAGATCATGTAAACAACAAAAAAGCTGTCTAGCCCACACATGACCTCTTCCAAAAAAACCACGAGAAGAAACAAACACTGGACACTTAGGGACCTCTTCCATAATAACCATGGGAATAAAAGAAAATAGAGTATAGAAGATATCAAGTATCATCTAGTTATATTTTAGGAGAAAATATGTGTGTTTAAAATATAGAGTAAATGAACACTTCTAATAATGTAAAGATAATAAACAAACAAAGTAAATAAAATATATCAAGAATATATTATTACTTGGTAAGATGTGATATGAAGATTATAACTACTTGGATTTAGATTAAGTATTTTATTGAGTTGAGTTTCTTAAAATAGTAGTAGAACATAGTGTCCCAAACTCTTTTATTCTAACTGTGGGAAGAAAATAGATGTTTGATGAGCTTCAATTCTCTATAGTTGGTTGTGTATAATGACGATTCATGTAAGGAACACTTCACAACACACTCCTTTGTGTTATTTCCATATGGATTTAGATCAATTCATGTGTACGTGTATATATATATATGTCACATGTATATATGTACAAGGGAGTATGCTACTTCTTTTTAATAGCAACATGTAGGAAGAATCATTCGGATCCTCAGTTCCTCGTATTGGATGAATGAAACATAGTTTAATGAATCTAGTAAATTGTTTAAGAATAATATTTAAAAGAATTATTATTATTAAATTATATAATATATCCATTATAAACATTTAATTCAAAAATAAATATAAATAATGACAGTGAGTCCTTTGAATGGTGACACAATGTTGGTAGTGACTTTGGATGGTTGTGAGTTATTTCAACAGTGACTCATCTGAGAGGTAAGTATTATTAATGGTTGGATATCTCAACACTTTTCCAAAATTGGAGGTGACTACATTCTAATGGAGAGTCATCCTCTAGTGTTGAGTCTTTCCCATACTTAGCCATTGTTCCATAGTTTATCTCTAATGGTAGGTGTTTTCCATAGTTTTTGAAATTTCCATGGTTCATCTCCAAAGGTAGGTGTTTTCAATACTTTTTGAAATTTCCATGTGTCGTCATTGATGTTGGGTGTTTTCCATAATTTTCCAAATTTCTATTCTAATAGTGACTTATTACTGATGGTAGGTATTTACCAAACTTATCTAGATTTTCATCTTGTTGGTGAGTCATCTCTAATGGAGACTAATCTTCAACGGTGAGTCATGTATGTAGATGGGTCTTTCCAACACATGGAAATTTTTTTTTCTCATCTACCTTATAACATACAATGTTATGATAAAATATAAAACTAATCAATTACATAATAATCAGGATTTTTTGATCATTAAAACAAGGGTTCCAATTATCTATCCCTTTTAAATGATACAATATAATGGCATTGTTATAATATATGTTTAGAATAATGTCACAAAAAATATTAAGTAGAAAGTAGATAATATCAAAGGAATAAATGAATATATATGTGGTATCAAGGATAGTTAAATAGGAAACAATATTAGAGGTAAATAAAAAGATAAAATCAAAGAAAATATGGTATTAAAGAATCATTGTGATAAATATAATAAATAAATAAATTCCACAGATATAGTATACCCCTTTTTGGATTATCCAAAAGAGAGAATAAAATATTAAATTTAAATCAACAAAATTGAAATGATAAGATAATTTCTATTTAAAATAAAATAAATTACAAATTAAAAAGATACAATGAAAATTCATGAAGAAAGATCCCCATAAATGACTAAAATAGTAATGCCAATGATTTTTAGGCTATGTTCAAGGATCAGGAGGACGTTTTCCCCTTCCCTTTTCAGAACTAGAAGGTTCAAGAGTTGAGGCTAAGGTATCTTAATGGGTTTTTTTAAGGATAGAAGGAAGAGAAAGAGTCCCACATATAATGATTGGACTAATATGTTGAACTTCTTCTCATGGAGTCAAAATAAAGGGATGGAAATGAGATGGTAAGGGTGTATTCAGATCTATGGTTACACCTCGCTAGAAGAACTCTAGATCAGAAGATGTAGGGGTCAGATGAGAAGTAAAAGGAATGGCATCCCTGGCTACCACTGTAGTTCTAAAAACACGGAGAAGTAGTTTCATAAAATTCATGAATCCCATAATTATGTTTACTACCCTTTCCATTACACTGAGGAAATTATTTTTCAACTCTATAATTAGATTAATTGTCGGGGTCATCATATTTAACTGATTTAATTTCTCTTTGAAAGTATAAGATATTGGAGTCATACTTAGATTTTATTCTTGGAACTTGAAATGAGTATTCAACTCATGGTTAATATGAATTTTAGATAGCTAATAATTTATATCCATTGTTATTATATCTCTATAAAATTTCATATCCTATATATACTATCTAACCATCAAATATACATGATCACTATTATCTCAGATTTTTCTCAAAATATCTTGAGGAAGATCAGGCGCATATCCTAAAATAACACAAAATTTTTCACTAAAATCAGTCATGATCAAATCAACGTCAAGAGTAGGAGGTGGATAATTTTAATTAGAATCCATAGAAGTAATATTATACACCCTCAATTGAAAATAATCCATAAAATCAAAAAATGTGTATCTCATCTCATCAATTGTGGATCTCAATGATTCCAACTCATGTTTAGATCTTAAATTTTCTATTTACACTTCTTAGATATCATGAATAGTTTATGGATAAATACGATGTATCAAAAGCTCAAATAGAAACCTTGAATCTATTTCACTTAATTTGGTGACATGAGGATCCTAGTTTTCTAACGAAAAACTAAAATCAGAACGCATCATTTTTATGAAGGATTCCAAGTCAACTATGGTGAAAACATACACTAGAATAAATGAAATGATAGGTGCATCAAATATCTCATTTGTAGGTGTAGGAACATTTGAAGAACACTTGTGCAATTCCCCTAAAATAGAAATATGATCTAGAAAATATCCCTTAGGATCCATCACTTCTTGAATAACTGGTATCTAATCATCTTAAGCTAGGTATTTCAGACCAAGTCTAACATACCTAGGAAACCTATCCCATTCTTCAAGAACTAGGTCCATCAATCTGACAGAAGAAAACCAAAGTTCCTAACTAATAGATCCTCTTTATCCTAATACTCAACAACTGATGGTATAATACCCAACTACTCATCATATTTCTACAAAACCATTGTATGCTCATAAATATTTGTTTTAACCTCCACCTCATCATCAGATGACTGTTCAAAAATAGTCTTCTCAGTAACTATCTATACACTAGATGTTGTCTCACTATGTAGACCAACTACAATTGGATTAAATGGATTATTGTCTAGACTTGGGGATCCCCCCCTAAACTAATTCTTCCTTATCATCTCTTGCTATTCTTTCCGCATCTTCAACTATGCATGTTTTATCATTAGATCTAGAGACAACTGAAAAACTTGGACAACAGATAAGTGCCTAAGGTATCTCAATATTATCAACTCTAATACAGCCTATATGACCATGATGGTCAGGAGATCCATTATTTTCATATCCATATCCATACCTATCTTCAATCCCATTTAAATTTTCTTTATTTTCTCCTCCATATTCTTCTTATACATTTTCATCACCATTCTTACAATTTTATTCAGAATATTTAGTAGTTCCTTTTGAATTTATCTTCACTAGAAACTTCAATTTCTTCTTCACAACTACCTTCTTTCAAGAGAGTATTTCAAACAGGGAGTAAACTAGGTGGGATAGGAGCACCACAAATAATGTAAGGATAACTTTGAGGTAGATCTAGGTCACTTCCATCATAAACTATGAATTCATTTTCCCCATCACCATAGGTAGATTCCACTTCCTCCTTATATAAATATTCCACCACCTCATCCAGATCTATGTCAGGATTCATAAGTTTCATTGGTCTAGATGATTGATCATCCAGATTAAAATCATCATAGAGTCTTTCACCATAATCAATACCTTATTTCTTTCATGTATTCATGATTATTTACATCCCTTTTCAAATGACCCTTGTGATGAAAAATCCCCCACAATTAACTACAGTTTCTTCTCCTTCCTCAACTAATCCCTTAGCCTCTAACATGTTTGAAATAAAATTTGGATAAATCAAGAAGTTTAAACATGAATATGGATTGAACATCTCTATAATTTGAGTCATGAAATATCTACAGAGGTTAATATTAATACATCTCTTCATAATACATAGAAGATAAACATCTTGATACCTCATTATTGAGAAATCACCCTTCCCTGCGTATATCATATGTTGGATAACATGAAAAGTATGTGTAATTCTCCATCTTGCTCAATAAAAACTAGTATAATCACAATCCCATATCTAGTAAAATATTCTAGAGAATACTCATACACAAATTTATCACTATCATCAATAATAGTTCCTTGATAGTTGTTTGAGACAACCTCAGGAGGAACTTTAAGAGAACTTTCCCACTACCTTGAAGATAAGACAACTTTACAGCCATTTATCCTATTTATTACCCACTCTTCATCTTTATAAAAATTGAACTCAACAAACTAGTTGAACTAGTGAACTAACCTGGGATAAAAATGACTATAATTAGAATAAAATGATTCCACCCTTCCCTGTTCTTGAATAATTATGATCAACAAAAACTTACTCGACATCAAACATTTAGCAAGAACTTCATTTTATGGCACAAAAACTCTCCTTGAAATCTTGGAATTATTTGGAGTAATGTAAGCTAAATGACTAGATTCCCATTTATAATTCTTTGGAGTATGTAAATCATCTAAATAAGATTAAAAAATTCTCTTCATTCAAACCATAGTGATTTTTGTGAATGGTTTGGATGAAGGTGAGGGAGGGATATTGGTTAGGAGAGAAAAGGGTAGTCGTGAGGTTAAAGAATAAAGGAACAAGGGAGTGAGAGCATTGATATTAAATATGAATCTAATATTATATCATTTAAGGATATAATAAAATTAAAAATTGGGAAATAGAATAAAATATGAATCATATAAAAATTAAATAAAAATATCGTAAGAATCAATTAAAACTATGTCTTAAAAATTAAGTCTATGAAATTGAAAAAGGAAAATTGTTTTTTATAGTGAGTAACTCCAATAGTGGGTAAAAGAAATGGTGAGTAAAACCAATGGTTAGTAATACTAACGGTGAATAAAACCAATAGTTTGTAATAAAAATGGTGATTAAAACCAACAATGGGTAAAACCAATGGTGAGTAAAACTGATGGTGTGTAAAACCAAGGGGGCTAAAACTAAGGTCGAGTAAAACTAATAGTGGGTAAAACAAAATGTGAGTAAAACCAATGGTCGATAAAACCAATGGTGAGTAAAAACAATGGTGATTAAAACAAATGATGTGTTAAACTCAATAGTGGGTTCCATAAAATTAAACTTAACCAAAATTAATCATTCTTAATTCAGGTTTAATGTTGTTCACTCTCTCATAATTCAATGACATAGTGAAAATATTAGCAAACTGATATTCTGTATAATTTAATTCAAGAGTTGTATGACGCCTTTGTAAATGATCTCTCAAAAAGTAATGTATTAGTTCAATGTGTTTTTTTCTAGAGTGAGATACAAGGTTATTATAATTTTTTATAGAACTTTTGTTGTCACAATTTATAGGTACATGTTTGAATTGATATCCATAGTATTGTAAAGTGTGTTTCCCCCCCAAAATTTTTAGAAAGTAGCTACCTTCATCTATGAATTTAGTATCAACAGTAGATATTACAACATAATTATATTTCTTAATACACCATGAAGATATATACTTGACCAAAATGTGACATGTTCTATAGGTTCTTTTCCTATCTAACTTGAAACCATCAAAATCATCATCAGAATAACTAACTAAGTCAAATGATTGTCATATAGGGTAGAACAATATTAATTTGGCTGAATACTTGAGGTATTTAGAAATCCTTTTCATAGAAAATAAGTATAACTCTTTTGGGTTTTCTTGAAAACGATCACACATACATCCACTAAATATAATGTTAGGTTGACTAACAGTTAAATTGTGAAGACTTCCAATCATACCTTTGTAACTAGTTTAATCCAATAATTTTAAAGCTTCATCAAGATCAAATACAAGGTGTTACACATAGGATTATCAATATTCTCAGTTCATTTCAAATTAAAATGTTTTAAAAGGTCTTTAGTATATTTAATTTGATTAAAAATAATTCCTTCTTTATTTTGAAAAATTTGAAAACCAAGAATGAAATTTTGTTCACCCATTAAAATCATTTCAAATTAATTTTTCATCATTTTTGAAAAGTTAGTAAATAAATATTTTCTATAATATCCAAATATGATATCATCTACATAAATTTGAACAACTAAAACATATTTTGAACTTATTTTTATAAATAGGGTAAGATCAACTATACCTTTCGAAAATCCATTTGAAAATAGAAAAGAGATGAGCCTATCATACCAAGCTCTAGGAGCTTGTTTAAAACAATGTAATGCTTTTGATAACTTCAAAACATGATTTGGAAAATGGGTATTTTTAAATCCCTAGGTTTTTTCAACAAAAAATCCTCAACTATATACCATTTAATAATATACTTTTGACATCCATTTGATATTGTTTGAAATCTATATGTCCCACATGGGATATTAGTATTCTAATGGCTTCATGTTTGGATATAGGTGAAAATGTATCTTTATAGTCTGTATCCTATTCATGATTATACCCTTGTGAAACTATTCTATCCTTATTCTTTATTATTATTCTAGATTCATCAACCTTGTTTCTAAACACCCATCTAGTGCCTATAGTTAAGGTGTCTTTGGATCAATCCACAAGTTCCCGAACCTTAATTCTTTCAACTTGATTATGTTTTTCTTGCATATCCATTACTCTTAATTCATCATTAATTGAATTATTGATGTTCTTAGGTTTAGTATGTGAAACGAATGCTTGATTTTTAACTTGTTTTATTATATAAGCTCTAGTTTTTTTACATTTTTCTAAGACTCCCACAAAGTATATAAAGTATGGTATTTAAGAGTCCTAATAGCTCTAAAAAAAGGATTTGTCACCTCAGGGTCCTTTATAGGTTCAAGTTTAGGTTCTAGAATTTCCTCAAAACTGGATGTTTTTTTGCATGTTTTATAGTAGAATCAAAATGTTTGGAATTTATGTTCATAGTAGATAAATCATCCTTATGGTTTTATAAAGTGTTCTTAGGTTCATGTAGATCTATCTCATCAAACTTTTCTTAGAAATACTCTTTCTTAGTCTTGGTTATTATTTTAAAAACTCTGTCAGATTTACTTTAAATTGAATAGCCGAAGAAAATTCCTTCACCACTATTGGATACAAACTTTTCAATATTATACTTAGTGTTACGAATAAATAATTTACCTCCAAAAACTATAATTTAATTAACATTAGGCTTAATATTATTCCAAATTTCATAAGGGATTTTATTTATGAAAATAATAATTAAAACTCTATTGATTATATTTAAGGTTGTGTTCATAGAATCTTCCCAAAAGTAGATAGGTTAGTCATATTCATTAATAAATTTCCAAGATATCACTTGATGTGTTCTATTTTTTTACACAACTCAATTATTTTGAGGGTTCCTGGGTATATATAAGTATTGACTGTAACCATTTTTTGAGTAAAAATACTCCATGTCATGATTTTGAAACCCACAGACATGGTTAATTATTAATGACTTAATTCTAAGTCTATTTAGGTTTTATAAAAAATTATCATACTTGGTAAAATATGAGAAAGATTCATTTTTGTGTGATAAAAATAATACCCATGTATACCTAGAAAATTTATCTAATGTACAGAAACATAGTACTTCCCATTTAAAATAGACACTCTGGATTGTCCAAACAAGTCCATGTAAAAAAACATAAGATGTTGAGAAGTTGAAACTTTTTTCTTTAATTGAAAATATATCTTGTGTTTTCTACCTTTTTGACAAGTGTTATATACTTTATTATTTAGGAATTAATGATTGGGTAGATCGCAGAATTACGCTTTCCTAGTAATATTTCTAAGTGAGTGAATGTTATAGTGGCCAAGCCTACCATACCAATGAAAATATTATATATTAAAGGAACTTAACCAAGAATCATTTTGGGAAATCAAAGAATTAAGATTAACAACATACACATTTTAATTTCTTATGGAATTAAATACTAAATAAATTTAAAAATTAAAAACATTATAAGATTTTTTTTCAAACGTTACATGAAACCATCATCAATTTTTTTTAAAATTATAATCACATTGTATTTTAAACCATAAAAAAGGTACTTGAGAAATTAAAATTGAATTTTTGTTACTGATTTTTTCAAGGAAAATGGGATTTCCTTTAGAATTATCACAAAAGGTGACATGACCACCATCAACCGTTATCAGGTTCTTGAATCCTGACTAATCTCCTATCACGTACATATAGCATCCACTGTCCAAGTGCCACATAATTCTAAAGACACTCCTCAAGAAGTTTTCATACAAAAAAAAGATAATACCATGAATTATTTTGTTACCATGATTTTCTTGGGTCCATATATTTTTGTGATTAGGGCCTTAGGAACCCATAGTTACAAAATAGGTTTCTTATAAGTAGAGTGGATTTTTTTTGAAATAAAACCTTTATTGGGCCCACTTGAATAAAAACCAGTAGTATGATTAAAAAAATTATACATAGAAACAAAAGTGATCTTAACAATTCTTCTTTATCAGTGTAGGTAAGATAAACTAGTAATATATTTAGGGGAAATTGTTTTCTAGTATTTGAGTAATTTTTTCTCTTCCATTTTTAAATATTTATAATTATTTATTTAGTTTCTCTTTTGAAAATTTTAGTGTAGTATTTTTTTTCTATAATTGAACACTTTTCTATTTTTCTAAAGTAAGGGACTTAATACTAGGAGATAAATTTTTTTGTTTCTTTAGAAAATCGTATTTGAGGTTTAATTAATTAAAAATATCTTCAAGAATATTTCAGTTCTAAAAAATTTCATCTATTGACAAATTATAATTATTTTTTTCATCTCTATAAACATCAAAATTAAGTACAAGAAATATAGTAGGTACCCCAGATGCATTTTTCATTAAGCACTTATTTTCTCTGTTATTATTCTCTTCATGAGTTGAGTCCGAGTCACTGGAGATATCCTTAGAGGCACTCCATGTGGATTTCATGGTTTTTATATATTTTATATCCTTATCTTAATAATTCTTCTTGTATTTAAACTTAGGATAGCAATACTTAACCTATGCATTTCTATTACACTCATAGAAGGTAATATCATATGTATTGTTATCTATTTTAAAATATTTTATCTAATTCTCTCTCTTAACATACTTTCCTTTATAGCTTGGTTTCCTGAATAATTTATTCTTCTTATAAAATTTATTAAAACTTATAGTCATGTGGGACATTTAATCCTCACTATCAGTTATAGATTCATCATCATTGAAGGATTATGCATGTACCTTTTCCTTTGATTTCAATTTTTATGTATTAGTATTGAAGGAAACATATTTTATATTAGGTTCCTCATCATCATAACGATTAAACTTAAGCTATGTTTTTATACATCATTAACTACCCTATAAATTTCTTATCTATTAGCTTATTGATGCCAAATGATTCTCTTATTGATATAGATGTCCCTCTCCATATCTTGGGAATAAATATCAAATGTTTCATAATTTTTCCTTTTTTAGACACTGGATTCCCCAAAGATCACATTTTGTTCACTATATTATTGAAGTCGAGATACATATCAAAAATATACTCATCATGTTTCATCTTTAATATATATTATTTAATTGTATAAGTGTTCAGTCTCATTTCTTTTACATTAGTAGGTACTTCATGAGAAATAGCCAATGTATCTTGAATTTGAAAAGAAATTTTACTACTAGATGTCATATTTAATTCTTCATCTCCCAAGGCATAGTAAAGAGAATTCATGAATTTGAAATTAGTATCATAAGAATATTTAATATCATTGTCCCAATTATTCATAGAAGTCTTAGGTAACTTACATTTATCTTCTATAGCGGACCAAATTTTAAAACCCATGCTTTAAATATGAATTTTCATCATTATTTTCCGTTGATCATAGTTATTTACCTTAAATAAAGAAGGTTTTTTGGTATTAGAACATTTTTGTATATTATATATTTAAAGAACTAAATTTATAATTGAAATACATTTAATATCATTAAAACACAACTAAAATAAAATTTGAAAATATTTTGAGAACCCTCTAATATAAAATGTTGGTCAGAGTGAGTATCTCAAGGGGGGGGGGGGGGAGAATTGAACACCCAATAAAATTTCTCGGAAATATAGGTTTAAATAAAATTCTCAAATAATTATAACAACAAAGATAATGAAAATAGACGATCGATATAAGTTATGATATTTTTAAATATTTCTCAATGGTTAATTAATTATTAGTTAAAATAATTATGAAAATTGTTTTAGATTTTGAAATCAACTTACTTAATCAAAATATTATATAATAATTAATTAAGAATAACTATAAATGTTGTGTTTTTGTTTATAATTTAAAACATATTAAGTTTAAATCATAAAAAAAATAAAAAAAATACAAAATGGAAAGAATACAATAGGTTCAGTCTCAAGATGAGACCCAATCCTCTCTAATTGAAAATCACCCACCTAAAGAAAGATTATATAAGATAATATTTGATACACAGCCTAGATCAGGTAAAAAATGGAAAATCTATCCAAGCCACACATAACATATTCCAAAATAACCATGGAAACAAAAAAATACAGTCCTCACATGGACCTCTACCGCAACAACAGTATGGAAAAAAAGAAAGGGGAGTAGATAAGATATCAAGTATCTTCCAGTTAATGTTTAAGAGAAAATGTACATGTTTAAAATGTATAGTAAACACCCATTTCTTGTAATATAAAGATAAAAAAAGATGAAATAAAATATTTAAATAATATATTGTTACACAGTCTTATGTTCTATGAAGCTTATGACTCCTTGGATGTATCTTGAGTAGAGTCTAAAGTCAAGTTTCTGAAAATTTCAGAAAATAGAGTTTTGTGAGGTATTTTTTTTACTTTGGGAAGAAACTGAATGTTTGATGAGACTCAATCTTCCACAGTTGGTTGTTGGTAAGGATGCATCATGTAAGGAACACTTCACAACACTCTCCTTTTAGTTCTTGCAATATGTATTCAGCTCACTTAAACTATATGTGTATATATCTCACTTTATAAAATGTATTTATGGATGAGGGAGTATGCTACTTCTTTTAAAAATAATCATGTTGGAGGAATCATCTGAATCCTCTACTCCTCATACTGGATGAAAAACACATACTTTGACAAATCTCTATAATAGTGTAAGAACCATCATTAAATAATTATCATCATTAAAGATGACAATATATCCATTATAAATTGTTAAATAAAAATAAATAAAAATAGTGATAGTGACTTTTTTTATTGGTGATACAATAATGGCAGTGATTTATGCTGGAGGTGAGTCATGAAAATGGTGAATTATCTAAGTGGTGAGTCTTCTCAATGGAAGGACATCTCAACACTTCTACAAAATTGTAGGTTACTATGTTATAATGGTGATTCTCCCTATGTCAGTGAGTCTTTCTCACACTTAGACAATTTTTCATAGGTCATATCCAATGGTAGATATTTCCCAAACTTTGTCAAATTTCCATGGGTCATATCTGAAGGTAATTGTTTTCCATACTTTGTCAAACTTCCAGGGTTCATTTTTTATAGTAGTTTTTTTTCTATAATTTTTAAAATTCCTATTCTAACAATGACTTATTAATGATGGTTGTTCTTTCTCATACTTATCCAAATTTTCATCTTGGTGGTGAGTCATCCCTAATAGTGACTCATCTTCAATGGGAATTCATATCATGTGGTGGTTTATTCCAACACTTGCCCAATTTTTTTCATATACCTTATAACATAAAATGATACCATAAAACATAAAACTCATTAACAAAATAATAAAAATTATTGAGTGATCATTAAAACAAGACTAAAAACAATAAGAAAAACTAAACCTTTGGGAACTTCAATGGTCTTCTTTGTGTTTGTTTTTAATACCTATAAAATGCTTCCCAGATTAATGTATTTCAATAAGACTTCTCAAAATTATTGATAATAAATGAAAAGGATAAAGGTATCCTCCTTATTGATACCATGGATTTAATTAGGGTAATTTCCTCTAAAAGAAAACTCTTCTCCCTATTTCTCTTTGGAATTTTAAAAAAATCTTCCCTTATCATTTCTTTGTTCTCTCATTTGTGAGGAGAATTGATAAATTACATTTAAGACATGGGTGTAACCACATATTTTTAAAAAATGATTCATCAAATAATAAAATATAAGTCTACTTATCCAAAACTGGTGTAGAAAATAAGAGTGACTGATTTAGACCAAAAATATGTCCATAGAATATTCAAAATATGGTACCAATTCTGACTTATCTTCCTTTGGGGATGATCAAACTAAATTTTAAGATTATTTATAAAATTAAACTCAAATTAAAGAAAAACTTAAAAAACATTAAAGTTAATGTTTTTATTTCTATCATTTTAGTTAGATAGTCACTAAACATTAATTACCAGATTCAACATAAATAAAAAATAGAACTAGGAGATTGAAAATCGTACCTGTTATATAGATTATTCTAGGGAGTGTGTAATTTTTTAGATTTGACCAGAAATTTTTTTATCTATATTTGTTTGATAAAACCCCCATAAATTGATGATCTTCATATTTCACCATGATAAATATTATTTTTATAGATAGTCTCAAAAAATTTATGGTACTTGTTTAGACTTAATATCAAACGAAAATTTGCAATGGATGTGTTGTAAGGACACAAAAATTTCAATACACCATGATGGATGGATTTAATAGAAGAATAGACACCAAAACTTTTATCAATTATCTTATTTTATATTCCACCTTGAATTCCCTCTATCATGATGCAAAACCACCAATACATGGGAATAATTTGGTTCTACATTTGCTCTTAAACGTGAGAAACCAGGATGAGACTTGTTTTTAAACCCATAAAATCCTTTTTTACAACTCTAAAGGGTCTAGATATTTTTATGATCACTACACCCATGAATTTTAAAATCTATTCTTACTTGGGAAGAATGGATTTATTTACCTTATTATCTATCCTTTTTGTTGAAAAAACCATTTTAACTTTGTCTAGTAAATAAATTTCACTATTTTTACCTCCCATATTTTAGTAGCTATTTTTAACTACGCTATCCATATTGTTGAACCTTACCTTCCCATAAGGAAAACATTCTTTTTGGGTGTGGTTTTTTTCTAATTTCAACAATTGTATCTCTAGAAGATACTAGTGATTCTCTATTTTCATTCAACAAAATATTCTATTTTATAATCTATACCTTAGAATTATTAGAATTTTCTCTTTCCTTCTTATAGATTCCATGAACCTATTCAGTAGTTTTAAGGATATTTGTTTTTGGAAACCTATCAGGAAATTAATTTTATTCAAATTGGATTTCCATTACTAAACCAATCATACTATCCCATTCTTGGATTTATTCACTTTTATATTTCAGATTACTCCCATATTTCTTGAAATTAACGGATATCTTTTAGTGGTCAATATTATACTTTGTTCCCATATTTATTGAAATTAACGGATATCATATTATAGTACATGTACCTTGTAATACTCATAAAATACTTTAAATAAAAAAAATATGTTTTTTAGAGACCAATTATGATACTTCTATGAGACTTACCCTATTCGGATAAGACTCTTTTGTGTTTCATCTTTTCTCCCCTAACTTCAAGACTTATATAAATTCTATTTACTAACATTTTTTTTCTATAAATCAATGAACCTATAATCATAAATCTAACAAAACAAAAATATAATAACTAATATTCTTTTTTTTCCTTTAGTAGTCCTCTAGATAGATTATCAATCTCTTAGACCTTATTTTTTTTAGGTTAAACCCCCACTATTTTGGGATCCCTTTAAGGAGAATATTTTCTTGAACATGATCACATCCACCATTCATATATTATTGTGTCTCTAAGAATTTTCCCCCCTATATTTTTTTTCAATATTTTAACATTAATCATGTACTAATAGTTAAAATCGATTCAGTGTAAAAAAATTATCCCGAATTTGGGATACCATCATCCATGCGCTTTTTGTAGGTTTATTATGAAATTGTTTTAATAAGATTTTCCCAATATTATGAGTCTTACTAGAATTAAGAATCCTTTTATAAGTTTTTTTGGTGGAAATTATCTTGTTATTAACTTATAAAGATTTAGGTTAGTCATTTCCAAATTTCTCAACTTTATACACTGATCAAGATATTTCAGAGTAGGCATATAATTTTAGTCTTAATGTGATTCAACTCTTTCTTCGACATTATTTCTTAATTTTATCAATTTTATCCCAATTAATATTACCTATCTATTAAAGATAACAATAAATCCATTTATTATTTATAAAATTCATGGATAATTTCAGTAACAAACTTTTCAATTGAAATATTTTCATGAACAACTTCTTTTGATTCTTCATTAATAAAATTAATTATCTCATTAAAAAGTAAAATAAATTATTCCTTAGAATTCACATGTTTAGTGAGGGTGTTAAATATTCTTACCATTTTATCCAATGCATCTTCTATAACCTCAAATTCTTGTTCAAGCTATGAATTTTCATCTTGTAGTACCCTGATATATGTAAACATTTAAGTGCCCAAATGGCCCGAAGGCCTTCATTTTTATTGATTTTTGATAACTCCCCTTTCAAGGGATGAGGGGGAACCCATAAAATTCCTATAGGCTCTGAGATTACATGGCCCGTAGGCTTAGGAGATAACATGACTCGAAGGTATTAGGGAATTCAACCAGACTATCTACAAGGAACTGCCCCTCCACATCATCAACATCATGATAGTAGCTCTCCACCTTCACATGGCCATCTAGTTATGCTTCTTGTGCAAGCATAGGATGGTCCTGATGGCATAGCCATACCATCTCATTCTAAAAAATGCATTATTTTGATTAACCACACAATGGAAAGAACATTTTGATCCAATCATAGGGAACCTTGTATTTTGATTCTATTTGTAAGTCCCATTAAATTTGCACTGACACCTATGATGGGGGTTAATTAGGGGTGGCTAATTATTTTACCCAATTAAAAATTAATCTTATAATCTTTTTACCCTCAGGTATTTGAACCTATTCTAACTAATTGGATTAAAATTTATTTTTTTATATTTATAGTAAAATACACCATATAAAATGTGATAAATAATATTAAAGTTCATCACATGATGTTTTTATAAGGTTCGACCCTGATGTAGGAAAAATACTTCTATATGTGATCACTTTAAACAAAATAAGAAAAATTATACTTTAATAATATCATCAAATAAATTTGACTGTTTTGGTGTCATCTTGAAACTTTGTTCACCATATTGAACATTTGTGTCTTCACTATATTAAACAAGTGAATAGATCATTATACAATATTATATAGGATTCATTATCTTTATTTCTCTTAGAATCCTACTTCCATCCTTTTGAAGTAGATATATTATTTGGAACATTAGGTCATAGTATTATCACCATAATACCTCCTTCTTATCAAGATAATGTCTTCTAATTCCTTTTTATCTTCAAGAAAAAGCATGAAACTCAATCACTAATTCCTACTAAACTCCCAGTTCTAATTAAAAAATACCTTAGTTGATTATCTCAAATTGAACTTAGTGATTTTATTAACCCTAAATCTCTTCAATCAGATAAACTAAATAAAAATATTGGAATAACAATAATAGTTTTGATATTTTATTCAAATATTATTATTCATTACCCTTCTTATAAAGCATCCTCAATATTGGGTTTCATAATATATTATAATTATTCTTTTTTATTCTAATTAAAAAAAGTATATTTCTAAGTTGAATCAAGATGATTTATTCTTATCAAACAACTTAAATACACTAGAACTAATGAACATAACTTGGTCACATGTTTTTTATTATTTAATATAGAGACTGTTCTTATTTATTATAACAATATAATCTATATATTAATCTCCATAAGAAAATTTATATTTCTCATGAGATGTTATCTTCATTATTATTTTTCCAATATTTCTATTAGTGGATCATTTTCATATCACATAGCATGAGAGGGTTTAAATTTTTTCTCTATAAAATGGTTTACATAGTAGCTAATTAAGTACAAGAACTCTTCTATTTATCCATTTTACATATCATCAGATAAAAAATATATTTCCATTCTTTACAGTGATCATATTCTCTATTTTTTCTCAAATTATTTAATGTGGGTATCTCCCATGATCTCGAATGAAACACCATGAGTTACCTTATTCTTTTCCTTGTAATTTTTATTTTTAGCAGAATATATATTATAGATTTATTAAATAGGATTAGAAATATTAATTATAAAAAATTATCCATAATTAACCTTATATAAATTATTATATATGAATTTATGAAATATACAATAGCTACATGTTTAATTATGAAAATTTCCGCACAGCATGAGTGATTCTGAAATAGTAGTATAGAATTCATCTTCAATCTTTAATACTCAAAGTGTAGTTTGATATGTTTTTATTCATTATTAGTGTGAAAAATAATATAATTTTTGATATTTTTAAACATTTTTGAATAGTTCTAATGCCTTACCTTTTCTTTTAGCTTTTGGTCACCAATACAGATTTTCAATTATTCTGATTTGAAAATAACAGAATTAATAGAACAATGGTCCTCAAATATTCTTCTCATTTAATGTTTTTCAAATCAAGGACATAATAATATCTTGAAAAAATATAATGAAATGTTTATGTTTAAGTAACGACATTTTCATCATTTGATACAATTTATTTTTAAAAATCATCAATTCTAGAATCTTATAATTTAATTGTATAGACAGCTCAAATTTCTCTAAGGGAGGAACTCTACATAGTCTGGTTAGTCTATCAATATAGAGTTGATTTAAATATATTATTTTATATAGGTTTTTTTACTCTATATTTTCTCCAATAAATCCTATCACTCAAAAAATATTATGTTGTCTTGTAGCTGAATTACACGTAGTCTTAACTTAGGGTTCATTCCATTTTAAAATTTTATTTCCCATCAACTCTATGATACCCAATGAACCATAAGAAGATAATAGAAAACTATATAAAGTGATACAATTTAACACTAAAAATTATATAAACTCTATGAAGTCATCCAAGAACATATTAAACTTAAATATTATGAATTTAAATAACCATTTGAAGTTCCATAGTGAAACCTTATGATGTATGAATATTCTTAAAATGTTTAAATCGTGGAAGTTAGTGAAACATACAATGTATGTATCATAACTCTATAAAATTTTAAAAACTTACAATGTTTAACCTTTCAAACTCTAGGAACCATATGAATATCAACACATGGTTAAAGGAATCAATCATTTATTAGTCCAAACATGAATTTAATATAATTCTTCCATTCAATTCAAAAAACCTATAAAATTTATCAGGGCCTTATAAAACTCTTCAAATAAAATAAAAAACACGTTTATGTATTTATACATTCTTTTTAAACATCATCAATACAAATCCAAGGTTTACGTATAGAATACTTATCCTTATTGAGTTCCTTAATAGAGCTCACTACCACATCATTTTTAGCATAAATTCTTCCTTCAAAAAACCTCATCGAAGTGCATTTCTTCACTAATTCTAATTTCCTTCAAGACAAGTACTCTGAGGATGGTTTATATCACCTTGAACTAACTTCCTTAAAATATTTGAACATTTTTTGTTATTTTTATACACAAATATACCAGTTATTTCAATAATGTAGTTTTACATCCAATACTTTTCTAATATCACTTATAACTATTTTTCATAACAATTTACAAATTCAAAACATATATTTCACATGAAGATCATCTCAAAAATAATTTTATTCATGATATTATCACTATGTAGTAAATACACATTAATTCCATTCTAATATTAAATAGTTAATTCAGTAACATGTAATAAAATCTTATCACTGCATTACCCATAAAAGTAAAGTTAGCCTTCAGTTTATTTTATTAGGTGGTTTCTTCCTCCATCACCTATATCCTCCAAGACATACTTCTGGAAAATTATCAAAAAAATACTCCGGATGGGTCCCCAAAAATATTTTACTCCCAAAGATATGGTCATAGTTTTTTCTTTTATAGTTTTTCTCAATCCTTCATTAATTATAAGATTGTATATTGTGGATGTTTTTGGTTGTATGATAAATTTAAATATAAACTGAATTCCTTATGATTAAAAAAATATATTTAAATTGGGTATTAAAGATCAATTTCAAAGTATTATTTTCTAAATGGTGTTACTATTCTCACTCATGGATCTGTTGGATTAATTTGTCACCACATCATTGTAAAATTACTAACTTTTTATGTTTAAATTATTTGATTAATCTAAACCTATGAATATAACTTGGACAATTAAATCCAAAATTATTAGATGAATTATGATAGACTCTTTAAGTGAAATAAAAATTCGAGCAATTGATCATAGCTCAATTTTCTTAACTAGTTTGGAATTCCTCCCCTCACACTCTTCTTAATCAAACTTGTGTGAAGTAATAAAATTTAACTAGAGTAATAAATAAATTCATAATTGGAAATAATGCTATAAAAACACAGGTAAAGTTAATAATAAATAAATTTCATGCCTTATTAGAATTTATGAATTAGTTTTCATATAGTTTTATAAGAATAATAAGTAATTATTTCCAATAAAAAAAATATGTTGTTTTATTTTTATTAAAATCATTATATTATATTATAAGGTTTTATTTATAAGTTTAATTTCAAAATTTTATAATTTGAATATGAAAAAATGAAATTTATTTTTTAAATCATCATATTAAAGTCATTTTATTGTGAAATTCTGGTATATTTCTAAAAAGATTGATTTTTTAGAGAATAGTGAAAATATTTTTTTTTGTAAAACTATAATATATATTAAATAAATAATGTATCTTAAAAGTAAAATTATTTTCACTTAAGGTAACATAAATATAATTTAATTATAAAAAATATAATTAATTGCATAAGAATTATCATTATACATCATTTTGGTATAAGCTCATTCTTGTGATTAAAAAATCATTTTCAAAAAACTGTTTTTCATTGCATTTTTCATTTCAATCTTAAATAAATTATGAAACCTATAGAAATTGAATATTAAAAAATTGAATCCGTATTTTGAATTATGAGGTACATATTTAGTAAATAATTCCCTTTTATTTTAGGTTATTATAAATATTAACCATAGTAAACATTTTCCACCTTGATAAGGGTAAAATAGTTAAGTTGAGTTAAAACCAATGGATTAGGTCTCAAAATCAACCCATCACTTCAATTTAATCCATTGGATGTGAGAAATTCTGCCATGGAGATCCAAAATTATAATATATGATTTTTTCCATTTTACCTTGATAATAATATTATATTATTTTAAATAAGGAATACTAAAAAATGTCACTCTCTTGAAATAAATATCTCTAAAATTTTTACATAAAGATAAAAAGTGGTTATGTTCACTAATAAGTGTTTATATATAATATGTATTAACTTTTATTTATCATAGTAAATTATTTTTATTTTTTGTGTGATGAAATTGTCACCTAAAATTCT
The DNA here is from genome assembly GCA_963277665.1 of Viscum album. Classification (NCBI taxonomy): domain Eukaryota; kingdom Viridiplantae; phylum Streptophyta; class Magnoliopsida; order Santalales; family Viscaceae; genus Viscum; species Viscum album. The sequence goes on from OY728137.1 coordinate 1,658,231,264, forward strand.
TACACAACACCGACATAGTGTTTATAAAAGTAGTAGAAAAAGATAGTAAATGAGTTTAAATATTATAGAATTAATATTTTGTAGTTGAGTTATAGTGTCCCAAGAATTTTATAGATAAATATAAAATAATAGGTATGATGGAAATTTTCATATTTCAATTAAACTACAATGTTTATGTTATTTGAGTAAAATGAAAAGAATAGTTCTAGAAAATTACATTGATGATATTTTATAATAAAAAATATTTGATTAAATGATTTAAAATTCATAAAAATATTATATTATTACAAGTGATTGATATAGAGTTTTAAATTTTAATAATGGTCAATATATGGGGTTTTTACTTATAATAACTTTCTTGTCCCCTAAAGTGTAAAAAATATTGATATTACTGTAAATTTCAAAAGGGATAATGAGGGCATAAAAGAAGGAGGTAAGGGTGAAAATATCACCAAAACTGGTCTAAATTTTATTTAATTATAGGATTTAAACACATAATCATACTATATTATAATTATATCAATTTGTATCCACATTTAACATGAAATTAATTTATTTCAATTTAACAATTTATGTAATTCTAAGAGTTACCCTCTCCTCACATATAAAAGGGTACATCCTATACTCAATTATTCACACATTTTAGAAGTATATTTTAGCTAATAACTACGCATGTATCTCCCAAAATTAACTCCACACATATTATAGGTCTTGGTATCACTAAAAAATCAAACATATTAGGCTTAATGTGTAATCCAAAGAGGTTTTCTAAGGAGAAGGTATAAGTCACAACTGATCTATTTTAAGCTTATTTATTCTTAAAAACTTTTCATGAATTAGTTAACAATTATGAAATAATATCCTAAATATCTTAAATATAATTTTATGTTATTATGATTAATGTAAAAATAGTTTTCATCTTCTTTTCCATCATATAGGAAATAAAATCATCGTTTGGGTGCACGTGTGAATTATATCTTCTACAAAGCGATGTGTTTCATTTTCCATTACTACCTCTCATGGATTTTTCTTATGATGGAATTAATCACTATATAAGATATTAATGACATAACTAACATTATAGTAAGATAATATATCATATAATATCTTAAATTTCCATCTTTTAAAAAATGATAATGATATTCATATGTTCTTGTAGACTAGCACCTCCACCAAACAATGTGATTAATTTTTTATCACCACATAAAATAAAGGGTATATATATGTTTTCTTAAAAATTATATATTGGATTTATGATATAATAATAAATATTTAAATATAAATTAATATTCACCATATTTATATCATGATCATTGAAAATAGAAACGTCACTTATGCATACGTTTGACCTACCGTCTCCATGATTGTATCAATGTTGATTTTTTATAACCATGTTTAGTGGTTAGTTTTAAAAGTTTTATTTATGTATAAAAATTATAATTATATTATTATAATTATTCTAGGGGTGATTTAATAATGATCTATTTGACCATTTTCAACTTACCAAAGTCATTTTGGATATATGAGACAAATATCATCATAACACCCGATGTGAACTTAATTGATTAAGTAATTGTATATAACATGATCATAAATAAAATAAAAGTAATAAAAAAATTGGAAATGTTTCTTGAGTATGTAAATAATTAGAATGATTTTATTATTCAATATGATAAATAATTTACGTGATGAGTCAGACTCAAGGTAAAGAAAACTTTAACATAAAATATCATGGTAAATATTTTAAAGATTTATTTTATAAATATTTTTCTTCAATGTCCGTATTCTTGAATTTTTTTTATGATTGTATTTATGTAGACATAAATGAAATATAATGAGAATTTTACATTCGTTTTAAATTTCATTCAATGTTTTTTAAAATGATTCTTTTCATTTTTTATATAGAATGTTTTAAGTTTTTTAAAAAAAGAAAACTTAAATGGTCTATTTTAACATATACCACATAAATGGTTTTCCCATCACCACTACCATTATTTTATGTTTGGATTAATTTATAATATTTCATATTTTATTCAATGAAGTCCCCTATCACTTTTATGTTCTTGGTATATAAGTTTTGAAAATGGGTTTTCTAAAAGGAAATGGTATTTTGAAATCAGAAAGTGTCTTGCATATGGGTTGAAATAGTTTTTAAAAGGTTTTATTATGAAAATGTATAATATTAAAACAATTTATTCATGATAGGGAACATGATAATTATAGATGGTGAATAGAATATGATTATTGTGCTTATATGAGTAGGTGATCCCAATATAGGTTATATGATTTGGTGATCCTGATATAACTTATTCAAATGGGTGAGCTCAATATAGCTCTCCAATAGTTTGGGTATTTTTACTTATCTTAAATAGAAAGAAGGAGGGAGTTAACCTATTTGGTTTCTACTATATATTCAACTTAGATCCAATTATTTCTAATACAAGTGAATATAAGTTATGAATATGATGATTTAAGTTTCCTTAAATGATTTTTGTTTTCATTATTTGGGTTTTAAAATATTTCTTAAATAAAAAATGTGTTTTTTTAGGTAAATATAATTTATTTAATATCTTAAAAAACATAGTTATAGAGATAAAATTTTTATCGTTTTTCATATTTTTCACTCGAATAACATATTTTATTATTTTATTTCCCTTACTGAGTTTTTTTCAACATAACATATATTAAAATTGATTACATAGGGTTGAAGGATTGGTATGAATAAAGAAGAATTCAAGATGAGAGTTATAAATATTTTCTAGAAAAAAACATGTTTTATTTTAAAATCTTTATATTTTTGAAATAATGGATAGTTAGTAGAAGTTTCCACTTTGTAATATATGGGGGTTTTTATTTAAGAGTTACAACATAATTCTCTAAAAATATAAACCATAATGATTATTGGTAGTGTATGAAAATGAAATATTGACTAAAAACTGAATATTATATATTATTTTAGGGATGGATCCTTACATTTTGTATCTAATAAAATGTTTAGGTAACATTAATGGTTAGGATAATGTTAATAGAATACCATTTAAATATTATAATTTATGGTTAAGTTAAAATGATATAGAATTTTAAGATTACTATATTGCTTCATCTAATATATTTTTATTCATAATGGATTTCCATAGAAGAAATAGAGAAGCAGAAGTAGGAAGTTATCAAGAAGAAAATATCCTTCAAAATATCCATATTGAAATATTTGGAATTTAATTTAATTTTTTTTACAGTGATGGATTAGTTGATACATTCTATAAATAGTGGTGGCATACATGTTATAGAGAAACAAAATTTACCATAGAGGGAATGTAGATAGTTAGGAATTTCATTAAATTGAACCATTGAAATTTCATTGGAACCTTCAATCCAATGGTTTTCAAATTATGGTTCAATTCCCTAGAAAATATATTTTATGTTGGGGGTTTTTCATAATGTTAAAAATTTAGTCTTTCCATTTATCATTTTGAATTTTAGTATAATTAGTGTTCGTCATTGGTTAAGAATAATAGATAAAGAGATGATATTTATTCCTTGGAATGGAAAAAAGTTCAGAATATTTTTCATGGAGAAATATTTCCCTAAGGTTTTTCGACTCATGATAGAGAAAAAATTATTATAATTGAGAAAGAATTTGAAGATTCAGTAGTTTTATATGAATATATTTTTTCCAAATTGGCCAGGCACATACCAAAATTTATTTAGGACCATGATAGTAAAGTTAATATATATTAATACGTATTTAAACTAGGTTTATAAAGATATTTTGCCTCCAAATAATTTAATTTTTTGTATAATTTATTCATTGTATTGATAATGCTGAGATTATGTTTTCTAAATCATATGTTATTAGAGATGAAAAGAGTAATAAATGGTATATATGGGATGAAATGGAGAATAAATCAAATAATAAATCTAGTTTTAGTACCCAAACATATTCTAATCATGGTAAAAAAATTAATTTTTTATAGGATTAAAAGGTGTTACTGGTGTGGTAATTTTTCTCATAGGGCTCATGACTGCAAAGAAAAGAGTCACAAACAATCTAGTAATGGGGTAAAATATAGAAAACCATGGTGAGATGTTTTAATTACAATGAGTTGGAAAACTATCTAATATGTGTTTGAAGTTAGTTATTATAAGTGTAAATTATTAGGATTGAAAGAATAATGGTGTGGAAAAATCATTTCCTTCTATTATAGTTGATGTTGGGACATTTAATAAAGTAGTAATAAGTATTAAAATTTTTTATTAGAATTATTCCAATGTCTTTTTTGACACTGTATCTTTACATTCCTTAATTTTTTAAACATTTTCAAGTATTATTGGAATATCACATCATGAATATATTATAGAACTTTTTGATAAATCTTCGACTGTAAATATTAAAGAAACTATGATTTATAGGATTCGTCCTATTTCTATCAGTGGGATGGTGTTTCATTTAAATATTATTAAACTACCCATAAAAGTGTTTGATATTATTCTTGGTATGGATTGGATTTTATTTTATAATAATAAGATATATTTCAATGTTATTAAAGATATATTCAATGATTTTATACCATTAATAATATGTTGATATGTTGAGAAATTGATTTGATATAGTAGTGAATGTTACCTAACTCATGTTGTTTAAAATAAAGAAGTTGTTTAGATTAATGATGCTTTAATAGTGAATGAATATACGTATGCATTTCAAGATGATTTCCTTGTTTTATTCTTGATTAGTAGTTTGAGTTTACTGTTGACTTATTGCTTGATTATAATCCAATTTCAAAACCCCCTTAATGAATGTCTGAAGTAGAACTTTTATAATTGAAAATAAAACTTCAATAATTGATTGATAATGATTTCAATCATATTATCACTTAATCATGGGGTGGTCCAATTTTATTTATTAAAAATAATGATGGTTTAATGATATTTTTAATTTCTTTTAGAGACTTGAATAAAATAATTGTTATAAAAAAGTATCCTTTTCCTCATATCAATGATGTTTTTTATCTGCTCTAGGAAGTTATTTTTTTTAAAGATTAATATCAAGTGAGGGTACCATTTTTTGATGATGAAGAAGAAAGATATTTTGAAGAGAAAATTGTATAATAGATATAGGAATTATGAGTTTGTAGTTATTCCCTATGGTTCATAATGCACGAGATGTATTCATAAATCCTATAAATAGATTTTTCCAAGACTATTTAGAATTTTTTGTGGTTGTGTTAATTGATTATATATTTTTATATTCTAAAAGTCTTGAGGATCATTAAAGGACCATATGTGTTTTTTTAAAACTAAAAAAATATAATTTATATGTAACATTTAATAAGTGTGAATTTTAGTTGAAAAATATTTCTTTCTATGGGTATTTTGTTTCTAAATATGGAATAACTATTGACCATAATAAATATAACTTTTTTAAATAATAAACTATACCAATAAATTCTATAGGGATTTATATTTTACATATATTAGTAGGTTACTATTGACATTTTATTGAAAAAATGATACTGGTTATCTATCTCATCGACTAAGATAACTTGAAAAGTAGTTAAATTTATATGGATGAAATAATGCGATAACTGTTTCTAGGAACTAAAATAGAGAATCACAAATGGTCTAGTTTTTTACCTTGAATTAGAAATGGGAATTTTTTATCTACAATAATAATTCATTAAAGTGAATTGGTTGTGTTATATTGTATAATGACATAGTAATTGTTTATGCTTCACACCAACTAAAAAATCATGAGTTAAATTATCCTACACATGATCTGAAATTAGATAATGTTTTTTTATTTAAAAAATTTGAGGCATCAATTGTATATAGTAATGTGTAAATTATATACTAATAATAAAATTTTGAAGTATATATTCTCTCATAAGGAGTTGAAAATGAGGTATAGAAGATGATTGGTATTGATTATAGATCATGAATATAGGATTTATTACTATCTTTGAAAATAAAAAATAGAAGTTGAGGATTTGATTCAGAAATATATTGCTACATAAACTGTGTTACATTTTTAAGATGACCCATAAGTTAATGATTTGTGGAATTTTGGCCTAAAAATTATGCATTCCAAAACATCATATATTATTTTTTAGGAGTTTGTATAATATTATTTATGATAAATATTTAGTAAAGCTCAGAAATAAGATCATGGTTTATAAGAAAAGATAGAATATTTTAAGAATTGTAAGTTTCCAGTGTTTAACATTGATAAATAAGGTGCTATAAGATTTGTAAATAGATTATACATTCATTTTGATTTATAGTTGAAGAGATAATTTTTATATGAAACTCATAATTCCCCATTTTCTATCTATCCAGGAAACACAAATATGTACAGACACCTTCAGAAGTATATTTGGTGGGATGGAATAAAAAGGGATAATACCGACTTTACCATGGAATGTTTGAATTGTAAATAGGTTAAAGTAGAATAACAATTACTAAAGGGGATGTTTCAACCTCTTCCAATCCCAAATTGGAAATGTGAAAATATATCCATGGATATTGTGATGGAATTTCCTAATACATCTTGAGGTAAAAATTTAATTTTGAATATTGTTTTTGATCAACTAAATATTCACACTTCCGTCCTATTTGAGTTACTCTGTCTTTAGATAAGATTTATCAACTATAATTCAAGGATATAGTCAAGTTATATAAAGATAATTTCACTATTTTATATGACAATGATCTAAGGATTGCTTATAATTTTTGGAAATCCCTTTAGAAGTCATTAAGTACTAAATTAAATTTCATTAAAACTTTTCATCTTTAACTTATTGGATAGTCTGAATGAACAATTTAGACCATGGAAAAAATTCATGGAGCTCGTTAAATGTATTATCCAAGAAGTTTGGATCAATATATTTTATTATTCAAGTTTAATTATATTAAAAATTCTCATTCAAGTATACATATGACACCTTTTAAGGAATTATAGGGAAAGCGGTCTAGGACTCCATATTATAGGGATGAAGTTGAAAAAAGTAAATTTTTGCAACTAGAGTTAGTAGAAGAAATGGTTAAGAATGTGAATATGAAAATGAGACATATTAAAAAAATGTAGTTTGAAAATTTAGGAAGATAACTGGACAAAATATATCTCATTTGGGTTAATTAATCATGTTTTTTCCTAAAGTATATTTATAGAAAGTGTTATGTGTTTTTTTGTAAAAAAAATGAAGTTAATTCCATCGTTCATTAGACCATAAAAAATCCTAGACAAATTTAAATAATTTTCTTATTGAGTGTCATTTACTATGATTTTATCTTAGGTATATATTATTTTTCATGTTAAATTGATAAGAAAATATATTATTGAATCATCTCATGTTTTGAGCCATGAAATAGTTTAGTTGGATGAAAAAATTTCTTATAAAAAAAACCCCAGTACATATTATTAACCATAGGGAGAAAGTGTTGCTAAATTAGGTAATTTATCAAGTTATGGTTTTGTTGAAAAACCATATGGTTTATGAAGCAACATGTGAATTAGAAAATGATATGAAGGGGAAATATAACTACTTGGTAAATTAATGAAAAAAATTGTGAGGAAACAATTTAAAAATTGGGGAAGAATGTAAAAACCTAGTTGAAGTTAACCGAAAATATTTTTTATTCCTTATTATTATTCATGAATAAAATTTTATATAGTTATTATAAGAGTATTGATTATTTTTTTCAATAAAATAGAGGTAGTTTTATTCTTTTTAAACTCATTTTGTTATATTATATGGATTTAATTAAAAATGTTTTTTCTTAGAAATTTTAGAATTATAATTTGAAAAAATAAATATTATTTTTCATATAATTATATTAAATTTAAAATAGGGTGATTTTTTTTATTTTTCTAATAATAAATATTTTTTCAGAGAATAGTGAAAAATACTGATTTTTTGTAAAACTTTTACTTATTTTCATTAAGTAATGAAATTTAAAAGTGCCATTATTTTATCTTAAATTAAAACATTATCATTTAATATTATATAATCTAATTAATTACATATTAATCATTGTTATACCTTATTTTTTTATAACTTTAATTTTATATATAAAGGCGCAGTTTTCAAAAAACCATTTTTTGTTGCATTTTTTGTTTTAATATTAAATTGTTTTCTTCCGCCTATAAATTTTGAATATTGATAAATTGATTACATATTTGAAATAATTAGTTACATATTTGTTAAATATATTCACTTTATTTTTGTTTATTATTAATTGTAACCATAATAAATGCTTTTCACCTAAGTAAATCTAAAATGGGAAAATAGGTTTAAAACCAATAGATAATGTCTCAAAATAAAATAAAAACATTAATTTATTAAATTTTATGTGTGAAATTCTTCCAAAGACATCCAAAATTAGAATATATATAATTTTGGTGCTACTTTCCCATGATAATAACATTTATATTATTTTTAGCAGAGAAAACTTCAAAATGTCACTCTCTTGAGTTTAATTTATTGAAAATATTTACATAATGAAAAAGAAGATTACTTTAGTTATAAATGTTTATATGAAATATTAATTAATTTAGTTATCATATTAATTTATTTTTAATTTTTAGTTATTAAATAATTACCTTAAATTCTTACGCAACACCAAAACAATATTTTTGCATGCACTAGAAAAATCTAGTAAAAAATTGTTAAAACTCTAAAAGTAATTTTTTTTGGATGCTATAAATTGTTAAATTAATTTTATATATACCTATAACATATTAGTTATGTAATAAAGGTTTATATTAGAATTAAATTACTATATTGAGGTCGTTATCGTCAAATTAAATGAATAGTTCCAAAAATGATATTAATGATATTTTATAATAAAAAATATTTTATTCAGTGATTTAAAATTCCAAAAAAAATATTACATTTTATCATTTTAATATGATATGGTTTAAAATTTAAAATATGGTCCATTTATGAGTCATTTTTCCTTTTATAATAAAATTTTGACCCCTAAAGTGTAAAAAAATTAATATCACCATAATTTTCAAAAGGGATAACGAAGGATGAAAAGAAAAATATAAGGGGGGAAATCACCAAAAATCATCCAAATTTTATTTAAAAAGATTATTTATACTCATACTAATCCAATATTAAAATTATATCAATTGTAATCCACTTTAAAATGAAAATTAATTTATTTTAATATAATAATTTCTGTGATTCCAAGTGTGCCCCTCCTCTCACATATAAAAGATAACATCATATCATCTATTCCTTGCATATTTTGAACACTATAGTTTATACAATACCTAACTGATTCTCTCCCAAAAATCACTACCCATATTTTAGAGGTCCATGTCTCACCAAAATAATGAACTTAAGAGGTTTAAGGTGCATCCAAAAGAGTTTGTCTGAGGAGAAGGTATTTGTACCAATTGACATCTTTAACGTTTATTTATTCTTAAACCTTATTAAAATCTTCTTTATACATGATGAAATAAAAAAAATTAATTTAAAATACTAATATGTTATTATTATTAAGATACAATTTTTTTTAATCCTCTTTTCCATCATATTGGAAATAAAAACATTGCTCGTGTGTATGTGTGGATTACTATCACTATATAATGAATTGATTTATTTTCCATCACCAACTATCATGAATATTTATTATGATATATTTTAATAATATATAATATATTAAATAAATAATTAAAATTATTTAGAGATAATATATCTTCTAATTTCATAACTTTTTGTTCATTGAAAAAATGATAATGTCGTTCGCATGTACATATGGACTACCACTTCTGTGATGCAATGTGATCTGTTTTTTATCACTAAATCATATGGATGATATACATATGTTTTTATAATGATATAATATTGTATTTTTATATAATATTAATTAGTTAAATATAATTTAATACTCACCTTCTTTCCATAACGATCATTGAAAAATCGAAACATTACTTATGTGTATCCCTAACCAACCATCTGCATGATTGAAACATAGTTCATTTTCGTAACAATCATTCACAGTTTTTTTAATATTACAATTCATCCATAAAAATGATAATCATTTCATGATAATAATTTTATATATGATATAATAATGACAACTTTGAAAATATTGAACATACTAAAGTCATTTTGGACGTATGGGCCTAATATCACCACAACATCTGAAGTGAACTTAATTGAATAAGTAATTTTATATAATATGGTAAAAAATAAAATAAAATAAATTATAAAAATGAAAAAGTTTCTTAATAAAGTAAAAAAATTAATGTTGGTTTATTATTTAAGAACATAAAGAATGTACATGATTATTCGAACTTGTGGTAAAGGCTATTTTACCTTTAAACCTCATTTTAAATGTTTTAGTGATTTATTTTCTATATATTTTTATTACAAGTATATATTCTTAAATTTGTTTTTAATATATTTATATGGATATAAATGAATTTTAAAGGAAATTTTATGTTTATTTTTAACATTATTTCAAGGTTTTAGAAAGTAATATGTTTGGGTATTCTATACGAAATGTTTTCAGTTTCTTTAAAAAAGGAATAAGGAATGTTATATTTTAATACAAAGGGTGTAAATGGATTTTTATACAACTAAAAAAATTATTTTATTTTTTTAGTTTATTAAAAATATTTTATATTTTATTCAAATAAAAACCCTGCTTCCCTTTTTTTCTTGGTATTTTAGTTTTTGAAAATGGGTTTTAATAGGAAAGGGTATTTAGATATCAAAAAGTGTTTTACATCTGGAATAAAAAGACCTTTTGAAGGTTTCTAGGTTTAAAAGGTGAAATAATAAATTGTTTTACCCATGACATGGTACATTATCATCAATGATGATGAACAAGTGAGCCTGATATAGCTTATACGATTGGGTGATCTTGATACATCATATACAATTATGTGATCCCAATACATCTTATACAAACATGTGATCCTTATATATCTCTCTAATGAATTATTTAATGCTTATTTTCATTAAATTAATGAATGAGGGAGTTAACAATGGTGTTTTATCTTATTTTTTAAATTTTGTCTAGCTATTTTTGACATGAACAAACCTGAATTATGAATATGATTATCTATGTTTCCTAAAGAAAATTCTATTTTATTACTATGGGTTTTAGAGGTTTTTTTAGAAAAAAATGTGTTTTTTTCATGTAAATATGATTTATTTTGTAGAACAAATAAATATGGTGATAAATGAAAAAATTTATAGTGTGTCATGGTTCTTACTAGACTAATGAAATTTATTACATTTATGCACCTTAATAATATTTTTGTTCCCATCCCATGTTTTAAAATACTTTTCATAGGGTTTAATGATGGTTGAGAACAAATAAGAAATAAATACGAGAGTAATGAAGAATTTTCATTAATGTAAAATGATTTTCATTTAAAATTTTATATCTTGTGGAAAAAGGACACTAATAAAAAGTTTCCAATTTGTAATATTTAGGTTTTTATATAATATTAATGTCTTAATTATTTGAAACTCTAAAGTATAAGGATCGTTCATGATTGTTGAAATGAATTCCTAAATAAAAACCCAAGATTATGTACTGTTTTTAGGATGTATCATTATAACCATCCATGAATGGGATTAGTAAAAATTCACACTCACATCCTTCTACCCCTAGTCCCTCACCCATTAAGTGGATTAGCCATACATGATAGATGAAATCTTTCTCACATGTGAATAAGTCATCATGAGAAGTGATATAATGGATGAAATAAAAAATGAAGAAAACTTCTGAATAAGTTAAGAAAACCTACTTTAAATTAATCACTTCCTATGTAAAATAAAGTAGTGCCTCCAAAAAAGTGAAAATGAACTTAGAAGATTAAATAAATTCTTAAGAAACTCTAAAGAGTTCATCGAAAATTTTAATATATCATTTATTTATATCCCAAAATTCATCATGTTTCATAAAATAGGTAAAATGAATGTGATGGCATTTAAATTGATGAGATAACATGATTACTTCATCTACAAAATTCTAAGAAATAGCCACAACTCATTGTCATTTTTTGAAACATCCATGAAGACATACACAGAGGACCTGGTCTCCTTAGGGTGAATGAAAATTTCATATCTCATGGAGATATTATATGCACTCGAAATATGAATATCCCTCTTAAAATTTAGAACAAAATCCTTGAAACACAGAAATATAGTGCACCATGTCACATCCCATGTTGTGTTCCTTCAAGTTCAACAACCATCTTAGCTCAAAATAGTCTCTAAAAAGTGTTCCCCAGAAGGATGTCTATTTTAAAATTTATTTCCTTATGGAGAGACTTGAAGAAACTTATAAGAATAAACATAGACATCCAATAGAATGATGATTCTATACTCCCTATTTTATTTCATTTGAAACTTTTCTCAAATTTTATCAAAGTTAATAAGCCTTGGGGAATCTCTAAAATTAGAAAAAATTATATCTGGAGCTTCCCCTCATGAATCATTATAAAATACACTGTTATTACATCCTATATAAATACTTTTAATTAAATCTCACCTTTCCCCTTTTAGTCAAAATTCTCAAATTCATCTATATCATTAAGACTCTAGAAAGTTCCATGAAAAACACTGAAAATACTTTAAAATAAACACAATTTAATATAACAAAAATAGTACAAAAAATACCATGGAAATGAGATATCAAATTACTAAAAAACATGATCTATTTCTTATCATTAAGAAAAAAATCTAATTAATAATTCCAAATGAGAGACAATACAAATAAAATATTAAAAAATCCAAATAATGAAATAAAAAAGTGTCAATTAAAAGTCATCAAATATAAAAATTATTATAAATAAACCTCATCAAATTTCACGTCATCATTGAGTTTATAAACTAATTTTTTATACCTCTATTATTATTTTCACCCTTTCATTAAACATCCAATTACATGTTAATAATTTACTATACTAGAAAATTTCCACCCATCACTAAAGATAAAAATAAACAGTAGGTATAATCAATCATATGATCACATGCTATATCTATAATATTACACAACATCTAAATCTACATATTATTGAAACCAACCCACACTAATCATGATAATTTTTTCATTAAATTTTTAATGATAATGTTTCTGAAGGTGGGTGGTTTTTGATGTAATTATAAACAATAAGACAAGAAAATAGAGGTTTAACTACTTCAAGAACATTTAATGATATTCTAAATAGAATCAATGAAAAAAACCTTCAATATACCTTTAAATCACATCAATCACCTTGAATCTATTCTTCCTTTATGATTATAATCTTTCATTAAAGATAAATAAATACTCTTTTAATTTCTTTTCCTTTTTTCCTTTTTTCATTTTATAATTTTCTACATTTTTTTCTAATGGGACTGCACATGGGAAAAAACTAACACCCATCACACTACCCTTATTTGATCTAATCATGAAACTGATTGTAATAATTATTACATGATGAAGAGTTGAGGGTGAGAGATCATTAATAAGTCTAGGATACAACCCCTTATTGAAATTTAATTCAAAATATTTAATAGGAAACAAAAAATATTTTAAAATAGATTTGGGTTTACATCCCATACATTTTTATGGAATTCACAACTTCCCCTATATTAAATTCTCAATTTGAAGTTCCATTTATCCCAATCCCTCTCAAGAAGATAAACATGAAAATCATAAAATCATATAATAAGTGTTAGGATAGTAAATATAAATATTTTTTCAATATATATTCCTATCATGGTAATTTAGGGTTTCAATGGTCTTAATAGAAGGTAAGATGTAATGGAAGTATAAAGGTCACATTGATTCCAAAAAAATATCCTTAATAATCTCAATGTGGATTGAAAAATATTTATTATTTTATAAGATATATCACACTCTGACCTCAAATAATCTTTTATTTTATCATTTTATTATTATTGGGTCTTTTGGTTAAGGTTCTGGTTTGATTCCCAGATGAAAATTTTTGGTTTCTAGAGTTTTTGGGTGGTTTTCCAAGTGAAGCATGATTACTGCAGAGTTAGAAAAAACCATGCAGCCTGACCATGCAGAAGGTTGGTATTGAGCAGAACCAACTACATGTCCTACACACGACCATGCGATAGGTCCCAAGTAATCATTCACTTGTTCTTCTATAGTCATAGAGCTATGAATTATTACCGCATGGTTTAGAAAACTGTGCAGTCATGTCTGGTCATTAAAAATATTATTTTCGTATACCCCTCTACCCAATTTTACCCAATTTTAGGGATCCTCATCCCTCCTCTGACCTAGACACACTAGGGAGTCCTACCATACCCAAATCCCTTTCTCTTCTTCCTCCATGGAAGGTCTTTGAATGTTCCAAGGTTATATTTCGTTAATTTTTTGCCATTTTAATCCCTCTTTCTCTTTCCCTCTTGGATTTTAGGGTTTTCTATTAGGGGATTTCTTCTTGTAATAACCCTATGGTTAGGGTTATATAAATTTTTGGGTGTTTTCATCTTTATAGGGTGTACAGATCATTCGTAAGGCTTAGTTCTTCATCTCTTTAGAGTTTTATCCCATCCTCACATGTTTGAGGTTGGTGTTTCTGATTTTTTCCTTTTCAGAATGATCCATGGGAACATGTGTGTTTTCAATTATTTTTTACATTCTATTCAAACCTCCATATTAATAATGGATATATTTAAATAGTGATTTAATATTTTTATAATTTACTAATAAAAGTTTTTCAAAGATATTTGTGTTAAATGTCTAGGTTTATGGAACATAGGGTGATTATTTGAAATGTCCTTGTTCTTTTGAAGTGAAACTGGGGAATTTTATGAAATTTTTATCTTTATTTATTTTGTGATTATGACTAGTTTTTTATGAGTTTTTTTGTTGTGTATAATTTGGTAGTGTTATAGCTAGATAAATGTGTAAAAAATTTCCTGGAAAGGTTTTATGGTTTCAATGAGTCAGTTTGTGTTTATTAAATAATGTGGGAAGTCAGATATGATTTAATAGAAAATGAGGATTTCATGAAAATGGGATTGCGGTGTCTCAGTGAATGTTAAGTTTTTAAATGGATGTTTTCCCATCCATGGGTGAACTACATGCACACATGGATGTGCCCTCAGGTGATGACAACACCTTTAAATAGTCCTTCCATGAAACCTTGGTTTCTTGAATGGTTCTATGGGTTCTCAAAGATACAGGTTATATTAAATGAATTCAAAAGAATGATTTAAAATGAAATATTATAGTGTATACCCATTTGTCTCTTGGTATTTGTTTTGTTGAATATTTGTCTTAAGGGGCCATTTGACATGTTTTATTAGTTGCAAGTTTATCTTAAAATGGGGATTTGAAAATGTTGTTGGTAATTGCATTTGGGGTGTGTAAATATTAAGTGTAAATTTGGAATTGTAAATGTAAAATTGGTGTTTGTGTGATGTTTTGGAAATTATTTTAGTTATGTTGAGATAAAGGCTCGTTTATCACTTCCAACTCAAAGGTGGTGTTTGTGTAACTTTTAGAAAGGATTGTGTTTTGGAAAATATGTGTACTTGGTTGGAAACCCAAAGTGTTTTATGAAACGATTTGAATTTTTTATGGTATGACAACCTGGTTGGAGCCTTGTGTAATGTGAAATGAATATATATGTATATGGGGTACCTTTATAAGAGGGATCTCCCTAAATAGGTTATCGTATACTAGTGTTCATGTTTGAGGTAGGAAATTGTGGTGGTGAAAGGTAAAATGAGTCACGCGTGCATTGCCCTCCTACTTACACAATATTATTATTAACACCACAGGATACTAGGAATATTTTAGATGATCGAGTGATAGTATCTTACCAGCCTAGATTAGAAGGGTTGGTACCCTAATGGAGTTTTTGATAGGTCACGAGGATTGTACCACTGGTGAGGTAGGATATAGAGGCATGTTGGTTATTTACCTAGGGGATTCACCATTCGAAAAAAGGTGGTTCTAAACCAAGTACAAATATGGGTATTTTAGGGATGTTTTGGACCACCCACAATTATCATTTATATTTTTAATTTACTTTTTTTTCTTTGTTTACTTATTCCTTTTTAGAGCATCCCTATCTTTATTTGTTTTAGTTTTTGAATGGAAAATGGAAAAAATCGGAAATAATCTATGAAGTGTTTTGTTTAGTAAAATGTGAAAACCCAATTTTTATATCTGTATTAAAAACTAGTGTTAATGGTATGTTTTGGGAGTGGAAATATTTGGATTTTGTGAGGATTTCTTGCTAAGTTGTTGAGCTCACACACTACCAATACCACTCGGTGTAGTAGACCCATGTTATTTTATAGGTTTATATTTTATTAATGTTTATTGGATCAGGTTATCATTATTGGATTAGTTTTGGTCTAGTGGTTGGAGGTGATAAATAGGTCATATATAGATCAAGTGGAAGCAATTTAGATCCAGTTGTTATAGCTTTCAGTCTATTTAGTTGTATGTTGTAACATAATCATTTGTATATTTTTTTGAGATTCAACTGTTAGTTATGCTACATTTCCAGTTTTTCCTTTTTATTTATCTACTCCTGGTTGTTTCTGTAGGGCTGAAATTTTTTTCCACTTGTGTTTTATTTGATGTCTAACACTAGTTTCTAGCCTGTGAGGATCATGAATGCCCTTTGGGCCATGTCACAGATTGGGTCAGGTACCAGGTCGGATGAAGACCCATCATAAATCATGAAAAAATTGTATCAGAGGAGGTTCTTGATATTTTTATGTGTCTAGTAGAATGATATTAGAACTTTCAAGACTTTGGAAGTAGGTGTGGGGGGATTTTCATGAACTTTTTCCCGCACTTATCCTCAAGTTACTAGGGATAGTCTGGGATTTGAGCCTTTTGTATTGGGTTGTTTTGAATTTAGAGATGACAATGGAGATGAATTAGTTCCATTTTGTTGCCTCACATGGATTAGTGACCCATGTAGAGTCTATGTTCCTGGTTCAATTTCCTCTTAGATTTATGCCATACTTGGGGCATGGTCCACTACCATGTCACCGGGTTAGGCATAGGCACTAGTTCTTCATTCTGGTATTTTTTTGCTGGTTGCATTTCATTTTGGTTTTGGTTTGTGGAAGAGTGCCTTAAAAAAAATTTAAAGTGGTTTTGAAATGGAAACAGATTTCTTTCAAATGATTTGAAATTGGTAAGGTGGGTTTTAAAGTAGAATGCATTTTGGTTTGGAAAATTTGGTTTATGTTTTCATTTGATAAAGAAAAAGAGATGTCACCCATGGTATTCTTTATGGCTATTTTTATGTGTGTGGGTATGTATAGAAAGTGCATGGGGGCACTCTTTTTTGGATGATGTAAGAGGAATTGGACGAACAAACATGTGACAGTTCATAGGATGCCCTGAGTGGGGTTTCAGAATCAAAGGTTTAGAATGGTTTTATAAAATGGGTTTGAAATGATAAGATTATTTCAGAAATTGGTTTATCATGAAAAGCGTGGTTTGGTATTTGAGAATTGTCCTTAGAGAAGGATGTTTTAAAATTTAATGGAAAAATAGTAATTAAAAAAAGGGATGTTTTGCGGGTGTTTTTATTTTTTGGGTTTCCAAACCATTTGTTTTGGAATGAGGTGTTCTTTTTAATTGTGTGTCAGTTTGATATTGGATTTGGTTTATGTTTTTCATGTTGCTCAGGATATTCCACCCAGAAAGGTCCCTAATGTTTCTGATGAGTCATTTGTAACACCCCAAGCTTCCACATCATGTTTCTATACGAATAATACAATAGCTTACATTGTACGCAAATTCAAGTTATAACACACCACAACCAATCAAACTAGACATTATGAATAGTAATACCCACTTTTTGAAATTATATAAATTTTATTTTTCAAAATGGACTTTATTTTTTAATTCGGAATACCAAAATTAGCTTCGGGTGATTTTTTAGTATTTTTTAGAAAACTTTCAATTTTTGATGAATAGTGAAAAATACTGTGTTATTGTTTAAAACCTACTTTTTATTTTAGATAAAAATATATACATAATACCTATATAAGTTCAATTTAATTCATTTGATTCATTTTATAATAATATTAGATGTATAAAATTTTACTAAATATTTTATCGTCTTTTACCCACCTTCGAGGAACATTTTCAAATTTCCATAAACTGTTATTTTACCGCTTCGGTGAATTGAATTTCAAAAATCTGAGTGACATGATTGAAATTAGTAAGTAATGTTTTGTTCAATAGGATGAAAATAATTTTTTGGTGAATAGTAACTTTTGGATTTTATTTACCACGGTTAAAAGTAAATACGATAATTAAAGGTAAAAATGGTAATATAATTACCTTAAAACATGTTCTAATTCTATTGGATATGTTTTTTTGGACCAAAATAAACATTATGAATAAAATATTATCCTTTTTTATCCACTTGGATTTTATTAGGACATTTATTATATTTTATTTAAAGAAGAGTTGAAAGTATTAAATTCAAATTTTAATAACTAAAACATTTTTAATATAGGGTTATACATAAGACAAATTCAACTATAAATATTAATTAGAAAGATAATAATATTTCCTTCATAATGTTATTTTATTTATAAATTTTATTCATTAAATAATTAAATTTATTTTTGACACAATGATCATTCAGTAATTACCTTATTAGTGAAATATTAAAATAATTGACATTATAAATATCCAAAAAAATGTAAATTGAGACTTTTTATGCATTAAAATAATTTTATAGGTTAATATGACATGTAATGATTTATTTAATGTCTTTTTTTCTAAGTAATCAAGTTTTGTTGACTTTCACAAAATCCAAATACTACGTAGTGTCAAAATTGACATAAATTATTTTTTTAAAACAAATACTATATTATTAAATGATATAATATTCCAAAAATATATATATTTATTCCAAAAGAATTATATAATGATATATATTTCATTAATTAACCACTTTGGGTTTTCTTGAAATCTTATAGTAAGTTTATTAACCATGTAATATAAAAATACAAGAAGACATTGTAAAAGTTAAACTATTTAACTAAGAGTTAAATCTAAAAGATAAGATTAATATGGTGACCTAAACCTACCCCAAACCTATTGGATGAGTGGTTTTCAACCCATACCCACCTTATCTTTGAAAAAAATCCTTTTTGAGCCATTATATACCGAATATTATTGTCTAATAAATTAATATTTGAAGCTTTTCCTAAAGTGAACCTCACCTCCCTTATAAAAGGGTACTTACCCTTCTCTCAAATCACACATCCAAAGCCATTTTTCTCTTCCAAAACCTTATCAAAAATCTTCCCAAATACCCTCACTTCAACCAACATGCATTACTTTGATCATAAAGCTTACATAAGGATACCTTTTTATCAAATCAAAAGGAATCACCTGAAGAAGATGTAATAATTTCATCACATCTTTCGAAGTTATTTTCTTCTTCAACTTCCTATTTATTTATTGTTTCCAAAATAATAATAATAAATCCAGTAAATTATACATAATGTGATGTTATTATAAATATGGTAAAACCATATTAATTATTCAATCCATCCTATGAATGAAAAATTCACCATATGTGAGTAAGTACGGCTTACCGTCTCCATGTCATGGTGTAGTTTGTTATTCAACACTTCTTTATTTGGATGGGTATAATAATGATTATAATTGAAGTAAATAATAAATATATCATGTTAATTATTCCTTATATATGATATACCATCCAATTACATACAATTTCACAATCAATAGAATGATATTGTCGCTCGTGCGTACGTACGGATTACCGTCTCCATGAACACGATAAGATTCATTACCCTGTCGTAACCATTCAAGAATAATTTTTATTTTATGATTTAAAATAATATTTAATAACTTAATATAATTATTTATATGAATCAAATACATACTATCCATAAAAAACATTACTTACTTAAAAAACATATAAAGGAAAATGAATTAGTTAACACCCGAAACAATGGTACTGCTGAAACATTATTAAAAAAGTAATATTATAAGATAATATATGATATCATATGTCACGACCCGCCCTCGGGGTCCGTGCCGTGACTACCCCAAGCCCGCCTTCCATAGGCCAGGGGCTGGCGACTAGCACCAAGGCGTAAATCCCAGTAAAAAGGGAAGGCATTGCCTTTGAAAAGTAACCAACACCACAGAGTAAGCAAGCAGAAAGTAAACACTAAACAAGCAGAGTACAACTGAAAGTGCGGAAAAGTAAATGGGCCAGAATACAAACCCAAACTGAAAGTAAAGTACAACTCGAAAAGGGAAAAACAGCAACTGTAAAGTAAAAGCCGCTACTCCGAGCTGTCCGCCGGAAATCCCACCTGAAGGGTGGGTACAGATAGCTCCTCTGCTCCACGGGTCCCGCCGTCCGCTCCGTGCACGTCCCGCCCAGTGGTCCACCTCCGGGTACCGTCCCGCTCTACAAGCCTCAGCTAAGTCAACGCTGTCCGTCGTCTGCAACCAACACAACGTAGTGCGGGCGAAGCCCGTGCAGGGGTGAGTATAAGCTACTCAGTAGGGACCCCGAGACCCATGAAGGTCTCTCAAATCCACAAAGGATAAACTACGAAGAAAAGTACAATCACGAAGTAACAACCGACACTGCTTAGGTATATGCCCATACATATACCTAAGTCATCAATTAAAATACGCTCCAACCTCCGAGTCCAAGTACAACCCAGTCCACGCAGGAAAGTATACGTATTCCACATAGGAAAGCAAAACATAATCCACACAGGATTGCACAACACAATCCACACAGGAAAGCAACAGGATTCAGCTCACACAGGTATACTTCTTCAGAGGACGATAAAGATGATCACTGATCCATCTAAGTCGTCGGACCCACGAAGGATCGATAGGTAACTAACCCCCGCAGAAGACCCACACAGGATCGGGCTCACACAGAACCTGTAGGCGCTGGCTCACACAGAACCGCTGAGCGCAAGGACCCACACAGGATCGGGCCCACACAGGACCTGTAACACTGATCCACGTAGGATCGCTGAGTGCTGAAGTCGTCGTCATCGAATCCACATAGGATCTATGTACTGTCGTCGTCAAATCCACACAGGATCTCTGTACTGTCGTCGTCGCAGTCACAGTAGCAGTCGTAGCAGTAGAACAGTCGCAGCCAGCACTAGGGTTCCCGCACACAGCAAACTCGTACGGAGGGTCCGCTCCACGAGCCGAGAGGCTGATACATCAACTGTCACGAAGACCAAAGTTGATGTATCCAAAAGTTCCGTATCGTCAACAGGAACTCAACATAACAGACGGCGCGTCGATCGGACGCCCGGTCTGAGAGTTATTGGCATTTTCGTCTCCGGGGCCCGGTTGGTTTTTAAGGCAAAACCAACCCGACCGTACTCCACCTGCGTCCAAACCTCGGGCGAAGTATGCCAAAAGATCCGTCTCACTAAGAGGAACACTACGCGACTGACGGCACATCAATCGGACGTCCGTAGCTCAAGATATGAGCGTTTCCGCTCCGAAGGCCCGGTTGGTTTCGTGAACGAACCAACCCGGCCGAACTCAAAGTAAACCGAAACATTGAGTGCGATATACCGAAACGACCGTCTCGATCCAAGGATCGCGTTGCCGCTGACGGTTCATTGATCGGAGGTCCGAGGCTCAAGTTATGAGCGAAAAACCAAAACTGGTCCGAAACGGGGGGTCCGGGTCCGGGCCGACCCGGCCCGACCCCCCCCCCCCCTGGGCGGCGCGGTGGCCGGCGGCGGCGGCCGGCGGCAGCGGGCGGCGGCGCGGCGGCGCGGCGGCGCGGCGGGCCGCGGCGGCCTGGCGCCGCGAGGGGGCGGCGCACGCGGGGGCTAAGCCCCGCGGTTCTTCAAGTGGCGCGGCCTATGTGCCGCGCCGGTTTTTTTTTTTAAAACCGCCCCCCCCCCCTCACGTGGGGGGGCCTGCTGGCGCCGAACCAAGGGGGCGACTGCCCCCTTCCCTCAAGAACCGCCCCCCTCATTAAGAGGGGGGTTTTAAGGTTTGGCCGGGGAATTAAATTCCCCGGTTTTAAGTCATCCGGCCGGCCAGCTGGCCGGCCGATTTTCTCAAACGGGACCGGAATTTCCGGTCCCCTTCTTCGGCTTCCGACGCCGGCGGCCTGGCCGCCGGTCTTCCCTTCCGCCGCGGCCCGGAACCGGCCGCGGTCTCCTCGTCCCGCCGCGGCCCGGAACCGGCCGCGGCGTTCGTCATCCGGCGCGGTGCGTCGGCACTGCGCCCCTTCGCCGTGCTTTGATTCTTTTCAACGCGGCGCGATGGCGTCGCGTTCTTGAAGATTTTTCCTCGGCGTGGCGTGACGGCGCCGCGTAAATTAATTGTACTATCATCCGCGTGGTGCGACGGCACCACGCTACTTGCTTCCACCCGCATGAATAAACATGAACGTTGGAGGGGGGTTCGGCCGTGTTCGTGCGGTCCGGCCCCCCTCGCGTTAACAATAACACTTAAATAAAATATTTAAATGCCTCACGTAGACATGCGATCCACGAGCAAGAAAAGGAAAAAGGAAACCAAAAATGAAATCAACAACCCCTACCTCGGGTTTAAGGTTCGAGTTTCGTCTACGTTCCGCGGAAGACGGCGTCGCGGAGGTCGGGCGTCGCGGTCGTCGTTCGTCAAATCCATTGACGAAGTGTTATGCCCGAAGAGACACGACGTTGGCGGATCTTCGTTTGCCGACGAAGAAGGTCCGAAGATACCGGGTCGCCGAGTCGATGATCCTTGATGAAGTGTTGTCGTTCTTCGTTGAGGATGAAGACGTTCTTCGCCGGAGAAGATGAAGTTCTTCAAGAGACTTAGAGCTCTCTCCTCCAATCCTCAACACAACCAATCTAACCCCCAAAAATAAAATAAGCTAATCTTATTTTATTAAGACATTCTAAGAGTTCAAAAATTCAAAAACTTAATTCCATTAATTGGATTAGTGTGTTGGCATGATTAAAGTGAGGAGAGGGAAAGTCACCCAATTAATGGGAAGTTTAAAGGTTAAGATGAGTTACACATCTTAAGTGGGGGGTTTAGAGGAGTTAGGGAAGGTGAGGGGTTGGGCTCGTGTGGGCCCCACCCCACCTTTATTCTCTCAAGGGTAGTTAACAACAAGTAGGTCCCACCCAACTTCCACACATAGGTTAACAACTTAGAAAAAGAAATAAAATTGTAACACAATTTTATTACTTCACATTTAACTCCCCATTTTTTTAACAACTCCTCCTCAGCAAACGCACCTTCGGGAAAAGTCCTCTTAAGCAATTACCGGTGCAGCGGTTTCATCGGTGCCCTCAGATTTCAATTCCGAGCACCGGATCAAAAGTTAGGAATTCCCGCTCGTTCGTTCACTGAACGTACCCGAGCCAAACTTCGGAAATTAATTCCGGGCACTCCGGGCCTCGGAATCAGGTGCCGTCTGAAACCGCGCTCTTGTAAAATTCTAAAGAAAATTAAGAAAAAAATTTCCCTTGAATTTTACGGGTCTTTACATTACTCCCACCTCAGGGCTTTACGTCCCCGTAAAGATACAACAAAAACTAGGGAAACAAATGAGGGTACTGAGCACGCATCTGAGCCTCCCGCTCCCATGTGCTCTCCTGGAGATTCCCGTGCTGCCATCTGATGCGCACAAGAGGAATCGATCGCCCACGCAGGACCCGCTCCTGTCGATCCTCTATCTCCACCGGGACCTCCGTAAAAGTCGCCCCATCGTCAACGTCAAGCTCCCCATGGTCAATGATGTGCGTCGGGTCGTGCACGTATCTCCTCAGCTGGGATACGTGGAAGACGTCGTGCACCCGGTGCAACTGAGGTGGTAGAGCCAGGCGATAAGCCACCTCGCCAATCCTGCTGAGAATCTGGAAAGGTCCGATGAAGCGCGGAGATAACTTGCCGCCTCGGCCAAATCTCCGAATACCACGTCGAGGTGAGACCCGCAAGAAGACGTGGTCGCCATCCTCGAACTCTAGTGGCCTCCGCCTCCTGTCAGCATATGACTTCTGCTAGCTCTGAGTTGTCCTCATCCGCTCCTGGATGACCTGGACATTCTCTGTCGTGGCCTGGACCATCTCCGGTCCCACCAGTGCTGACTCCCCAGGGTCTGTCCAGCACAAAGGAGATCTACATGGTCGGCCGTACAATGCCTCGTACGGTGCCATCCTGATGGTGGAGTGGTAGCTGTTGTTGTATGCGAACTCCACCAAGGGTAGGTGGTCCTCCCAGCTACGACCAAAGTCGAGGACACATGCGCGGAGCATGTCCTCGAGAGTCTGAATGGTCCTCTCCGTCTGACCATCTGTCTGAGGGTGAAAAGCTGTGCTAAGACGTAGCTGCGTCCCGAACGCCTCCTGTAACCCCTTCCAAAGCCGGGAAGTAAAGCGGGCATCTCGATCGGAAACGATAGATGATGGCACGCCGTGGAGCCTCACAATCTCCTGAACGTAAAGACGTCCCAAGCTCTCCACTGAGCCCTGCTCTCTGATGGGTAAGAAGTGCGCCGACTTGGTGAGTCGGTCAACAATCACCCAGATGGAGTCGTGACCTCTGGAAGTGCGTGGAAGTCCAGTCACGAAGTCCATAGATATGCCGTCCCACTTCCACTCCGGAACCTCCAAGGGTTGTACCAAGCCTGCTGGTACCTGATGCTCAGCCTTCACCTGCTGGCAGGTGAGGCATCGAGAAACGAACTCTGCTACCGCCTTCTTCATGCCCGGCCACCAGTGCTGTCGTCTGAGGTCCTGGTACATCTTCGCCACTCCAGGATGTACCGCCAAAGGAGATGTGTGAAACTCTCTCAGCACTTCCTCTCGCAAAGCGACTGGTACAATGGTACGTCCTCTGAAAAGGATGTCGTGCTCTGCTCCAAGGGAGAAACCATCAGGTGCCTGTCCCGAGGATATCTGTGCACGCCGTGTCTCACAGTCAACGTCCCCGTGCTGTGCCTCCCTGACTCGCTGCAGTAGTAGAGGAGTGACTGTGAGAGACTGAAGAAAGGCTGCTCCATCTCTATCCACGAAGGATATCTGTAAAGAGGCTAGCTGCTCCGTCGCCTCCTCGAGTAGCTGAATGCCTGTCCTCCTGCTGAGGGCATCGGCTACTACGTTCCCCTTCCCAGGGGTATAGACTATCTCAAAGTCATAGTCCTGGAGGAACTCGAGCCATCGATGCTGTCTCAGGTTCAGGTCCTTCTGCGAGAAGATATACCTGAGACTCTGATGATCGGAAAAGACTATAAAGCGCTCGCCCATCAGATAGTGTCTCCATGTCTTCAGAGCGAAGACCACTGCTGCTAACTCCAGGTCATGGGTAGCGTAGTTCTGCTCATGCGGCCTCAACTGTCGTGATCCATAGGCGATCACTGCCCGCTCCTGCATCAGAACACATCCGATTCCGGTCCCTGATGCATCGCAGTAGACTACGTACCCTACTCCCTCCTCAGGAAACCTCAAGATAGGTGCGCTAGTCAATCTCTGTCTCAGCTCCAGGAAGCTCTTCTGACATATGTCTGACCACACGAAGGGTTTCCCCTTCTTCGTCAAAGCTGTGAGTGATGCTGCAACTCTGGAGAAGTTCGGCACAAATCTCCGATAGTATCCAGCTAGTCCCAAGAAACTCCGAACCTCAGTCACGCTCCTGGGTGGCTCACATGCTAACACAGCCTCAATCTTCGCGGGATCCACTGCAACTCCCGCCTCAGAGATAACGTGTCCCAAAAAGTGGACCTCACGTATCCAGAACTGGCACTTCGAGAGCTTACCATAAAGCTGGTGCTCTCGGAGTGTGTCAAGAACAACTCGCAAGTGATAGGCGTGCTCCTCCTCTGTCGTAGAGTAAATCAGAATGTCGTCGATGAAGACCACGACAAACCGATCGAGGTATGGCTGAAAGATCCTGTTCATGAGAGCCATGAACACTGCTGGAGCATTGGTTACACCGAAAGGCATAACCAAGAACTCATAGTGGCCATACCGACATCTGAAGGCCGTCTTCTGCACATCCTCGTCTCTGACTCTGAGCTGATGATAGCCTGACCTGAGGTCTATCTTCGAGAACCACCGTGCTCCCTTGAGCTGATCAAAGAGGTCATCAATCCTTGGTAGCGGATACTTGTTCCTCACTGTCACCTGGTTCAGGCGACGATAGTCAACACAAAGTCGCAAGCTCCCGTCCGCCTTCTTGGCGAACAATATCGGGGAAGCCCAGGGTGAAACACTGGGTCGGATGAACCCCTTGCCCTGCAAGTCCTCCAACTGTACCCGTAGCTCTCGAAGCTCGGCGGGGGCCATCCGATATGCTGGAGTGGATATCGGGGATGTCCCGGGGTACAAGTCAATATAAAAGTCTACCTCTCTGTGAGGAGGTAGCCCTGGAACGTCGTCGGGAAAAACGTCCGCAAATTGATCCACCACTGCAGTAAAACCAGGACTCCGCACGTCAACTGCTCCAAGGATAAGGCTAGCCAACTGATGAGTGACAGGCTGTCCTCTCCTCCGCGGAAGTCCATCCTGTGCTGCTAAGGCTCCCTTCTCGCCGGTGAAGGTGAACCTGCTCCCGTCGGTGCGTACACATCGCACCTTGCGCCTAAAATAGTCAATCTGTGCATGGACCGTAGACAGCCAATCCATGCCCAAGATGACGTCGTAAGGCCTCGACGCTGCTACAAGAAGATCCCAGCCGAAGCTCTCGCCTCCTAGAGTAAGCTCACACTGTCGGCACCAGTGCGTAATCGTCGAGTCTGCTCCCGTAGGAGTCTCTAGCCGTAAGGATCGAGCCAACGGCTCTGTCGGAATCTCCGAGCTCCGAACAAGGGCAGCGGCTATGAAAGAGTGACTCGCTCCTGTGTCTATAAGAACTGCAGCAAGGGTGGAATAGACACAGATAGTACCTCGAATCATCTCGGGTGCGCCGTGGTCGTAGGCCTCTGCTGCCTGGAGCTGTGCCTGTCGCTGCCCGCCAGCTCCCCTGCCTCGTCCGCCTCCTCCCTGCGGACCGCCACGGTCGACCCTCTGCCTTTGCCTCGGTGGTCCATCAACTGACAGCTGCTCCTCGGCACGGCGGGTCGGGCAGTCACGAGCCATGTGGCCCTGCCCGCCGCACGAGTAGCACTGTCTGCCTCTCGTAAGACTGGCTCTGCGCTGTGTGCCCCGCACTGCTGAGCCAGTGCCCTGAGATCGTCGGCCCGAAGGTCTGGTCTGTCTGGACCCCTGAGTCATCCGTCGACTGCCCGCTGCAGATGACTCAGCCACGTGCCGCCCTGCGGTGGGTCTCTGTGCTGGTGTAGACTCAGCAAGGAAGCTCTCGATCAGAAGAGCCTGCTCCAGTACTCCTGTCTGAGTCGGTATGCTGAGGGAGATCAGCGATGCCCTGATCTCGTGTCTCAAACCCTGCTCGAAGGTCCGGGCCCGGAAGAATGGGTCTCGTACCATGTCGGTCGAGTAGCGCGAGAGATCGGTAAATCTCGCCGAGTACTGTGCGACCGTCATGCTGCCCTGCCGCAGCTGTAGAAGCTCCTGGATACGCACCGCACGTAGGGTGGCTGGGACGAACTCCGAGCGGAAGAGGCTCTCAAAGTCCGTCCAAAGAAGAGATGCCTCATCGTGCACCTCGAGCATCAGGCTCCACCATCGTCCTGCTGCTGCGTGTAGTAGGCTCGCAGCGAGGATCACCATGAGGTCTGCTGGTGTCCTCACTAGCCTAAACACTCGAACCACTGCCTCCAGCCAGTCCTCTGCTGCCTGGGGATCCGTCTCCCCTCGAAACCTGGGCGGACGCTGGCGCTGAAACTCATGCAGTGCGCTGAGGCGACGTGCATCGTCAGCGGCTGCTGCTGGAAGCATCGGGGGCTCGGCGGGTAATGCTACCGCCGGTGCCACTACTGAAAAAGGGCCCTGCACCGAGGCCTCGTCGCTCGGTGGGCTGTCATCTCGCTCGACTCTCGGAACCCTAGCTGGCTGCCGTCGTGGGGCCATCCTGAAAAGGAAACAGGTGCACCACGGTTAGAACAGTATACCTGGTGAGCTGATATAAGAAATCACAAAGAAAACTTTGAAACACACACACAATCAATGTTTTCGTGCATTAAGTCGGAAATCAGAAGTCAGGGTCCTGGTGTACGGATACGTCGGCCGCCGCACCAACACTGGACTCCCTGGACTGATAACCACACTCAATACGCTAAACATTATTGCTTCACATAGAAAAGATCAGAGTTCGCGGTAGAACCGAACTCCTTTGATACCAATTTGTCACGACCCGCCCTCGGGGTCCGTGCCGTGACTACCCCAAGCCCGCCTTCCATAGGCCAGGGGCTGGCGACTAGCACCAAGGCGTAAATCCCAGTAAAAAGGGAAGGCATTGCCTTTGAAAAGTAACCAACACCACAGAGTAAGCAAGCGGAAAGTAAACACTAAACAAGCAGAGTACAACTGAAAGTGCGGAAAAGTAAATGGGCCAGAATACAAACCCAAACTGAAAGTAAAGTACAACTCGAAAAGGGAAAAACAGCAACTGTAAAGTAAAAGCCGCTACTCCGAGCTGTCCGCCGGAAATCCCACCTGAAGGGTGGGTACAGATAGCTCCTCTGCTCCACGGGTCCCGCCGTCCGCTCCGTGCACGTCCCGCCCAGTGGTCCACCTCCGGGTACCGTCCCGCTCTACAAGCCTCAGCTAAGTCAACGTTGTCCGTCGTCTGCAACCAACACAACGTAGTGCGGGCGAAGCCCGTGCAGGGGTGAGTATAAGCTACTCAGTAGGGACCCCGAGACCCCTGAAGGTCTCTCAAATCCACAAAGGATAAACTACGAAGAAAAGTACAATCACGAAGTAACAACCGACACTGCTTAGGTATATGCCCATACATATACCTAAGTCATCAATTAAAATACGCTCCAACCTCCGAGTCCAAGTACAACCCAGTCCACGCAGGAAAGTATACATATTCCACATAGGAAAGCAAAACATAATCCACACAGGATTGCACAACACAATCCACACAGGAAAGCAACAGGATTCAGCTCACACAGGTATACTTCTTCAGATGACGATAAAGATGATCACTGATCCATCTAAGTCGTCGGACCCACGAAGGATCGATAGGTAACTAACCCCCGCAGAAGACCCACACAGGATCGGGCTCTCACAGAACCTGTAGGCGCTGGCTCACACAGAACCGCTGAGCGCAAGGACCCACACAGGATCGGGCCCACACAGGACCTGTAGCACTGATCCACGTAGGATCGCTGAGTGCTGAAGTCGTCGTCGTCGAATCCACATAGGATCTCTGTACTGTCGTCGTCAAATCCACACAGGATCTCTGTACTGTCGTCGTCGCAGTCACAGTAGCAGTCGTAGCAGTAGAACAGTCGCAGCCAGCACTAGGGTTCCCGAACACAGCAAACTCGTACGGAGGGTCCGCTCCACGAGCCGAGAGGCTGATACATCAACTGTCACGAAGACCGAATTTGATGTATCCAAAAGTTCCGTATCGTCAATAGGAACTCAACGTAACAGACGGTGCGTCGATCGGACGCCCGGTCTGAGAGTTATTGGCATTTTCGTCTCCGGGGCCCGGTTGGTTTTTAAGGCAAAACCAACCCAACCGTACTCCACCTGCGTCCAAACCTCGGGCGGAGTATGCCAAAAGATCCGTCTCACTAAGAGGAACACTACGTGACTGACGGCACGTCAATCGGACGTCCGTAGCTCAAGATATGAGCGTTTCCGCTCCGAAGGCCCGGTTGGTTTCGTGAACGAACCAACCCGGCCGAACTCAAAGTAAACCGAAACCTTGAGTGCGATATACCGAAACGACCGTCTCGATCCAAGGATCGCGTTGCCGCTGACGGTTCGTCGATCGGAGGTCCGAGGCTCAAGTTATGAGCGAAAAACCAAAACTGGTCCGAAACGGGGGGTCCGGGTCCGGGCCGACCCGGCCCGACCCCCCCCTGGGCGGCGCGGTGGCCGGCGGCGGCGGGCGGCGGCAGCGGGCGGCGGCGCACGCGGGGGCTAAGCCCCGCGGTTCTTCAAGGGGCGCGGCCTATGTGCCGCGCCGGTTTTTTTTTTAAAACCGCCCCCCCCCCTCACGTGGGGGGGCCTGCTGGCGCCGAACCAAGGGGGCGGCTGCCCCCTTCCCTCAAGAACCGCCCCCCTCATTAAGAGGGGGGTTTTAAGGTTTGGCCGGGGAATTAAATTCCCCGGTTTTAAGTCATCCGGCCGGCCAGCTGGCCGGCCGGTTTTCTCAAACGGGACCGGAATTTCCGGTCCCCTTCTTCGGCTTCCGACGCCGGTGGCCTGGCCGCCGGTCTTCCCTTCCGCCGCGGCCCGGAACCGGCCGCGGTCTCCTCGTCCCGCCGCGGCCCGGAACCGGCCGCGGCGTTCGTCATCCGGCGCGGTGCGTCGGCACTGCGCCCCTTCGCCGTGCTTTGATTCTTTTCAACGCGGCGCGATGGCGTCGCGTTCTTGAAGATTTTTCCTCGGCGTGGCGCGACGGCGCCGCGTAAATTAATTGTACGATCATCCGCGTGGTGCGACGGCACCACGCTACTTGCTTCCACCCGCATGAATAAACATGAAGGTTGGAGGGGGGTTCGGCCGTGTTCGTGCGGTCCGGCCCCCCTCGCGTTAACAATAACACTTAAATAAAATATTTAAATGCCTCACGTAGACATGCGATCCACGAGCAAGAAAAGGAAAAAGGAAACCAAAAATGAAATCAACAACCCCTACCTCGGGTTTAAGGTTCGAGTTTCGTCTACGTTCCGCGGAAGACGGCGTCGCGGAGGTCGGGCGTCGCGGTCGTCGTTCGTCAAATCCGTTGACGAAGTGTTATGCCCGAAGAGACACGACGTTGGAGGATCTTCGTTTGCCGATGAAGAAGGTCCGAAGATACCGGGTCGCCGAGTCGATGATCCTTGATGAAGTGTTGTCGTTCTTCGTTGAGGATGAAGACGTTCTTCGCCGGAGAAGATGAAGTTCTTCAAGAGACTTAGAGCTCTCTCCTCCAATCCTCAACACAACCAATCTAACCCCCAAAAATAAAATAAGCTAATCTTATTTTATTAAGACATTCTAAGAGTTCAAAAATTCAAAAACTTAATTCCATTAATTGGATTAGTGTGTTGGCATGATTAAAGTGAGGAGAGGGAAAGTCACCCAATTAATGGGAAGTTTAAAGGTTAAGATGAGTTACACATCTTAAGTGGGGGGTTTAGAGGAGTTAGGGAAGGTGAGGGGTTGGGCTTGTGTGGGCCCCACCCCACCTTTATTCTCTCAAGGGTAGTTAACAACAAGTAGGTCCCACCCAACTTCCACACATAGGTTAACAACTTAGAAAAAGAAATAAAATTGTAACACAATTTTATTACTTCACATTTAACTCCCCATTTTTTTAACAACTCCTCCTCAGCAAACGCACCTTCGGGAAAAGTCCTCTTAAGCAATTACCGGTGCAGCGGTTTCATCGGTGCCCTCAGATTTCAATTCCGAGCACCGGATCAAAAGTTAGGAATTCCCGCTCATTCGTTCACTGAACGTACCCGAGCCAAACTTCGGAAATTAATTCCGGGCACTCCGGGCCTCGGAATCAGGTGCCGTCTGAAACCGCGCTCTTGTAAAATTCTAAAGAAAATTAAGAAAAAAATTTCCCTTGAATTTTACGGGTCTTTACATCATATTTATGTATGTGGTTATTTAATAATTTAATAACAATGATTTAACTATTATACAAGAGTTTAACATACCCTCAACCAAGGAAAAGCACAAGGTTAAGGTTAATTTTATAATCTCTTTATTATCTGAGGTTGTTTATATGTGAGTGTCTACTGGGACCTCTTTATCATCCACATATATATTTCCTAAAAATATATTTCAAAACTTTTTACTATTTAAAAGACTATGGGTTAAATTCATTTTTACCCTTTGTTTGACTTTTTATAACATTTTTTTGAAGGAATCTTTCAGTCTCTTTCCAAATAAGCTACTTTATGACTTTTTCGACAAATTAAGGTAAAAATGTTTTTTACTTATATGTCTGGGCAGATATTTTCTGCCATTATAACACCTTCGAAGCTTCCCTTACAAGATTATAATAATAGTTTCAAAATATTGTTTTTATAATTATGTGACTTTAAAATTATTTCAAAATAGAAAGAGATATTTCTCTCAAATAGTTTTGATTTTATATATGTCAACATCCTTTGATGGATTTTACACTTGTTTGAAGTTGCTTTATTATAATAAAATCTTCTATATTGTATTGAAGGTTTTTTAATATGTTTAAATGTGTATTTTTTATTTTTATACTATTTACGATTTATGTTGAAAGTATTAAAATTTCATATGCTAGTTTTAATACGAATGTTTATGTTATGTTTTAACCTTTTCATCTGAGGAATGAATTGGACTTAGTAAGTGATGGGAGGAGCCCATTATAGCTCCTCGATGCATCGGTAGGTCTCATGAGAAAAAATAGTCTCTTGGAAAAATTCCTTGAAAAAATATTATTGTAGTCTTGGCATGAGGCCTTGACTATGTGGTTATGATGCCTGGCATTTTGCATTCCATCAATATGAAATTAAATATTGATATTACATGTGATTATTATACAAGCCTAATATCCATGTGAATAAGTAAATGACATTATTTGACTTATCTTTTCCTTATTATTCCAAATTTTATGTATAAAAGGATTTTGTTTCAATCTTATACATTGCCTTAAATGTTTATTATTATTTATGATAGTTTTTGCTATATTATTATCCTTACTAAGCATTTGAGCTAACTCCTTTATTATGTTTTATTTTTCCTAGGATGTGAAATAAGTATATTATGACTGACCTACAGGGATAGTCTATGGGAAATGAGTGTGTTAAAAGGAGACACAATGTTGTTTTTTATTTTATATTGTAATGAAAAACTTATGTATGTATCTAGTATATCCAAGGCTACTAAACTAAAAGTTATTTCAATACTTGATCTCTTGTGATCATGCCAATGTTATGCAATAATGCATCGACTCTAGATAACTAGGGTTGGGGTGTTACAGTTGGTATCAGAGGAATTTTAGTACAAACCTTGAAAACTATATTTAGAAAAAATATGATTAGAGAACATTACCCTAAGATAGACATTAAGGATTGGTATATAAGAACTTCCTATAAATTTGGTAATGTAGAGATTTTGTGAGTTTTTCACGCAATACATCCCTATCTGGATATGAGCAGGTAGAGGCGGCTCTAGAATAGATATACCTTAGAGTGAAAAATCTGACAAGGAGTTTCGGGCTTGACCTGGGGTATCCTGGTACACTTTAACGGGCTTTTTGCACTCTTGGTAACAACACTCTCAAGGAATATGCTTAGGATAATTCACATTTTCTTTACAAACCATTATGAAGGATTTATTAGTAAATACCTCCTTAAAGAAAACATTTTTTTATGATTAGAGATTATATGCATAAACTGTTAAATTTATATTAGGTGTTTTACTAGTTTTGGAATTTTGTATTACCATTAATAAACTAATATAGTGTAAGACATTGTTTAGAAATAGATCATAGTAGAAGGAATAGAAACCATATCAATGCATGTAATCTATGTTGGGATTTCTCTCCTACTTAAGATAATTATAGTGGAGTTGGTGATGCAACCAGTGTTGAACAACTTATAACCATACTAGGACAACTCACTCAGGTAATGAACAATAACCTTACCCATATAGAGAACCTTGATCCACAAAGTGGAGGATCAATGTTAGAACGCTTCATAAGGAAACAACCACCAACATTCAATGGGAATAAAAATCCATTTGTAGATGATCAATGGATAATTTCCTTAGAGAAAATATTTCATGCTTTGGGGAGTAACGAAATGGAAAAAGTTGTCATGGTTGTTTATCGCCTCATGGGAGATGTAGATCAATGGTGGTCATTAATTCAAAAAACATAAGAGGATGAGGATGTTTCAAATATGGAATGGTGGAGTTTAAATATATTTTCATAGAAAAATACTATCCTTGTGACCATCGAGTGGATATAGAAATACAATTTTTGAGTCTGAGGAAAAAGGAGGATGAAAATGTCGCAAAGTATGAAGCTAACTTTACAAGGTTAAAAAGGCATGCACCATATTATATATATAACCCAAGGAGTAATATTGATCGATTCTTTGATGGGTTAAAACCATTTCTCCATAAAGCATTAGTCTTACAATCCCTCTCATCATATGAAGATATTGTCTCATGTGCTATCAAGATAGAAAATGAATTCTCTAGGTCTTATGACTTTAAAGAAAATCAATATAAGAAGTGATCTACTAAACACTCTAGAAATTTAAATATGGAGAAGAATGGAAAATTTGAATTTTCATCCTGCACTAAATGTGGGAATAAACACCCCATTACTTTCCAGAAGGGAATGAGAATCTATTACAAGTGTGGTGAAATAATACACCAAGCTCATGATTACAAGGGAAAGAAAAATTCTGTCAATGTTGAATGCTACAATTGTATAGAAATGGGGCATTATGCAAATGAATGTCCTATGCTCCATGGAATCATTCCTCAAAAAAAGGCCATGGGAGAAATTCCAAGCTTATTCAATCACTACTACTAAGGTTGAAGCTTCAAATGATGTGGTGGTGGGCAATTTAATGGCTTCCTCAAATTTAACCAATGATTTATTTGATTATGGATCACCACATTGTTTCATATCTTCCGAGTTTTCTAAGAAAATTACATATTTCCAATTTGATTTAATAAGGGAGTTGTCACTCGAAACTTATAAGGGAAGTATCATTGCAACAATGTTTTGTGAATTAGTTCCCATTATGTCATATAAATTTGCTTTATCTACTGATATCATCATCATAACCATGATTTAATTTGATATAATCCTCTGTATGGATTGTTTTTCAGACCATAATGCGAAAATTTATTGTAAGAATAAGGAGGTGAAATTTTTTATGATGATAAGGAATACATTATCTTTATAGAAGAAACTTCACCATCTGATTCTCATCTAGATCCACCCCTAATAGCTCTACTAGTTTCAATTATTGGGGAGCAAGTGAGTGAAATAACTATGGGTGAATAAAGGAATGTTAAAATAGATGATGTACCTATTGTTCAAGAATATTTTGAGGTGTTTCCATAGGATTTACATATACATCCTACAGAATGAGAAATTGAGTTTTCTATTGATTTAATTCCGGGTTCAAGGCCCATATCGATGACCCCTTATATAATGGCCACTATAGAAATAGTGGAACTAAATAAATAACTAGAGGAATTGAATAATAAAGGATTTATTCTCCCTACTGTTTCTCCATGGGGATCCCCTGTTCTTTTTGTTATGAGGAAAGATGGATCTATGAGGTTGTGCATTGACTATAGGGAGATCAATGATATGACAATAAAGAACAAGTATCAAATACCTCGCATTTAAGATTTATTCGATCAACTTCATGGAGCTCAATATTTTTTAAAGATTGACCTTCGATCTGGATATAATCAGTTGTGTGTGAAGAATGAATACATTTAGAAGAAAACATTTTGTACCAGGTATGAGAATTATGAGTTCATAGTAATGCCTTTCGGACTGACTAATTCACCCTCTATCTTAATGGATCTAATGAATAATGTTTTCAAGAGATATCTTAATGAATTTATAGTTGTATTTATTTATGATATCTTGGTTTAATCCAAAAGCTATTAAGATCATGAAAATCACTTGACCACTATTCTAAATACTCTTAGAAGAAATAAATTATATGGGAAGTTTAGAAAGTGTGAATTTTTTCTTCAGGAGATTTATTTTCTGGGCCATATTTTCATGGATGAAATATCTTTTGATCCTTCTAAGACAAGAGAAATACAATAATGGCCAATATTGATGAGTATAACTAAGGTATGTAGTTTTATTGGTTTAGCGTGTCATTATTGGAATTTCATCTAGAATTTTTCCCGATTGGCTAACCTATTAACCAAGCTCACATGTAAAGGGGTTAAAGTTTTTTGGATAAAAGAGTGTGAAGAATTTTTTGAAGAATTGAATAGAAGATTAGTCAATGCTCCTATCTTGAATCTACGATTAGGGAATGATGTGTTTTTTATTTATAGTGATGCTTCAAAGAAAGAAATTGGTTGTTTCCTTATACAGAATTATAGAGTTATTTCCTATGCATCACGACAGCTAATAATTCATGAAAAAAACTATCCTACTCATGATCTTGAGTTAGCAGCTGTAATCGTTACTCTGAAAATATGGAGACACTATCTATACGGTAAAAAATTTGAGATATATATCGATCACAAGATTTTAAATTATATTTTCTCATAGAAATAACTCAACATGAGGCAAAGATGATGTCTTGAACTAATCAAGTATTACGATTTCACTATACACTACCACCCAGGGAAGGAAAATAAGGTGACATATGCTTTGATCTGAAATGATAATGGATTTTTGAACTAGATGAGAGTTGAAAGGGTTCCTATGTTTATGGATTTAGTAAATATGGATATGATAATAATCATCGAAGGTGAAACATCCATAATTTTTCAAATGGTTTCCAAACCACCTTTACTAGTAAGGATAAAAATATCTTAGACTGATGATGAGGAGTTTCAAAAGAAAATTAAAGCTTCTAATCATGGGAGATTGATTGACTTCGTATATGAATATGGAATTTTTAAATTTTATGAAGAGACTTTGTTTTCCTGACATACCTAATCTAAAAGGGGAATTATTAGATGATGATCATAGCTCTAATTTATTTATACCCCTTGGTTGCACTAAAATATATAGAGATTTGAAGGAGTATTTTTGGTGGGACTACATGAAGGGGGATATTTCTGATTATGTGTCAAGATGTATGGTTTGTCAATAGGTGAAGGCAGGAAGACACCATAATAGAAGAGTCATGCAATATCTTCCAATACCTGAGTGGAAATGGGGTGATATTAAGATGGAATTTTCATGGGGATACCATGGAATCCTAGAAAGAATGATGCAATATGAGTCATTTTTGATCGTCTTAGGAAGTCATAACATTTTATTGTTATAAGAGAAGATTTACCACTTGAACGTTTAGTAAGACTATATATTAATGAATTTGTAAGAATTAATGGAGTACCGCTATCGATTGTTTCTAATTGTGATCCCCATTTAACATCAAGATTCTAGAAAAGTATTCAAACGACATTTGATACTAAACTTCATTTGAGCACTGCCTACCACCCTCAAACTGTTGGACAATCAGAACGGACTATTCAAACTTTAAAGAAATTTTTAAATCTTGATCACTTGACTTTCAAGGTATGTGGGATCAATATTTACCTCTGGTAGAATTTTTCTATAACAATTGCTTCCATTCAAGTATTTAGATGGCACCATATGAAGAGTTATATGGAAAGAGATGTCGCACACCAACTTGTTGGGAAGATGTTGGTGAAAGAAAACTCATAGGCCTAGAACTTGTTGAGGAAAAAGTGGAAAAGGTGAAGATTATCAAAACCCACATCAAAGTAGCTGAAAGTAGGAAAAATAGCTATGTTGATAACCGAAGGAAGGATTTGGAATTTCAAGTAAGAGATCATGTTTTCTTGAAGGTATCTCCATGGAAGGGTGTTATATGATTCAGTTAGAAGGGTAAATTAAGTCTCAAGTACATTATACCTTTTTAAATTCTAGAACGAATTGGAGTTGTAGCTTACCATTTGTAAATGCCTCCAAGTCTCACCAAATTTTATGATGTGTTCCACGTATGACTGTTGAGAAAATACATGCCTGACCCAACACATGTACTCACTTATGATGAAATAGAACTCAAACATGATCTGTCTTATTGTGAAGAGTCTGTCAAGATTCTTGATACCAGAGAACAATTGTTGCGAAATCGAACAACCCATTTGGTAAAAGTTCTCTGGAGAAACCATAATATGGAAGAGGCAATGTGGGAACATGAGGAACTTATGATTAAGAACCACCCAAATATTTTTATACAGTAGTGTTCTAGAAATCTTGAGGAAGAAATTATTTGAAGAAGGGAAGAATGTAACTCCCCAAACTTCCATGGTACGTTTCTCTTTGAATAATACAATAGCTTGCGTTGTACACAACTTTGAGTTTTAAAACACCATGACCAGTCAAAATAGTCGTTATGAATAGTGATACCTAATTTTTAAAATTTTTAAAATTTTATTTTTCAAAATGGACTTCATTTTTGTAATGGGAATATCAAAATTATCTTTGGGTAAATTTTTGATATTTTTATGAAATATTTTAGTTTTTGAAGAATAGTGAAAAACACTACGTTATTATTTAAAACCTACTTTTTATTTAAATATAGTGTTTATTTTATTTAAAATTATTTTAGATATAAATAGATACATAATACCTATATAAGTTCAATGAAATTAATTTGAGTCATTTTATAATAAAATTAGAAGTATAAAATTTTATTGAACATTTTAATGTCTTTTACCCACCTTCTAGGCACATTTTCAAATTTCCGTAAAACATAATTTTTCAGCTTCTTTGAATTGAATTTAAAAAATACAAGAGAGATGGTTGACATCAGTAAGTAAAATTTTGTTCAATAGTATGAAAATAAGTTTTGATGATTAGTAACGTTTGGATTTTATTTACAATGATTAAAAGTAAATAGGGTAATTAAAGAGAAAAATGGTATTACAATTACCCTAACACATGTCCAAATTATATTAGATAAGTTTTTTTGACCAAAATCAACCTTAGGAATAAAATATGATCCTTTTTGATCCACTTGTATTAGATTAGTAAATTTATTATATTTTATTTAAAGAAGAGTTAAAAGTATTAAATTCAAATTTTAATTACTAAATCATTTTTAATATAGGGTTATATATAAGATAAATTCAACTATAAATATTTATTATAAGGATAAAAAAATTTCCTATATAATTGTATTTTATTTATAAATTGTTGTCATTAAATAATTAAATTTATTTATGACACAATGATGATTCAGTAATAACATTATTAATAAAAGATTTAAAATAATTGACATTATAAGTATCCAAATAAATTTAAATTGAGACTTTTTAGGAATTAAACTAATTTTATATATTAATATGACATGTTATTATTGATTTAATGTATTTTTTTCATGTAATGAAGTTTTTTTTGACTTTCAAAAAAACCAAATACTAAATAGTGTCAAAATTGACATAAATGATTTTTTAAAACAAATACTACATTATTAAATGATATAATATTACTAGAAATATAAGGTTCGGCTATAAGACTTATATAATGATAGATATGTCATTGGTGAACCACATGGGTTTGTTTTGGCATTTTATAGTTAGTTTATTAACCATGTAACATAAAAATACAAGAAGACATTGTAAAAGTTAAACTATTTAACTAAGAGTTAAATCTAAAAGATAAGGTTAATATGGTGACCTAAACCTATCTAAAACCTATTGGTTAAAAGTCTTTAGTCCCAGCCCCATATTATAGACGGAATAAATCTTTTTGGAGCCATTATAAACCGAATATGATTGTATAATAAATTAATATTTCAAGCTTTTCCTAAATTTACCCTCACCTCCCTTATAAAAGGGTACTTCCCCTTCTCCCAAAATCACACCTCGAAATCCATTTAGCTTAGCCAACCCATATTAAAATATCTTCCCAACTACCATCATTTCAACCTAGAGTCATAAATTTTATTATAAATCTGACCTAAGGACCCCTTTTGATCAAATCAAAACGAAGCACCCGAAGAAGAGGTAATAAATTCATCACCTCTTTCAAAGTTATTTTCTTCATCCACCTCTTCTTTCTTTGTTGTTTCCACAAAAAAATAATAAATCAAGTACCTTATACAAACATGTATACGTACAACTTACCATCTCCACGTCGTAGTGTAGTTTGTTATTCAACACATCATTATTTGGAAGAGTATAATAATTAGTATAATTGATTTAAATAATAAATATAACATGTTAATGATTTTATATATATTATATACCATCCAATTAAATACAATTTCACCATCAATAGTATGATAATGTCTCTTCTGCGTATGTACGGATTACCGTCTCCACGAATGCGATAAGATTCATTTTCCCATTGTAAGAATTCAAGAATAATTTTCATTTTACGATTTAAAATAATGTTTAAGAACTTATTATCATTATGGATATGAATAAAATACATCAAATCCACAACAAAAATGACTTACATTACAAAACATATAAAAGAAAATGAATCAGTTAACACCCAAAATAACGATACTACTGAAATATTATTAACAAAGCAATATTAGAATATGATATATCATATAATATTTATGTATTTGGTTCTTTTATAATTTAATAACAATTATTTTACTATTATATAGGATTTTAACATACCCTCAACCTAGGAAAAGTACAAGGTAAGGGTTAATTTTATAATCTCTTTATTATCTAAGGTTGTTTATACATGAGTATCTATTGGGACCTCTTTATCATCCACATACATGTTTCTTAAAAATGTATTTCAAAACATTTTACTATTTACTAGACTGTGGGTTAAATTCATTTATACCCTTGTTTTACTTTTTATAAAATGTTTTTAAAGGAATCTTTCAGTCTCTTTCCAAATAAGGTACTTTATGACATTTTCAACAAATTAAAGTGATAATGTTTTTTTACTTATAAGAAGGGTGCGACTATTTTATTCCATTATAAAAAATTATAAGATTCCCTTACAAGATTATAAGAATATTTTCAAAATAAATGTTTTCTTTTATAATTACGTAATTTTTAAATGATTTAAAAATAGAAAGTGATATTTCTCTCAAGTAGTTTTGATTTCATCTTTGTCAACTTCCTTTTAGGGATTTTACACTTGTTTGAAGTTGATTTATTATGAAACAATATTCCATATTGTATTGGAGGTTTTGTGATGTGTTTTACTATTGCTGTTTTATTTTTATACCATTCAAGGTTTATGGTTAAAGTATTAACATTTCATATGCTAGTTTTAATACGAAGGTTTATGTTATGTTTCAACCTTTTCATATGACGAATGCATTGGACTTAGTAAGTGACGGGTGGAGCCCACTATAGCTCCTCAATACATCAGTAAGTCTCATGAGACAAAATATTATCGTGGAATAAGGCCTTGAAAAAATATTATTTGTAGTCTTGGAACGAGGCCTTGACATTGTGGTTATGATGTCTTTCATTATGCATTCCATCATTATGAAATTAGCTATTAATGTTACATGTGATTATTTGACTAGTAGAATATCCATGTGAGTAATTAAATGACATTATCTAACTTATCTTTTCCATTTTCTTCTGAATTTTAAGTTTAAAATTCTTTTTTAGTCTTATACATTGCCTTAAATATTTATTCTTATATATGATATTTTTATACTGTTATCCTTACTGACCATCTGAGCTCACCCCTTTATTATGTTTTATATTTCCCAGGATGTAAATAAGTATATTATTATTGACCTGCAGGGATATGCTATGGGATATGAGTGTGTTCAAAGGAGACATAATGTTTTTTTTATTTCATAATGTAATGTAAAAATTATGTATATATATATTACTTCCAAGGCTAATAAACTAAATGGTATTTCAAGACATGACCTATTGTGATCATGCCAATGTTATGTAATAATGCACCGGCTCTGGGTAACCAGGGTCAGGGCGCTAAACATTCTTGGTTCTTGGTCCATCTTGGGTGTTGCAT
This sequence comes from Viscum album, assembly GCA_963277665.1. NCBI lineage: Eukaryota > Viridiplantae > Streptophyta > Magnoliopsida > Santalales > Viscaceae > Viscum > Viscum album. The sequence continues at coordinate 1,658,273,012 of OY728137.1, forward strand.
ATTTTCCATAGAGATCGTGGTCCATCATAGGTTATGGTGTGGTTAGAGGAAGTTGAGTGTGTTTTTAGGTCATTGGGAACTCCAGAAGCTCTTAGTGTCCATGTAGTTCGGAGGTCGTTTGAGGGTCTGGACTTAGACTAGTGGGATATGGTTTCCCCATCATCAACACATGTTGTGAAGATATGGGAAGTGTTTAAGTCCACTTTCTTCCTAAGTTTTATATAGGGGGAGATGCTTTAGACATCAGGGCCCCAGCCATAGATCTTGGGGTGAAGGTCACACACATTAAAGAGTTTCTTGGGGTGTGAGAATTCCTGGTCTAGTTTTATGTTCCCTTAATTTTTTTCCTTCTAGTTTTTTTGTTCATCTATCATATTAATATTTGATGGAAATGTTCTACCAAAATCTAAGCGGAATATTTTATTCTAAATTTGGATTTTTGAATAAGTTTTTTCCCATAAGGTATGTTTGACCGATGGATAAATTGGTTTTTTTGGGTTTTGATTTTGGTTTTGTTTTCAACGGTTCTCTTTTGAGATATGTTTGGGTTTTTTGAGATGGGTGGATGGTGTTTTTAGTCCTTTATTTAGTTTAGATTCCATTGAGGTTTATACCTAGAGTAGATGAAATTTCTTCTTGAGTGTATAAATTTTAATTTTGATGGTGTTGTTATAGGGAGTTCCTTCATCCCGGTGTCTCAGAATGTCAGGTTGTTTCGTAGAGGATTTTCTATTTAGTCTTGGTGGTTGGATAGTTTTTCTTAATCTAGGGGGTTGATCAAGCTCATCTTGATAGTTCCCTAGTTTCCGGGTGTCGTAATGCCACTGTTTGAATAATGTGAAAGGTTTGGGAAATTCGGTATGGGAGTTCCCACATCCCCCCACGAGGTGGTGTGTTTGAGGTTTTCAAGCTAGATGAATACTTGTGGTGGGGAGAACCCTCTCATGTTCTCCCCTTATTTTGTGTTGTGGTTTCTCTTTGATCGGTCATGTGTGACCCGTGGAGAGTAATTTTATCCTAGGATTCATGGTTTTCCTTAGTTTTGTTTGGGCATGGACTCGAGTTTTGGTTAACCATCGGGTTGGTGTTTTTATGGGGGCATAAAGTTTCCATGGTGAAGATAATTTTAACACCCTAACCATAGATACTATTTTATTTTATCCTTTTATTAGTCTTGGATATTTTGTTTAGGTTGGGTTAAGACTCATTAAATGTTTTTGGTTTTTGGAGTTTTGGATTTTTGGCTAGTTTTACAGGTGGAGAATGGTTACCGCATAGTTAGTAGAAACCATACAGCCACGATTTATAGAAGGTTGGGATCATAGAGAACCAACTGCACGGCCTATACACAGCCATGTGGTAGGCCCTAGGTAACTGTGCACTAGTTCTTCAGTAGGCAGAGAGTTTTTCATGGTTATCGCATGGTTTGAAAAGTCATGTGTCCAAACCATATGGTCGTGCCAGGTCATTAAAAATCCCATTTTCCTGTTTCCCTCTCTCCTCTTTTAGCACATTTTTGGGATCGTCCTCCCTACTCTGACCTAGACAGACCAAGGGGTCCTCCCAAACCCCTATATATTTCTCTCCTTCCTATTTGAAAGGTATTTAAAGGTTCCAAGGTTAGTTTTATTTAATATTTTAAAATTTACTTCTCTTTTTATCATTACCTCTTAGATTATAGGGTTTTCCTTTGGGGGATTTCTTCTTAGAAAAACCCTAAGGTTAAGGTTGGGTAATTTTTTGGGTGTTTTATTATGTATAGTGTATGCAGATCATCTGTAAGGCTTAGTTATTCCTCTCTTAAGAGTTTTATCCAATATACACCTATTTATGGTAGGTGATCCGACTTTTTCCTTTTGGGAATGATCCATTGTAAGTTGCATGTTTTCAATTTTTTTTAAATGTTTTTCGAACCTCCAAATTAACTATAAATAGTTTTAAATAGTGATATCATGTTGTTATTCTTTAATAAAATTCATTTTCAAAGATATTTGTGTGAAATTTCTAGGTTTACGATACTTGGGGTGCTTGTTTGAAATGTCCTTATTATTAGAGTGAAACATGGGGATTTTATGAAATGTTTTTCTTTATTTATGTTGTGATGATGATTTTTTTTTTGAGTTTGGTTTGGTGTGTATAATTTGGTAACTTTATGCTTGATAAATGTGTGAAAAATGTATTGGAAAGTGTTTTAGGGTTTCAATGAGCCATTTGGGGTTTTCTAAATAATTTGGGGGGTTAGATATAGTTTTAAAGAAAATGAGGATTTTATGAAAATGGGATTAAGTTGTCTCCTTGAATTTTAGGTGTTCTATTTGATGTTGGAGAATCCATGGGTGCACTAAGTGCATGAATGGATGTTCCCTCAAGTAAAGATGGTACCTTTAAATGGTCCTTTCTTAAAACTTTAGTTTCTTGAATGGTTCTTTGGTTTATAAAGGATATGGGTTCTCTTATGAAAATTTAAAAGAACGATTTAAAATAAAATCATAGAGTGTATGCTCGTTTGGATATTGGTGTGTGTTTTGGTGAATATTTTTCTTGTTGGGCCATTTGGCATGTTTTACTAGTTTCATGTTTTTCTTAAAATGGTGATTTGGAAATGTTGTTGGTAATCACATTTGGGTGTGTGTAAAGCGTAAGGGATCATTTGGATTTGTAAATGAAAAGGCAGTGTTTGTGTGATGTTTTAGAATTGATTTTAGTAAGGTTGAGATAAAGGCCCATTTGGCACTTCCAACTCTATGGTGATGTTTTTGTAACTTTTAGAAAGGATTATGTTTTAGAAAACATGTATTCCCAGTTGGCAACACAAAGTGTTTTATGAATCATTTTGAATGTTTATATTGTATGAAGGCTCATTTGGAACCTTTTTTGATGTTAAAATAATATATATGTATATGGGGAACCTTTATAGGAGGGATATTTTAACATGGGTTATCATATATTGGTGTTCTTCTTTAGGTTAGGAAAGTGATGTGGCAGTGTGTAAGATGAGTCACGCGTGCATTGGCCTCCTACTTACACACTATTATTATTACCAGCATGGGTTCCTGGGCATATTTTAGATGATTGAGTGATGGTAGTTTACCAGCCCTGATTAGACAGGTTGGTACCCTCCTGGAGTTGTTGATAGGCCATGCGGTTTGTTCCACTGGTGAGGCTAGAATAGAGTAGCCATTTGGTTATTGACTTTGGGGATTCACCATACACCAGTTGGTGATTTTCAACTAAGTACATCTAGGGTTCTACTATGGATTTTTAGGATCACCCATGGTAATAATTTATATTTCTTATTTACTTTCTACTGAAATGTTTACCTATTTATTTTTAGCACAACCCTGACATCATTTGTTTTTTACTAGAAAATGTAAATTTGTTTTGGAAAAATATGTGGCATGTGTTTTTAGTAAAATGTGAAAACCCTATTTTTATAAATATATTTCAAACTAGTGTTAATGGAATTCTTTATTAAAGGAAACATTTGGATTATATGGTGATTGCTTACTAAGTTGTAGAGATCACACCCTACCTATACCACACAGTATCGGTAGACCCGAGATGTTTTGCCTGTTCAGATTTTGTTCAGCTTTCCCATATTAGGTGTTCATTGTTGGAGACAGTTTGGTATTGTTTTTGGAGGTGACCAAGAGGCCACATGGAGATCATATGGAAGTGGTTTAGATCAGTTTGTTTTATTTTTTAGTATGGTTAATTGTATATTGTAACTGAATCAGTACTATTTTCTAGTTTTTTATATTTATTTATCTGGTCCTGGTAGTTTCTTTTGTGCTGAAATAATTACTACATGTGTTGTATTTGATGCCATGCACTAGTTTCCACCTTGTGGGGTTCGGGAATGCTCTTCAGGTCATTTCATGGATTGGGTCGAGTGCTGGGTCGGATGACAGTCCAGATTGGTTTGTGATGAGAGATTAGATCATGTTCTGTAATTGATGCATATCCCAAGTTATCTTAAGAAAGAGGGTATGTGAAAATACAAAAAAATGGCATATAATACCTCTTAGGAATGGAATTTCAAAATATTGGGAAACCTCTCAATACATTAATTCTATGTAATCATCCAATTAACAATAAGTGTAGAAAATTACATAAGATACAAAATTACACACAGTTATCATTTCAAATTTAAATCTAAAAATAAATTCATAATTTGTTTTCAATGATTTTTAACTAAAACATTCACATTTATACACGTATTTACTATGAAATAAACATGTTAAAACAAATTTCCCAATAAAACGTGTCCCCTTGATCATTTATTCTATGGTATAATATAAAGTTCATCCCTTACATCCTCCACCAAAATTAATGTCAAATTGTTCCCAAACTATTGAAATCAAAGTAAGGGAGTGAACAAAAAATTATTAGGGAAAATCATGAGCATATAATAAAAACAAGTGGGGTTGGAATACATCCCTAATAGTGAAACCCCATATTCTTAATGTGATTTCAAGAAATTTTGGTGCCCATAATTCTAAAATTCTAGAAAACTATTTATTATTAAATAGATTAGTAAATAAATGAAAAAATGACATAAGTAATTATTGCCAAGGTTCAATTTGAATATGAAAAATTAATATCTTTTATTACTTTTTGATGAAAGGGAAAAGATAAAAAATAATTAAAAAATAATAAAAAAAGATAAAAAAATGGGGGATTAAAAATATTATGTATCTATATGAACATCATGAGAGTATTCCCTAACCAATTGACATCGAAAATATGCATGAGAATCTTCTTTATGAAGTGGAGTGGGATAGTGTTCATAGAAAAATAGGGAGATGAAAAATTTAATGGAGAAACATCCCAAGAAGGGAATTAAGGTAGCTCTACCCATTTGAATGGTGGTACGACAACCACCTAGCTTGGAATTGGAATAATATCCAGTGAAGGAGAGAAAAGAAAAATTGGCTTGCTCACTGCCTATGTAGGTAGTGATAAAGGTGTCTTCTGAGTTGAGGTATGTATTTCAAATGTGGTTAGAGATTCCTTCCTTTGGATGGTTGAATTAATATCCACTATATATAGCATCCCGCCTTTTTAGAACATAAACTTTCATTACATTACACAAAACTGAGGATCTTTAAGGTCTAGTGTCTTGGAAACCAGGAACATAATACATGAAAACAACATAAAACATTCTTCTTAAACACTTGAAAGGCTTCTCCTTAAGTTCATCCTAGGTTCATTACTGCATCTCATAACCTGGGGACATACATCAAAAGAAAGGGTGAGAAGAAGGCCCAGTAAGGGAAACAAGAGGAACATTTTACATGTGAACTTGAGATACTTCAATAAGGACATGAAAAGAACTTTAAGGAATGAGAAAGAAATCATGAGGCATTTCATAATAAAAATAACATTTTACATAACTTGAAGATGTGGCTACATCATTTAACATTGAAAATCATGAACATATCACCAAGGTCCATCCCCAAGGTGTCATTTGAAAATTACAAAGGTTATTCACCAAGGTATCGTGAAAATTGTAATTTCTAGTGGTTACATCATTACCCAATGCATTGGAGCGCTATCAGGGCGCACCCTTAAATTTTCCTTTATTATCATGTGAGCCACATATATCATCATCAAACATTTCATAAATAACCCACATAGCATAAAATAAATGGGTTTCATTTCATAATCATAACGTTTTAAAAACTGCTTTAAAGACATGATCTTTACGCCACTTTAAACCCACGAAAAGGGAAAGTGGTTCTCATGTATGTAAATCCCAGAATTTAAAATGGAACATTTTGATATATATGTGAATACCCTTTTAGAAATAAGAGCTTTGTGTATTCACTTTATAACATAAAATAATTTTTGAGAAAAGAGAGAGGCATTTTGAGACGAAAATTATGCAGCATAACGGCTATGTTACAAGGTTTTAGAAAACATTGAAAAGAGAGGGGACATGGGTCACCCACTCATAAATGATCCATAAAAAAGTAAGGGGAAAGAATAAGAAGGATATATGGACATCTTAATGAAATTTGAAGGACATGCCATTTGAAATGAAAAACATGGAAGGAAGACAAAAATTAGATTTCTCTTATGAAAATTCGGCAGCCTAACGGCGTCACTTAAACTTCAATAAAAAGAATTGACAAGATCAAATAGGGTCTCTCATCATATGATCATAAGAGATCAGTATGATAGATATAGAGATCATACCCCATCATAAAAAAGGAACTTGAAAGACTTGAAATGAAAATCGAACTTGAAAAATGAGAAGGGTGAAAGAATCCCTTAAAAATTCGGCAGCCTAACGGCGTCACTTAAACATTCATAAAACGAAATGATGAGAGTAAGAGGGGATCTCTCATCATATAAACATGAAAAGGGAAGTAAGAGGAATATAAAAGAACATCCTCTCACATAAGAACATGGAGCATAAAAGGAATGACATAAAAAGGATTACATGAAAAGAAAGAGAGAGGTCGGATCCCTTACCTTAAAACGTGACTCTTGAAACTCAAAGGTTTGGACCTTGAGGGCTTGAGGGCACCTTGGGAGGACTCCTTGGAAGGTAAGAAGACCGGAACTTCGTTGGGGGAGAGTTGGGAGTGAAAACTAAAGGAGGAAAGGGAGGGTATTTATAGGGAAAGTGAGGGGACAAGGCAATAATGGCCAAGGGACACCTCACATGTGCTTTTCTCAAACCCATGTGCTCTCCCTTGGAATTTATCAAGGAGTTAGGCCACATGGGTCCCCCAAAACAATAATTCATCACCCTTGGCCGGCCAACCCTTGAAATATCTCATGACATCATCATGACACAGTTATGATGTCATTAAACATACCGAAACCCTAAAACTGTATTTTTACTATTCACTGAAAATTCAAATTTCTCAGAATAATCCCAAAATTTCACCTTTACCAAATATCAGTGCTCTGATTTCAAAAATGAAATCCATTTTATAAAAATAATTTTCTAAATAAATTTAATTTAATTTTTAAATAAAAACACTATTCATTGAAAATTCATTTTTTTCAGAAAAAACCCCAAAAATTACCATAACATAATATCGATGCTCTGAGTTCAAAAAAAAAGTCATTTTTGTAAAAATAATTTTCTAATTATTTTTAATTAAATTTTTAATTAAAAAACACTATTCATCCGAAAAAACTAATACTTGAATAATAATTTATGAAAACGTTATTTACCCATTTTATTGAATCACATTACTTAATCTAGGTGTCTAAATTATATTAAAACTTTCTTTGAGTTAAATTACTAATCCATTTGGTCACATTACTAATCCTAAGCGTAAAATCACTATTCATAATTTACTATTCATCAAAAATTAAGTTGATCTTATTAGACTCCAAATTCTTTACTGAACACTTTTGTAGAAGACCATTTTTTGAAAATCATTACACATTATTAGTTATTTAGGGTTTACATAAATATTTTAAAATATCATTTTTTCGAAATTCATCAATAAAATACATTCTAAACTTATCCGGACATTTGAAATTTCACAAACATCACTAAAGGAAGAAATCTCAATTCATTCATCCCAAAGGATTACACAAAGAATCTAGGGTCTCGTCACATAGCCCCTTATAACACCGGCATATGACCTAAGTGTAAGGTGTGCTATGGTGAGAGAATCTGAGGGAGGCTCAGATAACATTGCCCTAGTAGTAATCTCTACTAACTTGAATTTCTCTTTTAGGCGTTTCCGTTCAAGCTTGACACGCTGGAGTTCGGCTTGGGCTTGGTCCAAAGCGAAGCCCACATATGCTACCTCCTTCCCAAGCTCTGATAAGTGGGATTCATAAGGTTCAAGTCTACTGGATGAAGCCATCGCCTCCTCTTCCTACATTAACCACTAACATCTTATTAAATCATTAAGAGTAAGTTAATATACTACTCAAAAAGATTGGGTCGTTACATTCTTCCCCCCTTAAGAAATTTCGTCCCTGAAATTTATACTTGAGGCCTAGTCGAAAAGGTGAGGGTACTTTTGCTTCATCGTTTCCTCAGGCTCCCAAGTCACTTCTTCATACTTATGATTCCTCCACAACACTTTCACAAGGTGGGTAGTCTTGTTTCGTATTACCTTGTCTCTACGGTCCAAGATCTCCACTGGCTGCTCCTCATAAGAGAGGTCATGTTCAAGTTGTACCACCTCTGGGTTCAGTACATGCGAAGGGTCGGGTATGTACTTTCTCAAGAGAGATACATGGAAGACATCATGAACTTGAGATAGGTTCGGTGGAAGTGCTAGACGATAGGCCACTGCTCCTATGCGATCAAGGATTTCATAGGGGCCAATGTACCTAGGGCTGGGATTCCCTTTCTTCCCAAACCACATGAATCTCTTCCATGGAGAAATTCGAAGGAAGACTTTGTCACCAACACCAAAATCCAAGTCCCTTCGATGATTGTCAGCATAGATCTTCTGCCGACTCTGAGCAGCCTTTAGGTGTTGTTGGATGGCATGAACCTGTTCTATCATCTCTTACACGAGATCATGCCCAAGAAGCTTCCTCTCACCAGTTTCATCCCAACAAGTAGGAGTTCTACACCGCTTTCCATACAGAGCTTCATAGGGTGCCATCTGAATACTCGCATGGAAGCTATTGTTATAGGAGAACTCCACTAATGGGAGGTGTTGATCCCATCCACCTTTAAATTCCATTGAGCATAATCTCAACACGTCTTCGAGTGTCTGAATAGTCCTTTGAGATTGGCCATCAGTTTGAGGATGATAGGTCGTACTAAAATTCAATTCAGTATTCAGAGCATGCTGAAGACTTCTCCAGAATTTTGATGTGAATCTTGGGTCACGATCAGATACGATGGATAGTGGTACCCCATGTAGCCTTACCACTTCCTTCACGTATATCTTGGCAATCTGATCCAAAGAGAAATCTTCCGGAATAGGGATAAAATGGGCTGTCTTGGTGAGACGGTCCACAATAACCCATATCGCATTGTTTCCTTTGGATGTTTTCGGGAGACCAGTTACAAAGTCCATAGTGATATTATCCCACTTCCATACTGGTATGGGTAGCGGTTGTAATACCCCCTTAGGAAGTTGTCGTTCTGCCTTTACTTACTGACACACCAGGCACCTTGTAGTGTAATCGGCAATCTCCCTCTTCATGTTATCCCACCAATAATGATCACGAAGGTCTCTATACATCGTAGTGCTTCCCAGATGTATAGAGAAAGTAGAGCTATGAGCTTCATCCATCAGTTCTTTCTTTATCTCCGGAATAGATGGGACACATAGTCTTGTATGAAATTTCAATACACCTTCTTGATCAATATTGAAATCAGGTAACTTCCCATATTTTACAGCCTCCAACTTCTCCTGCAGCAAAGGATCTTCTTTTTGAGCCTTCTTGATCTTCTGTAGTAATGAAGGTTGAGAAATCATTTGGGATAGGGTTGATGATGTCCCTTTCCTTATAATTCCCATGTCCAGTTTTACTATATCTTTAATCAAGGGATCTCCCAGGATCCTCATTGTTGCCAGAACAACAGGATCTTTCCTGCTTAACGCATCCGCGACTTTGTTTTCTCTTCCAGGGTGATAATGAATTGAACAATCATAGTCTTTAATAAGCTCCAACCATCTCCTTTGTCTCATGTTAAATTATTTCTGAGTGAAAATATACTTTAGACTTTGGTGGTCAGTGTATATATCACATTTCTCCCCATAAAGATAGTGCCTCCATATCTTTAGAGCAAAAACAACTGCCGCCAGCTCTAGATCATACGTAGGATAATTCTGCTCATGAATCTTCAACTGTCGAGATGCATAAGCAATTACTTTGTCATTTTGCATGAGGACGCACCCATGCCCTTTCAGAGATGCATCACTAAAAATAATGAATCCTTCTCCGATAGAGGGTAGTGTTAACACAGGTGCAGTAACCAACCTCTTCTTCAGCTCTTGGAAACTTTCCTCACATTCCTTTGTCCAGGTGAACTTAACCCCTTTTCGAGTCAACTTGGTTAGTGGATTAGAAAGTTGTGAAAAGTTTTTCACAAACCTCCTATAATATCCCGCTAAACCAAGGAAACTACGAATCTCATTTACTGTTGTGGGTTGAGGCCACTCCTCCACAACCATTGTCTTTGCAGGGTCAACCGAGATTCCTTCATTGGTTACGATGTGCCCCAAGAAAGCCACTTGTTGTAACCAAAACTCACACTTGCTGAACTTACCAAAGAGCCTCTCCTTCCGTAGAGTTTTCAAAATAACCCTCAGATGATCTTCATGTTCCACACGACTTTTTGAATATATCAAAATATCATCAATAAAAACTACCACAAAGTTATCAAGGTAGTCCTTAAAGACTCTATTCATCAAATCCATGAAAATAGCAGGAGCATTAGTCAAGTCGAAGGGAATAACAGTAAACTCATAATGCCCATATCTTGATCGGAAGGCAGTCTTTGGAATATCTTCCTTCTTCACCCTCAGTTGATGATAACCAGATCGAAGGTCAATCTTAGAGAAGAATTGAGCCCCACGAAGTTGGTCAAATAAATCATCAATTCTTGGAAGAGGATATCTGTTCTTCACTGTGATCCCGTTCAGTTCTCTATAATCAATGCATAGCCGCATTGATCAATCCTTCTTCTTCACAAAGAGAACTGGTGCCCCCCAAGGAGACACACTCGGTCGGATAAACCTCTTATCCAACAAGTCTTGCAGTTGGTTCTTTAGCTCTTCTAGCTCCACATTTGCCATTCTATATGGAGTCTTTGATATAGATTGAGACCCAGGTACGAGTTCAATGGAGAACTCTACCTCTCTTTCTGGGGGAGGTCCAGGTAACTCTTCAGGAAATACATCTATGTATTCCTGAACAATCGGAACATCTTCAATTTGTATGCTCCCTTTCCCTTCTTCCTCACCACCGATTAACTCCAAAAAGAAAGCTATAGGAGGTGCTTCTAGATAGGGATCCATTCGGGATATCTCTCCTCGGAAGATAACTGTAGGTCGTTCATTCAAAACTACTGATATTTCCTTACTTCTGCATTTGATCTTAGCATTATACTTTGAGAGCCAGTCCATCCCTAGTATAATGTCGAATTCCATCATGGGAATGACTTCTAGATTTGCGATAAGATTGTTCTCACCAAAGTAAACACTAGAGTCTCTAAATACTTTTGATGCAAGGATAATCCCACTTGGAGTCTTGACTGACAAATCTACCTCTATCAGTTAAGGGATTAATTCTATATTCCTTGCAAACTTGGAGGAAAAAAGGAATGCGTAGAACCAGAATCAAATAAAGTACTAGCTAGTTTTGAGAGGACAACAAGAGTACCTGCTACCACATCGTTTGGGACTTCAACTTCACCTGTTGTGATAGCGAAATCATGACCTTGCTCCCTTGGCCTCTGCTGAGGTTGATGGTGATTCCCCTCCACCGCCCTCAGATTTGGACATTGATTAGCAAAGTGCTGTGACTTTGGGTAGGGCCAGAACCATCTTTCCTCTGTCGTTAGTGTTGGGAAGTTGAGGCTTCACAACACTACGACAATTCCGAGAAATATGGCCTTCTTTTCCACACCTATAGCACTTACCACTTCCAATCAAGCAGTTCCTCGAATGCTTCTTTCCACATTTATTGCATGTGGGATGTTGCATATGCTTTCCACCTCTTTCCTGATCAAAACTTCTTCCGAGGCTTGGTTCTAGAGTTCTCTTCTTCTCATTAGATTTGTGAGACCACTGTGTCTCCCCAAACTCTAGTTCAACTTTCATAGCACTTCGAACAATTTCTTCATAGCTATCATAGTCCCTATTGGATAGATTCTTCCGCAGATGAGGTCGTAGTCCACCAAAGAATCTATCAACCTTCCCATTAGGGTCCATGACAAAGCTTGAGGTATAACAGGAAAGCTTTGTGAAGTTCATCTCATAGGTTCCAACAGATTCGTTCTCCTTCTGCTTCAGCTCGAGAAACTCTTTCTCCATTTTCGTTCTCATGGAACGAGGGAAATACTTGTTAAAGAAAATTCCCCGAAATTCTTCCCACTCCATAGCTTCCATCTCTCCTCGTGGCTTCGTGTTTTTGATCAGTGACCACCACTGATCAACTTCTCCCTCTAGGCGGTAAACAGCAAGGGTGACTTTTTCTTGTTCTGAACAATGAAGTACAGAAAAGATCTTTTCAATGGAGCTTATCCATTGTTCTGCAACCAAAGGGTCAGTAGATCCACTGAATGTTTGTGGCCGTTGACGCATGAAGGACTCAACATAAAGTTGTTTACTTCATGGTGAGGTCGGCCTCTCAGCTTGATTCAAGTTATTACTCATAACTTGAGTCAGTTGGTTCATCATTCGCATGAATGTTTCCATTCCGGCTTCCATCGGAGGGCCGTCAGCACATGGTGCATTGCAGTCACCATCGGCACGATTCCTCCTATTGCCCGCCATTTTCTAAAACAATAAAACCTTAGTAAGAAACTTATTTCATTTATGGATCTTTTAACTAAGACTTCATGCTTAGACAATTACACTTTTCTATAATTCCTTCATAATGATTCATAAAAATCTTGTGATTAACCAAACATATCCCCTGGGAGTGTCGTAACCAAGAGTGCAGCAAGGCCCGTTATCATGCACCAGTTCCCGTTCAAGTCTAGCTCAAAGCGGTGTTTTCGGGTTTTACCCCTATGTACATCTGTGCCAGAGCCGCCTCTACCTGCTCGTATCCAGACAGGGATGTATTTGTTTGATAAACCACTTACTCAATACTTACCAAAATACCATGAAGTTTTCCTATGTTTAAACTTTTCTATGGGGTTCTTCCTAAAGTTTGTATATCATAATTTCCACAAATAACTAAACCATCCTTTGATACCAACTATAGCATCCCGCCTTTTTATAACATAAACTTTCATTACATTACACAAAACTGAGGATCTTTAAGGTCTAGTGTCTTGGAAACTAGGAACATAATAAATGAAAACAACATAAAAAATTCTTCTTAAACACTTGAAAGGCTTCTCCTTAAGTTCATACTAGGTTTATTACTGCATCTCATAACCTGGGGACATACATCAAAAGAAAGGGTGAGCAGAAGGCCCAGTAAGGGAAACAAGAGGAACATTTTACATGTGAACTTGAGATACTTCAATAAGGACATGAAAAGAACTTTAAGGCATGAGAAAGAAATCATGAGGAATTTCATAATTAAAATAACATTTTCCATAACTTGAAGATGTGGCTACATCATTTAACATAGAAAATCATGAACATATCACCAAGGTCCATCCCCAAGGTGTCATTTGAAAATTACCAAGGTTATTCACCAAGGTATCGTGAAAATTGTAATCTCTAGTGGTTACATCATTACCCAATGCATTGAAGCGCTATCAGGGCGCACCCTTAAATTTGCCTTTATTATCATGTGATCCACATATATCATCATCAAACATTTCATAAATAACCCACATAGCATAAAATAAATGGGTTTCATTTCATAATCATAACATTTTAAAAACTGCTTTAAAGACATGATCTTTACGTCACTTTAAAACCCACAGAAAAGGAAGGTGGGTCTCATGAATGTAAATCACAGAATTTAAAATGGAACATTTTGGTATATATGTGAATACCCTTGTAGAAATAAGAGCTTTTTGTATTCACTTTATAACATAAAATAATGTTTGAGAAAAGAGAGAGGCATTTTGAGACGAAAATTCTACAGCATAACGGCTATGTTACAAGGTTTTAGAAAACATTGAAAAGAGAGGGGACATGGGTCACCCAATCATAAATGATCCATAAAACAGTAAGGGGACAGAATAAGAAGGATATATGTACATGGTAATGAAATTTTAAGGACATGCCATTTGAAATGAAAAACATGGAAGGAAGACAAAAATTAGATTTCTCTTATGAAAATTCGACAGCCTAACGGCGTCACTTAAACTTCAATAAAAAGAATTGACAAGATCAAATAGGGTCCCTCATCATATGATAATAATAGATCAGTATGATAGATATAGATATCATACCCCATCATAAAAAAGGAACTTGAAAGACTTGAAATGAAAATCGAACTTGAAAAATGAGAAGGGTGAAAGAATCCCTTAAAAATTCGGCAGCCTAACGGCGTCAGTTAAACATTCATAAAACGAAATGATGAGAGTAAGAGGGGATCTCTCATCATATAAACATGAAAAGGGCAGTAATAGGAATATAAAATAACATCCTCTCACATAAGAACATGAAGCATAAAAGGAATGACATAAAAAGGATTACATGAAAAGAAAGAGAGAGGTCGGATCCCTTACCTTAAAACGTGACTCTTGAAACTCAAAGGTTTGGACCTTGAGGGATTGGGGGAACCTTGGGAGGACTCCTTGGAAGGTAAGAAGACCAGAACTTCGTTGGGGGAGAGTTGGGAGTGAAAACTAAAGGAGGAAAGGGTGGGTATTTATAGGGAAAGTGAGGGGACAAGGCAATAATGGCCAAGGGACACCTCACATGTGCTTTTCTCAAACCCATGTGCTCTCCCTTGGCATTTATCAAGGAGTTAGGCCACATGGGGCCCCCAAAAAAATAATTCATCACCCTTGGCCGGCCAACCCTTGAAAAATCTCATGAAATCATCATGACACGGTTATGATGTCATTAAACATACCGAAACCCTAAAACTGTATTTTTACTATTCACTGAAAATTCAACTTTCTCAGAATAATCCCAAAATTTTACCTTAACCAAATATCAATGCTCTGATTTAAAAAATGAAATCCATTTTATAAAAATAATTTTCTAAATATTTTTAATTTAATTTTTAAATAAAAACACTATTCATCGAAAATTCATTTTTTTCAGAAAAAACCCCAAAAATTACCATAACATAATATCGATGCTCTGAGTTCAAAAATAAAGTCATTTAAAAAAAAATAATTTTCTAATTATTTTTAATTAAATTTTTAATTAAAAAACACTATTCATCCGAAAAAACTAATACTTGAATAATAATTTATGAAACCGTTATTTACCCATTTTATTGAATCACATTACTTAATCTAGGTGTCTAAATTATATTAAAACTTTCTTTGAGTGAAATTACTAATCCATTTGGTCACATTACTAATCCTAAGTGTAAAATCACTCTTCATAATTTACTATTCATCAAAAATTAAGTTGATCTTATTAGACTCCAAATTCCTTACTGAACACTTTTGTAGAAGACCATTTTTTTAAAATCATTACACATCATTATTTATTTAGGGTTTACATAAATATTTTAAAATATCCTTTTTTCGAAATTCATCAATAAAATACATTCTAAATTTATCCGGACATTTGAAATTTCACAAACATCACTAAAGGAAGAAATCTCAATTCATTCGTCCCAAAGGATTACACAAAGAAGCTAGGGTCTCGTCACATAGCCCCTTATAACACCGGCATATGACCTAAGTGTAAGGTGTGCTATGGTGAGAGAATCTGAGGGAGGCTCAGATAACATTGCCCTAGTAGTAATCTCTACTAACTTGAACTTCTCCTGTAGGCGTTTCCGTTCAAGCTTGACACGCTGGAGTTCGGCTTGGGCTTGGTCCAAAGCGAAGCCCACAGATGCTACCTCCTTCCCAAGCTCTGATAAGTGGGCTTCATAAGGTTCAAGTCTACTGGATGAAGCCATCGCCTCCTCTTCCTGCATTAACCACTAACATCTTATTAAATCACTTAGAGTAAGTTAACATACTACTCAAAAATATTGGGTCGTTACACTATAAACTTCATATTTTTTTAATTTAAAAGGTAGGGGAGGGTCCCCTTTTTATTTAACAAAAAAAGATACAAAAAGAAGCACATATAGTAGTAGGATATTTAAAATAGTTTATCAAATCCCCCATCATGAGGACCCAAGATTTTTTTCTAATCTTGTCTATGATCATTCGTTCCTTTTTTTGCAAGGCTCCACAACCCATTCCTTGACCAAAACTGTGTCCATGACCCCTGTGGTGAAGGGCCTCCAATTCCCACACCTGTTAAATAAGAGTTTCATTGTCTATATTACATGAGTCTAAGACCTCAAATGGAACCTCAGCTTTTCGTGACATCGGTTCTTCCCTTTCATGTACCCTCCCATGATTCCTCACATTCCATCCATGCTTCTAAGAGTTAGCATGGTTCCATGAGTCATCCAGCTCATTGTCCTCTTTAGTAGGTATATCCAATGGGGTGATCTGTTCTTCTGCAGGCAGATCAAAACTCTTCATTGGAGTGGAGACCGAGTCATCTCCCTTGGACTCCATAGAGCCTACCTCAGGCTGTTCGGAATGAAAAACAACAAGAAAAACCTGAATAATTGAAGTATTGTTAGGAGAATGTGCTAAGGGGTGTTTGGGAGTTGCACTGCCCACTTCCTTGGAGGAAAGATGAGGTTTCCTTCCCACTTGGACAATGGGTGGAATTATACCAGGTTGGTTTCCACAAAACCCACTAGCATTTAAAATAATAGGGGAGGGGGAAATAGTATTATCAACCTATGAAATTTCATAAGAACCCAATGGGCCTGAAGAAGAAGCTCCTTCATTATCCATTTTGGAATTAGTGCCCTCAATATCACCCTACATCAAAGGTTTCAGTGGAAAAGGTAGTGGGGGAAGAACTGTCAGACCCCTCTCTACAATGTCTACCCATGAGCGGCTTCCCTTCACTTTAGAAATCTCTTAAAAACCAGGTCTAGGGGGTACATCATCCATTGAATGTTGTCCAAATCATGTGTTTTGACCAGGCTCAGGAGGCTTCTTCTAAGCCTGGGTAATCAATGTTTTCTCAATTCAATGGGAGTTCAATATTTGGGTCTTGTACCTTTTAATGCACATACTACTGTCATATCTATATTATGAACAAAATTCACATAAGATATTCCTTCTATAGTTTGATGTATCATGTCTTATGACCCTACAATCTAGGAAGAACTTTGGAGGTTTTAAAACTAAATTTTATGCTCAATTTCTTTTTCATCCGTAGATAGATACAGTTTATCAATCAGGCTGGAACTTAAATATATCTCCACTAAGAATCTAGAATAGTTTCTATATCTAGAAACTTTAGTTTCTTTATCCATTTTTATCGGGACCCCTATTGAACAAGAAATTTCTTACAAGATCCTTGGATGCCAAAGAATCTAGTTTAAAAAATAAAATACAACCTACGTTTTCATAAAGGTGTTACCGATTTCCAAAGGATTAAATTTTCCGTCCCATTAACAAATGTGCATCACACGAGGCTTGAATGAAATTGTTCCAAATCCCCACACACACAACTTAAGTTCATCATAGGGGAAAAGCATATGATAAAACCCATTTCCTAAGGAGACACACTTCTAGGAGTTGAAAACCCACATCGTTGACAATATCTTGTTAAGGTAATTCATCTTCCATGGCATGGATCCTCTGGGCAGGATGATATGGACAATGATAGAATGAGCCCCAATTTCTAGACTCTGCAATATCACGTTCTGATCATCTTTAACATGTAAAACTGAACATTTCTATCAAATTACAACATTCAAACCCTTTAAATGAGAGAAATATTGGTTGTGCAAACTGTCCTCGATTAGGTTAGCATCTGGTGTGCCTTATTTCACAGGAATTAGTTCCCTCCAACAAGACGTCGCATGTTTATATGAGTCGACGGGAAATAAATTTTATTCTTCCTATTTTGTGTGGATACCTCTCTCTGAGAATAAACATATATAGATAGATATCCCTAAGCTGGATATAACATATCCCTATAGATAGGAAATTCTATCGAACTGGTATAAATTGGTGGGGAGGATTTATGTGTTAAGGAAGGTGGTATGATAGATTTACCAACCATTGGATGTAAACATTCCTCAACAATGGTGAAAAAAATTTTATGCACCCTCGATTAGTATTAACTCTTGGGGAACAGGTAAAAGTTTATAAAATTATATATTTAATCATCCCTTCACTAACTACATGAATATAGATTGTGTAAGTGTGAGTTATTCTCATATAGAGGAAATTGTGATCCTTTAGTGTTAGTTGATGCAATTGTGGAATGTGAAAAAAATGATGTTTTGGATCAAGGTAAATCAAATAAAAAAATTAATTAAAATAAATTTTTCGAGATCAAATTCATATAATTATTTCCCAAAAGGTTTTACATTTCTAAATCATGGATCTATTGGATTAATTGATCTTACATTCATTTTAAAATTAAAATATTTTATGTTCAAATATTTTAATTATATCTAAACTAGTGAAGATCCCATTATCGATAAAATTTACAAAGATTATAAGGATTATTATTGACTTCTAAAGTGAAAGATTTTTTTTTTCAATTGATCATCACCTGATTTTCTCAATTACAATGTAATTTCTCAATTCATAGTCCTCTTTATTAGGATTGTGGGATTAAAATTTTACATTATTACTAACCAAAATTTTAATTTACTCAACCATCCATTACTAATATTAATGAAAATTATTGATCATATCCTTATACTCTCAAACCCTCACCCCTTAAGTGGGTTATCCCAACATGTCAGAGGAAATCTCCATCACATGTGATTAATTCACGCTAAAATTGTATATAAAGTAGTAAAGAATAAATAAAATGATATTAGAAAACAAGATATGAAAAACTACATGATATAAATTATTTTATAGTAAAAATATATTATGAGTTATCTTAAAATATATACAATTTCTCGAAATTACTATAATTGACAATAAAAAATAATGGAAGTAATTCTCATAAAAATGATATATCAAAAACCAACATAAACCTTTGGGATCTTCCACTATTGTTATCGATTATATATTTATTCACTAGTTTATATTTATTATTATTATTTATTATTCCCTGATATTATTTATTAATATTTTGGAGTTAAATTTATCTAATTACTATTCTACTTACATAAAAGGGAATATGATAATTTCTCTTACAATTTTTTGGAAAAGTATTGAAGTTTAAAAGTTACATTTTGATAAGTTATAAATAATATGAATTATATATTGATGGAGAATATTGTGTATTGAATGAATCATTTTTTATGTTACTATTGAAACATATAAGAAGTAATAATATCCCATTATCATATAATGGACACTTATGAGTACTAATGTCAATACATTTACATATTTAAGGTATTATTCTTATGTATTGATTTCAATAAAAGCTATAACCCCTAATTTTCAATAATTGACCCTTGGGGATTACATTGGAGATAAGAATTTAATATTTTTTATTAAATTGAATACTCTTATATACTATTTATTAAGTTACATAATTTAGTCATACATATTAGAGTGTGAATTGATAGAGAAATATATTTTACTATATAAACAACTCTTATGTTTGTAATGAATTTTATGTATAGATACTAATTCTGAAAAGCTAATTATATATATTATGTGTTTTTAAAGTTAGTGTTTTGTAGGTTATGTATGGATAGAGTTTTACACATGTTTCATTTATCATTTGAGATAAGGATTTAGTTATAACCATGGTTACGTATGACATACTATTATTAAACATAAATGAATTATAATGATTTTTTATTTGTATTTGGGTAGATTATAGAAGAAAGGCCATGTTGTGGTTAAAGAAACCATACCATTATGTTTAGATCCTGAATTTTAAAGTTTATATTTGAATGATATTTTTCAGGATATATGGAATCTTGAATCAAGTACATTATATGAAGATGCTTATCAGGCCATGATAAAATATACATTTAAGATATCAAAATAATACTTAAATCATGAATAATACTATCATTCCATGAACAACTAAATATTATTTATTATATTCTAATAGACTATCGATCATAGGATATGAATAATAATCATTAAAAATTAATTATTAAGCATTATAGTGTTTGATTTTTTAGAGTAAGATGTACAAAATATATTTCATATATTTTTCAAATAATTAAAATCTATTTTGGTTAAATAATTAAATGGATATACTTAGTGATAAAACTATGTATATTGAAACTACACCAACTATTTTTCAATATTTTAATCTAGGAAATATTCAACAAAAATTGCTAAAATTACATAGAAAATTATGGATTACTTTGATTATTTTATTTCTAATTATCAAAAGGAATAAGGAACATAAAAAATATATTCTTATCTAAATTATAGATGTGTTTTCTAGGTAAAATGGGGATACTACAACTAGAAAATGACATTTTAAATACATAGATGAGAGAAGTTGAAATAATATACACATTCGATTATTCAGTTTTTTCTATAATCTATATCATATTTTATGAAATAAATAAATAAAAAAACAAAAGAGAGAAAGATAATAAGGATAAGAAGGGAGATTAGTGCTATACTAACTTGAAGACCATTTTATGCAGATGTTGTGTTTGTTGAAGATAAAATTACAGTGAATATCTCCTTTGATCTAGTACACCATAAATACTTTAATTATGGAAAGGATTCATCCACTATTATTTTCTGGAATATGGAGGGAACTATATGCTTCCAACTATATTCATTTCTATATATCACACACACTCATACATGTTCTATGTGTCAACCAAAATCACTCATTTATGGGGTGATGTGTCATAAATTTTCACTCAGATGTGGAGTAAAGTAACAACTACTTGTACTCAACTGTATGTTACTCAATAAAAGGATATCAAGGATCATTAAAATCCTTTGACTTAGAGTTAAATAGTTTCATATAGTTTTGAGAACCCTATGAGAAGGTTTTTGAATAATATCATGAAGCATACATTGGTTATTGGTGGATTGGACCAGGGTATGGTCATGTAATAATGAACCACTATAAAAATATTGCATTCCCTTCTATTTATATTTTTTATTTCCATTCCATCACTTAATTAAAAGAAAAATAAATATTCAGTCTAATTTGAAAGGGAAATTTAATACCATTGAAATCATTTAAAGGATACAATTCACCCCTCTCTTGATTCTTTTTCTTTTACATGTCTTGGAAAACAACGACATAATGCCTAACCTAAAACATTTAATACAATGTGACCCAAGGACCCATGATGAGACCAAACAATTGGATCATCTCAATAATACTACCTCTAAATAACCCTCTATGGTGAATCCTATTGTAGTGAATTCCTCCCCCCTCAAGAAACCCTTTTGGAATAATACCTTATGTCATGGCGTGATCCTTAACCCATGAGAACCCCTCATAGTGAAATCTCCCTTACTATGAAATGATCTCATTGGAATCTAGAAAATAAATCTTATACATAGGGTTCAGGGCGTGGTTCCCTTACATCACAACATGCCCCTCTTCCTTCGAAAATTAAT
This sequence comes from Viscum album, assembly GCA_963277665.1. Taxonomy (NCBI): domain Eukaryota; kingdom Viridiplantae; phylum Streptophyta; class Magnoliopsida; order Santalales; family Viscaceae; genus Viscum; species Viscum album. Next base: position 1,658,294,337 of record OY728137.1, read on the forward strand.
CTTACATGAAAAATTAAATGATGTAACATCCTTGGTTGTGTAATTTGTTTTCTCCTATAATAGAAATATATAGAAAATAAACACTAAAACAATTATTATACTCACCCAAACAATATATAGATCAACCAATACTTTAAAAAAATCTGAAAACACCTCTTAAAATTTTACAACTCTCAAAATATCAATCCAATACCAAATTCTAAAAGAGTCCTTACATCATGACTCAAAAATAAAATTTCATATGATTCAACTAACTCATAAAAACAAAAGTTATTACAAACTCCCCACCATTACACTTCTCATAATTAATAATTATTTTAGTGAATCTCACATGGACCACATTGGCTACTTAGTCCCAATGCACAAAAGATCTCTAACTAGTCATGTTCATTCTTATACCACAATCAAACCAAAAAAACTAACCAAAATTAAAAACATCAATCCATATCCCATAAAATTTATATAAATATTGTTTTAAAGATCTTTTTACCAATATTTTTGTTCTCAATATTTAAATTCAACATCTTATAATCCAATTAATTCAAATCCATTTATATCATATCACTAATTTGTATATAAATGATTATAGACACATGAATATAAAAAATAATAAATTTTAAATGAGACTTCATAATATTTTACTAATCCTTTTAATTAATACCATCAAACATAATTTTTTTAGAATTAAGTGTGTTCTCTATAATAGTGAAACTATCTTGGGAGAGATTGAAAGCCATTCAACCTTGCAACTTTGATAACACTATTTGGATCCAAGTTTACAATACAATAACCTAGGGATGGATTAGCGTATCAAAATATTCTCTTTTCAATTAGATCATGTTTCATTATAAGAATAAACATATAATAAATAACCCATCACTAAAAATTATGATGCAAACATTCAACATTAAAATTAAATCACATGTAAACCAAAAGAATATAAAACATACCATATTTACTTATTTTTCCAAAATGGGATATATAAAATGAGTATGCACATAACAAGGTGCTGGTGTGTTACCTAAGATGTCAATATTTGGTATATAATTAGTTAATTACTTTACTAAATTATTTTACTTGTATTTTTGAGTTAAAATTTAAACATTTTAATGAAATTTGTTAGATGAATAGCTAGGGTTTACTGTTAGATTAACAATAGATAATGTATATACATTTAAATGGATATTTCTAGTTGTTATGAATGGTTAGACACATACTTAGGGTAATTTTTTAGACAAACCACATTTCCCATTTTAAATTTAAATATCTATAATTTTATAATTTATATTTATGTTAAACCAAAAATTATTTCTTCACCATTCATTATAGAACACTATAAAATATCCTCCCTATAAACTACCCTTGGTTATCTTAATTATCTTGTATTTCCTTGGATTTTCTTCATCAAATTTGTCTCATTATTCATGTTTAGTAACTCTAAACCCTATCCTATCCCTATTCTTTTTCTCTTCCTCCCATGTTCATTTACTAGATATTAAATGGTTTCATGGGGTCACAATTTACTTTGTTATAACATGGGGCTTCATATATCTAGGTCATTAAATCATCTTCCAAGGATATTTCTCTCTAGTGGGGGAATAACACTCTCTGTTAATAAAATCAACAATTATTTATATGTAGCTTTATATGATTTCTTTTTTTAAAATCTAAATGATTTATTATTATAAATTATGTTTTAAAAGATATAAAATATTTTTATGATATTTATCATGTTGTTTTAGTGATTATATGGTGATATTATCTTTTTCAAATCTTCATATGGTGAGTGTTTTTCCAAGGATATTTAAATTCAAAATTTATATAAATGTTTCAAACCAAGTGTTTTTGAAAATTCCAATTAATTTTTTAAAGATAAATTGGAAATAATTTCCATGTAATATATTTAGTTTAATTATAAATAATCATTTATGTGATTTCATAAAGAATTTATAAGGATAAATAAGTGTTTGACTTGTTTAAATTTCTTATTACACAATCAATCAATGTGACATTAATGCCCCCTTTTCTTATGAAATCTATTTATATGAATTCCTTTTACTAAAATATGATTAATAGTTATAAAAAGTATATTTTAAATACTTTTTAAAATTATCTAGATCCCTATGATTTTGTAAAAAAACCATGAAATACCATGGTAACTTTGGTATTTTTGTGACAGGTATCTAAATGGGGTTATTATGCCACTCAACCAAGACCATGCCCTTTCTAGTTATGAATGAACTTTTGATAAGTTATAGTACATAGGATTTACCTCTTCATAGTTCTATATGGATCCCATAACTAATGTAACATGATAATATTTCCTGCTATTACTTATGCTAGTGTATGATGCCACTCTTGTTAACAGGTTATGCACCATTAGATGTGGATATATTCATGGACTTGGTTACTATAAGGACCCATGATATCCATTTTTTAATTTCATAGGAACAATGAAATTATAACTTTACATGAAATTAATTATAGAGTTGTTTCTATTTTTATTTTAATTTTTTACATTGATACTTTGATTCAAATGCTATTTGCTTTGATTGAAATTCAAATGGAAAGTTTTATTTATAGTTCAATATAACATGACATCGATTACTTTATAAATGTTATACATAGATCATGTGGTGGAATCCTACTATGTATGTTATCTAACACCCTTTATACACACATAATGTTTATGGATATTTGGTCTTATCTAATTAATGTAAAGTGAAAGTACTACATAGAGATAGTGGGTTTTTTATAACATTTGTTCAGGTTTAGAGGAGGTGATGAGTAGGGGATTATATCCTTTCACATATAGATTTATAGAATCAATTTATTATTTTATCATATTTTTTGAAGGTATTTGGGTTCTTATGTCTATTCATCCTTATCAAATTTTGATCCCTTTAGTCCTTATATATAGCTATATTTTGGAATTTTTTAAATAATGGTTGGATTTATATGACACTGACTATTATAATTTATGTTAATTTAAATTATATTATGTTTTATGGATATTGAGCTTTGGATTCATATTATTATATATTTGGTTATGCCTAAATTTTAAAACTATTTATTTCATGTCCATAGATTTATAATGAATTGAAAGATCATGTTGGGATTCAAGTTAAAATCCTTTTCAGTAGTTTAATATTATATCATGAAAAGTTATTCCCACTGGTATAAAATTAATTCCCTAGAACTTTTTTCTATCCCATGGCATGGGAACACACTTTTTTTCATATAATACGTCACACATATAGTGCCATTTTCAGGTACAAGACATATTATTTATTTATTTATATCTTTAGTCTTTATTTATGGTTCATTTTTCTTATTTTTTTTGAAACTGAAGATAAAAGATAGGGAAGATGATTTATACATTATTAGTACTAACAATGCACCCAAATCATGTGAAAGGGGAGGTTGGTCTTTAAGGGAGTTCTCATTGTTCTCCAAACTATGTAGATTAACTTAAGAATCAAGGAGAAAATGTTCATCTCACTTTTAAATATGAAATTTCCCTTCACAGTTAGTAAAATATTTACTGAACTTTGTGGATAAACAAAGTGTCCCTTGAGTGTGTCTATTTACATCTACACAGTTGGTGCATAGTTTTCCAAACTATGTGGACTACCCAATTTCATTATAAATTTGAATTTCATTGTCATTACATTACTTGTTTAACCCTTTTCCTTCCATTATTTAACCATTTGAATAATTTCAAGTTGGATCATTCCTAATTTCATATCTTCTCCACTATACCCTTGATTTTTTTTCTAATATTTCATGAAGAATCACATGGGGATATTTGAGTTAGTGGATTTTCTTATCTTCCATGGTATTTTTTGATTCCCCTCAGGGTTTCCTTCTTCACCTATGGCCATGGTGGACTAGGGGTTTTGTTTATAGAGTATTAGGTGATGGGTTTATGATGTTAGAGCATTATATCATGACTTAAGTTACATTCCTCCCTCTATTGGTGGAATTAAATCATTTACTAGTGATTTTCTCGGTATAAGTTAGGTTGTTTCATTACATACATTTTTAGAGAAACCAAAAGTTTTTGACCTATTTAAATGTTTATTTTATATTTCTTAAATAATGTTATGTAATCGTTGGGGACATCTATTTATATACAATTTGTTTTAGTTATCTACTTTTTATATGAGTGGTCAAGGTGTTTTGAAATCTTGTTTTTGAAGGAAATTTGATGAAACTCTCCATGTGTTCAACAAAAGATCCTTTTTAAATTAAATTAATATGTGAAATGGTTTCTAAAATTAAATTTTAATCCTTTTGAGATGGTTATAATTCATAGTAACCCTAATTTATTAGGTAGGTAATCCGGGATATGCACTAGTGGGAATTGATTTAATCTCCATAGCATTTGAGTATATCACTAATTATATCACTACTATGACTTAGATGCTACTTTAAGCTAGGGATGAACATAGATCTCCCTATCCCATATATAGCTTGATATGATTGGTTATGTCCATAATAATGTATGAGGATATTAATATTACTTAACATTAATTACCTTAGGTATTCTACCATGTTGATTTCATTGAAATGTTTTTTGAAATGAATTTTAATTTTATGTTAAATTTTTTTAAATCATGTTCTATATGACTTGTTTTTTTGAAATGTTTAAATAATATTTTCATAAGTTTTAATTTAAAACTAAAATGTTTATACTATCTACAAATGTTTCTCATGGAATAATTAGAGACATCCTACTTTGATATATATTGTAACACCATACATACAACCATTGGGTTTATGTAGACCGTATTTTGAATGATACCAGGAAAGGAAAGGAATTACTTAGAGGGGAGAAAGCTCACTATAGATAATTTTAGGTTAGTTGTGGTGACATAATGGGGACATAGACCTCATGTCACATAATTATGGGTAGTAGTTATTTTAGACTATATAATTGTAGTATTCTCATGTATTACATTATCATATTTTCATCCCGTGTAGATATTTTACTTTATATTGTATCATAATTTGTATATATATAGTTCCAATTAGATGTTGTAATGTTTTTACGGTTCATTTTTATCCCTTGTATGTGTCATTAAATGTTTGGTAGATTTTATTTTTTATGTATATGTTTATCTTTTGGATGACTTACCAAAGTATGTCCAGCTCATGTCAGGTTCTTACTTTGGATCGTCTTTAGAGTAGTTGGATTACTTAAGAAAGTTGTGATCAAGAATGATTTGATGATATATAGGCACTATATTCCATATAATAGGGAATAAGAATTTACTTTTGAGACCTTTAATAAGTTTTATTGTGTGATGAACCATGGTTATTATAGGTTAGTTCATGAAAAAAATGTATTCTAGACTGATTTTTGATTTAGGATATTAGGAGGTCCTAGTAGATAAGAGATAGGAATGTCAGGACTTGAGGGGTAGGTTGTGAATGTGTATTTGACCAAACAACATTATGATGAGACTTAACTATCCATGGGATATTTGAAAATGATTATTTTTTATTCATTTTCAATTTATTTTTTATTTTATGGAATCTTAGGATGGAAAAAGATGATTAGAAATATTTTAGAGGGCATATAGTTTAGGAAAACGATATATTGATCATGTAGTAAACCATGCAACCAAGGTTGAAGAAAACCAGTAATGTATCTTTAATTATTGTTGTATAATTAATAAAACCTTGTATCAAATCCTTGACATCCATTTAAACTGATGTTACTGGTGTATGGTTGGGTAAATAGTGTGATCGAACTATATGTAATGATTTTATTTTTATTTTTATGTTTCAATTAATTTAAATATCCAACCAAGATCATTATAGTTATTTCATGAATATTAATTGCTTATACTGAGATTATATACCCATTTTAATGGTCATAATTCTTCTCATTTGATTTTATGTAGTGTCATGTCCCCTCGAAGACCCCCCTTGAACATTATAGAGGAAATTGTAGACAACTTTCTATGAGCTAACACCCCCATTGGATTCGAGTTTATTTGAGGTAGTTAAATTACTCTTCAATGTTACGGATCAAGAATAATGCCTTTTCCTTGATTAGGATCAATAATTAAGTGTTAATATAAGTCATCATAAATAATTGTCTTAAAAGTTTATTTTCCATCATCCCCATTCTTCTGAGGAATTTACAATCCTCAAGATAAATATAATCGGATGAAGAAAATTAAAAGTATACTTAAATTCCTAAAGACTATAGTGAAAATTTAATTTATTTTTACCACTTTATTCTTGAAGATTTCTTCTAGGATTGGTGGGATTCTATAGTTCAGTTCACTATGTATGGTATTCTCGAGTGGAAAAAAGTTAATGTTTTGTTTTCACATAATTTTTATCTTGATATGATGGTGTTAGTGAATTATTGGGAGTTTTTGTTCCTTCAATAAGGCATATAAATTGTTATAAAATATATAATTTTTCTCACCTTGATCATTCATTTTTCTACTCATATGGTTTTAGATGATGGATTGAAAGTCTAGTTGTTTGATATGGCCCTTTTCCTTATATTAGATCCTAGACCTTTCTCTTGAAACATCCCAATTACATGGTAGTGATGGATAGAGCTATGATGGTGGAGATATATCCGGTGAGGATTTTAGTGATGTTTTTTCTTCATATATTCATAGTGTAAGTGATGGTGTATTTCTCTAAAATAAGTTAAATCATAATAAATTTAAATGGTAAAGTGGAACTGGATTAAGGAAACCATCCCAGTCTATACCACCTATATCCAAGGATAGAGGACCAATTATTTTCCATCAATGTAGAAATGGTGAGCATTCTAGGAATTCATTTCAATAATCCCTCAAGTATTTTCATTAATGTGGGTTTATTTTCTATGTCCATATATTATGTAGAGCCAACCCCTCTTATCAAATAAGTGTAAGATCATCAACTCCTAGAGGATCCACAAGTCAGTGTGATGATTCTAATGAAATGGGATATGAGAATCATGGTCATGGAGCTAGTGTTGGTTCATCTTATGAGAAAATTCAATTGAGTAATTAATCTCAGAATAGTGATAGGATTTTTTTAATTTCGTTCCCCCCCAAACTGCTAAATGGTTCTCAGGCTGATGGTCGCTACTACACCTCAGGCACTCCTCCTTATATACCAAAGTCTTCGAACTAGAATTGGGGGATTAAAGTGGTATTATGGGGAGACTATACCCCTATATCATAATTAAAAATAAATATAAAATATCTAAACATCATACATAACATATAATAAGATAATAATATATAGAATAAATAAAAAATTCTGCAATAATACATGAAACTATAGTAAATTCCCGAATAAATATTCCATACATATAAAGATTGACCACTAAGCTAATTATATATACAAATTGGAATAAAAAAATAAAATACTTTGTATTTTCAATATCTTGATCAAAAAATAATCCAAATATCCATGTACGTCCACCATCATCTTAACCCTTGTGCATGAACTATCTTATCAGAGCCTAAAGGGGATTGAAATATCGAGAAAGATTCTAAAGTGACACCCACTATCATCTTAACCCTTAACAATAACCACCCTCTAACTAGGGTAACAAGTCATGGTGTACATACTAGGGTTCCCTTAGTATCCATATAGTAGAGACACCCTCGAATGGGTCCTTATTCTTATTCAAGGTCTAAGGACATCACCCAACATCCTAGGATATCTCGTCACCCTATTTCATCAAGAAGGTAGAACAATGTAGTCATTTACCTAGGGTATATCTACTAGGGTAATAGCTAAGAGAAGTCATATAGACCATATCAACCTTCCAAGACCCTATAGGATAGTCTACTAACCTAACGTGATTCTAGTATGCCTATAGTATGTCCACTTTAGGCCATTCATAGAGAATGGGAGAGGATCACTCATCCAACCATCACCTTGAAGAACCCAAATATCTCAAATAATATAATAAATGGGCCACCAATCCCTGAATTATACTGACCTAAACTATTCATATGTTGATATTATATCTCAAAAGATGAATATTCAATATATTTTACAAGTACATTCTTGAGGATCATAAAGGATTAGTTTCTTTGGACATGAGACACACAATATTCATATTTCATGGAACATCTTAAAAATATATCAAAATGATCAACCGATATATAAATCTTCATAGAAATACCCTACTTAAAACATTTTTTCATAACTTGGGGAAATGAAACATAAGAAAGGGTGAGCTAAGATTCTCAATAATGGTAAAAATGGAGATATAAATTATCAATTATGTATATCATGATCATAAGGGAATGATAACATGAGATTAATATTTCAAATTATATAGCCATTACAACATAGATCTTAATAATGGATCATTGAAAAAATCATGGTAGTTTATAATACATGAATCAAAATGGAATCAAATAACATGGGTTATGAGAGAATAAAAGTGTCATAATTTAGAATATTTTTTTATATACATTAAAATATAAAATAGATTCATTAAGCAAGGATCACTCTCAAGACTATCATAGTGGATAGAGTTCCTTAATAAACTGGGTTCACAACCCATTATAATCCTTAATATTTGATGAGATATCAATAATTACCTAATGAAATATAGAACTTTGTAATTTTTTTCGAACCCATAATATAATAATTATACATTCATATATGGCCACACGATCATAAAAATGCATCATATATCATAACTCATGGAAAGGAAATGGTTTTCATAAAAAGTTAAACAAATTTTCATAACATAAACCATGGAAAATAAATTATTTTCAAAAGAATATTATCATCATAATCATAAAACATCAATAAAAAGAATAAGGATGATATCCTTGGATCATATCCCCAATAAATCTTAAAAAACATCAAAGGATTTAATGATGAATAAAAATTACTTTAAAATTTCACTTAGAATATTTTATGAGGAAAATATTTTTTTCATTTTAGAATAACATATTTTAAATATAATATTTTTCAGAAATTACGGAATAATATTTCCTTGAAAGTAACCATGAAAACATGAAAATTAATCATTAAATATTTTAGTGAAAAAATAGTGAGAAATTTAATTCATGTCTTTCAGGTTAAAACAAACGTTCCTTTCACATTTTTGGTAAATATTTATAAGCACCTCATTTGGAAAATAAAAATTATATTTATTTTAAAATTTAATATATAAATTAAAATATTTATTAAAATGAATTCATAAAATCAAAAGATAAAATTAAATAAATTCTTGAAAAATTTTTAAATAAAATATTTACAAGGAACAGAAATTCTTGGCCAATGAGGAAATAATGTTTTCTTTTCCTAAAAACATTTTCCTGACCATTTTATATAATAAAGAGAGGAAAATGGAACTATTAATTTAAATTTACTTGACTAAATATAGGATAAGAAAATTCTTAAGATTCCATGAGAGGTAGATCATTAATTTTCAACATCAAAAACATAATCATGAACAATCTTGATAAACAATGAGATTATAACATAAAATCCTTAATGAATTGGTATCATTTGATCATAAACCCATAAAATATAGAACCTTGGATAATATTTTAAATCCCCATAATTTTCATTAGAAAGTTAAAACAATACATTCAAAGGAATTATATACACCACATAAAAGAAACATGTGGTGAATATGACATATGTCTCAAGAAATAAATATGAGATTTGAAACACTTACCTCATGTTTGACTTGTTCAAAAGCATAATAACCTCATGTATAATAAATTTAAATTTATTATACTAACATATAATAATAATATAAATACTTATAGTATCATATATAATCCATGTATAATATCTAAACACCCATATATTAAAAATTTCATAATAAAATCACTGTTTCCAGGTGTTAACTATTTTATTTTTTATGAGAGTTTCAGTTTAGCAGTTCAGATGATTATATATTGATCATGGTTAAATTATCTATAAAATATTAATAATGATATAAATATAATTTATATTCATTATATATATATATCTCTCTATAAAAGTTAGGGATAGAAAAATGATTGGCATCCTTCATAGAGACGATATGCCATACGTACACACGAACATAGTTTTAATTTTTCTAATGAAAAGAAGGAAATAAAGAGAAAAAATATTATATTATTATAGAACCTTAATTATTTATTATATAACATAAATATATCTTTATTACCTTCCAATAAAATCATAAATAATAAAAACTCATTCCTTTGTAGAGGTGGTGGTCCAAACTTAGACGTGGGATACATTATTATTTTTGAATGAATTGGAAAGTAAGATGGTAGATATGATATTATATTTATAATAGAAAAATTATTTCATAAATATCATATATAATCTTTAAACCCATAATAATAAATATTTATGAAAAAATATGACTGAAAATGAATTATTTCGCTACATGGAGGCGATATTCCACACACACACATGAGTGATACATTAACATTGAATTTGATGGAAAAGAGGGAGGATAATGGAGGTTAAATAATAATAATAATAAAATTTAAGTATATTTATCATAATAATATTATTTTTTATGATAAATAAAATACAATTAAAGGATGTATAATAAGAAATAATTTGAAAGAGGTTGGGTAGGATGATTACCTCTTCTTCGGTAAACCCCATTTAGATCCTTTCATAAGAAACCTTGAAATGATATTTTAAGAAGAAACGAACCTCCAATTAAAGGATAATGAAGTATAGAAGAGACTTGGGTATGGTTTGGTTAATCCATATGTCTTAAAGTGGTATAAGGAAGAGAAATGATTTGTGTCATTTTATAAGCAGGGGAGAAGAAAAACATGGAATTTCTTGAAAGATTAAAATATAATAATGTCATAATAAAGAAAATATCTTACAAATGGATAGATATTAAAAGGTGGGATAAGATGAGGTTGAAATATTACCATAAAATATGATTTATATAAGTTCAATTGGAAAACCAAACCTAATGTAATGGGTTTTCCCATGATAAACCCATATTAACCTTAACCGTAACAACATATTTTTACTATTAATACTGTTCATTATGATCAAAAATTAAATTGAAATCATTAAATAATATTATTATTTTTATTATAAATATGGATTCCAATTTATCAAATTTATTTCATATAAATGGTATCATTTATTTTAAAATTAAACCTGAAAAGCACGATGAAAAGAAATATTACATAAAAAACGTTTTCTTAATTATAAAAAGTTTTTATAGAAAAAGACAATATAAAATTGTTTAAAATGACCATAATTTTAATATTAATAATATAAATAAACTTATTTCACTTTTATATAATTTTAAAAAATGAAACTTTATAAATTATTGAAATGAAAAAACAGTTTGCAATAAAAATCAATAATTTTCAGTCTTTATAGATAAATATATCTTTTGTAATCATTATTAAAATTTTAATCTAATTTAATTTAGTCCTAATAATTTCAAAAATCAATTTCATTTTTCAAATAAACTTCCTAAAAATAGTAAAAATAATTATATTATTTTCTAAAAAATAAATAGAATCCATTTTGGAGGAAAAATATTTTTTTGATGCTTATAAAGACATTACATAAAATTTATTAGTTATTTACCAATATATTGGATTTATCTAAAAGAATTATAAAATCTTGAAAATAGGGTTATTCCTATTCAAATCACCAATTTAATTTCTAGGTTATAATTAAATAAAATATTATAGTTAATTTAGGATTATTTGTGCATGTATTGCATGTTATTATAAGAATTAAATTTAGTTGAAGAGAAATATATCATAAAATCTCGAGGTGTTATATACACACACTAGAAACACTAGTCCACCCTTTCCTCTAACATGGATGTGTCTCAGGACTCTATTTTTACCTGTATAGTGTATCCAAGTACACTCTGACCTCTCAGATGGTCTGAAGGCTAACATATATCACTACAATCCTAAACTCCTCCATTCGTGGTTGGGCATAAATCTGGAATAGAAGTGTTGTTCATGACCATTATCCCTCATATTTTTTATTAAAACAATTAATTTAATTAAAAAATATATATTTAATTAAATTATCTACGAAACCACACTCATAGAATACCCAGAAATAAACATATACATAATAAAAATATAAATTCCACATGGTAAGTATGAGATACCATAGTAAATTTTAAAAGCATTTTGATTTACTCCTAAGGCTTGAAAATATATTTTAAGTCTTTCCCAAGCCTATCCAGCCTCGTCCATGGTCAACCAAGATCACCTCACCAGCCCAAGTACCTAAATAATTCCAAAAATCAATAATTACTTATATTTAAATATTTCATAAAGCTGGATAACACACTTGGTTGTTGTGATACACATAAAAAACTTAAAATTGTATGTCACAAGTTAGTCATATGTACCTGAACCAATTCTAGGAAAAATACTCATTATCTGATGCAAAATCAAAAGTCATTTCAATAAATGTTTAATAAAAAATTTAATAAAAATTGATGGATTAACATGCCTCAACCAAAATTATGAGCTACTATATATAGACAGTGTATTGGTTCACCCTCTTCCAAGGTAAAGTAAAATCCTTAGCATCAATATCCTATTACACCATGATTTGGTGAAATAATAATCAGAAACCTTAATTGTGGAAACAAAAATTTAGGGATAATGAATGGGGGAGGATAATAGAGGATACTATAGGAGGAATAATACCAAAATATTGTGTGAAATTAAACCTTGAACACACCCTTCTAGGGGATAGAAGTAATGAAGGAAGGTGGAGCAGAGAAAAATTAGAGGAGGGAAGAGGAGGTGAGAAAGAGGGATAAAACTTCATAAAAATGGGGGGGGGGCTGGTAAATTCTCCCCTTTTTAATAGACCACATGGTTTTCCAAACCATGCAGGTTCCACTACCTAAAGCAACACACATTTCATGGTTTAGCAACATGGTTTTCTAAACCATGCACCAACTATGAAACCACCTCTACAACAATGAATAGTTTCCCCTAAAATGTCACAAAATTTTCACTACACTATGCTCCAAACATGTGAGCCAATAATTATCTTTAAAAAATGAACTAAAGTTCATTGTGAATTATGGAGGCACACATTTTCCCCCAAATCATGCACACCAAACTGTTCACCTAGGACAAAAACATCCAAAACCTCTGAAGCTTAATCCAAATCTCATGTGCCTTACCTAAGCACCCAAGCTATATTTCAAGCCTTATTCCACTTATAAAAAAACACATTGAGACATTACCACCCTAAGAATTCTAGTTTGAATACCTAATCAAAATTTGATTTATTCGATAAAAAAATAAAAATTCTATTAGGAATTTTTGAGCTTATATGTCCAAGGGGTATTATAATATCCCACCTTACTACTTATCATGCCAAATAAGTCTCAGTGGTATTCCAACCTGAGCATCATGGCAGTCCTCAATCAAAAATTATAGCTCAAGAAACTACATTTCACCTTTGAATTCCCATCATTCTTGCAAAGTTCAACCTGAACATATAATTTCGGAATCACTAAAACCCAATAAAAATCTCATAACCACTACCAGAATATTAATATGAAACTCACCTAAGCTTGAAAAACTCTTTGTGTATCAATGTTTTAATCTCATTCATAATATTACCTATAGTGATCCACACTGTAGAACATAGGATATAACCACCAATTCCAATTCTTTGGAATTTACTCTATATTAATTTCTTACTGAAGACCTTATCTCATTATCCAATGAAACTATTAGCTTGGTTCCCAACTCCCCAAACCCATTTACACACGATAATGACATTCCCATTCATGATTCTACTCATAATCATTCAAATCTCAATAGTCCAAGATCAAAACCTAGATATGATAGCTTTTCATTGAAAGGGACCATACAAAGATAAAAACACTCCAGTTGTATCCAGATAAATACACCTAGTGTGGTTCCTCACTGACCACATTCAGTTATATATAGGAATAACATTTAGAAATTGTTTGGCTAACCTGTCTTGAAAACTCTTCTCTCCAGATACTGACATGTCACTAAAATATGACCATGATTCCTTCAACCCCAGAGGTATCCATGATCATCCAAACATGCTCACTGAATCCTGTACCCAAATTCCAATGACTTCCCCTTGACGAACCATCTACTATCTATTTTTATCAACATAAAAATATTGAAATGATCATCCAATGATTGTTACATACTCCCAAAATTATCCTCTTGAGAGGGTCAAGAGATTGAGACCAATATCTCATTTCCCACCTTAGGATCATCCTTGTTGGTGCACCTCCAAGACATGTTTTTGATCTCTATGACCTACACCCCATCCCTTACCTGGAATAACAATAGGCATGGATATACATCGCTTCCCAGGAATCACCTCAAATGGTTCCATCACAAAATGTATGTTTCTCAGGATCCATGCTCATTTGCTACCAACCCTGGACACTACGTCTCTATGAAAATGTGTGTCAAGTTACAACCTCAAGACAAACATTCTATGGTACATGATCTATTTCAATAATATTCATCATCATAGGGGAACTTCGATTATTTCATTCCATGCTCTAGGTCACCATGACCATAAGCATCTCATCCAATTTCATTGATCCTTGGTATACTCATAGATTTCACTAATTAAAATACCTAGTTGATGCTCCTCTCAATCCCACAACCCCAAGGATAATAAATCTATGATCTATGAATGGTAATCCTTAATACTCCAATATATCCCTTGGAACTCATCTTCAAAATAAAGAACTCCACTTGTTCTATGATTTATAATTTGACAACGACCTCACAATGTTTTTCTAAAACTTTAGGATCCCATCCTTGGACCAAGGAATATCAACCTCTTCCATGCATCTAGATTCCACCCAAAACCATTACTGCTACTATCATCCACCCACACTCTAACCTTGCTAATAAAAGTAAATCCATTGTTCATTAGAGTCAAGAATCCAAATAGTATTCCTCATCAAAACTAGTCACAATTCCTAAGAACCATATGTTATTCCTTAGAACCTAAACGCATCATCATGCCTTGGTCACATACTCAGTAACACTTAATGTGTAAAAGTGTCATCAAAATCACAAAACAATGCTCACCATCTCTAATAGAACCAAAAAGCCTTATCTAACCCATCTTATGGGTTTCCATACAATAATGTAAACCATAGGACCACTAAGGTCTTGGTTAAAGATAATGGTGTCTAGGACTCCCTTCAAGGCCTACTAGTCACGTCTCTCTCCAATTTCATGTCTTACAAGATGTTATATACACTCCCATCTCAACTCGTGACAACTCACCTTCCCAACACCCAATCACAAGGTGTTACAAATGACAAAATAACAAAACAACCACTTCACATGACTATGTAACCCATATTCATGAGCATTCCTCATCATGAATGCTTCTAATAGGATGACGTCTCACCAGTCAACTCTAGGAACAAAAAATAGTATCATTGTAGATGATTCATATGAAGAGAGAACACACACATGGTTCGACTGTATAGAATTCCATTCCAATATATATGGGAAAATAGTATATAAGTTTTTACTATTCAATTTAAATAAATTAACTAAAATAAAAACTCCCCATAAGAATTATGTTGTTCGGAATCCAATGTCATGTAGATCCACCAGGGCCACTGAACCTCTTGTGCATGAGGAAAAAATCATCATCCTTTCCATCTGGTATCTCACCATAGATCCATATGACCTTCAATTAGAAGGATATATATATATAAGTTTTACTAGATAACTATATTCCCCCAAGTAAATATATAATAAAATACCATGTGAGAACTTGGTGACACTTTAAACATACGAGTCTTAGTTTTCATTGATAAAAATCACACTATTTGGCCCATATTTCTTGTCAATCCCATGTTCCTAATATGAAAAATGAGATGAATCTTACCACCATTAGAAAAGAGTCAAATCCAAACCGCATTCCTCTTTATGATGAGTCAGGATCTATAAATCCATAATGATGGACATTAAACATCATGTGCATCACTCAAAGAAAAAATAATATCTAACCACAATATCAAAAACTAAAAAAATAATCCCATAACCCTAGTAACATGGAATTTATATCGGAAGAGGTGTTCTATAAACACCAGTATGACATCCATCATATAATATCACATATTTCTAAATATATAGTACACAAAATACCAAAACAATAAGATAAATAAAAATAATTCCTTGATATTGGTTTTTAATTCCCAATTACCCTAGACCGCTTATTGGTTCCTAGACTGATGGTTTCTAGTTTACCTCAAGCATGCCTCCTTGTATGCAAGAGTCTTCCGACTAGCAGTAAGGGTCTAAAATGTCACTATTTGGAGACTATATCCCTTACAAAAAAGGGTACAATAAATATAAAATAACCAAAACACATAAATAACATAGTAAATAATTAGTGTGTGTGGAATAAATAAAACAACTAGAAATAATACAAGAAATGCAGCAAAGGCCCTAACAACCATTCTATATATACAATAGGGTTCGTAATGGTTTGGTTACATATGAATAAAATTATAAAGAAAATAAAAGATGTAAGGTCCATGAAAAATCATTCTATAAATCACTCCAAGCTCTATATACATGTCTGATCCATCTCATTTGATAATCATCAGGCCTATGGCAAACCCAATTCCTATAATTAAGTGAAAATTTTCTCAAGTAACCATGTGAAGTGGAGGCCTGATTAAGGTGTGAGTGTGAAACTCAGTAGGAAACCAACATTCTAAACACATACTAACCAACATATGTAGCGATATGTGCATGTTTCATGCTCAACTGAAAATAATAAATGTAATAAACCACCATCAATCCTTGGGTCCATGACCCTGATCGACCATAAATTCTTTGGTTTTTTTAGGATTGTCTCCAATAACATATCATGATCATTATAACCATAAAAACACAACCACCCATCAGGTGTGTTATTCTATAAAGGGCATCACAAACCTCCCCTATGGCAGTCTTCTATAGTCATAATGGACTTCCTTGGTGAGATTTTTCTATTCCAGGCATAACCCAATAGTATCATAGAACTAAATCCAAGATCACCCCATCATACTATACTAGACATTCCTCAGTAGATAATAGGACCCTGACAGATCATAGGCCATGATCCCTCACTATGATACCCTCGCCAAGATATAACGTGATGTTCAATCTGATCGTCCTGACTCTAAATCTATGGAATCCCAACCATATCTGAGTTCCAACTATGTGGATGTTCGATAAAGTATCACATAACTATGATATGGGACTTTTATTAGTCAAATAATAAGAACTATAGGAATCTCATCAAACCTCCCCTATAGGAGTTTACATATCCAGGTCAAATTCCTTGTTAGAATTTCCACCCTCCGCTATGGGAGTTTCCACTTACAGGGAATACACCCAATAAGAATTTCAACCCAATATTATGGGAGTTTCCATACAATCATCTAGAAAACATATGGTATATACCATATAAAAAATAAGTATAAAATTATAAATCGGGGTGGCCACATGACCAACCTGCTGAAAAAACCATAGTTAAACTCCCCTGAGCACGAACCAACTCATCACAACCTAAATAGTCTCAAAACAACGATATCGATTCTAAAGTGACACCCATGATCATCAAAAACCCTACCCATAACCACTCTCTCACTATGGTCACTAGTAACAAGGTATATACTAGGGATCCCTTTGCCTTAGTAAAGTAGAGGCACCCCCACATTGGTCATCAATCTCAGTCATAGTCACAGGTCATCACTTGAAACCCTAGGGCTCTGCATCACATGACGTTGTCAATAATGTATCATGTTCTTGTGGGATACATAGTCTCTCCATAAGGTTAATAGATAAGAGATGGACCATTACCCATTATGTCCCTCTAGGTCCCATTGGGCCAGTCTTCCAACCCAATCTAATTATGGTTTTCCTAAGTTCTATCCACCTAGGCCTAGTCATAGTGAACAAGAAGATGATTACTCATCATTCCCTAACCCCATTGATCCCAAATAGCTCAAATCATACATTAAAGTGTTCCTATAAGTCCAAATAATCAAGGGAATAATAGTCCACCATCTTATACAAAATCTAAGTGTCCCAATGAATTTCACCAAGCTACATAGTCTAGTTAAGTATTTACTCACCTCTAATGTGGTCTGGGGGATAACCAGTATCTCAACAATCCTAACCTCAACAATTGATAGTCTGGTGTCAATCCAACTCATAAGGGTTGTTCACTACCATTGAAGTTTGTATATATTTTTTTTAATGAAATTAATTTAATTAAAAAATGTTATTTAATTAAATTAACATGGGTACCACCCTCATTGTGTGTCTGATCATCTACATCTAAACAATAAAACATGAATGACATAGTGAAAGTACTTTATCTCACCTACCATTTTTTAAGATTTATGATTTACTTCCGATTTCCAACAAAAATTAGCAAGGCCCATCCAAGTCCATTTGGCCTCATCCATACTCAACTAAGCTCTTATTATTGTCCCAAGATTTTAACTCATTTCAAAAATCAATAATCATTTTTTATGAAATTTATAATGGAACAATTAATTTAATTAAAATATCTCATGAAGGATAATAACTCACCCGGTTATCTCTCCATGCTGAAACAACCATAAATGACACCCCAAAAGTACATATCACATTCCCAAACCTATGTCAGGAAATGGTTCCAATGTTTGGTGCCAAATAATTATGAATTTTAATCAAATTTTAATGAAAAATGTAAGAATAATTAATGACACATCAAAAAAAACCCAAAAGTTGAGCCACAATGTGAATATAATATCCCAAGACACCATGTTATTAGGTTAATAAAAATTACAATCACTAGTATCTAATTCCATCATTTTCCAATCTAATTGGAATAAAAAACCATTACCAGGGAAACGTAAATTTAAAGAGAATAAAAGTGATAGAAGAAAAATGATATTATAG
Source organism: Viscum album (assembly GCA_963277665.1). Taxonomy (NCBI): domain Eukaryota; kingdom Viridiplantae; phylum Streptophyta; class Magnoliopsida; order Santalales; family Viscaceae; genus Viscum; species Viscum album. The sequence goes on from OY728137.1 coordinate 1,658,313,284, forward strand.
GAGGAATCATACCTCAAAATTCCATGGAAATCCATAAAAAAAAACCCATTTAAGGAGATTTAGGCGGAGAAGGAAGGGGTAGAGTAGCCTGATCTCATGAAGGAATAAGAGGGGAGAAATATGGTTAAAAATTATTTAAAGTTAGGGGGGTGGTAAATTGTATCATTTTTAATAAGCTTCATTGTTTGAATATAATGTTTTACAAATCATGCTTCAATAGTGCACCCTCCACTACTGAGAGAAACTCACCTCACATAGTTTGGAAATATAGTTTTCCAAAATGTGCATTAATCATGAAACCACCTCTATATCATCACAAAACATCCTTTGAAATTTCAGATGATTTTACCCAAATTCTGAATTGAATGTGAAAGATAACTATTCACTTTAAAAAAGGGAATTAAAATTTCATGGTGAATCATAGTGCAGTAAGGATTCCCCAAAACCATGAGCCCCAGACCATGCACCCTGTGAAAAAACATCCAAAACCTCTAAAAATAAAACATAAACATCTCAATCCTCACATGATCACCAATGATATATCTTAAAACACATTCCAATTTTAATAAATTCAATTTGATGAACTAAAACCCCTAAAATTTGATTTAGAATGCTCAATCAAAATTCAATCTATAGGATAAATGAAAATTAAAAAGCCCTTAATAATTTTCATCTCATATGGGAATGAGGTCTTGCACATTAGGCTCAATATGAGACCAAGATGTTTCTTTATAAGGAGTAAGTTATTGTTCAATTTAATTTATGATCAATGATTTCGAGTGATACCATTTTGATTTCCTCATCTATGTTGGGATATTTATTTGATATAGGTTAATATCATTCATTAATATCTACTTATGTAATTTTTAATCAATATTTTTTCTGATCTTATTACTTATATCATAAAAATATCAACTCTTCTTTGGAATAAAAATGATCCTGGATTTTGTTTTATTTCATGTGTTGTCTCTATATATAAGGTAAAGTTATCATGGAACTTTTTAATATTTGAGATAGATCTTTTTGATATAATTATTGAGATGGATTGGAAAACAACCTATAAAGACCATATTAATTATTCTCATTGAAGGGAGACCTTTACTGCACATGATAGAAGCTCTTATTTGTTTTAAGAGGAATGTTTCCCAAAGTATAGTTGGATGGGACCTCCTCTTATTGAGGTTTACAAGATGATATAATGGTATCTTTTATTTTTCTAGAGATCAATGAAATGGATTACTTGAGTGATCATCCTCACATGGTCACAGATTTTCATAAATTGTTCCCATATCACTTCTCAAACTTACAACCTAAGTTGGAATTCAATTTTATTATTGATATAATTCCTGATATATTACTAGTTTCATTGGTTTCATAATAAATATAATTATCTTATTGTAAGACTTTAAGACCTAGTTGGATGATTTGGAATACAAGTGCATAACTCAACTATGTGTATCTCCTTAAGAAGGTCTAGTACTCTAGTCTAATAAAGAATATAGTACTTTTCACTTGTAAATTGATTTTAGAAAGTTAAAATTTATAACTATTAATAATACATATCCCTTACCTTAAATCAATGATCCCTTTTATCAATTAAAAGTCTAAAGGTTCATCTTAAATATTTATCTCTAATTAGGATACATCTTTCTCTACATGAAGAATTTTGTTATTCCCAACACTGATTTGATAATTATATTTGGATATTACGAATACCTAGGCATGAATATTAGTCTAACTAATAATCCTATAATGTTTATGGTCATTTGGAATAAGAAATTTCATTGATATATCAACTAATTTTTTAAGGAATTTATGGTTGAAATATGATTTAATTATAAATCCTAAGAGGAGAATGAGAATCACTTGAGTATTTATTTGGGAACTCTCTCCAATCATTCCATTTTTTTAAAAAAAATCAACGTTTTGCTTCTGGATCAATGAAGTAATGTTTCTAGGATATGTGGCGTGATAAAATGATATTTTAGTTTACCCTAAAATGGTGATAGATGTTATGTATTGGGAAGAACCGAATAATTTCTTTGAGATATGTTTCTTTTTTAGGTCTATTGATTTACTACCCACAATTTATTATAGGAATCTGTAAACACAAACCAACCTTGATCTTACTCACACATAAAAAAGTGATGTTTCGATGAAACTCTAATTTTCAAGACTCATTTTATGAGTTGAAGTGGAATTCGATTTCAGCTCATATTTTCATAAAAATGAGGCTAGAAATTGATAAATTTTTTATTTTGATGTATTAGAGATGGTTTTTGGTAGTCTTCTTATATAAGGTGATCATATGGTGATGTGTGTTTTTTAAATTTATCCACATGGAAATAACAACAAAAACCATTACTTTTAGTTATATGTGATGATATATGCTCTTAATTGTTGTAAGAACTATCTTTTTGGTGAGATATTCACGGTGTTTAATGATAATAAAATAACAAGGTATATTTTCCCTAAAAAGGATTTGAATCTTAGGTTGTGGTGATGGGTTGAATGACTTGAAACATTTTATATTAACCTCAGATATACCCAAGGAATGGGGAATACCATTTATAGTTCTCTTAATAGGAAATTTCCTCCAAAATATTTGAAATAATCTAGCAAAAATATGGACCTTATGAACATTTTTTCATAGATTAATTTAGAGGTGAAGTTAGAGAAGGAGAATATGTTTCATTCTAGTTTTTAATTGACACATTATATTCATGATCATATTAATTAGTAAAAAATAGTAGATGAGGTATGATAGTATATTTGGAGGAAAAAATGATGGGGAGACCACTAATGAGTGGTTTCTATCTCCTAAGGGAATTATCTATCGCAAGAACGGTTTTGTCATTCCTTTATCTAGGAGTATGTTACTGATAAAGGATTTCCATCATTACCTATGAAAAGTCCATCTCGGAGCCACCATTATTTATGATGATATGAGATGCAGGTATTGATAATGTGGGATGAGATGAAACATAGAAAATTTTATCTTATGTTTGTATATTTTTCACCTGGATAAAGCAGAGTATCAAAAAAATTTCAGTTTTCTTCAACCCCTTCCCGTTACCACCTAGAAGTGGGATGAGATATTAATGAATTTTATTATCAAATTACCTCATAATACTCTAGGAAAGAATACTATATGGTTTATGATTGATTAGTTTACTGAATCATCTTATTTCATTCTAATCAAGTATAAAACCAAGGTAAAGGATCTCAACATGTAATACATTCAGAATGTTGTGAAATTTTACACTCTAAATTCGGCTATAATTTTTGATAGTGATCCAAGATTTACTTATTAATTATCAAAAGGCCTTCACTACTGGAAAAATGATTTTTTCGAACACTTCTATACCAACGGTTTGTCAAACCGTTGGGAAAGGATGAATTTTGGAGGCCCTTTGCCAACGGTTTGGGAAAACCGTTGGGATAGGCTACCCTTTCCCAACGGTTTTCCAAAAACATTGGAAAAGGGCCTCCAAAATTCAACCTACGACCAAACATCCAAAACAAAAAGTCACTAGACTTTTCCCAACGGTTCTCAAAACCGTTGGGAAAAGTCTAGGCCTTTCCCAACGGGTTTAAGAACCGTTGGGAAAAGTCTAGTGATTTTTTTGGAATCAAACTACGGAGAACATTATATATATCAAAATTTAAAATAATTAGAACAATACATATATATTTATATGGAATTATATTAACAAAAGTCATGTTAGGTTAGTGGTTAAGTCTTTCAGTTATAAACTAGAGGTCCTAGGATCAAATCCCACCGGGTGTTTCTTTTTTGAAATACATATACCAATGGTTTTGAGAACCGTTGGTATAGATTTTCTAATTACTTAAACCAACGGTTTTCAAAACCGTTGGTATAGAGCCTATACCAACGGTTTTCCCAAAACCGTTGGTATAGACCTATTATCACGGCTTACTTGCCAACGGTCCCCCAAACCGTTGGTATAGCCTATACCAATGGTTTGGGGACCTATACCAACGGTTTGGAACCGTTGGTATAGGGTATTTTTCCAGTAGTGCTTCTAGAAGTGATTAGATTACAAGTTAAGCTAATAACATTATATCATCTAAAAATTAATGGTCATATGGAGTGAACAATCAATATTTTGGAGGATATTATATGTTCTTTTGTTTTAGATTTTATAGGAATGTAAGAAACCCATCTCTCATTGATCAAATTTACTTATAATAAAACTTTTCATCCTATTCTATGGATGGATACATTTGACGTTGTATATATATAGACCTTCCAGTCTCCCATTATATTTATTGAGTTTGGTGAGGCCTCTCTGGTGAGACTAACCATTGTTTATAATATGGCATGTAATTTTTAGATAATTTAGAATTTACCAGTGATAACAAAAAGCTTATATCAATGTTATACATATCATCATCACCATACTCTATAGTTTTCAATTGGAAAATAGAGTTTTTTTTATGATTTCACCTCGATTGAGTCATTGAATACTTAGTAAGTAATAAAATATCACATTATAGTACTTGAGACCCTTTGAGATTACAAATAAGATCAAGAAGTTTATGTACCAATTTGAATTGAATCCTCAGATAATATACATTAAGGATATTTTCCATGATTACCTATCAAATAAAGATCACCTTGATCCCTCCCATGTATTAAATTGGGAATATTTTGGATTAGATTTGTTTGTTTTAATGACTATTCCACTAATCTAGATTATCTAATCTAAGAATAAAGTGTTATATGGGAAATCTATTCTCTTGGTTTAAAACTTTTTGTAGTTTGGATGTGTCTTTCTTATCACATGGGAGTGGGAATACATAATGATAGAGAAATGGTCCCATTTATTTGTCAATCATCAATCTAAAAGTTTTATTTCAAGGGATAAAAAGTGATATAGTTTGTAGAATTTCATAACCCCTTTTCCATTTTTAGGTATGATAATTATTATAATTTTTTTAATTACACATCATTATTAGGTCTTTTTCCATAGATTTTTTTTTGAAAATGGGGATATAGGATAGAGAACACAGTTAGAACATGGTTAACACATAGTTATTCCTAACCATTTACTTAATATATATTAAGGGTTAAGGAGATATCTTGTGGAGTCCAAAAAATTAGAGCTTGGTTCTCAAAACCATATAGATTACATTAAACATAAAGGAGAAACTATTCCATATACGTTCTTTAAAAATTCACCTAGCATAGTTGGTTCAAAATTTATTAAACTATGTGGACAAATCATGTGGCTCCCCCCAGTTGTTTTCAATGATATACATAATATTAGTGCATAATTTTCTAAACAGAGAATAAAAACCATGTTTACTTCCAATTTTCATTAAAAAAATTAAATTATTATGATGACCTTAATCATTTTAATATTTTTTTACTTTACATATTTATACAATTCCTTGTTGGGATGGTCATTCTTTCATTCTCTTCCCTTTTATATTGATTTTATGGACATTTCATAAGGAATCACTTGGAAATATTCAACAAAGAAACTTATCTTCCCATTAAAAATATTTTTCTTATCTCTCTATTGGTTTTATTATTTCCTTATCACCATGGTGGCCTAGTGTTTTGGTTTCAAAAAATTTAGGTGAGGGTTTTACGATGCTAGGGAATTGTATCACAACTTATGGATCTTTCTCTCCTATCTAGGTAGAATTATGTTTTTTTCTAGTGATTTTATTAGTTTATGTTAGGTTGTTTCATGAGATATATTTTATAGAGGAACCATATGTGCATTATTACTTCCAAAATAGTGTTTTAAATTTATTAATGTTTTTTATTCCATTATCGAGGACTATTATTTTTATACTTTACATGTTTTAGTTCCCTAATTTTTATATAAGTGATCAAGGTATATTGAGAAAATTTGCATGAATAGAGTTTCTGTCCCCTTCCATGTGTTTGATAAAAGGCACGTTTTAAATGAAATAAATTAAATCATGGTTTAGAAAATGAAATTTCAATTATTTTAGATGGTTATTATTCTTGGAAACCCTAGGTTCTTAGTTTAGGAGACTTAGAGAAGTATCTCTAGGAATTCATACACTCTCCAAATACTTAGACTGTGAAACTAACTATAAATATACAATATCATGGATGTAACAATACCTATAAGAATTAATATATCACTCTCTAGAGGCTGATATGAAGATATATATGCTTGGTTATAAACATAATAAATTATGGGGTACTTAGTGTTCCACGATCATAACTACCTTAGGAATTCTTCCATTATTCATTTTTGAAATTATTATTTACACATATTTTCCATCATTATTAGATTGTTATAAAACATTTTCCATGTTACGTGTTTTTTAAATTTTAAGGGAATATTTTAATTTGGTTTCATTCAAAATATCATTCATGGTTTATAAAATTAAGGTTTCTCATGTAATGTTTGGAGATATTATTCTTTTCTAGTTATCATCACAACCTACACACACCCTTTTAGTGAATGAGAGCTTTAGTTTGACTAATAAAAGTAACTTAAAGGTACAAATTATAGGTGATAGATTCTCATGATAGATAAGTATGGGTTTTGGTGGTGATATTAATATGAGTTAGAGATAATTTAAAATATAAGTGATAGTGGTTCTTTATAGTTCATTTTTTGTTATATTTTTCTAGTATAATCATGTATATCTACTTCGAAACATATGTCCCATATCTTACTGGCGGGTCGTTTCACCGAAGGTATGTTTTTGGTGTCCCAAAGTATTTTTACCCTAACATGTATAGCACCAGTAAGGGGTCAATCCACAGGGAAATAAGATGTTATTTTATCTTGATTAACTTAGCTTTTATTTTTGTTTCAGTCAAGGTTAGTAAATTTTAGAGTTGATTTTTTTTTGTTTTGGATACAAAATAATAATTGGTTTTAAGTTTATTTTAACAAATTGCTTAACAGAATAAAAGTAAAATATGGGCAAATTTGTTTTGATGTAAATAATGAAATAAATGAGTTGTGGTTATGTATTTATGAGATGTTTTATTATTAAATTAAATTGGTTATAAGGTTGTGTTGTTCATGATAACCCAACACTCTGGGATCAATTTGTAATAAAGTTTCCTTGGTCCAAAAAAATTTATATTTAGAGGTGAAGAAACTAAATCCTTGGTCCGGTAGTTAGTGTTTAATAGATATTTATTTGGATTAGTCCATTTTTAGTCGACAAATACTTCCAATGGTCATGAAATTATTCATCGGTATTCTTCTTTTAAATCCCTGAAAATTCTGCCCTTGGTCTGGTACATAATTTCTAGTGATAAGATGAAGTGATTTAAGAAGAATAAGAAGATATTATTTGAAAAAACACATTATTAGCAACTTAATTAAAATTATAACTCATAATCTCCCACAAACCCAACACAATGGGTGTTTAGTTACACATGTAGGTAAAAAATGCAAGACTCCTGATACCTGATGTGATCATGATTGGAACTTCGAGGTGGAAATGATTCTTCGGTAGATGGTGGAATGACAGTAGTACGATGGCAGAGCGTCTCTCCTTCATAACTTCAACTCTTTTCTCCACACAATACTACCACACACACTACTACCTTGGTCTAGAGGCCAAGGCCTCCTTTTATATAAAAAATAAGTACATGGTGTGTGGAAAAATTACACACCGTGTACTTTTGTCAATGCGTTTTTGCCTCCGTTTTCTCCACTAGTAGGCAGCCTAACACACCACCATTGACTTGGAATAAAATGCCTCCTAGTAGGTGAATGTACATGACATGTAATTCCTCCATAAATGGAACGTAGTTTCAATTTTCTCCCAATAAACGCTTCTAGAAATGTATACACGACATGTATAAGTGGAACACAACGTGTCCCCTTTAGCCGGCCACATGGGCGTGTAGACTCTTCTTGTCCACCAACGGCTTATCGAATGGTATAAATAGAGTGTATATTTTGAACATGGCGTGTACTGGCTTTTGGTTACTTGGTCATGTACTTGTCCCAATCAACCCGTGTTTGAGCTAGAATGTACACAACATTTATATAAGTACATGCTGTGTAGTTGTAAATTTTTTCTCAGTTCTTCCCCATTTTGAGTATTCGACCATAAATCTCCTGGAAATGAAAAAGATCACCAAAATCAAATTACTTATTCCCTAAGTAGTAGGTAATTTCTGAAAACATGTTCCTATTTTTCAATAGAGTATATGAAAATGTATACACAAATCAGGTGCATCAAACTCCCCCAAACTTAGTCATTTTCTTGCCCTCAATCAAATCTCATCATCTAATTAAAAGAGTATATATTTTAAAAGGAAGGTATTTAGTTAATCATAATTGTAAATAATAAGTTATAGGAGAAAATTTTCAAAAATAATACAAAACAGTTTCAATCCAAGAGATATTCTAATCATTCCTCATAAATATTTCAATTAACTACTTTCATCCTCTTTTAACACATGTTTCAACCTTTTAAAAATAAGCAAACCACATGATGATTTACGTCACCAAAAAATTACTCAAACTCAAGATTGTTTTAATCATAGTTATTCTTAATCAAAGATATATACACTCTATCCATATGTTTTCAAGAATTCTAGTCCTCCACTTTAGAAATTTTTACTTACAAAAATCATAAGGGCTTTTCAATAAGGATAAGATGTTTCTATGGATAAAGGTTGGTAGGTAAAGATGTGAAAATAACTCTGAGGATTGAAATAGGAGGATAAATTCTTATATAATAATGCATGATATTCAAAGTTAAACTCAGTGTAAAAACGTCCCCAACAAGCATTTTCAAATAATCTCATCACTACCATCTCTTTTAGTTGGTTAGGAGTAACAAACCAACAAGAGAGTATGAGGCCCCTTTATTTGCACCATTTTATTATAGAACACAAAGGTAACCTTTTAGAATTTCCAAAAATAGAGTTTTGGAACCCTTTTCTCCCCAAATGACCAGGAGGCTCTCCCCCATGCTTAATTTCATGACAATTCAAAAATTTATACCATGCGTTTCCAATACCTTCTTTTGATCTCAAATGAATAATCATGCAAAATCATAAAACAATTAGGGTAGGAAGGGAATTAGGATTGTAATATGGATTCCTATAAAGGTTATTCATGGTATCTAGGGGATTTACAAAGATAATATGTAGGGTAGGTCTCTGAATAATGGGGTTAAAACAATCTAATTCTGCAATCATTTTAATGTAATTCAAAAATTCCTCATCATTCGAAAATAAAACATGAAAATTATGGTAGTTATGTATATTCTAATAATCTCTCAAGAAAGAGGGTATTAAAAAGAATATGACAAAGGGTTTAGAATACCTCTCAGGAGTGGTAAAAATAAATAAAGAGACAATCAGGTCATAAATTGTAAACGATTGATTAGTCTGATCAATGTAATTATCCAAGGATTTCAAGTTTCAATTTAAATTATATCAGCAATCATTTTAAAATACTTAAGAACCAAAATAAGCATGCATTTTTTTTGAAAAAATTCCCCTTTCATCTTATTATTGAAAAATATGATTAACCAAAAATGTCCTCACATATTAAAATATATCTTCTAAAAATGTTGTCTCCTAGAATAGTAAGAAGGGAAAAGACTAAAGTGGTCAAATGATGCCCCCTATACATAATACCGTACATGGTCCACCAAGTTACGAAAAAGATAAACAAGGTAAGGTGGGGAAACAATAGTAGAAGAAACTGAGGGGAAGTAAAGAAAGAAGTAAAATAAGAAAGAAAATCAATCAATGGAAAAAAGAATACTCCCCTCATGTCTAGGCATTGGAAAAGGGAATGTGATGGAAAAGTGCAGCCCAAAACATGCCAGAGTACCTGTGAGGGGGGAATAAAGAGAACACTGCAAGCATACACAATAGGCACATGCACAAGATATCATAAAAATATATATATAATGAAACACAGGTGTCCCAAAAACCAGTCAGGGGATCACCTCCGAAAAGGTATCATCCAGTATAGAACCATCCAAGAGAGAAGGCTCAGAAGCCATGGAAACTGGAGGCTCGGAATCTGCACTTGGAAGGGAAGCTGGAGAAGTAGGAGCTATAGGTATTGGACTCGGTAAAGGATGCTCGACATCCCCCTGGATTGGAAGCATCTGTGGCATCAGTAGAAGCAGTAGCCGGGCCCACAGTAGATAGGAGAACAGAATCTATGTCCATTGAAGTGAAGGGCGGTGGAGCTGTAGCAGAAGGTCCAGGAACCGAGGCAGAGGCAGGTGATAGTGGCAGTGGAATACAAAGATTCTGAAGAATAATCCCTAATAGCTACTCCAGGTGGTCCTGGCGGCTGTTAATATGAACCAAGTGTTGCTTCATTACGGCTAGGCGGAGGGAAAGGGTGAGATCGACCGAGGGTGCGGGGGTAGGGGTGCTGGTGGTGGTATAGAAAAATGAAGGCTAGAAAAAGTGGGGTCAGTATAATGGTGGTGGGGTGGGGAAGATGGAGGGGGTGGGGAAGGATGAGGAGGGGCATCATCGGGTGCAGGAGGGTCAGTTGGTGGGTGGGGTGGAGCCTAGGCAAGGACGTAGGCACCCCCTACTTCCAGACCAATCCTATGAAAATAAGAATGAGATAGCCCATCCGTTGGGGTGAACATAACAGGTTATGGGGTAGAGAAGGCTCAAAAACCCTGAGGTGGTGGGCAAGGTGGGCAGCGTAAAACCCACCATTCAGGTTTCCCTGATGGCCAGTAAACATGGCATGGAAGTAGGATGTGGTGAGGTAAGGGAGGTCTGGGTAGTCCTGCCAGATGACACAGGTAAGAAGAACCATGTTACGACCGGTCACGACCCCGCATATCCTCATGGTGGGGGAAAAGGACGGCACTAAAGAACTCGTGGTTAAAACGGAGGATGGGGTCAGTGATAAGGGTACTCTTTTGCGAGGTAGGGGTGTAGCGGTGGTCAGGCCCAACAATCTCCCACCACATAGCAATGAGCTCAGAGAACTCGGGCTAGGTCAGTTTAGAAATAGGGGGTGGGGTAATGGGATGGGGGTAGAAAACGTACCCTCGACCGAACTCAGTCATGGTAAGGGAAACTCATCAGCCACCCAACTGGAACCGAACCATGGGTACCACATCGCAAAGTGTCTCCCAATACTCAGATCCATCGAACTCAAACAAGGCAGGAAACTCCAAAAATAAATCTAAAAAAATAGGAGTGCTGACCTTGAAGATCGAAAGTAAGGGAGTATAGATGAGAAGATCCTCCAACTCGCCCCAGATACCGACCTACTATGGAATACTGCTGTCGAGGTAACGACCAATCAATGGAATCATGTGGCGAGAGAAGCACCAGATCCTATCGTGTGCCAAGTCGATGACCATGGGTAGGGAACACCTGCAGGTCCGGGTCCAGGTGGAGGTGCAGCAGCAAGAGCTGGCTCTGGGGGTGGATATTCTGAAGTTGATGGAGGCCCGCTGGATGAATTGGACGATGTGGGGCCAGCAGCTACTAAAGGGGTAAAGGGAAGTGCGGCAGCCGGTGGAGAAATAACGATGGTGCTCGGAGACTCGTTATGGGGTGGTGGAGTAGCAGCGCTATTGAAACCAGCCTTGGATGAGGGAGTAAGGGGCAGAAGGATGGTCAATAGAGGGAGCTCGTATACTGGAGCATCTGGGTTTGGCTGCGTCGGAGTCCAGAGTTGTATCCGATAATAAATGGGCCTCATTCCTTTAGTGGTGGAGGTGGGACACTTCCCATGGGAAGGATTTCGGTCTTCCATAACCTGAAACAGAAAGAATAACCAAACAAAATAAAAAGAAAAGAAAATAAAACAAGAAAATGTGAGAAAACTGAAAAATAAAAGTACACGGTGTGTACATCTAGAGTACATGGCGTGTAGTGAATGCTAAGTAGAATCACGTGTTCTCTAGATAAACACACCAAGGGAGCAGAAGGTAGACCAGAAAAGGGTACACAATGTGTACCAAACATACATGTTGTGTTCATGCAAGGTGGACATGGTTGTTTATTTGTAAAGACATAGTCACTATTTTAATACTTCTAATAATAAAGGACAAGGTGTGTACGGATTAGACATAGCATGTTAATCACCAGAGAAACTGGTCATGTGGGGGGATATAAATGGGATCGACCAAAGGAAATGACATACACGGCATGTATTGAACACACATGCCATGTACGTGAACATGGGGTGTGAGGCCGTGTGAAGTGCTACACACGGATGGGAAAAAAGAAATGGAATACATAGCGTGTACCAAACACGCACGCCGTGTGTATGAAAATGGTGTGTGAGTCCATGTGAAAAGGATACCTGGGCACGATGGGAAAAGGTACACAATGTGTACCAAACATACACACTGTGTATATTCCAATTATGAAGCTTTTAGTGTGTGTCCATGTACAAAAGTACATGGCATGTGTTCTTCAAATCGGGGCCATGTACCACGGAATCCGAATGGTCGGCTGATCCCAAAATCACCCTAAACACTTCTAGTAAGTTGAATGAGAGGGTGTAGAAGGGCGTACCTAGACTGAGGATTGCAATGCAAGAGAAATTAGAACCATAAATGCTCAGAATCGATGAATTTGAGATAAGGGAGTTCGTGTATCGTATGGGGGTAGAAAACGGGAAGAAGGGTACTCCGCATGACATGGACTGAAGCCAGGTGGCCATGACTTATATAGCTGTGGTACACAGCTTGTACATCCAGACTACACGCCATGTATGTCAAAAATTTTTATAGTAATATATATATATATATATATATATATAATTACTACAATAAATTATATAATAATTAATATTAATAATTAAAAATAATAAAAATGGATATATATATATATATACAGAATTTAAAAATAAAAATACACACGTAATGTAGTGGTAAAATACATAGCGTGTGTTTTAAAAGTGTAAAAAGAGAAGTATAACCTTTGGTCCGGTGCTTGGGGCGAGGTTCGAACTGGCAATCGGCCGTTGCGAACAGAAGCCCTCAACCACTGGAGCAAAGGTTTTACTATTGCCCATATTTATCATTTATATATATTTAATATATATAGTCTATACTACATGAAAAGAAAATAATGCTCGGCGTGTGGTTTATAATTATACAAGAAGGGGATGAAGCAGGGAGATCAGCCGAGTTCGAACTCGGGTCTTTTGGAACCAGGGCCGAGACTTTGCCAATCTGTCAACTCCATCCACATGAATTATTTTATGTGGGTTTTTTTTAATTTAGTAATAAAAAATATGACACACACATCATATAAAGAAAGACACGCTGTGTGGTTTTATTAAAAGGGTAAATGATGGAAATGGGGTGGTTGTCAGGATTCGAACACAGGTGTTTTAGAGCCGAGTTATGATCTTGGCCAATCAATCCATCCCCACCATGGGTTTTCTTATAAGAATATATATATATATATATATATATATATACATCTCTCTGTGTGTGTGTGTGAAAAAATATATATCCCACACACCATGTAAGAAAATATAAAAAGGAGGAACCCCATGCCGAAGGTAGGTCAGGATGATTTGAACTAGGGACGGCTCATATAAACTCCAGTGACCGTACCATCAGCACCAGCATCATCCCTATTTCTTTACTAGTTAAACAATATTTTTATAATAGTTAGAAAAATGAAAAGGGAAAAGTACACGCTGTGTATATAGGTGGTACACGGCGTGTGTCCTCCAGGTTGCCTCCCAAGAAGCGCCTTTGTTTTAGGTCATTGTATCAACCTACTTACCTCATTTACCTGAGCTCTATGGTGGATTATAGTCCCAATAGTAGCTGCCTTAGCCTTCTTGAAATTTTAGGTTTTCTTGGTATTCTTCTACTGGAATGTTTAGAATGATAAAGTTATCATAAATAAAATAACATACCAGATCATCCACGGTAGTTATCACATAACATCCCTCATGATCGGGCGATGATGCATACTTGACGGCCTTGAGGACATTTTAGGAGACTCTATCGTCTCCTACCTATAAAATCATCTCCCCTTGGTGCACTTCGTTGGGTGCCTTCCCAATTTCAAAGAAAGGTCTTCCCAAAATGATAGGTGCCTCTTGGTCATATTCCATATCAAGGATGATGAAATCTCCTAGAAGGATCAGTATACCTACCTTGACAAGCACGTCCTCCAGTGGTCCCTTCAAATGTTTGATGGATCAATCAGCAAGTCGAAGGGCTGCTCAGGTAGGATTCAAGTAATTGAGCCCTAGCTTCTTAAAAAATCCAAGGGTCATGAGGTTCAAGCTGGCCCCTAAGTCATAGAGGGACTTACCATACTCGCATGGTCCAATGGTACATGGAATAGTGAAACTACCTGGACCCTAGAGTTTGGTAGGAATTGAATGCTGGATGACTATAGAAAACTCCTTGGTCAGGGAAATGGTGCCCAGATTCTCCATTTTTCTTCTGTTGGAGAGAATTTCCTTCATGAATTTGGAATACGTGGGCATCTGCATCAGTTCCTCTGCAAATGGAATATTTATGTACAGATTTTTAAATACGTCCATGAATTTTTTAAACTGTTAGTCCAACTTTCTTTGCTTCAATATCTATGGGAAGGGTAAGGAAGGTTCAAAGGGTTTGAAAACCTCCTTCCCTTTATTATGCAAAGCTACCTTCTGTGGGATTTTGGATGAGGAGGGGTTGGTATTGGTACCCTCTTCATCAAAAGGGGGTGTGGATACACCTAAATCTGCTAGTTGGTTCTGTTAGAGCTCTTTTTCACTCTAGAGCATGATATAAAGGGCCTACTCTCTCAGGTTATTCTCTGTGTTTCCCGATAGAGTACCAGGTTTCCTTCTCAAGATTTGGTTTTCCAATTATCCAATCTGGTTCCCTAGGCCTCGAATTGAAGCCTCCTGATTTTGAAACCTGTTCTCAATAGAAGATATGACTTTTGTCATAAGATCCTCTAACCTTGATGTGTTCTCTTGTTGAAGTGGTTTTTGAGCTGGTGGAGGTGGTGGCTATCGTGGCTGTTGTGGCGGAGGGTTCTAATACCCTTTTTGCTAATAAGGGCCCTATTGTGGTTGTTGCTACCTCTTGTATTGGTTCTGATAAGAAGGATAGTTGTAGTTGCGTGGTCACTGGGGTGGAAGATTCTATTGTTGTTGGCCCCAGCTTGTATTTTGTTGATCACACCATGTTGGGTTCTGGTACTGCTAGTACTGGTTTGTTCATTGATTTTGTGCTACATAACTTACCTCACTTGTTGATGGGCCTCCAGAAGAACCTGGTAATTCTCCCATGATGTTGTTATAACCACATTCAATAAATGCTAGATGATTTTCTGCATCTACTTGTGACATGTTCTTTAGATTGAGCGAAACAATCTTCTTAGTCACATCGTCCAACTGGGCAACTAGCATAGTAGTGGTATCAACGTTATACATACCTCATTTTTGTGTTCTCTACTGGGAATTACACTGGATTCTGTTGGAAAACATGTCCTCCATTAGTTTGAAAAGTTCTTCGGGGGACTTCCTCATTACCATACCTCCAGCAGCAGCATCCACCATGGACATGGTATTAGTTGTCAATCCTCCAAAGAAATTTTGGACCTGCATCCAAAGTGGAAGTCTGTGGTGTGGGCATTTTCACAACATCTCTTTGAAGTGCTCCCATGATTCGTATAATGATTCTGCGTCATGCTGCTAGAAGTTGTGGAACTCATTCCGCAATGTCACCATCAATGAGGGTGAGAAGTATTTGGACAGGAACGCCTTGGCTAGCTCCTCCTAGGTGAGGATGGATCATTGAGGCACTCCTTTAATCCCATCTTTCACCTTATCCCTTAGAGAGAAGGGGAAAAGGTGAAGATAGATGGCATCTGTGGACACTATGTGGTAGCAGAACGTGTCACAGACCTCCAGAAAATTAGAGAGATGGGAATTGGGATCCTCATAGGGAAAGCTTTCGAATTGAACAATGTTCTGGATCAACTGTAAGATAGCAGACTTGATCTCTAAGTGTTGTGTCTTCATCTGTGGATGGATGATGCTCGTATCAGCTATATGGATTGATTGAAAGTCATACTGCATGAGAGTAATATGTGGAGGTGGCTGCTGAGGAAGGGGAACTGGCATGAATTTTTGGTCCTGAGGGATGTAGAACAACCCTTGACCTTGGTTGAAATATGGAATCCACTCTGGTTGGAATTATTAGAGCTGCTGAGGGTTCCGGTTGTCATTTGGTCTTAACTGCTTTCCATCTTTTTGGACAGCATCAAGATTGTCTTCCTTGTGCTCCTCCAGTGGAGTGGTTTGGTTGTGTTCAGCCATTAGTCTCATTGGGGCCTCAAAAACGTCTGTTTGATCTCTGGGTCAGTTGGGAAAAACCCTGATGACTCAGTGTTCTAGGAACGCGTGAGGTGATCGCTCATACACCTAAAGGCCTTCACAAAACAAAACAAAACAAAAAACCAAGCTTAAACGAGGAAAAAGAAAGATAAATAGTAATGGGAATAGAAAAAGAACTTTTTTTTTGAATTTATGATTTTTATTTTCACTAAAATTTGATACAAATTTAATTAAAACAAGAATAAAATTAACTCTATGTTCCCTAGAAATGATGCCAAAGTTTGGAAAGTCATTTCACCGAAGGTATTTTTTCAGTTTCCCAAATTATTTTTACCCTAACAAGTTTAGCACCAGTAATTGGTCGAACCATTGTGAAATAAGAAGTTATTCTATCTTGCTTAACATAGTTTGTATTTTTGTTTTAGTGGAGGTTGCAGAATTTTAGAGTTGATTTTTGTTGATTGTTTTGGATACACATGAATAATTTGTTTTAAGTTTCTTTTAACAAATTGCTTAAAAGAATAAAAGTAAAATACGAGGAAATTGTTTTTGATGTAAATAAAGAAGGAAATGCGTTGGGGTTATGGATTTATGAGAAGTTTGATTTTTAAATCAAATTTCTAATGAGGTTGTGTTGTTCATGATAACACAACACTCTAGGATCAATTTGTAATAATGTGTTTGTGGTCTAGTAAACGTTATATTTAGAGCTGAATAAACTAACTACTTGGTCTGGTAGTTAGTGTTTAATAGATCTTTATTTGGCTTAGTCCATTTTGAGTCGACAAATACTTCTGACGGTCATGAAATTATTCGTTTCTATTCTTATTTTGAATCCCTGAAAATTCTTCCCTGGGTATAGTACATAATTTCCAGTGATAAGATGAAGTGATTTAAGAAGAATAATAAGAGATTATGAGAACAGAGACACTCATATCAACATAAATAAAATTATAACTCATCATCTCCCACAACCCCAACACATTGGGTGTTTAGTTATACATGTAGGTAAAGAAAAAACAAAGACTCTTGATACCTAATGTGATCATGCTTGAAAATTCGAGGTAGAAATGATTCTTCAGTAGATGGTGGAATGGCGGTAGTATGACGGAAGAGCGTCTCTCCTTCGGAACATAGACTCTTTTCTCCACACAATACTACCATAAACACTACTCCCTTGGTCCAGAGGCCAAGGCCTCCTTTTATAGAAAAAATAAGTACAGGTCGTGTGGACAAGGTACACGTCGTGTACTTTTTTCATCACATCTTTTCCTCGGTTTTCTCCGCTAGTAGGTGGCCTAACACACAATCATTGACTTGGAACATGGTGTCACTTGGTAGGTGAATGTACATGGCATGTAATTACAACATAAACAGCATGAAATTTCATTTTTTAGCCACCAACTGCTTCTAGAAATGTATACATGACATGTATCAATGAAACACGGCATGTCCCCTTCAGCCGACCACATGGGTGTGTAGACTCTTCTCATCCACCAACAGCTTCTAGAATGGTATACACAACGTGTAGATTTTGAACACGGCATGTACTAGATTTTGGTTACTTGGGAATGTACTTGTCCCGGTCAACCCGTGTCTAAGCTTGAATGTATATATCTTTTATATAAGTACATGCTATGTAGTTGAAATTTTTTGCTCTGTTCTTCCCCATTTTGTGTATTCGACCATAAATCTCCTTGAAATGAACAAGATCACCAAAATCAAAGTATCTGTTCCCTAAGAAGTAGGTAATTGCTGAAAACTTGTTCTAATTTTTCAATAGAGTATGAAAATGTATACACAAATCGGTTGCATCACTTACTTTATTTTAGATCCTCAGTATACATATATACTTCAATTTGGATGTTGTTATTTTTGTTATTATAGTTTATTTTGATTTTTTAGTTGTGTTATTACATGTTTGGTTTATTTAATGTTTTTTATATAACTATTAATTTATTTTATGATTTTCCAACATATTGACAGCTCATGTCAGGTAATCCATTAGGACCCTCCTTATTATAGTTTAATTTTTATTCCAAAATATTCCTAGGAATTATTCCTTTATTCCCAGGAACTTGTTTATTTCCCTTAGGGATCATAAATGTCATGCGAGTGTTTCAATTAATTGGGTTAGGTATCAGGATAAGGGTAGCATGGGTTATCTCTAAAGGTTATCGGGTATATCATAAGTGGTCATACCCATTCTGAATAATGTGTTTTTATCTAAAAATTTAGTTAAATCCACATAATGTGATTAAGTGATTGTAAAATATTATAAGATAAGATATTTCAAAAAAATGATTAATTTATAAAAAAGAATTACCCCTTAGGACATCCCAAACCAGTACTCTCGTATGTATTTCCCATAAAGACATAGTTTACATATAGGATTTGAAACCAACTATAGATTCTTGGATATTACTATCCCTTAATTACATGTATTAAATCAAATGTTGTATTATAAATTATCCTAATCCCTTTTAGGTTTAATGATTTTTAGAACTAGTATAAAAAATAAAATAAATAAAAAAATCTTTCTCAACTGATTGATATTTTTTCCACTATGTAAGATTCTAATTAATCTATAACAGATCTTCAACGGCTCTCACAAATTCTCTATAAAAACAATCATATTATATATATAATGTGTAATAATTTTATTCATAACCTGATGGAATGAAAAAATAATAGGGGTGGTATAAAATTATCATTAAATAAAAACATACAACTGAGGTAATCATGGCCTAAATAGATTGTAAATATTATTAAAAGAATAAGTAATAATCATAATTAAATAATAAACTAATACACATAGACTAATATATACATGGATAGAATTGAAAATAAGTTGATCACATGGAAAACAATAATGGGTTACTTATTATTTAAATCCTTAATTTTGGACAGAAAATTCTATACCATATGCCAAGAATTCATGATCTTACCATAAATGAAATATCTTGTTATTGGAAATAAAACATAAAATACCCAAAAATTATTATCTCATGAGACCTACTATTGCATCGAGGGGATATATAATGTTTCGATCTACTTGTCACTTATTTAAGTCTAATTCTTTCATCATATTAGATATTTAGTAAACAATAGATAATAAACATTTCCAATAATAATATCTATTGTAATGAAAATATTTCAACAATAATACTTTTCACCAATTTAATAATATATATAACATGATCATAACCCATTCAGGGAAATAAGGTGGATAGTTAAACAATATATAGTCAACATATCAATAATAATTCATGTTGTAATAACAATTTATGGAATTCCAATGATTTTCCTCATGTCAATAAAATATAAAACATGATAAAAAATCATCCAAATAAATTAAATGGATGTTAAAACAACATACAATTAATATTATAATAATCATTAATATAAGAATAAAACCATACAATCAACTAATAATTTTACCTAACTCAATAAAATAACAATTTTTAGGTGAACATCATCCAATTTAAATTATATAAAATGTGATGTTCACATCATATTGAAAAATGAGTATATATATAATTAAATACTAGAATAACATGATAATAAATAATCTTGAGAAGGAATGTGTATTGGTGAAAAAGAATATAATACCATTTTGACAAATGAAACATAGTAAGTGGTTTATTTAATTGAAAATCACCATCATAAAAACAATAATTCGAATGGTATAAAAAAAAAGGGACTAGGAATAAAATTGTTTGAAAACATGATTTCAATTCCACAAATTATAATATATATATATATGTATATTATATGATAAATCATGAAAAATAAACTATATTAGTGTAAATACTTTTGAAAATGATAAGTTAAATGGATCTTAAAACTTAAAAGTTCTTTTAGAAGACATTTTTATCATTGACATAAAATAAAAATTCATGTTTCTATTTTAAAGGTGAATTTTGGAAAGGTGATGAGAAATATTTTTAAAACATTTAAATTTAAAATGGTTATACAATAATTAAAACTAAAAATACATAAGGTTTATACTATTTAAATGAATAGAGGAATAAACAAAATATTTCAATGAAGGAGAAAAATACTTAGTATCATTTCCAAATTTAATTTTTCAAAACCCACATTTTAAAAAGAGTAAAAAAATGGAATCAAAATATATATTCACCATAGTGACAGAAAATTTACCATATAATAAATTTTTAGGTTTAGATAATCCTATAATAGAATAATTAAGTTCATCAAAAAATTATATAACTCAATGAAAAGACTTGATATATAAATATCCCTTATAAGAAATATAATCCTTGAAGTAAGAAATATTTAAAAAAGGAATATTATGTGTTACGAATTTAAATTAATTAAAAAATACTAGAATAAAATATTATATAATCAATTGTAATAATGTACCTAAATTTTAATTCTTTTAGGATGATCATAACTCAATGAATAAAAATTGGGTTTCCAACAACTTTACAACTAGGATAAAAA
This sequence comes from Viscum album, assembly GCA_963277665.1. NCBI lineage: Eukaryota > Viridiplantae > Streptophyta > Magnoliopsida > Santalales > Viscaceae > Viscum > Viscum album. Next base: position 1,658,334,061 of record OY728137.1, read on the forward strand.
TTGAGTAAAATCCATTTGATAAGAAGAAACTGATTAAAATTAGAATATTAAATGAATAAAAAAATATTATAAATATACATCCATTGGTAGTTAAAACACCATTCAATGGACAATATGGTTCATAACATAAACTTTTCCCAAGGATTTAATGTTTAAGGAAAATAACCCTTGCGACTTGAGAAACAGTTTAATAAAACTAATTGAAAGAGAGGTCTTGTAATTGAACTTGAAATAACATGATTAAAGTATAATTCATAGTATGATATCTAAAATAGGTATTATATAAAAAATATAAATTAAATTAGGTTTATAATACCAATAAAGTTTCAAAGAGAGTAATTTTAGATGAAAACCCTTAAATTGTTCCAAATTCATTATTTGAATTCTCTTAACTTCCTGAATAATCAAGTTAACTTTATTAGGTATATTTTTATAAACCATATTATTATATATTTAATTCAATATCTACCATTTATAGTTTTTTTATTTATATATTATATATTATTGTTTCCTATGTATGTTACTTGAGGTTTTTCAGTTATGTTTTTGTAAGTCCTTATATTTCTTGACCATGGTAGAAAGCATCATAAAATAGCTTCATAGTATCCTAAATATTTACAATGTTATAGAAATAATTTTTAAATATTAAATATATTTTTATATTCATACATGATGTGTGGTTAGGAAAAATGAAACCCATTGCTCATGGAGGAGGTAGTCCCCACACACAAATGATTAGTGTTTCCATTTCTCAACGGATGAGAGGTGAGTAAAATATATAAACATTTATAATTTTAAATTCATATTTATATAATATATATCATACTTTTTCATTAATAATATCACTAAAAACAATAATGTGATGTAGTTAAGAAAAATAAAAGACATCGCTCTTTAGAGGTTGTAGTCAACACACACACACACATAGCTGTTTTGTTTTACTTAATGGATGGATATGAATAAATAATGGTTGTTACATTAAAATAATAACATCAAAATATAATAATTATAATGATGTCATGATATTTTTATGTATATAATCGGGTTTTAATAAGAATATTAATAAGAAGAAATTAAATGTAGGTAATACTTATGTCGTGCACTCGATCTTCTCCTAGAGATATCCTTAAAAATGAAGGCCCTAGGATAAATTATATAGATCTGAGTCTTAAGTAAGAGAAAATTAATATTTTGTTAATTATTATTGGTATATATACAAGGAAAACATTAATGATAAGTTTAATATTGAAGTGGTGGAAGTGATCCCCCTTTATAAGTGAAGAAAATTGAACTTTTGTGAACACATTTTAATTTTCAATGATATCATTAAACTATTCATGGATGGGAGACTCCAAATTAATAAACAATATATTTTGTGGTGATATTGGCTCTATAAATCATAATAAAATTATTTATAAAAACGTTTTAATCATAATAGAATTCGTTTGTTCTTAGGTTTTTACTTCTCCCTTTTTTTGTTTTTACTTAGTAACTTTTTTTTAACTATGTACTTTATGTTTTACTAAAAATATAAAGTATGTAATCCTACAAAATCTGGTATTGATGAAAAAAATTTAAAATCCATTAAATCTAATTCAATTTAAAAATAATATAAAATTTTCATTTAAAATGAAACATTTTAAATATAGAGAAACAATGTTTTTTTAGAAAAATGGTGTTTTAAACATTATATGTTCTTAATCTTATTTATAATTAGATAAAATTTAAATATGTGTTAATAATTTAATATAAGTTTTTAAAAATAACATTGGATTAATAATTTAAAATATATTAATTTAATTTATTAGATAAAAAAACAAATATTAATAAAACAATTCTTTGAAAATTACAGTTTCACTATTATCATTTTCATTAACTTTAGTCTTACAAATCATAATTTTATCGAATATTTTGATATTTAACTTGTTAAAATATGATAATATTGATATAAAATATTAAATAATTTTTCATATAAATAATTTCAACATGTTATGAAAAGTATTTTTTAATATAAGTGAATAAAAATAGTTTATAGAATAAAATATTATATTTCCCAAACAATATAAAAGGGTTTTATAAAGAAAAAGTAGTAATTTTAAATGATTTATTTTTATTATATATATAATGTATAAATTGGTTTAAAAATAGTTAACTCCTTTTATTTTAATATTTTCATAAGGGTGACAATTTTTAAGAAAACCAACATTTTTTACAATTCCCCTAAAATTCGCTTATTTCAGAAAAATCACAAAAACTCATCCTAAACGTATATAGTCATTCTAAAAAAATGAGGTTTTTTTCAAATTTAATCCCTAAAATTTATAAATTAATTTTTTATTAAAATAATGAAATATAATAAAAAAAAATTTGTTGGAAAATGGAATTTTCAAATATTATTTTTTATTATTCTTATATCATACAATTTATAAACTAAATTTGTGTTAACCACTTATTGATATAAAATAAAAATTTATCACCCTTAATCATAATTTTTTTAAATATAAATACATATATAATAAAAAGAAATATTTTTAAAAATGTATTTCTAAGCATAAGGTGATCTTATTAGTCATTTTAGCTTTATAATTTTAATTTCATTCATTTTAAAAGTATCATTTATTTTATTTCTATAATTATTTCATAAAGTGGTTACTCCAATTCATTCATGCTAATTCAACATCTAGGTTTTACCAGTTATACTTTATATTTATATTTTTACCTAAACATTTCACGGTTTTGATTATGTTCAGTGTTGCGTGTAGGGAAAGCTATCAAACACATTGAAATTTTCAGAGGAAGTAATATATTAAAATAACTGGTTGTTGCATTCTCCCTAATTACTTAATTTCATTATCAAAAAAAATTATTACTCATTGAAGAATGTAAGAGGGGGTATTCTTACTATATTTATCATTCAGGATATTACTTCTAATATGACGTCTACATTACTCTATTAGGATATCTCTAGTAACTTATTCTTCCTAAAAAATAATCATTCCTATAATCATATACCCAGGTATGTATATATCATAAAAATATTTTATCAATAACATACCTTTCCCAAAACCGTTTGAATCTCTAAGACATTAAACCACAAAAAGATTATATATTATTCCAAAAATTAACTCCATATTTACCCCTTAAATGTATTAATATCTATTCCATAAAGTCAAAAATTAATAAATATATATTAAAATCCAAAAATTTAGGTAAAAATCAGTAAAAAGACTAGGGATTAATTTTTCAATAATTCAATAATCAATTCCAATACAATATAACTCTTATCAATATAAATAAAGCCTTTATTATTTTAACATTAAGTATATCTTAATCGTAAGAGTTTTCCAAACCTCAAAAATGTGTTCTTCAATTGTTATCTCCAAAAATATAGCATGTTTATAAAATCACTTTTCAAGGTTATTGAAATAATTTAATATACATTTCAAAATAATAAAAGTATAAATACTGAAGAAAAATCTTTATATGTTTCACATAATTCTTATAAATTTTTAGAATATACAAGAATAATGTCGATAAATATAAATATATAATTAAAATAGATTAGAGTGTCAATAATCACTTTCAATTAAGATATCAATCCGACTACCTTAGGTAAGACTAGGAAAATCACATTTTCCATCTTAATAAGAAAACAATAGGATTCATAAACATTTAAGAACAATCACTTATTCAATTAAAATATATAATAGTTTCTTGGTACATACAGTTTTTTTCTTTATTACCATGATCCCATTTCAACCAAATACTAAAACATAAAATAGTTAACAATACAATTGGAGTAAATGATTATATGAATATTAAAAATCAATCCTAATATGTATTCTATAGGGACACCATCATTTCAACCTTTTATACGTCAAGTTCAATGTACTTTTCTTCAAGTTAGGTTCTCTGGTATTTATTAACCTTCTATATTAATGAAATGAGGAAATAAATCCTCCATAATTGTTCATAAATATAATGAAATAAACCAAATCATATCCCCCAAGAGTGTCTATCTAGGTGTACAATATTAGGCCCATTCACCATACACCAAAGTGAAGATCAAGTCAATGTTCAATACTCATTTATGGGGTTATCACAACGAGATGGATCTATAACATAGATGATTCCAATTTTTAGAATATGGATATTTATTTAATTACTAGGAAACACACACACTCAAGACTCAACAAAAACATCAGGTTTTTAACCTTTACTTGGTCTTTTTAATAGGAATTTCACTAAAGTTCTCTCATCATCATCCCAAAATAAAATATGAATTATTTCCTTAGCATTAAATCATACACTATGCTAGTGTGTTATATATGACGATAAAAATTAACTTATTGTCCCTTAAATTATCCCCTACAAACATCCTAAAATGAAAATTTATCTAAGACTTGTTTTGATACCAACTGTGACACCACATACCAAAACTCCCAGATCTGATTCCCATAAACACATACATTACATACTATAATTGATATAAATTATAAATTATAAAATATAATTGTCCCATAATTATATGAATTAATGAAAATATTTTATTACATATATTCCCAATATCATTTATGTTTATAGCTTTACTTAATTATGGAAAAACAAAAACTAAAAAAACCCTTTCTTTCTAAACTGATGAATATTTTTTTCTACTATATAAGAAAATACATTATCCATAATAAATAATCAACATATCCCACATATTCTTTATAAAATCTATCCTATTAGACATTTCAAATGAAATAATTGTCTTCATAACCTAGGGGAATGATAAAATAAGAAGGGATAATCCCAAACTCTTAGTATGGAATGACATACAACTAAGGCCATCATAGCATAAACCTGGAATAAATATTGTGGTAGGAATACGAAATCCACATAATTCCATAATTAACTGAACTTGAGATCATAATATATCCTAATATAGAAACCAAAATAAATATATCACATAGATAACAATAACTAGTTACTTATAATTAAAATTCATAATTCTAGACAGTTCATTTAGTACCATTAGCTAGGATATCATGATCATAGGAATTATGATATTATTGTGAAGGAAATTTATTGTTCAATGCATACATACACTAAAATACCATAATTTTTTTTCACATGAGACCTAATGATGCATCGCGGTGGTATATAATTCGAGGCACCACACATTTCTTGTTTAGGTTAAACTGATTCATCATATGAGATATTGAGTTAACAATACCAAATCAACTTTTCCAATATTCATATATATTGAAATATAAACATAAAATCATCAATTACTTTCCCCATGTCAACAAAAGGGATTACATGATCATAATCCATATAGAAAAATATGGTGGATAGTCAGACAATACATAGTCAACGTGTTAATAATCATTCATATTGGAATAAAAACATAATGAATTCAAATATATTTTCCCATTCCAATAAAAGGGAAAACATAATCATAAACCATCCATAGAAAGACTGTGGTTAGTCAAGAAATATATATTTAACTTTATAATAATCATCGATAATTATATAATGATATATAGAACAAAAATTCATTTCCCAATGTTAACATAAAAACATTATTTATAGGTGAACATCATCTAATCTATGATTTGTAAATTATGATGTCACACCATATAGATAAATTAGTATATAGATAATTAAATACTATAATAAAATTATTATAATCCATACCTAGAAATATGGTTGATGGTTTTAAAATAATATATCCCCAGTGAAATCAAGGAAAAATATAAGGGTCTTAACATAAATGAAAAACTCCCTCGTAAAAGAATTATTTGAATGATATAACAAAATAATTGATAAAAATAAAATTGTTTGATACCATGAGTTCAATACCATAAATGGCAATATATATAAACACACACACACACACACACACACATATTAGAGGAAATATCAGGAAAAATAAACCCAAATAGGGTAAATTATTTTTAAAATGGTATGGGAAGTGGTAGGGAACACATAAATAAGCTTTAATAAAACATTTTTTATATTTAAATAAAATAAAAATTTACATATCACTTTTAAAGGTAACTTTTAAAAAGGAAACATTAAATTTTTAAAAAAAAAATCAAATTTAAAAATAATATCTAATAATGGATCCTTGAAAAGAAGTTATGTTTATGTTACATAAATGTGTAGAGGAAGATAAAACATCAGAAAGTGAAAGGAACCCCACTTTTTATTATTTTCAAAATACCATTGTTCAAAACGCACACTGTAAAAATAGTAAAAACATTATTTTGTATGAAACTTTTTTGATCACAGTGTTATATAATTTACCATTAAATATAATATTAGGATAGGATAATGATAACATGGAAGATAAAATTTCATGACAAAATAATATAACTCTAGAAAATAGGACTTGAGTTATTAGTATCCCATAAGAGAAACATACTCCTTAAAGTAAGAAATATTTTAAAAATGTGTATTATTTGGTAGAAATATAAATTCATATAAAACAAATGTAATACAACATAATATAATAAATTGGAATAATATAACCAAATCAAATTTCTAGGAGGATGAAAATAACTCGATGAATAAAAATTGGGTTACCAGAAGCTTTACAACTAGGGTAATAATTGAGTAACATCCATTTGATGAAAAGGAACTAATTTAGATAAGTATTTCCCATTAATATTATAATTTTGATAATTATATAACTATGGTTAGAGAATACACCATTCAAAAAAAAATATAGGGAATAACATAAACATGTCTCAATGAATTAATGTTTGAGACAAAGAACCCTTGATACATTCGTAACATTTAAATAAAAACCCCTTGAAAGAGAGGGATTATAATTGAACATAAAATTTTATGATTAAAATATAATTCATACATAAAATATGAATTATAAATTATTTATACAACATAATTGGAATAAGGTGCATAATTTAGAAAATATCTCAAAGAGGTGAATTTGAGATAAAAACCACTACCTTGTTCAAAATTTGTTACGTGGAAGCATATAACTTCCCAGATAATCATATTAAGTTTATTATATTCCTTATGAGTAACATTAATTTTATATATTTAATTTAATATTTAAATTTTTTTATCACCCTATATTTATCCGCTATATAGTTTTCCTTCATACTTTGGTTGCTTGAGGCTGTTCGATTAATTTTTTCAAAAATCCTTATGAATATCGACCATGGTAGAAAAAAAACATAAAATAGTATCTCAGTATCTATAATATTAATAGTGTTATGAAAATAATTTTTATATATTAAATATATATTTAAAGCTAACCATGATGGGTGCAGATAACAAATTAAACTCATTGCTCGAGAATGTGGTTTTACGAACACAAGAAAGATTAATGTTTTCATTTCTCAATGAATGAGAGGGATATAAAGTATATGATAATTTCTTATTTCATAATCATATATATATATATATATTATTTATATCATATTTATTCATCAATCCTATAATTACAACCAAATTTGAGAGGTGTTTATAAAAAATTGAAGATACTTCTTTGTAGAGACGGTAGTCTGTAAACTTGCACTAATAATACCTTTGTTTTCCTCAGTTGATGTAGGGGAAAAAATAATGGTTTTTATGTTCATATAATAACATATAATTATAATAATTAAACTTATTTAATTATATTATTACATAAAAAATAGGTTTTAAAGAGGATTATTAAGAACAAATTCATTAAAAAGTTGGTAATACTTACGTAAGGGACCCAATATTCACTCAGAGATCTCCGTAGAAATGAAAGAATTAGGAAAAATTATAGAAATTAGGGGATTAAGGATGAGAAAATGAATCCTTTGAGGGGAATTTTTTTCATTTGTTTAAGGTAAATTATAATGGTAATTTTGACATTTAAGGGGTGGAAGTGACCCCGTTTTATAACTAAATAAAAGTGTAATTTTTTGAACACCCTTTAATTTTACATGACATACTTACACTATCATAGGGAAAAAGAATATAAAAGTTATAAATAATTGTGTGTGGGGTGATATTGGGTCAATAAAACCTCAAAAAAGTATTTACACACATTTTTAACAAGTTGGAAGTCATTTATTCTTTGGATTTTATTTTTATCTTTTGTTTTGTTTTTACCTTGGTAACTAGTTTTTAACTAAGTAATTTATGCTTTTATAAAACTGTAAAATTCATCATATTAATAAAATTTTCCTCATAACCGAAATTTGATCTCAATTTAATATAATACAATTTATAGATAATATAAAATTAACTTTTAAAATAAAAAATTGTATATATATATAAATAGTTTTTTTGTAGAAAAATTGTGTTTTAACCATTATCTGTTTAAAAAAATTCAGCATTGTGTACCATTAAAATGTTTTTAAAATAATTAAACATTTTTCTAAAAATCATATTTGAGAAATCATTTAGAATAAATTAATTTAATTTAATATATAAATTTCAAACAATATAAATAAAATTATTCTTTGAAAGTAACAATTTTACTATTATAAATTTGTTTAATGTTAATATTAGTAGTCATAATTTTATGCCCAAAAATGATATTGAAATTTTTATATAATTTTATAAAGTTGATATAAAATATAAAATGAATTTTTATATATATAATTTCTACAAGTTATGAAAAGTAATTTTTAACATAAGAAAATAAAATTTGTTTATAGAATACTAGTATAATGTGACTGTTTTATTCCAGTTCAGGCATCGCCCATGATGTACAAAGTCAAGGTAGTCTAAAATAGCGAGGTCTGAGTGTGTCACCCCTAATAATACTATTGCAAGAATATGATAAAGATCCCAAAATGTAGAATAGAGAGCACTAATCCTCGTTGGTCACCCAAGAATCCATGAAATCCGCCACCTTATTCCCCTCATGCCAAGCATGAAAAATGTCCACCCAAGGATGAAGAAGTCTTTTAAACTTTGGAATGAGATAAATGATGGACCATGTAATTTTTTTACTTCTCTTGAAACATCCCATGTAACAACACTGAGTCTGTTTCCATAGATTCTAGTGAGATCTTATGTTCATGGCATAGCTCAATACCCTTCAATATCACCTTGGTCTCCACCAAAAGAGAGTCCCCCTACCAAAAACTACTGCTAAAAGCCAAGATCACCACCCCTTTGGGGTTGTGAAAAAATCATCCCCCTGCATAACACATGATACAAATGAACCATCCACTTTGAGTTTCAAGCCACTAATAGGAGGAATCCACCACACCCATCTACCCTATTTGTTATGGTTCCAGGAAATAGACCAATTAGATTTAATAGCTAAGAACATCCTCATTGATATTGAGCCATCCCAACATTTGAAAAGTGGGGCTAGGTCTCTGAAGTTTGTTTTATCCTTGATCACCAATCCCAGTCACAAGTTGGTGAGACTAGTATGACAACATTGGTTTCTCACCCTCCAAATAGTCCAGCAGCCTGCTACAATAAGGAATTCTCCCTATTTTTGCTCTTGGTCCTTTTCCTCTATATGTAAGAAACATGTATAAAAAAAGGACCCTAGAGGGGATCCTCGATTCCCCATCCTGAATACCTCACCAAATGCCTCACATTCAGCCTTCACCCACTCATTTTCAAAGAATTGGTGAGCCACAAATTCCACTTCGGAGCTCTTGTGCAAAATAAATTTAGACACCAGAGATATAAATGGGTTTTATAAAAATTCCATAGTAATTTTAAATGACTTATTTATAATTATATATATATATATATAATATTTTTTAAATAATTTATGCCATTTTTATTATGATAATTTTATAAGAGTGACATTTGTTTTGCAAAATCGTTATTTTTTCATTATTCATATAAAACCAGTTATTTCAGATAAACACCAAAAAAATAATCATATGATATTAAATTTATTCTAAATAAAAAAATGAAGTTAATTTATTTAAATTAAATCTCTAAAATTTATAAATTCAATTTTTAATAAAATCATAATATAAAATGAAAGTATTTTTTATTAGAAAATGACTTTTTCAAATGTTAATTGTTATTATTCTTATTTTATAAAATATGTGAACTAAATTGGTGTGAATTAATTATTAATACCAAACATAATTTATCTTCCTTAATTATAGACATATTGAAATAAAAATGCATACCACATAAAAAGAAAATATTTATAAAAATATAATTTTAACCATAAAATGATCTTTTTTTCATTTTTGCTATACCAATTATATTTCATTCATATTAAATGTATCATATATTTTATTTATATAAATATTTTATAAATAGGTTAATCATATTCATTTTCACTAATTCAACAGCTAGGTTTTAATAATCTTACATAATAATTATATATTTTTTATAAATATATCATGGTTTCTTTTAAATTTAGTATTGTGTGTGGAGATATCTATCAAACACATTAACATATGTAAAGTAATTAATTTATTGAAATATTGGGGTGTTTCACGTATTTTCCTATAATTATTTCTTCATTTTTGAATCAATTAACTAGTCCTGATTTACAATAATTATGGAAAAGGATTCAAGTGTTGAATCCCTCTAGGGACATCCACATGTTCTCCATAAACCTTAGAATGATGCCATATAATCACCTGATTCAAGAGTGAATGATTATCACCAATTTTATTATTCACCCTTTATTGAAACAAGAAATTCATTATGATCTTGAAGTATTATTTTAGTGCTCCTAGGTCATCTGAGGGAGGAGGAAGAATGATTCTTTCCATTTTGATATAATTATGGAGAAATTTATATCTATGGTTAATAGAATTATCAATAGCGGATTTACTATGCATAATAACATCATAATCTATAAATGATTTAAATAGGTTTATATAGTTCGATTAGAGAATCTATTATTACACATAGGCCCTTACAAAATGTATTAATCATTATAAAAATCCATATAGAATAAATATAATATTAATAATAACATTCCATGATGTGTGTGATACTCATGGATAATTTTAATATCATTTCAAAAATTATTAAATTAATACTTAGATAAATAATATTTAATATATTATTCCCACTAGGCCCTTAACTCAGTTCGTAAATTCTCTTCGGTAATGAATATTTAATTAATTAAATAAATATCACTACACTATTTATTCAACAAATAAATAAATAATATATTCACAAAACATGCGAATAAATATTTAGTTAATATTCGACTCAAATATTTATTCTCTAGAATAAAAGGTGACTAGATTTAGGCAGTCAATATAACCTAAATAATTATTATTCCTTATAAATAGAGAAAAATATTTTTTATAATATTTATTTGAAATATAATTTAATTGAGGTTCTAGATATACTTAGTGTGTGACCCTATACGCTACTTTCTTAGTGGATTAAGGATAACTCACATAACGTCCTATATAAGAATCTTGAAACCCCTTTCAAAACATATAGAGAAAGAAGTTAATTTTCATAATGGAAATAACCACCTATGAAACCTCATAGTGTAATATAATCTCTCTTTCTTTATATCTCATCAAGTAGGTTTCATTACATATATAATCAACCTATATACATGATATTTTTTTAATATTCTAAAATGAAATTTCTAATAAAACCATCATGAACGTGAACTTAATCGGGTAATTCTATTTCACTCAATTGGATAAATATATCTACTTACATTACCTCAGAAGGAAAAAAATACTTTGGTGAATTATTAATTAATGTAATATAAATCATGAAGCACTCAACATATCCAACATTTACATGAACATATGTTATAATGGTTTTTATCATCACATCTAAGTATCCAACTCAATATTTACATTAAAAATAATCTAATTTCTTAGGGTCAATACACATTCCTACATATAGGAATATTTGATGACATATAAAACCATTGAAATTACTACCAGTGGCTCTGTTCTCATAACCTTATATCTTGAAGATTACCATTGGCTAAATTCCTAAGAATAAGTATCAATGTAGTATGCACCACATAACCATAATAGCCTATGACAAATTTGTGCAATCAAATAATTTCATCCATCCATAGAATATGTATTTATGAATATCATCAAAACACATTATGGTTATCATTATAGTGGGTAAATGTTATGAAAATTCAATGTGATAGATACTTTAATGAAATTATTGTATGAAATATTACACTGAAGAAAAATAATCATATGATAAGACATTTTTAAAAATTCAAGACCTTGAATATATAGATAATTGAAATTAGAAAATCAAACTTGTTATAGGGAACCAACTCCAATAGAATCCCACTTTCACAAGATCCAACTGAAATGTAAATTATTTAGCCTCACATGTTAAGTGTGCTTCTATTGAGAATAGTTATAGTTGTGAGTCCTATCAAATTTGAGTGGTTGTTTCTCTTAATATGACCTCATCACTATAAGAAAATTCCTCAAGATTTGATAACACTAACTATATTCATTTTATCTCAATAATACTTTTCATGTTTTATAATACCATAGCTTAATTTTTTTTCATAATATGATTACACATTACTATCATAGTAAAACTCAAAAATCAATAATAAATCATTTCTCAACCACTTCTTAAAAAACATAACAATCCACAACATAATCAGTCTATATTGATATTATAACTACTAGATGTAATAATATTTCTATTACATATTACCTAAGACTTATTACGATACAATATCAAAATGATATTAAATTGGACTAGTTTTATATACCCTTGATAAATATTATTATCAGTTATCTATACACCAGTACCTCATCCACTTCTACTATCATAAGTACCGTTTGGTAATTTTTACTACCAACCTTTGCAGGTACCCAAATATTGTCTGATATTCACTATTTATTATTCAAATATAAGTAATATAAAAACTCATTATATATCATGGTTAACAAAATATATTTACAATGTTCCCTTAAGAAAATGTTTTCTATCATAATATTCACCTCATGTTAATTCACAGATCAATTTGGAGATATCACATTCCTTGTGCCACTAGAAACAATTCGGTTGAATTTTTCTATTTATATTTTCTTTAATACCGTGAAAATGAATATAAAATTAATTGAACTAAGAAACTCCATTAATCTATGTGAGTACACCATGTTACCTTGGATTCGATTTCTATTTATGTTATCCTTAGTGATACAGTTTTTCATCATTCTTAAATAACTATTAGATTAGTAATCTCTAAGCCATATGTTGTGAAACATGTATCTTGAAGAACTATAAAGATATACAAACCTATAGTAGAAACCTAAAAATATATTCATTCAAAACAAATATCACATAACAATATACTTGTTTTTATAAAGAAAAGGGTCCTTTGAAACTTACATGCATTATTAGCATTATATGGTTTCATCAACCCATTATAGTCATGTTTTGTAGAAAATTCCATAAGGTTTACTCTATAGTGAACCGAAATTCTCTATGTAATTTTTTTTTAATTTAATGGAAATATTTTGAGTTTACAGGCTTTGACGACATGTGATTCCGAGACCTAGTGAGCCCAGAATAGGTTTTTGAAAATTTTTATGTATGTTTAAGTAAACGTGTGAGTAACTTTTTCTAACATTTGAACCGGTACATGGAATAAAAATCTGAGTGCACTGTTCAACTCAGAATGCCAAGATTCTCCAAGAAAGGACATAAGTTCAGCCAAAAAAGGCTGAACAAAAAAGTTTATTTTTAGGATTTTCATATATAATAAAATAACATTTAAATAAATTTATTTTATATTTCCTGTCAATGGATGAGAAGCGGATAGAGACACTGCAGTGCAGCGACAAGGAAGTGATGAGACACATTATTGAGACTCATTAATGGCTCAGTAACTCACAAAGTATCCACACATTAATGACGTGTAACAACGACGCTATTTCTTAAATGAAACTTCATCGCGATGTATTTCTTATTATTTGTGTTGACGCATTGGGGAGAGGGAAATTAATCAGTAGACGGTCCCTGATGAATCGCCATCAAAATATCTATCCAACAAAGAAAAAGACTGTGGGGAAATGAACATTGGAGAAATAGACCCGGAGATCAATGAGCGGTGACGAACACCAACGATCGCGGATTGACGATGATGCGGAAATGTCCCATCACCCTCAACGGATCCAATGTATCCAAGTAGGGTTTTACTTTGTGTTTAAATTCCACGTTCTTCATTAAAAAAAAATGAGCATGGATCAACTGAAGAATAGGTCGATCTGTAGATTAGATTTTCTTGTGGGAGGATGTTTCACTTTGGGTTTTGTGAAGGATTTGTTGGTAGTATGATGTTAATTCAATAATTTCACCTCTCCTTTCTATTTTATCTCTAACATGGAGGGCTCGGGATAACACGAACAAGGACCAAGCACCTACGACCATGCATTCTAGGTGGCTGTATTCTCAAAGTAATGGAGAGACACATTTGAAGAATTTGCGGTTAAGAGGGAAATACTCTAGGACCATAGGCGCAGGTGGTGTGCAGATCATACCACCGGAGTGAGTCCAGTGGTCTGCTATGAAACCAATCGGCAGTGCCGATGGTGTCTGGAAACACCCCGTAGTGACAGACATGGGCGGAGGATGGTGGTGCCCCCGTCGGTGCACTGTGGTAGAGATGTGGTGCAACACCCGTCATCACCGCATAAAGGAGCATCCGCATCCGGCCACTTTGTGCATCGGTGGTACATGGTTTGTCAACCATGTGTAGAGGAATCGACCGGCCATGCTGGAAAATGGTCGGCACCAGCTAGCGCTGTCGGGCTGGAGATTCAGACATGATCGAGCCGCTTCAGGGTGGTAGAACCATCCTACTTCATGGGCCAGGTTTCTACAGGAGGTTTGCGCCCCACCTAGATTTTCAGGCCAACCACAGGTTTGGCCCACCATGGGCCGGACCTGCGACGCTAGGCCGAACCTGCTACTGGGCTAGAACCGCTACTCGGCCAGACCCATTTTACCGGGCCGTACTCATGGTCCCAATGGGATGGCTAGGTCATACCCCTTCTGGACCCACGCTGGACCCTCAGACCAGGTCGGGTCGGGTTCGACCGGACTCGACCGGCCTAGTTTCACTAAAACGCTAAGAACTACTAGATTGGCCGTCTGATTGATGCAAAATATGTGGCAAGAGGACCCTTGATATGTGGAAATCTTTTTGAGATACTCCACTTTAGTTTTGACAGATGTTGGAGTATGGCCAGGTTGGATCGGACTTGAATCCAATTAGGCCCTATTTTACCTTTTTACCTATATCTTATAGATCGGGCGTCCGATTGATGCGCCATCTATCACATTAGAACCCTTACGACAATATGGTGCTTGGGGTTACTTCTATGTGGGACTTCACATAGGTTGAGATATGACTGAAGGCTTGAGAATTGGATCCTCCAAAAACCAAGCATCCTAAGTGAACGAATCCAGTGATTGTCTATGACGTGAAGAATGAAGAGAGACCCTTCATGTATTGGCATAAAAAGAGACATTTTGTGGATAATCATAAAAGATACCCTTCATGGATCAGCATGAGAGAGACCCTTCGTGGATCTACATGAGATTGACCCTTCATGGATCAGAAATAGTGCGAACTGATGTGGATCAGTCATAGAGTGACCGACTATGGATTAGCAACTGTGAGACCCTTTGTGGATCAGTAGTAGAGCTACCCTTCATGGATCAGAAGCAGAGTGATCCTTTGTGGATAACCAGTAAAGAAACACTTTGTGGATCAGAATAAGAACTTCTTAATAGAATAGGATGATCTATCTTTAAAACTAATTATCCTTACCCTTGTGGTTTATGTTATAACTATTGTGAGATGAGTCTTTACTTTGTTCTATGTGTCTGAGATCTTACTTTTTCATATTCTACATTATGGTATTTTCCTTGAGCATTCCTGAAAGACATTCAGGGGTCTGAAGGTCCCTACTAATTATTGTTATAATCTACCCTGCATGGGTTTCTCCCACACTTGTTGTGTCTTGTGCAGACGACAGACATCATTGATTAGGACAGTGGGGATCTAGGACTGGACAATGCCTGGAGGTGGATCAACAAATGTGGTGTGTTGTAGTGACTTCTGACCATGAGATGTACCTACCATCTAGGTATGATCCTTAGTGGATGACTTCTGGAAATTTTACTTTCTTTACTATACTTTCTTTCTAGTTAGTATTGTATTCTGCCCCCTTTTTTCTTTTAGTGAACCCTTTTACATTGTGGTGGTTGTATTTTCCCTATCTCTGTGTTTACAAGATTAATGGAAATGCCTTACATTTTTGGGTATGCCTTTTCGGTGCTAGTCACTAGCCCATGGCCTATGGGAGGTGGGCTTGGGGTAGTCATTACACAGGCCCCGAGGAATGGGTTGTTAGAATGTGGCATCAGTGGGAGGTCGGTTCTGCCAAAAGAACTAAGAGTCTATACTTTTATCAATAGTATTAAGTGTCTTGAGTTTGGATTCAATTCTAGGGAATCTAGTGTTGGGATGGCTACTGACGTATGCATACACCAGGACCTTCAATTTAGTTTTCTGACTCGGTACTCAAAAACACTGGTTGCATGTGTTTTGCAAATGTTTTACTCTTGATCTATTTTGAGTCAGCTCACCAGGTATAACTTATTGACTATGGAGCATCTGTTTCCTTTCAGGATGCATCCACGAAAATAGCCAGCCAGGATTCTAGTGAGAGATCGTTAAGACATCCCACTGAGTGATGTAGCATTGGTGCATGTCCCTCTTACAGTGATGGAACCTTCGGGTGGTGTACCAGCAGCACCACCACTCGTAGGGAAGTAGTTTCCACCATCCCCACCAATAGACAATTCACACAAACTGAGTGGGTTTCATGAGTTCCAGAGATAGAAACCACGGATGTTTCAAGGAGAGATAGATCCACAGGCAGCTGAGTACTAGTTGGAGGATATGGCTCAAGTCTTTATTATTGGTTGAGACACCAGGAGACCAGGTGGTTATCCTAGCTTCTATTCTCTTTCAGGGCACAATAGGGATATGGTGGACCCTGATGCTCTAGACAGAGAAGGAGATGATTCTTTCCTTGTTGTACTTCAAGATCCTCTTCAGGGTGCAGTTCTTACCAGTGACACAATGCTTAGTGTGTATTTAGGAGGTACTTCACCTACAACAGGGTAGTATGATTGTGTCCTAGTACTCAGCAAGGTTTACTGACCTCTCCTACTACTCCACCGATATGGCACAAGATCCTTTCCATTATGCTCAGACCTTCGAGAAAGGGCTCCAACGAGAGATCATAGCATTGATGATTTCACTCATCATCCTAACGCTGGCTAGAGTGCTCGAGCCGGCTCTATTGGTGGAGAGATTCCTAGCTGAGCAGGCTCCGATGATGAGATAAACCATCATATGATAGGTGGCGAATTCATCTATAGCATGAAGCAGGCAGGCAATGCGGAGGCCCAAATGGGCCCGACCTTCTGGAGGATGACCCCAGGACGCAGGATAGGAGGTATAGAGCTTGTGAGTAGAGGAGGGCAGTAGAGGGCCAGATTTTGTTACTCCTACAACGGACAGGGGAACATAGATCTTGAATGTTTGACTCCCCATGTGGATTATCAGAAGACGGTCGAGGGACCTTCGAGATAGCGGTAGAGGCAGTATAATGACGACGAAAAAAATGGTGGTAGGTGGATGAAAGTATGAGGAACTTCCATCACCACCCTTAGGTGGTCCACCATGGGCTCTTGGAACAAGTGGACGGGGATAGGCCCAACTCCAGGCAGTAGAGGCCTATTACGCAGATTTTCCTGAGATGATTTGAGGTATAATATGTGTCTTCTCTACTTTATCTATAGTTATTATCTACATGGGTTCCCATAACTCTTTCCTCTCTCCAGATATCGTGCGAAACTCAGAAATTTAGACTAAGCCTTTGGACCTATCATTGCCATAGAGATCCCCACTGGAGGATATTTAGCAGATACACGATTGTGCCGACAGTGCGACCTTACTCTCAGAGGAGAGATAGTTTTAGATGGGATCTACTAGTATCGGATTTGAATCCCTACTATGTCATAATAGGCATAGACTAGTTCTCATTAGTTCATTCTCATATGAACTACTTGATACATACATTGCAATGTGCATGAAAATATGGAGGCACGTTTTTCTTTTATGGATGATAAGGAAGATAGGGAAGTGTGAGATGGACTTGCTCTTAAGAAGGTGTGTATGATCACTCGTCGATTTGCTATCAAGAACATCAATACAGTGGATGGGGTGATTCCACACCTTCCAAGTGGTAGTTGATGAGTATGTTGATGTCTTTACAGAAGATGTATCGGAACTACCTCATCAAATAGAGGTATACTTTAACATTGACATGTACCCAGGGACGACACCGATATCTACGTCTACATAGAGGATGTCTCCTGCAGAACTTGAGGAGTTGAGGGAATAGTTGGAGGACCTAAAAGGGAAGGGGTTTGTAAGGCCCAGTTTTTCTCCATGGGTAGTTGTGGTGTTGTTTTCCAGTATGTAATATGGGATATTGAGGGTATACATGGACTTTCGGTACCTAAACTAGGTGGTCGTGAAGAACAAATATCCACTTCTGAAGATAGATGACCTTTTTGATCAGCTGAAGGGAGAAAATTAGTTCTCAATGATAGAACTCAGATCATGCTATCACCATCCTTCCACACAAGATGATGACATCCCAATGATGTCCTTCAGATGTTGATACAAACATTATGTGTACTTAGGGATGCCTTTCGACAAGAAAAATGCCCCAGACTTGTTCATGGGACTCATGAATCGGATCTTCCAGACTTACTTGGACTAGTTTTTGGTAGTCTTTATTGATGATATCTTAGTGTACTCATCATTAAATGAGGAGTATGATATACACCTGAGGATAGTTCTGGACACGCTCTAGGAGCACCGAATTTACATAAATCTCTCAAATTGTGAGTTTTGGATACGAAGGTACAATTCTTGGGACGTCATCTTGGCGGTTGGAGTTGTGGTGGATCCAGTGAAGTTTGAGGTGGTGATTTTATGGGAGCCACCCAGGAGTGTTACAGAGGTAATAAGTTACCATGGGTTGGAAAGTTACTATCAGAGACTCACACCTAACTTCTCTAGAGTAGAGGGACCTATGCCGACTTTGAAGAATAAGGTAAAACCCTTCGTATGGATGGAAGAATGCTAGCAGGGCTTCCAAAAGCTGAGGTAGAGCTTGAACAGGTTAGGGTGTGTATTGATGCAAGTTGATGTAGTGATTACTTATGGCTCACGATAGTTGAGACCTCATAAGCATAACTATGTGACTCATGATTAGGAGTTAGCAGTGGCAGTATTCACATATAGGATTTGGAAACACTACTTGATGGGCGAGAAATTCATCATCTTCTCATACCACAAGAGCCTCAAGTATATCTTTTCACAGAACAATCTAAACCCGAGACAATGGTTTTGTCAAAATTTCCTTTAGGATAATGAAAATCCTAAAAATCCTAAATATAAACTTTTTCATTTGGCCCTTGATGGCAAAAATTATGTCCTTTCTAGACGAATCATGATGTTCCAAGTTCAATGGTGCCCTTGGATTTTTTTTGAGCACTGGTTCAAATGTTAGGAAAAACCGCTCTCACGTTTACTTAAACATATCGAAAAAATTTCAAAAACCTCTTTCAGAATCACCAAGCTTCAGAATCACATGCCGTCAAATCATGTGGTCTTTGAATAATTCCCTTAATGTGAGAAAAAGTTACATGGAAAATTTAGGGTCACTACATTCACCCCCCCTTAGGGCTTTACGTCCCCAAAATCCAACCAAGGGATAAAAAAATAAATGGGGGTACTACGCACGCATCTGTGCCTCCTGCTCCCATGTGATCTCCTAGAGATCCTTGTGCTACCACCAAACATGAACCAGAGGAATAGACCATCCGTGGAGGGTCCCCTGTTTTCTGTCCTCTATATCCACCCTGTACTCTGTGAAAGTTTCCCACTCGTCAATATCCATCTCTCCTTGGTCAGTGACGTGATAAGGTTTATTCACGTACCTCCTCAGTTGGAATACATGGAAGACATCATACACCTTATCTAACTATATAGGTAGAGTTGAGTGGTATTCCACATCACCCACTCTTCGAAGAATCAGAAAAGCTCCAATGAACCTCGATGATAGCTTTCCGCCTCGGCTAAATATCTGTAGCCCTCGTTGAGGGGAGACCCCTAGGAATATGTGTAACCCCTCCTAGAACTCAAAAGGTCTCCACCGCCTATCTTCATAAGACTTATACTGGATATTTTCAGTCTTCATCCGCTCCTGGATGACCTGCACCTTCTCTATGGTAGCCCGTACCATCTCTGGTCCTACAAGTGCTAACTCTCCTGGGTCTATCCATCACAATGGTGATCTCTACAGTTTTCTGCAAAATGCCTCAAATGGAACCATACCGATGGTGGAGTGGTAAATGTTGTTGTACGAAAACTCCACCAATGGAAGGTGGTCCTCCCAACTATGACCAATGTCTCGAACACAAGCCCAAATCATGTCCTCAAAGGTCTAAGTGGTCCGCTCCGTTTGACCATCAGTCTTTGGGTGGAAGGCTGTACTCAAGCACAACTAAGTTTTTAATGCCTCCTATAATCCCTTCCATAACCGAGAAGAAAATCATGCATCATGATTTGATACTATCATCGAAGGAACCCTGTGAATTCTCATGATCTCCTGAATGTAGATGTGTCCCAATCTCTATACCGAACCCATCTCTCGAAGAGCAAGGAAGTGGGATGACTTGACAAGTCGATCAACAATCACCCATATGGTATTGTTCTCTATAGACATACTTTTTAAGCTTGTTACGAAGTCCATTGATATCCCATTCCACTTATATTCTGGTGTCACGAGGGTATAGGTCAAAATGGTTGGTACCTGATGTTTAGCCTTCACCTGCTGGCAAGTGAGGCACCTAGAAATAAACTCTACCACTGCCTTCTTCATGACCAGCCACCAGTACTATATTTGGAGGTCCTAGTACATATTTTATACTCCTATATGTACTACCAAGGTGGATGTATGATACTCCCTCAGCACCTCCTCTCACAATGCCATTGGTACAACAGGGCGCCCTTTGAAAAGGTTGATGTGATCCCCACATTTATAATATCCATCAGGTGTATGTCCTATGAATATTTTAGCACGTGTATTCTTTCAACTTCTATCTTCGAAATATTCCTCCATAACCCGATATAAGAGTGGAGGGGAAACTACAATCGACTGAATGAAAACAGTCTCATCTCTATCCATGAAGGATATCTGAAGTAAGGCTAACTGCTCGGAGATCTCATTCAGTAACTATGAACTTGATCTCTGATTGAGAGCATATGCCACCATGTTCCCATTTCCAAGAGTATAAACTATCTCAAAGACATAGTCCTGGATGAATTCTAGACAATTTGATTGTCATTGGTTCAAATCTTTCTTCAAAAAGATATACCTAAGGCTCTTGTGTTCCGAGTAGATGATGAATCGCTCGTCCATGAAGTAGTGTCACCACATCCTGAGTGCAAAGACCACCGCTTCTAACTCTAGATCATGAGTTGCATAGTTCTACTCATGATGTATCAACTATTGTAAGCCATAAGAAATCAATGTATCACCCTTCATCAAGACACTACCTAGCCCAGTTCCCGATGCATCACAGTATAACACAAATTCAACGCCCTCCTTGGGAAACCTCAAGATGGGAGCACTGGTCAAGCTCTTCCTCAGCGACTGGAAGCTCTGCTGGAATCCATCCATCAATATGAAGGGTTTTCCATTATTTTGAAAAGATTTCATAGGTGCCTATAATATAGAGAATTCGTGTACACATCTCTGATTGTAGCCTACCAACCCAAGGAAACTACATACCTCCATAACACTCCTGGGTGGATCCCAAGCAAGCACTACCTCGATCTTCGCTAAATCCATCGCAACTCTGGCCTCTGAGATGACACGTCCCAATAAATGGACCTTTTGTACCTAGAACTCACATTTCAATATCTTTCCATAAAGATAGTGATCCCAGAGCATTTCTAGAACTATCCTCATGTGTACAATGTGCTCCTCCACTGACGCAAAGTACACTAAGATATCATCAATGAAGACTACCACAAACTGGTCCTAGTAAGTTTGTAAGATAGGCGAAAGAGACCATTGGAGTTCCAGAAGGGGGACCATATATTACTATAGGAATCCCCTCGATGAGGACTACAGAGATTTGGCGGAGGTGGTAATCTGTCACCGAGGTTCATTGGACCTTTTCTGATTTTTCAGTGAGTGGTAAAGGTGGAAAACCACTTTGTTCTACCTCCATAGTTGGAGAAAGTTCATGATGTTTTCCAGGTATCCTAGTTGAGGAGGTACATGAACAAACCTTCTCATGTCATCGACCATGGCGATCTAAAGATTGATGATGGGAAAAACTTTTGCAAAGTACTCAGTGGAGATAGAGGACCAACAGAAGAGGACCCTCCATGGACTGTTGATTCCTCTAGTGCACGTTTAGGGGTTTCATATGAATCTACAGGAAAGTACATGGGAGTACGAGACTCAAATGCGTGCACAATACCCCCATTTATATGTTTATACCTTGGTTGGATTTTGGGGACATAAATCCCTAAGGGTGGGGGGGTGAATGTGTTGACTTGGAATTTTCTATGTAATTTTTTTGAACTTTAATGGAATTATTTTGAGTCCACATGCTTAGTCAACACGTGATTCTGAGACCCGGTGATCCCAAAAGATGTTTTGGATATTTTTTTGGTATGTTTAAGTAAACGTGCAAGAAAGTTTTTCAAACATTTGAACCGGTACTCGGAATAAAAATACAAGGGAATATTTGAACTCAGAATGATGAGATTCTCTTAGAAAGGACTTATGTTTATCCAGAAAAGGCTGAAAAAAAGTTTATTTTCAGGATTTTTAAAAATAAATAAAATAAATTTAAAAAAAGTTATTTTATATTTCTTTTCAATATATGAGCAGCGGATGCTGATGCTGAATTGCAGTGAGGAGGTGGTGAAGAGACAAATTAATGTTACTTATTAATGGATTGTTAACTCACAATGTAGCGACACGTTAATGATGCTTAACAGCGATGTTGTTTCATAAATAAAATAGTGTGGCGAAGTGTTTCTTATTATTTGTGTTAACATGTTGTGGAGAGGGAAATTAATCGATGGGTGATCCTTGATGAATCACCAAGAAAATTCCTTTTCAATGAATAACAGGACCATGGCATAACGAATGTTGGAGAAACAGACCCAGAGATCGACGAGTGACAAAGAACGCCAATGATTATAGATCAACAGTGACGTGGAATTATCCCTTCACCCTATGTGCATATAATGTATCTAGGTAGGGTTTTAATTTGTGTTTTAATTCCCCATTCTTTGTTTTAAAACAACAAGCATAGCTCAACTGACGAACAGGTTTATTTGAGGATTAGATGTTCTTACGAGAGGGTGTTTCACATGGGGTTTGGTGTGGGATTTGTTGATAGTATGATGTTAATTTAGTCCTTTCACCTCTCCTTTATATATTATATCTAACACGGAGGGCCTGGGATGACATGAATAAGGCCCGAGCACCTCCGCCTGTGCATTCTTGGTGGTCGTATTATCAAATTAATGGCGAGATGGATTTGTAGCCTTCGCGGTGAAGAGGCCGATCCTCGAAGACCATAGGCGTAGGTGACGCAAATAACAGACCATAAGAGTGAGTCTGGTGGTCCACCAAGCAACCAGCCAGTGTGCCCATATTTGCACCATGGTGGAAGAGATCTGCGGCTAGCTGGACATAGTGGAAAGGTGGTGTTGCAGCCATCGATACCGCGTGAAAGAGCATTTTCATCTGGCCTCTCGGTGTGCTGATGGCACGCGGTCTGCCGACCACGTGTGGAAGAATCGGTCGGCCGCTTGGTTGGATTCTCTAGAAAAATAGTGGCACTGGCTGGATAACCACATGATAACAAGATGTTTCTTGCCGAGAGAACCAACCCACTCCATGGGTAGGGTTTCTGCAGGTGGGTCGTGCCCCACCTGGCGGGCTGGGCCAACCGCGGGTCGAACCCCCGCCGCCGGGCCAGACCCGCTATCGGGCGGGAGCTGTCTTACCAGGCCAAACCCATGGTCCCAATGGGATGGCTAGTCCGGACTCATATAGGACCCACATAGGACCATCATTCCGGGTTAGGTCGGGTCGGTCCGATTGGGTCGGACCTAACTCGGACCCGACTGACCCCGTTTCACAAAAACAACAAGAACTATCAGACTAGGCATTTGATTGATGCATCGTCTGCGGTGTGAGTACCCTTTAAAAAAGGTGGTACTTTTGAGATAATATACTAATGTTTTGGTAGAAGTTGGATTACGTCCTAGTTGGATCAGACTCGAATCCAACCAGGCCCTATTTTAACTTTTTTCCTATATCTTACAGACTGGGCATCTGATTGACGCGTCGTCTGTTGCGTTGGAACCCTTATGACAAGACAATCCATTGGGTTACTTATAAGTGTTAATTAATAGCGGTTGAGATATGATCAATGACTTGAAGAGTGGATCATCTGGAAATAAAGCCTGTTAAGTGAGGGAATCCAGTGGCTGGCTGTGACGTGAAGAATGAAGAGAGAACCTCCCTAGATCAGTATAAAAGAGACCCTTCATGGATCGAAATAAAAGAGACTCTTCGTGGATCAGCATAAAAGAGACCCTTTGTGGATCAACATGAGAGTGACGCTTCATGGATCAATAATAGTGTGACCAAACGTAGATCTGCCGTAGAGTGACCTGGAATGGATCGGTAGTTGGAAGACCCTTTGTGGATCAGTAGTAGTGCGACCCTTTGTGGATCAGTAGAAGAGAGACCCTTTATGGATCAGCAGTAAAACCACCCTTCATGGATCAGTAGCAGAACTTCTCAATAGAATAGGATGATCTAGCTTTAC
Source organism: Viscum album (assembly GCA_963277665.1). Classification (NCBI taxonomy): domain Eukaryota; kingdom Viridiplantae; phylum Streptophyta; class Magnoliopsida; order Santalales; family Viscaceae; genus Viscum; species Viscum album. Next base: position 1,658,358,988 of record OY728137.1, read on the forward strand.
GACTACTCATCCTTACCTTTTTACTTTTTGTTATACCTAGTGTGAGATGAGTCTTTACTTTGTGTTATGTGTCTAAGATCATTCTTTATGGTATTCTAATTTGTGGAATTTTTCCTTGAGGAATTTTTAAAGACCATCGTGGGTCTATGGTTCCCTACTAAGTATTTTTATACTCACACCTACACGGGCCTCGCCTACACCTTTCGTGTCTTATGAAGATGACATGCAATGTTGACTAGGATGGTGGGGAGGTAGGACTGGATGGTTCTCGGTGCGGGATCATTAGACGTGGTGTGATTCATTGACATCCAACCATGGGATGTACTTACCCTTCTGGTAGGATCCTTGGTGGATGAATTCTGGAGCTTGTACTTCCTTTACTATACTTTATTTCCAATTAGGCTTATATTTTGGCCCCTTTTTTTCTTTCAGTGTACCCTTTTACGTTGTGGTGGTTGTATCTTCCCTATATTTGTGTTTAAAGGATTAAATGAATTTCCTTCCCTTTTGGGGTAGCCTTTCTAGTGCTAGTCCCTAGCCCCTGGCCTATGGGAGGTGGTGGGCTTGGGGAAATCATGACATGGGCCCCGGGGGATAGGTCATTAAATCCTCCAAGTAAAATTTCCTTCACATCCAAGTACTAATATAATTATCATATAAATTTTCTATGATAAATTTAATTATAAATAATTTTTCACCTAAACACTAGTATAAGGTTTTATTTTAGATTATACATTGAAATCACTTAATCGTTCAGTAATTATCCCGTATTTATTAGTACTATATTATAAAATCTATGTTTAGTTCCCCTTGAATACCCAACAATGTATTAACATTAATCTAGGAAAATTTCAAAATACAAAATAAGATTTTGGTACATGGTATTCATATTGAATCCTTTTTTTCTATACTATCATAGCTTGTTTCCACTTATTAATCCCTACGGGTTTATTTTTTCATAATGTATAGTATTTTACCTTTATATATGAATATAAAACCTCCTTTATCATTTTAAATTTCAAATTTTGTATGTGTCTTTGAAAAATTTCCTCCCCCTATGACATGTAGAGTGTAGTATTCCTATGAAAAATTATATTCTTATGATGCCTATATTTCATTGAAGGCATGATTACTCCTACTATATATAAAGAGATATGATTCAATAATAGAAGTATGATTGGGTTAGAATAATATATTAATATCATAGGAATATAATTATCCTGAGTAATTATACATTAATTAATTGAGATACACCTTGTGTTTCCTTTTATGTACATTTAAAACTTAACTATATTGTAAAAAAAGTTTCTCATAAAACAATCAAGGCTCTGACATAATGGACTCTCATCATGTAAAAATTTATTTGATATCCATTATTTACTATACTTGGAACATGATTAGATATTTTATGAATATTTGAAAATCATGTCTTAAATGGCCATGAAATACTAATAATATATATATGAATCTTTAGTAATCTACCTTACACAATCAAAAATATTTTGATGTGAATGAGTTAATATGAGTTCGGTAAAACTTTCAATCAAAGATTAAATAATAGAATAATACTTGATTAAGATATACTATGAGAAGACTTACCATAGGATCCTATATCTCTTTCCTTGTTTAATAATTTATCCATTGAGAATTATTAATTTTTTTTAAAATAATCTCATGTATTATATGAATTTCATATAGTTTATCCTTAGAGTAGTCCAAAATATCCATTTGGAGTAACTCTAGAATATTGGTGAATTAAATTTATTTCTGAAGACATATTTATCTAAAACATGAAAAGTTTATCAAACTAGAGTTTGACCATTATCATGAGTTTTATTTGACTATAAATTATATTTCCAAAACTGGGTATGAGTTTTTTATTTTTCATTCACAATTCATTCCTGATATAGGATAATTTTGATTCATATATTACTAAACAATAAAGTATAAAGTACCATAATAGTATTAATTTCTAAAGAAATAAAATATCATTGTATCAAAAATTACCCTGAGATAATTGTTTTTGTAACACTGAATAAAAATAGAAGTTTAACTCGAATGAATACACTATGAAATAAAAGTCATGTACTTTTCACTACAGACATAGGTATCAACCATTATCAGCTACTTAAGGAACTCGCCTTACTTCTCATATTTCCATTTTGGATTCCCTGATTCTTATATTTTTATATAAATGTATAAATATATTATTTTAATACCCAAAAAAATAAAACACATGAGATAATTAATATAACTGAATTATATTCAACCATTTGTTTCTTCTTTAATCTAATGAAGTTACTTTTCGAAAAAAAATCTAGCCACCTAAAAAAATATTCTATTATTCGCCAATTTTCCTCTGAATATTTTGTATCTTTGAATTAAATTATAAATGAACTATTGAATTTTAATTAATAATAGTATTTTCAATATGGTATTTCAAATAATTCACTATAAGGGGTCTGAAAAAATATTTACACTAATCATTATCTATCAGGTGAAGTATATAAAAAGATTCCTAATCACCTTACCCTTTTTATAAATTTTTTAATTCTTGATGAATAAGGATAATTTGGATAGTTAGGATGATAATAAGAGATCAATGGATAATTTTTTTATCCATATGGATTCCTGTCTTCACTAATTGATTATTGTTATTCAATGTTTTGAAGTCACAATCACTGGCTAGGTACCCATCTACCTATTTACATTGGCATAGTGTAATAAAAATCACAATTATCTTATGCCTCTATTTATATATTAGATTATATTAATCCACATGGTGTACAACCTGGATCAGTGTGTATTCTACATGAATAGGTATAAGATACATGACATGTATAACATGATACACACTATGTACTCTATTTCACATCCACTCGTAAAACATTTATAGGGAATTTGTATGTCATCCATGCAAGCATTTGTGAGTTACATAACATGTTCCCTAGATACACACCATTTAATATCATTTCACATATGTTTCATGGATGATGGTCCAGAGAACTCATCTAATTAACATGTACATTTTTATGTTGATGAAATGACTTCTATGTTTCTCATGAGGTAAAACTATGAGTGTTATATGAGACAAATTCTAACTACATGATTTATATCCAATCAAGCCATGTGCCACCTAATCCTATCAAAATGAGGTATTTAATGAATCCATTTACTATTTTACCATGAAACGAGCCACAATATACTCAAAAAAGTTCACGTGTAGAAAACATTTGTACAAGAAATGCACATTTTAGTCAAACTTCGTGTATTCATGATATCCATCTAAATTCTTCAATACCTCCTGATAGAATCTCTAATTAATATTAATCTATTTTTGGAGTATTTTTGGCCACATAAAGGTGAATGAAAATTTTATATAAAATTTTAAATCCAAGAATGAATTAAATTAAAAATTAAAAAGTAACATCAAATTATCTTTTACATCATTTATTAACAAATAATTATAAATTTATATGTGACCGCATTGATAGCAATTCAACGTTATAGGGACCAGTGGATGTGGATAGGCCCATGCCAAAAAATGGGTTTAAATCATATTATTTGAATAAATCCTTATAAATTTAGAAAAATCCAACCCATAATATTAAAATAAAGGATATTTTATAGATAAATTATAATTAATTTATAAATAAGAAATAACTCTTGTCTGGGAATTATTTTATAAATTTTGAATTAGTTGAAAAATACTATTTTAACATCATTATGTTTAACTATTTAAGAGTGAAATATATTTATAGGTATCCACAAATTCTCAAAAAAAACCTCATAATGATATATTTGAATCATTGGGTACCAGTGCAAATGATTATCATATATTGTGTCATTCACTATTGATCACAATAAGAATTTATTTCCAATATAAAGGGATTATTCTAGTTCTCCCAAGGATTGAGAGGTAGGTGGAGGATTAAATATCTCTATTTAAAAAATATATTATTTTCGTATAAATATTTGAAAAGGAGTGAATGTGTGTTTGGTATGGTATCTTTGAAGCTTGGGACTCTTAGAATTCAGGAATATAATTTTAAATTTAATCTGTTTTAAGTTAGAAACACATCAACAAAAGTCTGAGTTAGGATTTTTGGAAATAACTGAATTATTTTTCACTTTGGTATTCAGTTTTATGTCACCTATCCATTTGAAGATCCCAATAAAATGTATAATGAAACTAAGAAATCCAAATTTGAATATTTTTCATGAGTTATTAATGAAGTGGATTGAGTATGACTTTAACTGATAAATTTGTTTTTTCTATTAAAAATTATGAATTTAATATGAGAATTATTTATTAGAAGCTACCTACATACTATTCATATTGTAAGGATATAGTTCATTCCATGGATAAATGAAGTAAGGCCTTAATTTTCTCATTCTGATCAATCAAAGGATTTGGTGTCTCTATTTATAGGAAATACTTGGGAAATAGAAAAGTGTATATCATGATGTTAAGGATGAGGTTGTTACTTGAACTGTAGGGGATTAGGGTAATGATGGTAATTTTCAATTTTCACATTATATGGGATATAATAGCAAAAAAGATAATTCATTATGGAATCTAGACTATGAGAATAAGGATGGGGGATAAGTCTCAGGGTAGGATGGAAAAAGAATCATTTCTCAATTAGTGATGATATTTTCAATTATTGGATCGATGAGAAATATCTAATTTTGAAAATTGGCTTAAACAACAATAAGATAACAGTGGAGGATTTCATGCAAGCTTGGGGAAAATTGGATTATAAGTTCAAGGAAATTATCAAAGATGAACCAAATAAAAAGGTAAATGACCTTTCTTAGAAATAATATAGGGAGACTACATCTAATAAGTCCAATTTAACTTTTAACATATTTTTTATCTACAATAGTGTTTGATGTGACTTGTTGAACTTGGTGGTTTCACACTTTTTTCATAAAGTGTTTTGAAATAAAAATATATATTTGAGGATTTGAATATCTATGGGATGTTTATAGATAATAAAAACTGTTAAATTTCCACAATATTAATTTTTAATATAGTGTTTAGTCTTCTATGGATAATTAGAATGTGTAACGATAGGATAATTATTACGATAAATTCTATTTTGGATGTAAGGAAATATTCAGTATATTATCATAATTGGGGGTATGTCTCGAATATGGATAGGGAAGAAAGGGATGATAAGTCTAGAAAAATATTATATTATTATATAGATTATACTACCAAATAAAAATACGTGAATTATTAAGGGTTATTATATATCCCAAAGAATAATTCCAGACCAAAGAAGGATTATTACTATCTTATTTCCACTATGAGTACTAGTTCTTATTTAGTTTCAAAAAAGTGGATAACTCAGTCAAGTTACATTAGTTCCTTGAAATATAAATATAATTGGTATGAAGATTACAAATATTACAATATCTTGGATTATTACTTATGATATCTTAATTTTTGACTTTTGGATTTTATTTTGAATGAGTCTAGGAGCCATTTCTAACCCGATTCTCCTCTTATATCTATGTGTTTCTCACTTTTTATTTTTCTTAATATAGTTGATCGACCCACCCATTATTATATAAATAATAACAAAAAAATTATCATTTATATGATGTGTAAAATACTCTTGGGTAATTTTAAAATAATTTATTAAATAAATTAATTAATAATTATTTTTTTTATATTAAATATATCATCCCCACACAATCCTTAACTTAGTCTGTAAATCCTCCTCAATTTATTTTAATCTTTAAACAATGACTATTTATTTAAATAAATAAACATCAATATATTATTCCTTCCCAAAATAAATAAATATTATATTTACTAAAAATGAGAATAAATATTTATTTAATATTCAACTCACATATTTATTCTCTTGAATAAGAGGTCCCTAAATATAGATGATCAATATAACCTACATAACTATTAGTCCTCAAATCTTGATAATAATATTTATTCTAATATTAAATTTAAATACAATTTATATTATATTTTGAATAAACATAAAGTGTAACCATCTAGGATTATTTCTCAGAGTCATTGTGCTAGATCACTTATGCTCCTAGATTAGAATCTAGAAATACGTCTTGGAACTCATTGAGAAAGAAGTTAATTGTCAAAATGACAATAAACTATTATGAATTATCACTTTGTAACATAGTCCCATTTTCTCAACATATCATTAAATAGGTTTCATTGTACATTTAATTAACATATATTGTAGATATATTATCTTTTACTCTCTTGAAATGAACTCATTGATAAATATGGTCCGACCATAGACTTAATCCTAAAGTTCTATTCCAATAAAAGGGCCAAAGATATGTACTGTCATTAACTCAGAAATTGAAAATAATTTCTCAACATATTCATTAATTCTATCACTTGTGTAACACCCAACATATTTGACCACTATATGAGAAAATGTCATTAAATTTTACATTAATACATTTAAGTACACAACTCTTGATATGAATTAATGATAATTTCAATTTTAAATAGAAATAATTACATACAGACATGATAATATCTAGTGAAAAATAAAACATGTGTAATTATTATGGGTAATTGTATTCTCATAAGCTCTTCTATTGAATATTTATAAGGTAAAAGTTAATTATAATAAGTGTTAATGTCTTATGAGATTCTGACCCTTAACATCATATGTCAAATGTGTCCAATCAGATGATATAATATTTCTATAGAACATGTATTTAAGAATATCATCATAGTGGGTAATTGTTATAAACTTTTGATGTGAAAAATATTATAAGGACATTATCACACCAATTTTTACGAAGAAAAAAAACAATCATATGATAAGATATTTTTTAATATTAAATAACATGAACATATCAGTAACTAAAAGTAAAGATATATTTGGTTCTAGAGAATTATCTCTAATAGGTTTTTGACATAATGGACCTGCTCGAATAATTAAATGGGTAGGATAGTATGGTTCATTATAAAATGGAATCAAATCCTATTTTTATCTTAGGTTATGTGGGAAATTTTAGTGGATATAATATAAGATTATTAGAGATTGAGAAGTATGTTATGAGTACATTCCTATTTAACACTTTTCATAACAAACCATTAATTTCCATTGGATGTTGGAAATATAATTTTTTGGTTTTAAACATTATTTATTGGTTATATAGAGGATATTTATTATTAAAATGGATAATTGATGGAAATCCAATAATACATAGTTAGGATATGTGGGTTTCAGATCATGTATCCAAACAATTTGACACATTTTATATATCTAGTAGTTTTACATGATTAGACACATGGTTTGGGAAACTATGCAACCATATCATGATACATTAAAATGTGCTATATTTATTTTATTTTATCTTCAAAATACATAATATATTTATAATATTTTTAAGTGACATTTTTTTATTTAGAATGAGATTGTTTAGTCAATTTTAATTCTAGTTAAATGTGTTTAATTAAATGTCATTTCTTTCGTATATTTTATAAAGATTTATACAACCCATATGAGTTATAGTTAATCCTCTATAGGTAGTAGTGGGTTCTTTTTAATAGACTAATTCTAAATCCCCAAACCATTTTTTGTATGGTCTCATATAAATTTTTCCTAATGTTTTTTCTCTCTTCCATTGATCTACCATTAATGTTTTTATGGATTTAACATGGTTTCAATAATTTTTTAGGAGTTCGAAGCCCAATTTTTTGGAAACACTAGCGTTAGGATAGGGTAAACAAATTTCACATAGTTAGTGCTAACTGCTTTCCCTCACCATGCTGTGTAGTGTGAATTAGTACACAGTTTTTAAAACTATGTGAAGGGTTTGTAAAAAATATAAACAACCTATAGTTTTTCTTATAGTTTAATTACATGGTTGGAACATTTTTTACAAAATTATTTGGGTTAACTATGCATAGTGTGGTTCCTAAAACATTTATAACCACATTTTTAGCCCATGGTTTTGAAAACATTATTTCCAAACCATGTGATATTCCATACGAGTTAAAAATCAATGATTTACCAAAAACAATTTAATGATTATAAACACCCTAACCATTCATTTCCCTTCCCCCACTTGGCCAGTAGCATCCCTCATGTAGCTCTCACTTTTCCCTTTTTCATTTGGTGATTTATACTTTGGTTCTTAATGGATTCAATTTTCATTTTCCAAATGTCGATCTTGAGGTGAGGATAACACGCTATCTTTTATATTTTTACATTTTATTTATTGCCTAGTTTTCCTATACCAATTTTTACTATTATACCATATTTCAAGGTTTTCATCCACTTTTTCAATTTCATCCATTTCATCCCTAACTAGTTTCCAATATTGATTAAATAATATTACAAAAATGTAAGGTAAGTTGTCTTTGAAATGACCTTAAATGTATCATACATTTTTCATATGGATGTGAGGTTTTTTCAAAAAAAAAACTACTTTTCACATGAACATGAAAAAAATTAATAGATATTTTAAATAATTAACATTTTTTATTGATATTTCCCATGACCTGTGATTAGTCGAAGGAGTTAGAAAAAGTATAGACTAATGGATTCCAATTACAGAGATACTTTTATTTGGAAAATGATAAATTGTGAGGTGGATCATAAACTTCCCTAAGTTAAATAGTAATTTAGTACTTGAATGTAAATTCCATAAAGTGATTCTAATAGAATGAACTAGGGTAATGATAATACCATATTTAATTGATAGTGGATTGTGGTTCAAGCTAAGGATTTAAGAATGTTTTATTTTTTTTATTTTACAATAATTTCATGCTGGACCCTAGTTTTTTATTTTCATATTATGGGTTGATGCTGGAACCCAAAGCTGGTTTGTTGTTAGAGATGGTTATTGGTCTATAATTGTTTATTATGACATTAATGGTAAATATTGGATCCCATTTATTTATATTTATATGGATGGATATTGGTCCTCGAATGTTTATTGTGACATTATCAGTGGATGATGGCCCCACTGCTGTAATGTTACTATGGCTAGATATTAGACCCTTGAATTCTTATTGAGATTTTATGTGTGGATAATATCCCACATTTAAATTTGATATTACAGGTGTATGTTGGACCTAGATTTATTTATGTGGAACTACAAGTACATGGTATTCATCAATATTCCCTATGATCAATGACACCAGACACTTACTGAAGTTGGTATGGTTTATCCTGGGTGTCACCTTGGAACCATAGGATTGATGAAATTTTATTATTTTTAATTCCCATATTTATTACACACATCATCATGCACTATTAATTAGACTATATATATTTATAGTTTTCATTGGTAGTGGAATAATGAGTTTCACTCACACCTTTCCCAGGTTTCCTGGGGTACATGAGTACACTTCATGGTTATAGGCCAAGAAAAGGTAAAGAACCCTATGAATGACAGATGATCAGTTAACTAGTGTGGGTCATGGGAAATGGTACTAGGATAGGACTCAAGAATAGGGTTTTTTAGATTTCCACATTCTATTATTTTTTCATTTTGGGGGAATTTTTGTATATAATATTCTTAGTATGTTTGAATTTACTAAAAAGTGGATAAATTATTTTTGATATAATTTCAGCCACATTATCTATTAGAACTTATCGCAATGTTTGATCTTTTATTTTATTTGGATGAATGTGATTTTCATTATTTTTTATTTCATTACACTCTTATATGAGGTTATAATATACCCACCATATCAATATTTACCCCCACTTGTATTCAGTATCCTTTGGAATATGGTTGGTCCTCCTGAGGTCTAGTAACACCACTGATCCAAACATTACAAAGTGGTCTCATGCCAAGAACATTAAAAAGTGGTATCAAAGACTATTCTTTTTTTTATAACTATTTGGTAAAGTTGGGAAGGAGATAGTATATTTTTATAAATTTTAAAAGAACTCATTTCTAGGATTTTTTAACTCATGTATGAGAGGAAGTTTAAGTTACCAAGGGTGAAATTTTTTTCTTGGTCTCTTCCTTTATGTTTGAGTTACTTCACCTAATAAGACACACATGATTTTAGATTTATGATTTATTTTATTTTTATCTCATGGTTGGAATTGAAAGAGAGAATTTATACATGAATAATTATACACAAGTAGGATTCATATGTCATTCACATTATTTCTTTTGATTTGTTACATCGATACAATATTTGGTTTGATTATTTAATGTGTCTGCATCAACTTATATGATTTTTTCACATATAACATAATGATGTAATATTATCTAATGGATTATTTATAATCATGGTTATATATTTATAACTATATGGTGTTGATTAAATATAATTATTGGCACCAAAAGTTGGGAAAAAGACAAACAAGATGGATGTCTCTGGCGCTACCTCACGAAGACCTTTCGCGGAGCCCAATGGCCCTACGCCTGCCGCAGAGCAAGGAGGTAGGTCACCCCACGAACCCCATGGACATTCATGACCCCACTGTGGAGCAAGGAGACATGAGGCTCCGTGAAAGAATTTGATGTTTGTGATCTCACCATGGAGAAAGGAGGCAGGATGATCCACAAACGAATTTGATGTTCTCGAGCACACCGTGAAGCAAGGAGGCGGGATCCTCCATGATCCAAATTGACGTTCGCGACCCATCGTGGAGGAAACACTATCTTCACACCAAGAACACTCTACTTCATGGAACATATTGCCTATAAATACAAGGCTCCCCATGGGACCAAATTATGGATCATCTAACCTTTCACCTTCTCAGCTCTCAAATCGCGATGCCCTTCTTCTTCTGCAAACCATGAGCTTCTCTAGGTTCTTTTGAATTGTGAAGTGCCTCCCCCTTTGCTTTAATTCAACCCCTATTATGAGAGGGATTCCTTTCGCGAAGACCACAGGCCTTCGTGAAGGAAGTGGATCCCCATGAGGACTCAAGTCATCACGAATCATTTATGTTTCGCAAAACACCCTCCATACACATGCGACCCACATGTTAAGGAAGGATCACTATGATTCACAAAGCACATTGCTTCATAAAACCTTACCTCAAGAGGCACCCTTGCTTCATGAGGCATTTCTTTGCGAATGCCTTTCCACTTCACGAAGCTCCTCTTATATACACTTGTTCCCTATGCCTAGGCATGGCCACTTCGCTTTGCGAAGCATACCCCTTCATGAAGCCCCTCTACTACATGGAGCACTAGAGCTCTACAAGGATTCTACCTGTAAACTCATATGCCCTTCAACCTTTTTTCCAATGCAACCCTCCAGGTTTTCACAAAGTAACATCAAAGTCCCTTGGGCGGTGCATCACATTATGTTGCTTCTCCTCATGATTCTTCACATAGGCATGCTAATGGATATTTCTTATTCTCATAGCCATGCTAACGTGGACCCCCAATGGGATCATCTCTCGACACACCCCAGTCATGACATTGTCGATGCATTCCTTCCCTAAAGGGTGAGCGGGTATCAGTTATGTACATCCTAGGGGTACGGAGTGAACCTGCCTCGTCCGATATGCAGGAAGTTAGACTGCCAAGCCCCATTGTCCTCAGCATATAACGTTAAATTGTGACCTCTCCCCGGGCCTTTCACATGGGGCACCCCACCTAGGAAGTCCTCTACACCCATTGGTCTCCATGGGAGTTAGATAATTCCTCACATGGAATGACATCCTCTTTATTGGGGCATCATCCATCTGTGGTGAATGGGTAATCACCCTTGTGCAAGCCCCATGCCTTTCCGGCAGGAGGCAACACCCCTACTCCTCTTTTCCTGGGCACCAAATCCCTCTCCTGCTGGGCTTTGTAACCACCTGGGCCTCCACCCTGGAGTATGACTTTATCTCCATCACTTTCAGCTGCTGACCACCTGTAGGCCCCTGTTTCCTCTTTGGGCCGCCAACTATGTGTGGTCCCAGTCTACTTCCCATGGACACACCTTTCATGATGTGATCGTCAGGTCTTTGCTGCCTCTTATTTCTCACAACGAGCATGACTCACATGGGATTAGAGTAAGCATCGGCCATGAAATCCTCTCCGAGAATCCTAGAGTGTAAGCCCCAATCCCCTCCTAAACTATGGAGTCTTTGATATTTTCCAAGGCAAGGTACATAGGAAGCCTCCCTGAGGTTCAAGCCCAACACCTGGTCGCTTCGACCCCCTTCACGTTGGTTCGCCCAAACCCCTCCTGAACTACAAAGTCATTGATCCTTTCCAAGGCAAGGTACGTAGGAAGCCTCCCTAAGGTTCAATCCCAACACCCGGTCACTCCGACCCCCTTCATGTCGGTTCACCCAATCCCACATGAACTATGAGGTCTTTGATCCTTTCCAAGGCAAGGTACATAAGAAGCCTCCCTGAGGTTCAATCCCACAATCCATTGGTCCCGACCATCCTCACGTTGGTTCACCAAACCCTTCTGAACTATGAGGTATTTAATCCCTGCCATGTCAAGGTACACAGGAAGACTCCATTAGGTTCAATCCCACCATATATTTGGGCCCCAAGTCCCCCTTCATGTTGGTTTTCCCAAACCCTCATGAAATACGAGGTATTTGATCCTTGCCAAGGAAAACAACATAGGAATCCTCCCTAATGTTCAAGCCCACCATCCATTGGTCCCAACCATCCTTATGTCAGTTCACCAACCCCTTATGAACTATGAGGTATTTGATCCTTTCCAAGGAAAGGTACGTAGGAAGCCTCCCTGAGGTTCATGCCCAACATCTATCTGGGCCCTAGGTCCCCTTTCTTGTTGGTTCACCCCCATCCTACATGAAATTAAACTGTTGACCTCAATCAGTGGTAAGTCGTTGTTCCCCCAGTCAGATGTAAGCCGTTTCATCCACCCCAACTATGTTGACTTTCATCCTTTCCAAGGCATGGTACGTATGACACCTCCTTGAGGTTCAATCCCAACAACCATTTGACCCTAGGTCCTCCTCCACGTTATTTCACCGACCCCCATCCCACAGGAACTACGTGGGTTTGATCCTTGTCTCCTAGATAAGGTACCTAGGAATCCTCCCTGAGGTTTGACCCCATCTAGAAGTAAGTCATTGTTCCCCCATCAAGTAGTAACCCATTGCAACCCCATCTAGTGGTAATCTGTTACGACACCATCTAGCGGTAATGTGTTTTGACCCCATCCAGTGGTAAGATATTGTGAACCACCATCCTGTGGTAATCCGTTGAAATCCCCAATCAGTGGTAAGCCTTCATTAGAAGAACTATGAGGACTTTGATTCCCTACCATGGGGATATGTTGGAGGTCTTTTTGAGGCACAATCCCAACATCACCATCATCCTCGGGTTGACTCCATCTCATTCTCCACCTACTTCATTAAACCCTCCATCATCCATCCTAATTCTTACCCGGGCCGCCACATCCTGGGGGGATCATGCCACCTCATTCCCCATTCCCCTTAACCACAACTGGGAAGATAACCACACGTTGGCCCCAACATCAGTGTTTCCTCTAGGGGTTACACCCATCTGATCCACTCTAATCGGTGTTCTGATCAGTCTGATCCGTCTCCGCTAGATGTTAAACTCACAACATACCCTGTGTTAAACATGGGAAGCTGAGGAAAAACTAATATACATGCCTATGGAATATGATTCCTCGTATTCAACGTGCGATGCCTTAGGCTTCTGCGCCCTCAAGAATCCCTATAATAAGAGGAAGAAAACCTGACATTCCAGTGTCCCAGCGTCCAGACACACCAGTGATGTCAAACGTGACTACTCCCCTCAAGAAAGGTTGATTACCTTACCGAACCCCTTGGAATGTCCCAACAGAAGTAGATTAATTAACTGGTGTGAATGAAGATATGGAACTAGGAAGAGTTTCATGAACAATGTTTTAAATTTATAAGGGAGACACGGACTAGGTGATGAGTTCCAAGGAGGAATCCCCATAAGGAAGAACCAACATCCCATAATACTATTTCAAACAAGGAGAAATCGTCCCTAAACAAGGAACAGATGTCGCCCGCCATTGGAAATAGAGAACTCGGGGCAATAAACAGTGCCATCATCCTCAAACAAGAGGGATGTGCGTGCCCCGACGAAAGCATCGGAAACAGAAATGGTGAACCCAACATAAAGATCTTCTCCTCAATATAAAGATTAGTAGTGTTTGAGACATCCTTGGATTAGCATGTCACTGGATCCAGCTATCCTGTGCCAGGTCTCGCCAAGTAAATAGTGGGCCTGGCACGAAACTCACCAGAAGTTGGGGTAGTCAAAATTTTGGACATCCCTTTCTGTGAAGTTGTCAGCATGGATCCATCTTACTAGCCATGGATGACATAATGGAGTTGGAGAACTGGTCATCGATTCCATTTTTCATTCAGTATTGATGAGTTAATCTACCTTCTTTCAGGAACCAAGCTACTACACCCGGAACCTGATCACTGCATGCCCACCGATGCAGGGGCAGGGGTAGTACCATCGCGACAGTCTTGCATGGTTCCGCCTCTTCTGTGACGGTCTCAATGGCCATGACCGCTGGGTGCCTCTGCCCATCTCTCCCTCAGAGTTCATCCAACGAAGGGTGATCAATGACCTCGTACGCCAGTATGAGGAGGAGGGAATTATCGCGACTCGGGATATGGCCCACCTAGATTTTGGGGAATCTACACCTCATCATCAACGCCGCCCCTGAGGGACATGTAGGGACCCACTGCTCCACACTCTAACATATAACCATTTCGTGAGCCTCTCCTTAGAACGTCTCGACGAATACATTCCCTATGCCGATGAGGTACGGGATATCCAGGTCAGCCCAGCCAGGATCCCATCTGAGGGGATCCCAGAAAGGGATCCCACCAGGCCGCATCAGCACTGTCACCCAGTCTTACTAGCCGAAGAGCAGGTAATCTAGGTACTTGCACCGCCGACTCTGGTCCATCTGACCCGACGCTAGCATCGGGCGCAAGCCGAAGAGGACGTCCGCTAAGGGTGTCAACATCAGTGGATACTGTGGACCGAGCCACTGCTGAGGCATATAAACAACACCCTGTGTACACTAAGCATGGAAATTAATACGCCCGACCTGGATCAAGGCCCCAACTACCCCACAGGTATATTGGGTCGACTTTCTTGGTCACCATCAAAAAAAGGGGTCGTTGTAGACTACCTTGCAACGATGCCACCCATTATAGAGGTCCTCCCTGTACCGTTACCATGGAGAACATGGGCCTTCCCCACTTCCAGGCTCAGCATGGAGGTTTGCCCTATGCCACCTTCAATCCAAATAAGGGTCCTCCCAACAGTGGTGATGCTCAGTACGAAAGTCTCTCTCGTGCCCACTATATAGGATATGGAGTCATTCCTCCTATGATAGGTCGTTGGTACGGGGACGTTGCACATCTAATCACTCTCCAACATGGAGACCCTCCCTGTGTCCTCATATCACCTGGAGAAGGTCCTCCCCGCCCTAGAAATCAGAGGATTGATGTCTGACTTCACTTCAACAATGCCCAGTATGAAGGTTCTACCCATGTTTAGCTCGACCAGTATGAGGACAGTCCTCATACTGATGTCACCATGGAAAACAAGCATGGAGGTCTTCCCCAGGATCCTACCAGTTCTAGTGGAGGTCTTACCCACTACAAAGCTACCCATAGAGGTCTTATCTATGTCCCCTTTTATGTATGTCCCAGTACTCCTCGCACCTCAGACTACTCGGGAAAAAGTCCTCCCCACTCCAGCACTAGTATGGCTGAAGGATATCATTGTGCCGAAAATATACCCTATCCTAAAAACCCATATTGGGGCAGGAGGGCGGGTCTTCACCACCACAAAAGGAACACTGATAAGATTCATACTGAGATCAAACCCGTTTTCTTCTCAGACTCAGATGTTGAATGGGACTCAACGATGGAACCCTCGCCCAAGTCCTCCATGTCAAGGGTCAGGTTAGGAATAAAGCGCATCAGCCTCGTACTCACAGAATATGAAGTCCATCATATTCCCACCTACCTCCGCAGGTATATCGATGAGGAAGAAAATTTTGTAACCACATAGGTTACGGTCATGCAGTCACCACTTTTGTCACTATAATAACTCTCTACCTCGACTAGAAATCATAGAGAGCTATTATGGGGACCAATGGTAGGTGAGCAGCAGTGCGTACCATCGCCATTAGCCCTATCCTCTACACTAGGAATTGCGGTGGTCTGCCCGTCTTACCGTGACATCGGGGATAAGTCACTTCACTCTTTGGAGGATTGCCTAAGATGAGGTGTTCTATTAGGTCTTTCACCATACTCTCCACCAGCTAGCCTACCGTCCCTGTAGTCTGCTTTGGAACCACTATCAGTTCCTTACCCACCCCCGGTCAACAAATGGGGTAATCAAGGGCTAGACCCTAAATCTGAGCCAAGGAGATTATGGAATATCCTCACATTAGACCACTTCCCTGAGATGTTCTGGCCGGTTACGGTGCCAAATTTCAGTGTGCCAGAATCCCTTACCCAAGAGGAGTTTGAGTGTTTTCGTCAAACCCTATGTGTGACACACTTCCTCCTTCATCACCAGCGAGTGGCTTATCCCAAGAGCCAAGATCATTTTTAGGAAATCGGAGACCAATGTCATCTGGTCGACCTGGATACACTCCTTGTGGCCTAGCACCCTGAGTGACCAAGCCGTCGTAGGGACCTCGAACAGCAATGCGTTCAGAGTTTCAAATTACTCCACAATATTATCAAGGAGGTTTCCCCCCACGTGCAAATCTGTGGCTGGGGGAAGTATGCTTCCCTCCTCTTCAAACCTATCTAACAGAAGCACGACTCGCTAAGCGATATTGAGGACATGCCTATGGGTTGAGTCACGATCAACATGGCCACCGTATCAGAAGAGGAAAATGAGATGGATCTCTTGGATAGGGACGTCCCCTTCAGGGTGTTCCACCACTACTAGATCTATCGAGAAGAGTTACTCACGAGAAGAGAAATATACTAGGTCTCCCTGGGCCCACCGAGGCATTAGTCTTTAGCTGAAATCAAGGTAAGGGTAAAGAGAATATCGGAGCTACCAAACCCTCTGACCCATCCGACTAAGTGCAGAAGACAGAGGAAGACCCTGAAAATGCCGCATTGCATCAACAACATTCCGAACAGAAAAAGTTGGTCGACGACCTCCTGGTTGAACGTGTTGCAGAACAACGTCTAGATTATGGGGATCTGAGACTAGTACAGTAGGGGTAGATTCATATCATCCCCGATGAGTTTCCTCTGGGTGACCCTGAATATCTTACCCATGCAGACACGGTAGAGGCTGGAAGTTAAAGTAAGATGGAGCGATACATATAAAAAAATCCTCCAGAATATAGTGACAACCCGCGGGACTAAGCTCGGGTTCCCCCAACTGCTCAGCAGGCTGCCCCACCAGCTGCTCCCCAAGCCGCTAGGCCTAATTATCGTGTTGAAGAACTCGCCAATATAATTGTTGTTAGGGATCCCTGTCAAGACAGAGACCCCACCCAGATGATCCAATAGTGACACTCATCGCCTGCCTTGAGGAATTGGAAATGCGACCGCTGACACTCCCCCATGAAGGCAAGCCTTATCTGGTGTGGGTGGATGATATGCCAGTACCCCCAGGTTTCAAAAATCCTACCTTCTCACATTTAATGGGATGAGTGACCCCCTGCAACATCTGTCCCACTTCATTTCAAGGTGTGGCCCCATGTTAGGGACTCCAGCGCAGCAAGAATCCGCCAAACCCCGATGTTTTGTATAGACATTGAAAGGGCCTATATTCGTCTGGTATAGCCAACTCCCCATCGAGTCAATAGTGGGATGGGAGGATCTCTGCAAACAATTTCTGTACTAGTTTAGCTCCACCACTCAAGAGACAAGTATTGCAGACCTCTTCAAGTGAAAATAGATGCCTTATGAGCATATTGAAGATTTTATCTCCAAGTGTAAAGGGCTCGCATACTCCCTTGACATGCCGCTGACTCAAAAGAAATTGCTGACGATGTGTGTGGGAATTGTAAAGATAGAACTGGTTCCCTCTCTGATCACCTAGAACTACCCTGGAGGATTCCAAGACTTCTCTGATAAGGCCCAGTGCCTAGAGAAAGCCTTATAGCAGGCTAAGCAAGCACATCTGTTGCCTCCTGCAATCCCTACAAGAAGGGCTTCCACGTTCGAGCCTGTCGTGGTGGCCCAAATAGAGGCCCCCAGGTGAATAGAGTTGTTGCTAGTGGAGCCGCCTCCATATCCTTGCAGTGGCCCTCTACCTTAGGCACAGCCTCTAGCCCAACAGCGTCCACCTCAGAATCAGCAGGTTCCCCCGTGAAATTCTCCGTCACCACCCATGCTAGATAAATGAGTTTGACCTCCTCGATAAGCTCTTCCATCCCCCCATCAGGGTCAAGCTCCAACGACCCCCTTTCCAAAAAAGAAAAATCATACCTACTCATTAAATGAGACAAAGGTCTCTGGTTACTTTCACAGTGCCTTGGAATAGGGGATTGTGTGTTTTCCTGAGAATAGATGACCGGAAGAGGAAAACCTTACTGAACACCCTAATTATTTCCCCTATCACCAGATCCTAAGGCAGACTCTCAAGAAGTGATATGTGTTCAAAGACTCATTCCAATACCAGGTCGAAAACAACATAGTCAGGCTGGGCCCAGCCCCAGCGCAGGTTGCATGCGTCTTTGTGAGGCTAGACAGCATCTGCGACAGTGAGGGCGATTGGCATCAGGTTTCCAGTCGTGGATCCTAGAAGTATGATGACTGGATGGCTCACAAAACATTTTCCCATGACCATGGTGTTATCCGGGAATGTCTGAATCAGCCAGAGCCTTCAAATTTTGTAGCCACCACTTCTGCATCATCGTCTCATCCAACCTCTTCCTAGAAGAGCAAACACCGGCGATGCAAGGAAAATCATAGTCCCCCGCCAAAGCCATCGTCATCCCGTACACTCGGTGAATTCATGCCCACAGGGATGACGATCCTTCCCAGAATCCATCCAGTAGTGGACGACTCTTAAAGTGATAGTCAAGGGTACACTTCAGTTAACACCGTGGAGATGGTAAACCCCTACATGACTCCCGACGATGGGGAGTGCTAGGTTGATCTCCCCAAAGTCCCCAGCTGATGCCAACATTGATAGATCAACATCCATATGGGTCATCAAGGCACATCAGTTGGAACTTCCAGCTAGGTCATGCACTCCACTAAGACTAGACAGCAGGCCCATCGCAGAGCTTAGCACGCGCAGCCTCCTCATCCGGTGTCATCATGCCCGCATCCATCGCGGTTTGTGCTATTGGACCAAGAAGAGCCACCTAGGCCTCGCCGTGATCAACCACGAGCCACCTCAGACCGGTCCCAGTCAGTTATCCCTAGTATGGAAGGTACTATGCATGCTTTGAATAATGAGCAGTGGGACATTACCAACACTAGTCAGCCATCAGTCTAGCCGGTAGGGCCCGCCATGCCACCTGTCATAGAGTGGCCTTCTTCAAGTAGAAGTTCATGCCTGGCACAGAAGTATGATGTTCTTAATGATCTTTCTAGTATTCCCGCAAGGATCTCTATCCTCGAGGCCCTTTTCCTATCATCAGATATGTGTGAGTCCCTCGTTGAGGCTTTAAGAATCCCCCGTCAGTTTGAGACAAAGGTAGCAGCAGTAGAGGCCTTTCACGCTGAGGTGATTGAGAATGTTGAATGTCAGGCCATCATCTGGTTATCTGGAGATGATGAAGGCTCTCCCATATAAGGGCACATTCTCCCACTGTACATCACTGGCCAATTCAATGGTGTGGACGTTTGTCGCTGTCTTGTTGACACGGGCTCTAGATTTAATCAAATCCCGACTCGAACACTGCGAAAGCTGGGATTGTCTGAAGATGATCTGAGTCCCTTTGACCTAAGAATCCAAGGTTATGATAGGACAGAATAGACACCGATCAGTAATATCCGCTTGAAGAACCAGTTTGGTGGCCTAGTTGTCATTACTGAATTTATATTAGTCTCCCAGGACACCGCCTATAATGCGTTGATGGTAAGGCCATGGATCCACCTGCATGTAGTGGTTCTCTCATCATATCACAAGTGCCTCAAGTACTCCCTTAATGGATGAGTGGGTGCTCTTGAAGGTGATGTATCCACCTTTTCTTCATGTGAGGCCCACTATCTAGATGTCAACTACTACAAGAGAAAGGACCAGCAGATTAAAACCAATGAGATCGATCATGCCACAGCTATGACAAACCTGTGGATAGATCTAGATGATGCCTATGTCTTTCCAATCCACCGATTGGAGGCTACAAATGTAACAACCTGAGATTTTATGAGAAATATTATTTTTAATTTCTTTGATATCTTTTATTGTACACTACAAAAAGATTATATTTTACTACACGCAACACCATATTAGCTTGCAGTATACACAACACTATTCTTGGCTCGTGTTACACACAATTTCAAGTTCGTTTTGTGGAAATTATTCTATGCAGCATTAAGTATAGATTTTTTTAATGTATAAATGGAATAAGTTTTGATTATGATATATGAAACACCAATGGGTGCTTTCACTACACTCACCCCTAACTTGGCTTGCATTACATGCAATCGTGACCTTCCTTGATAGTGTGTGTAGTACGCAATACCGGGTTTCACTAAACGACGATATGTTATTAAAATGTTATATAAACATGCAGTTATGAATAGTAATACCCACTTTTTGTCATTTTATAAATTTTAGCTTTCAAAAAGGATTTCATTTTTGGATTTGGAATATCGAAATTATCCTAGGGTTAATTTTTTGTTATATTTCTGAAAACATTCAATTTTTGATGAATAGTGAAAAACACTGAGTTATAGTTTAAAACCCAACATTTATTTAAATAATTATTTATTTTATTTAAATTTATTTTAGGTCAAAATAGATACATAATACCTATATATGTTCAATTTAATTCATTTGTGTCATTTTATAATAATTTTATATATATAAAAATTTAATTGAACTTTTTACCATCTTTTACCCACCTCCTAGGAGCATTTTCAAATTTGCATAAAACATAATTTTACGGCTTCTGTGAGTTCAATTTAAAAAATACTATAGACATGGTTGATATCAGTAAGTAAAATTTGGTTCAATGAGATGAAAATAATATTTGGTGAATAGTAACTTTTAACTTTTAATTACCACGGTTAAAAGTAAATAGGGTAATTAAGGGTAAAAATGATATTATTATTATCGTAACACATGTCCTAATTCTATTGGATAAGTGTAATTCGACCAAAAACAACCTTAGGAATAAAATATGACCTTTTAGGTCCACTTGGATTAGATTAGGACATTTATTATTATTTAATTCAAAGAAGAGTTAAAAGATATAAAATTGATGTTTAATAACAAAAACATTTTTAATATAGGTTTATACATAAGCTAAATTCGACTATAAATATTCATTATAAAGATAAAAATATTTCCTACATAATGTTAGTTTATTTATAAATTTTAAACATTAAATAATTTAATTTATTTATGACACAATGAAGATGCAGTAATTACCTTATTAGTGAAATTTTAACATAATAGATGTTATCAATACCCAAATAAATGTAATTTGGGAATTTTTATGAATTGAAATAATTTTATAGGTTAATATGACATGTTAGTATTTATTTAATTAACATTTTTTTAACTAATCATGCTGTTATGGTTTTCACAAAAATCAATTACCAAATAGTGTCAAAAATGACATAAAATAGTTTTTAAAACAAATATTATATTATTAACTGACATTCTATTCCTCAAAATCTAAGGTTAGGCCAAATTACTTAGATAAGGTTATATATATTGATAATTAACCACTTGGAGTTATTGTTTCAGTTTATAGTAAGTTTACTGACCATATATTGTAAGAAAACAAGAAGACACAGTAAAAGTTAAATTATTTAACTTATAGTTAAATCTAAACGATAAGGTTAAAATAGTTACCTAAACATGTCTAAAACCTATTGGTTGAGAGGCTTTCGACCCATACCCACATTATCTTCGAAATAAGTCACTTTTTAACCATTATAAACCGAATATTACTTTATTATATAACAATACATTATGTTTTTCCTAAGGTGCCCCTCTCCTCCCTTATAAAAGGGAACCTCCTCCCTCTCGTATTTACACAGTTTTGAGCCTTAAAGCTCGGAAAAACCCTATCAATTTCTCTTATCAACTTCCCTAGAAACATAATAGAGGTCTTCGGCTTCTTCAAAGACCATATTTAGTCCCCTAAGATGAGGATTAGAAGGGGCACGTCAAAGAATAGGTAATATCCTTTACCAATTCTTTCAAATTCATTTCTTCTTCTTCTTCTTCTTCTTTTTTTGTTTCATAATAAAGTAATAAAATAAGTATCACTCATATAATTATATGTTATTATAAATATGAAAAAACCCTATTTCACCATCTATCCATCCTATAAAAAATGAAATCACCGCGCGTGCATACTTACAGAATACAGTCTCCACGCCGTGGTGTAATCTGTTTTTCCACCACCACCTTACTTGGATGGGTATAATAGTGTAAAAATAAATATATATGGTTATTATAACATGATAATAATTCCAAGATATTATATTATCCACTCTAATTCCATTCAATGATTATGGTAATGATATCATTGCTCGTGCGTACGTACGGACTACCGTCTCCACGAACACGATGAGATTCATTATCCATGTTAGCCATTCAAGAATGATTATAAAGTATGTATATAATAAGTAATCATGAAACCTATGAAATAATAATTCTACTGGATTTATGTATATATATATATGTCATTTACTTCCATTCAATTCAATAAGGAAACGAAAACATCGTTCATGCGTACGTACGACCTACCGTCTCCATGAACGGTGAATTTCATTCCATTTATCGATCTATTATATATATTATATTCTGAATATATATTATATATAAATTATTTTTTACATTCTGGAAGTAATTAAATCGTGATATAATTAATTATATCATGAAGAACAATTCCAAACACATATGATAAATGAATCAATTATTACCCAAAATGTTGCTTTAACATGGAATTGACAAATGAACGGGTAATATAAAGACCTAAGTGAATAATATATGATATCATAAATATTATTATGGTTATTTTACAAGTTAATAATATGTTTAAACCTACTATATAGGAGTTTAGGACACATATAGAAGAAATTGGACCTACGGTAAGGGATAATTTTTCAATCTCGTTTTTATCCGAGATTGCTTAAACGTAAGTATTTACTGGGGTTATATTTTTCATCCATGTCTATAAAAATGTTTTTCATAAAGTGTTTAATATTATTCAATGTATGTTTAACGTAATTTTTACCAATATTTGACTTTTACTTTGTATTATGGAAGGAAGCTTTCTTTTGTTTACCATACGTGGTACATTTTGACTTTTCTGGAAAAAGTATGAGGAGAATGATTTTTTAACTTATACGTCATTAATGGATTTTTATGATTTTCATAATGCCTTATTTTCATGAAGCTTACTCTACAATATTTCATGACTATTTTCAATAAAATAGTTTTATTGTAAAATTTCATCGCATTTTGTGAAAAGAAAATTATTATGAATAAGAAAGGATATTTTCCTAAAGAATTCATTTCAAGTGTTTTATAAAACCCATTTTCCATATAAGATGAAATTATATTGTATGTGTATGTTTCAAGTATAATGTCTCTATGTTTTACATGGTTTCACTTTTCTTATGATTAAATGATATCTATTTGTTTTATATGGACAATGTTAATATGGGATGAGGTTTATGAAACCCATTTTATTCTTTGGGTTATGATGCATGATTTATGATTGTGTTGTGACACACGTAAGAATGATTTAAATATGAGATGGGTGGGACCTATATCTCCCTCCAATTCATTGGGTAAAGATTTATATCTCATGATATAGACATGGCTGGAACGATAAGTTAATCTGGTTCAGTGATACAGGACTGGAACAAGGAGTGAACTCGATTCAGTAAGGGAATTTGTCCACTAAGATGGTATTTTCAGCAATTACTTGGCTAATATGGAAACCATATCATGTGATTAATGGTTTTCCATAATTACATGTTTTATTTCCATGCTATTTAATCATGATTGATGTTCCTTTATGATATATTTCTTACGTATTTCCAAGATTTATGTCATTGCTCAAGATTTTGATTTTTAGATTTTATTTTCAACTTTTTGAATTTAAATGTTTATGGATTGTTTTATGTTCCATATGTTTACCCTTACTGAGAATTTGAGCTCACTGTTTTTATGTTTTCTTTTCCAGAGGATATAATGAATGGTTTTAGGTAAGAATAAAATGGGAAGATCTTTATGGGAGATATTGAAGATCTTTCACCACGATTAGAAGATTTTGTTCCGAGTTTCCAAAGACACTAAACTATTATGGTCCTTGGGTGTTTGTTTTTTATGTATTAAGTATTCCACAAAAGTAATGTAATTTCCATGTATGTCATGTTTAGGTCTCTATAGTTGGTATCAGAAGAAATATTTAGTTAACCTTTGGAAATTGGGATGCGAAAACTTTAGTGAGATCCCTAGAGATATTTCTATGGTAGTTATAGGGATGTCTCTAAGTATAAGTATAAGTATAGGTTATAGTCCTAGAATTAAGGTAACAATATTAGAATTAAACCTAAGATTTTGGATATTGAAGGTACTCACCCTTTATTATGTTGTTTTCCTAGCATGATTTTTTCCTCTCACACTATTCTTTTTGGGTTTTAGATGATGGCTGGAACCCGAAAAAACCGTGTTGTTCAATGTAATTGAAAATGCAATGATTGTCCTCCTGAACAAACCAATGTTATGGTATATGGAGTGAAAAATATATTTTCTATACGTACACAAGCTATGAATCATTCTAGTATTCCAAATGGGAGGAGAAGGGAACAATATTCTATTGAGTCCATCATGAGGCAACGTCCACCTTCTTTCAATGGGTCTTGTGATCCACTTGTTACTACACAATGGATCAATACCATTGAAATTCTATTTTCCATACTTATGTTTTTAGAACATGAAAAAGGCATTTTATCTTTTTACCGTTTAGAAGGTAAAGTAGACTAGTGGTGGACTCTAATTAAGAATACAAGGCCCCAAGATGAAATTGCATCCCTGGAATGGGACGAGTTCAAGAATTTGTTTTTCAATAAGTACTTACCTCTTATTCTTCAAACAAAGACAGAAAAGGAGTTCCTTGATATTAAGAAAAAGGATAATGAATCTGTTGGTATATACGAGGCGAATTTTAAAAGGCTTGCAAGGTATACATCTGGATTTATCATTCAACCTAAAAGTAAAGTTTATCGATTCTTCAGTGGCTTAAAACCAAGTCTTCAAAGGGAATTAGCTATAAGAGACTTTAGTAGCTATGAATAAATTGGGCATTGTGTTATCAAGGTAGAACTGGAAGTTGGTGTTACATATCTATCTCATGGTTTTGACAAGAAACGAAAGATATAGGTCAAGGAAAAATCTCAAAATAATGATGAAAGGAAGACAAATGTTTCTTTATGCTCAAAGTGTGGAAAGAACCACAATGGAGATTGTCTTAAAGGGACTAGAAACTGTTTTAAGTGTGGGAAAGAAGGTCATCGAACAGCTGAGTGTCAAAGTAATGGGAAAAAGGCAGCTAATGATGTGACTAGAGAAAAGACTATAGAGAATGCACCACCAACACTTCAATGCTACAAGTGCGAAGAAATGGGGAATTATGCTAATCAATGCCCTAATCCAAGGGTTAATGATGATCAAAATCAACAACCTATTAAGGAAAAGGAAAAAAGTGAAGTCACACGCGATCACTATTGACAATGTTGAATATGAAAACGATGTGGTGGAATTATAAAGTGTTTATGTAATGGGATTCCAAAATAATGTTTTAGTATCGTGGAATATTGGAATATTTATGTATTGGTCTATTGTGGGTTTTAATAATTTTATGGTACCGGTAACCATGAAAAGTGATTGAAATATTTTTGGAAAACAGATGATATGCCCATAATAAATGGATAAGGAGAAAATAATATGTTTGATAGTATTCATGAGCTCATGCCTGATATAAGGACAATGTGATATCAGGGTTTGAGTATATTAAATTTTTCGGATTATGGTAAGTGGAAAGAGTTAACTTTTGACAGCATTCATATTTTCACTAAGGTTCTATAGTAACTCATATTTTAAAAGAATACATGATTAAGGTATTCACAAGTTTGGAATGTTACCAACAAGATATATCTTATGATATATGGGGGATACATGATGGTATTCACATGCTTGTTATGTGACCTTTCAAGTAATTTTTTTCTTTATACTATGAGTTTAGACCGAAGTATTTTGGATAAGCCTAAAGATTGGAATGAATTAAGTTATACATAAGATAGTTTAAGGCTAGAACTTTTTTTGATATTATTGAAGGAATTTTATAATAATGTAGTTTTAGAAAAAGGGAAAACCTACAGGACGGGCGACAACCCGTCACGTCAGACAAAGTTGCGGGAATAAAACCCACTACCGAAGTACGAAAGGCCTTTATCACCTACCACTATCCTACAGAAAGTCCCTGATTAGTATAAATTAGTTTTAATTTATTAATTGGTATGATAGATGAAGTATATGTCCATTTTAGCAACCCTATATGATTAATCTCACCATAGATGGACTTATGTATATTTAATAAAGTGTGCTAATCTTTTTGTGATAGAGACAGATGGAATGACCTATCACTCTATCACATGATCTTCTAACACTTCATGAATGACAAATTCAACTTCATTTCTTTAAAAGATGAAGAGGAAATTGTTCAAGGCACGAACAATGGTGAGATTTTACCAAAATCAGGTAAGTATTTATTCTATTTCAAATTCTTAAACTTTAGGGAAATGATCTTGAAAACTAAAAATGTTTCCCTAATGTCCTCATATCCAATGAATCAGATGGTACCATAGATCATCACAAATTTATGGGTTTTTGAATTTTTGTATTTTTCATAGCCATGTCCTCTACCACTCTCCATCAGAACTTGATGGTTAGATTTTTCTACCATATCCATATTTTCACCTATGTTCTCCTATGTGGAAACCCAGTGATGAGTAAATTTGGGTAACTTTTACGTTTCATACTTTAGTTTTTTAAATTAAGTTTTAGTACTCCTTTTTACAATGTGGTTTCTATGAAAGAATCTTTTAAGTAGTAAAAAATTTATAACCCTGAAGAATTTCGAGGGCTAAATTCATTTTGAGGGGGGTAGAATGTAACACCCCGTGATTCTATGAGAAATATTCTTTTTAATTTCTTTGATGTTTTTTATTGTACACAACACGAAGATTAGCTTGTACTATATGCAACACCATATTAGCTTGCAATATATGCAACACTATTCTTGGCTCGTGTTACACACAATTTTAGGTTCGTTTTGTGGAAATTATTATACGCAATATTATGTATAGATTTTGTTTAATGTAAAAATGAAATATGTTTTTATTATGATATATACAACACCAAAGTGATATTTCACTACACGTAGCCCTAACTTGGCTTGCATTACACGCAATCGCGACCTTCCTTGATATCGTGTGTAGTACGCAATACCAGGTTTCCCTAAACGACGATATGTTATTAAAATATTATATAAACTAGCCGTTATGAATATTAATACCCACTTTTTGAAATTTTATAAATTTTATCTTTTAAGATGGACATCATTTTTGGATTCGGAATATCAAAATTATCCTAGGGCGAATTTTTGGTAATTTTCTGAAAACTTTCAATTTTTGATAAATAGTGAAAAACACTAAGTTATAGTTTAAAACCGAATTTTTATTTAAATAATTATTTATTTTATTTAAATTTATTTTAGGTCAAAATAAATACATAATACCTATATAAGTTCAATTTAATTCATTTCAGTCATTTTATAATAATTTTATATATATGAAAATTTTATTGAACTTTTTACCATCTTTTACCCACCTCCTAGGAGCATTTTCAAATTTACATTAAACTTAATTTTACCACTTCTGTGAGTTTAATTTAAAAAATCCGAGAGACATGGTTGATATCAGTAAGTAAAATTTGGTCCAATGAGATGAACATATTATTTGGTGAATAGTAACTTTTAACTTTTATTTACCACAGTTAAAAAAATAGGGTAATTAAGGGTAAAAATGATATTATTATTACACTAACAGATGTCCTAATTCTATTGGATTAGTGTAATTTGACCAAAAAAACCTTATGAATAAAATATGACCTTTTAGGTCCACTTGGATTAGATTAGGACATTTATTATTATTTAATTCAAAGAAGTGTTAAAAGAGTTATAATAAACGTTTAATAACTAAAAAAAATTAATATAGGGTTATACATAAGATAAATTCGAGTATAAATATTAATTATAAATATAAAACGATTTCTGACATAATGGAATTATATTTATAATTTTTAAATACTAAATAATTTAATTTATTTATGACCCAATGATGATGAAATAATTACCTTATTAATGAAATTTTAACATAATTGATGTTATATATACCCAAATAAATGTAATTTGATACATTTCATAAATTAAACTAATTTTATAGGTTAATATGACATGTTAGTATTAATTTAATTAACTTTTTTTGAACTAATCATGCTTTTATAATTTTCACAAAAATCAATTATCAAATAGTGTCAAAATTGACCTAAAATTGTTTTTTAAACAAATATTATATTATTAATTGATATTCTATTCCTAAAAATATAAGGTTCGTAAAATGACTTAGATAAGGTTATATATATTATTAATTAACCACTTGGGGTTTGTTTTGAATTTTATAGTAAGTTTATTAACCATATATTGTAAGAAAACAAGAAGACACGGTAAAAGTTAAATTATTTAACTTAGAGTTAAATCTAAATGATTAGGTTAAAATAGTAACCTAATCTTGTCTAAAAAATATTGGTTGAGAGGATTTAGACCCATAACCACTTTATATTAGAAATAAGTCACTTTTTAGCCATTATAAACTGAATATGGCATTATTATAAAATAATATTTTAAGTTTTTTCTAAGGTGACCCTCTCCTCCCTTATAAAAGGTCACCTCCTACCTCTCCTCTTTACACAATTTTGAGCATTCAAGCTCGGACAAACCCTACCCATTTCTATTCTAAACTTCCTTATAACATAATAGAGGTCCTGGTAATCTTCAAAGACCAAATTTAGTGCCCTAAAAAGATGATTAGAAGATGCGCGTCAAAGAAGAGGTAATATCCTTTACCAATTCTTTCAAATTCATTTCTTCTTATACTTCTTCTTATTTTGTTGTTTCATAATAAAGTAATAACAAAAGTATCACTCATATACTTATATGTTATTATAAATATGAAACAACCCTATTTCACCGTCTATCCATCCTACGCAAAACGAAATCACGGCGTGTGCGTACGTACGAAATACCGTCTCCACGCCGTGGTGTAATATATTTTTCCACGACCACCTTACTTGGATGGGTATAATAGTGTAAATAATAACTATATATGGTTATTATAACATGATACTAATTCTGAGATATTATATCATCCACTCTAATTCCATTCAATAATTATGGGAATGATATCATCGCTCGTGCGTACGTACGGACTATCGTCTCCACGAACGCGATGAGATTCATTCTCCATGTTAGCCACTAAAGAATGATTATAAAGTATGTATATAATTAGTAATCATGAAACATATTACATAATAATGTTACTGGAATTATGTATATATATATGTCATTTACTTCCATTCAATTCAATAAGGAAACGAAAACACCATTTGTGCGTACGTACGACCTACCGTCTCCATGAACAGTGGATTTCATTCCATTTATCGATCTATTATATATATTATATTCTGAATATATCTTATATATAAATTATTTTTTTACATTCTGGAATTAATTAAATCATTATATAAGTAATTATATCAAGAACAACAATTCAAAACATGTACGATAAATGAAACAATTATTACCCAAAATGTTGCTTTAACATGAAATTGACTAATGAACAGGTAATATAAAGACCTAAGTGAATAATATATGATATCAAAAATATTATTATGGTTATGTTACAAGTTAATAATATTTTTAGACCCACTATACAAGAGTTTCAGACACATACATAAAAAATTGGACCTACGGTAAGGGATAATTTTGAAATCTCATTTTTATCTGAGATTGCTTATACGTAAGTATTTACTAGGGTTATATTTTTCATCCATTTCTATAAAAATGTTTTTCATAAAGTGTTAAATATTCTTCAATGTATGTTTAAAGTCATTTTTTCCCCTATTTTACTTTTACTTTGTATTATGGAAGGAATCTTTCTTTTGTTTACCATTCATTGTACATTTTGACTTTTCTGGAAAAAGTACGAGGATAATGTTTTTTAACTTATCGGCATGAATGGATTTTTACGGTTTTCATAACGCCTTATTTTAATGAATCTTACTCTACAAGATTTCATTAATATTGTCAACAAAATCCTTTTCTTTTAAAATTTCATGGCATTTTGTGAAAAGAAAATGATTTTGAATAAGAAAGGATATTTTCCTCAAGAACTCATTTCAAGTGTTTTATAAAAACCATTTTCCATATAAGATGAAATTATATTGTATGTGTATGTTTCAAGAATAATGTCTCTATGTTTTACATGGTTTCACTTTTCTTATGATTAAATGATATCCATTTGTTTTATATGGATAATGTTTATATGGGATGATGTTTATGAAACTCATTTTATTCTTTGGGTTATAATGCATGATTTATGATTGTGTTGTGACACACGTAAGAATGATTTAAATATGAGATGGGTGGGACCTATATCTCCCTCCAATTCATTGGGTAAAGATTTATATCTCATGATATAGACATGGCTGGAATGGTAAGTTAATCTGGTTCAGTGATACAGGACTAGAACAAGGAGTGAACTCGATTCAGTAAGGGAATTTGTCCACTAAGATGGTCTTAGAAGCAATTCCTTGGCTAATATGGAAATCATATCATGTGATTAATGGTTTTCATAATTACATGTTTTATTTACATGCTATTTTATCATGATTGATGTTCCTTATGATATATTCCTTACATACTTCCAAGATTTATGGCATTGCTCTAGATTTTGATGTTGAGATTTTATGTTCAGGTTTTTGAATTAAAATGTTTATGGATTGTTTTTCGATCTATATGTTTACCCTTACTGAGAATTTGAGATCACCATTTTTATGTTTTGTTTTCCCCATGATATAAGGAATGGTTTTAGGTAAGAAAAAAGGGGAACATCTTTATGGGAGATATTGAAGATCTTTCACCACTATTAGAAGATTTTGTTCTAAGTTTCCAAAGACACCAAACTATTACAGTACTTGGGTGTTTTCTTTTATTATATATTAAGTGTTCTGCAAAATTAATGTAATTTCCATGTACGTCAAGTTTGGGTCTCTACAAAAACCCCGGACAAGGGACAATGCTTCGTTGTGTTAGGGATGAGGGGGGAACACACTCCCAGGTCTAAGTGATGACGGAAAATCCCCTCGTACTCCTATAAAAATTTGGATCAGGTGATCCTGGAGCCTCCTACCCCCATATGGTATCAGGATGTCCACCCCATGGCAACGAAAATACATCATACGTGCTTGTTTCGCCAGGATGGAATTAATCAGCTCAATCCAACATGCTATTATTGCTTTTATATCATCAAGCATAGCCCCTTGGGTCGATGACCAGATGAGATTAGATCGACAACCTTCATCGCTATGGTTGCGGAAGCACATGGGTCCTCCGATGCAGTGACCACTGCTGTTGAGGCTGGTACCAGCCTCCCGTTGGGATCTGCAAACTCAAAATACATTCCTCCTACTAAGGATCCTGCCTCCATAAGTAAAGAAGAAGATTTAGAGGATTCTCCCTCTGCCTTTGAAGAGGGTGTATTTTCCACAGTTGATGATTTGGTACAGGTGAACCTCGGTAGTGAGGCAGACCTGAGACCCACATTGATCACTACCTCCATGCCCCTCGAGGAGAAAAAGTAGTATATAGACTTCCTAAAAAAACATCATGATGTATTATCTTGTAGTTATGATGGGATTCCAGGACTATATTCATAGGTATCCATCCACTTCCTTAGTCTCCCTAAAAATAATCATGGGTTCAAGCAGCCTCCCTGGAAGATGCACCCTTCTCACGGTGCCATGGTAGAGGCAGAAGATGATAAGCTCATCAGAGACAAGTTTGTTAAGGAGGTCTAGTACCTGAAATGGATAGCCAACATTATCCCAGTTAGGAAGAAGAACAGACAGATCAGAGTCTACGTCAACTTTTAGGATCTCAATCGTCATTGTTTGAAGGATGATTTTTTCCTTCTTGTGACAGAGTTGTTGATTGACGCTACTGCTGGATTCTAAGCCCTCTCCTTCATGGATGTGTACTCCGGGTACAACCAGATCTGAATGGCCCCCAAGGATGAAGAGTTCACAGCATTTAGGGTGCCTCAAGATACTTTCTGTTACCAAGTCATGCCCTTCGGTTTAAAGAATGCAGATGACACCCACCAATGGGCTATGCATCGCATATTGAAGTTGATCATTGGGATGTTGGTGGAATGCTATGTGGACGATCTGGTGGTAAAATCTTGAAAGTGTCAGGACCATCTCAAATACCTTGAGAAATTGTTCGTCTTCCTCTGTTCCCATCATGTGAAGATCAACCCATTGAAGTGTGACTTCGGGGTCACCTCTGGAAATTTTCTCTGCTTCATTGTTAGATACAGGTGCATTGAGATCGACCCAGAGAATATCAAGGCCATTATCCAGATGTCTCCCCCGAGAAATATTTGGGAGCTTCGAGGTTTTCAAGTCCACTTATCCTATATACGCTGATTCATTATGAAACTGGATTGAAAGTGTAAGACCTTTTCTTAGATCATGAAGAAAGGCACCACTTACGAATGCGATGAAGAGTGTCAGATTGCTTTTGAGGAGATCAAGCAGTATCTACTCCAACCTCCGGTATTAATGCCACCTTTCTTTGGAAAGCCATTAGTCCTTTATGTGACTGCCCTAGAACGATCTCTCGACACCCTTCTCGCCCAGAAGAAAAATGAGTGGACAGAGAACAACCTTTACTACCTTAGTTGTATGCTCCTCGATATGGAGACCAGATACTCCCCCATAGAAAAGAGATGCCTTGTACTTGTATTCATAGTATAGAAATTGAAACATTACTTGATACACCATGATTTATAGTTGGTTTCTTGGGTAGACCCACTGAAGTAAATTCTGAACCACACCATGTTGATAGGATATCTCACTCAGCGTGCAGTGATTCTCTTGCAGTTCAATATCAGGTTTGTCCCTCAGAAAGGTATTAAGGGGAATGCATTAGTAGACTTCCTTGCGGCCCATCTGGCCCCTGCTGACCAGTCCTTGGATATCAATTTCCCCAATGAGGCAATCCTCTCGGTAGAACAAGTCATGTCATGCTAGCAGATGTACTTTTATGGTGCTTCCCGAAGCCCCACCAGTAGGTGGCTCAATGATCCCATGCTCAATAGGGTAGGCTTGGGTATCATCTTTATTACTCCGGTACAATCCATTCTTCCATACTCATTCTAGTTGTCAGAATGCTGCACCAATAATGAGGTAGAGTATCAAGATCTCATCACTAGATTTGAGATGGCCCTTGATATTGATGTTCCCCATTTTCATGTGAAAGGGGATTATGAACTAGTCATCAAGTAGATCAATGGTGACTACATCATCAAAAATATAGAGCTCGTTCAATTTTTGGAACACAATCTCTAACTAATGGCCCAGTTCCTATATCAGCCAGATGTTACTCATGTCCCTCGAACTCAGAACGGTCGAGCTGACGCCTTGGCCGGCCTGGCTATATCACATGAAGAACCTGAGTAGGATGATCTGATTATCCACATGGCACATCGGAGAGTCATTTCTTCGGTCTCCCTAGATGAAGACGACGAACTGCAGGTGAGCCATCTTATCGCCCGAGCCTCCACGTCAGGACCCCCACATGCAGTGGTGGAAGTGACTCCCGACTGGAGGTCCCCTTGGTCAAATATCTTCAAAATGGTTACCTCCCGAATGATCGGTCCGAGCGCAAGAGAATCCAAAACCACGCACTTCAGTTCACCCTCTAGGGCAGCCCTGACCATGAGAAGATCCTACACAAGCATGGGTTCGATGGGGTTCTCTTCTGTTGGATTCAAGGAGTCGAGATTTCTTAGGTCATGCAAGAGTTTCACGCTAGTTCCTATGAGGATCATCAGACCGGTCTGAAGCTATCTCCCCAGATCTAGAGACTGGGGTACTTTTGGCCCTCCATGATTCATGATTGAATCGAGTTTGATAAGAGATGCCTTGCATGACAGATTCATGCTAACTTTATGCATCAGTCACCAGAGCCTCTCCACTCCACCAAATAATCTTGTCTATTTGTGCTATAGGGACTCGATGTTGTGGTACCATATCCACTGGTGACAACTTACTAGTGCAGATTCATCCTGACAGCTACAGATTTATTCTCCAAGTGGGCATAGGTATTTCCGCTCAAGGAGGTCAAGGCCCATTGTATCATTGACTTCATGAGATCCAATATCATCTACCGATTTGGATTCCCTTATGCCGTTCTCTTTGATAATGGCACCAACCTCTGGGTGGATGAGTTGAAGAAGTTGTACGCCAAGTACTACATCCATTCTAGAACATAGGGAAATGGGCAGATTGACACTTTCAACAAAACCCTGTCTAACATTTTGCAGAAAATGGTTGTTCAGAACAAGAATAGTTGGCTGGACAAGCTCCCCAATGCCCTCTGGGATTATCCAACGATGACTCATAATTCCGCCCTGGTGACCTTAAATTCCCTGGTGTACGGAACAGAGGTTGTAATGACCCTCGAGATCCAGTTGCCTTCATTACGCACAACGGTCTATGACCAGCAGGTGCCATATAAGGTAGCTGAAATCTGGTTGGATGAACTGGAAGCACTTGAATAGAATAGACTTCATGCCCTTCACAACCTAGAAAGACATCAGAACAAGATATCTATAGCTTTCAACAAGAAAGTTTGCCTCCATTCCTTCTTGCAAGGTGATTTTTTATTATCCCTCAGGACACCAATGACTCCTGGAAGGAAACCACCCAAGTTGGATCCCAAAGGGAAGGACCTTACATAATTCACAGGGTTTACCCCAATGGTGGATACTCACTGGTGACCATGTATGGTGAGGGTATAACTCCTCCCACCAACGCCAAATTTTTCAAGAAATACTTTTCCTGAGCCAGCTGGTCCTGCATGGCCCTAAATTGCTGGGTCCTACATGACCCTAAACTGCTTCATCTTGCACGATGTTAAAACTATTCATCATCCCACATGACATTAAACTATTCATCATCCTACAATACTTTAAACTGTATGGAACACATAGATGCTCGGGGCTGAGTCTAGCCCCCAGACTCTTCTTTTCAACTATCCCCCTAGTTATAGTTCTCTCAGAGGATCCTTGAATGGTATAGTGTAGGTTTATATAGCCCCAATCATGTTCGGATTATGACGGCCACACCATGTTCCCCCTCCCCATTCTTCTATCCTACCACGTCCTCACCACATGATGTTAAACTGCATGGCCTTCAAGAACCATGTATGGCTTGATTACCATCCTCATGAGATACGTAGGAACGCTCAGACATTTTGTTTGTTGCTCCAGCCCCAAACTCTAGAATCTTCCCTCGGGTCAAGACATATGGAGTGGTGAAGGATTTTTCCTAAATTCATGTCGAGTTCATCATAACCATGCAATTCATTCCACTCCCCAGAGACTTCCACCTCTTTCACCATCCTTCTTGATGTTGAAATACACAAGCACACTTATGCTTCACTCCCACTCCTTGTTTGGGACTCCATTATCTTTTATGTTTGAAGTGACCCCCGAATGGAATGGATGCTCGGCCCAATGGACCTCCTACCATTACGGGTCAATGTCTTTGAGGATTCTGAACAAAAAATTGACTCAAGCCCCACGTTGCGATTGTGGTCAGTGGGCGGTCTAATTTTTTTTCCCATTCCAGGTTAGATAATATGGATGCTTTGTTTCAAACATGGTCAATAGCTATCTGTCATCATTAATGCCACTCCCAAAGGTCCCAAATATTGAGTGTAGTGGCTCATTATGCCCCTCTATATCATGAAGTTGCAATCTCCCTTGTGTGATTCCAGCTATCTGACCCTTATATAATAGGGAGAGCCAAGTCCTAGTCCTTATTATCTACACTGAGTGTTGCTCATGTGGGATTAGGAACTATGATGAGAAAGCACCTGCATAAGAGGTTATGTGGCCATGGCTAACCGTGATGCCCAATATCAAGTCCCTTGACCCTTTTGGCCTCTTGGCTCAAGTTCTCGTTCAAGATTGCGTAGTGTGCTATGGACTCAAATCCTTATTCAAGTCAGGATATCTGGTCATACCACACACATCCCCATGAGTTTTTCCTTCTCCAGTTACACCCCATCCATAAGAACAAGCCATGCTATGCTTCGCGGGCCTCACCATTTGTGTTTCTATTCTCTTATTTCCAAAATGATCCCTAACTGGCATGGATTCTTGGCCCAAGGGATCTCCTACCATTACGGGACAACATCTTCAAGGATTTCAAGAAACAAATTGATACAATTCCCATGTTGAGAATACGGTCAATAGTTGATGCTCAATTGTTTTCCCCGACCTCTAGTCACGCAAGGATGGATGCTGTGTTGCGAATCTGGTCAACAGTTGTCCTCTGCCATCACTGACGCTTTTAAACGAAGCGTCTACGGTCTGAGTTCTATGACCCTAAACTAAGATCACATTCATCCTCAATACAAGAAGTTAAATTGTAAATTGGCTGGGAATTTCCGTCTGAGGCCTAGCCTCAGGCCCCTTGGCCTTCTCGGGCCCCTAGAACAAGTTCTCACTAAGAGTTGTATGGTGTGGTGGAGGATTATGTCCTCATTCACGTCGGGTTACTCACTGTGACATACACATCCCCAGATGAGATACCATACCCCTACCTTCTTCCTCACTAGAAGATGTTAAACTTTAAACTAGACAGGACTTTCTGTCTAAGGCCCAGCCTCAGGCCCCATGTCCTTTTCAGGACCCTAGCCAAAGTTCTCACTTAGGGTTGTACGGTATATACTC
This sequence comes from Viscum album, assembly GCA_963277665.1. NCBI lineage: Eukaryota > Viridiplantae > Streptophyta > Magnoliopsida > Santalales > Viscaceae > Viscum > Viscum album. The sequence goes on from OY728137.1 coordinate 1,658,396,256, forward strand.
ACATCCTTATTCACGTCGGTTTACTCATCATGTCGTACACTCCCCTCATTGGGGTATCTAGCCTTCATTTTCATTTTTCCTTTCCTAGAACTATGTGTGGCTTGAATCCCATCCTTAAGGGATAAATAGGACCGCCCTAACATCTAGTCTTTGGGTACAACCACATCTTGGCCCTTTGGCCTACACTTCCATAGGGAAAGGGTTATACGGTGTGGTATGGGATTACTCCCTCATTCACATCAGGTCTGTAACAACCACTCAATGTGCCTCTTTATCCTAAGAGTTATCTATCCCCTTGTTCTATACTCATCCCTTCAAATAGTCTGCTTTCAAGTTGAGCCCCTCGATCCTCTTCTGTGATTCACTAATGTGTCCAAGAGTACTCTAGTTCATCACCTAGAGTTTCAGACTCTACCCATGAATGCTTTCACCAATTTTCTAGGATTTTTGTTCCCCTTTATTAGGACTTTCATCACCTTTCACTTCTGAAGGGACCCCAAATGGAATGGATGCTCAGCCCAAGGTCCTTCCTACCATTACGAGCCAACACCCTCGAGGGTTTTGAACAAAAATTTGACACAAGTCCTGCATTGCGAATATGGTCAGCGGTTGATGCAAATTTTTTGATCCCATTTCAGGTCACACGATACAGATACTGTGTTTCAAACACGGTCAACAATTATCCTCCATTTTCATGCAAACCCCATTAATCTCAAAATATTGGTCACATGATTCACATCATTTTCCACCTCATCATGTCTAAAGTGGAATTTCGACACTCTTGGTACTATCCCTCAGTGAAAATTTTCAAAATAGGAGGTCAAAAACATGGTAAGGCATTATTCAGGGCTCTGCACTGATTTCTCCCCTACATACATTTCAGGTATTTCCATGAACTCTTCCGCCCTTGTTTCCCACACCGATCTCGACTCACGTGGGCTTTGAGATTAGATCAAGGTCTGCACCTGTTTGGAAGAGTTTCACTTCTCTCTAGTCCATGCTCTAAGACCTTAAACTAAGATATCTTTCAAAACTACATATGTCCTGATTCTCATTCTCATGGGATACATAATAATGCCTAGACATCTCATCTTTGGATCCAGCTAGAGTTCCACTAATTTATCTCTTCTGTTTAGACTTCTGGGATCTAACTCTTATGGGACCATGTGGCGCGATATGGGATTATGTCCTCATTCACGTCGGGTTCGCATTAGCCGCACCATGTACACCCCTTTTTAGGAGTTATCACCCATAGTTCCTATCCCACATGACATTAAACTGTAAGTTAACCACATGACGTTAAAAGGCACATTCAAGAACTACATGTGTCTTGATTCCCATCCTCAGGGGATACATAGGGACATCCGAACATCTCGTCTTCAGGTCCAGCTCAATTAAGAGCTAGTTTCTCCGGCCCCTTATCCTATAATCTTTCCTGGCCCATTGTCCCAAGGTTTCCTCCTCAGAATCACGCACAGTATGATGTCAACCTCATCCTCATTTACGTCGGGTATTCTTTATCACGCCATGTGCATCCCCTCTGGAACCACATCTCTCCAGTATACATCTGAGCCATATGACTTTAAACTATGATGCTTAGTCCCAAATGACTTTAATCTATTGCATCTATCCTGCACAATGTAAAAAGTTCATGGCCTAGTCCCACCACATGACCCTAAACTATGACATTATCGTCCTAGCCGTATGATGAAAAACGACACTGCACCATGATATCCTCACTCGAGGGGGCATCATGTTTGGTATAGGTCACACACCATATCATTTTTCAATGACAAAATATGGCTTGATTATTATGGAGAACCTATATTTTATATTCTCGGTCGATCGATTAAAAAACACATTTGTCTGAAAGGAAAAATAAGATCTATCAAATACCGCTTCTTTCGGTGTAAGGGACAGACCCACACAACCTCATTATCTCTGACACTGGAATCCTATCTTGTCTTTTTTAGAACTACGTATAGATTTATTCCCATTCTCATGGGATATGTAGGAATTCCCATACACATTTTTTCCAGGTCCATCCCCAGGAATCCAAAATAATGTCCCCCCTCTTTCAGCCCCTTGGCCCGAACTCTTTTGGGAATTTGTGGGGTAGCAAGTACCTTATGGGATTTTCCAGCATTCATGTCGGGTTTAAAGATATGACACCACATAATCCCTTCCTAGGATCTCCCCATTCAATATTCATCCTACCGCATGACGTTAAACTACACAGATCCTTATGTCCTGGACGCGTGACACTAAACTGCGATTCTACCCTGAACAAGTTCAGGATGCCCCATGTTAATCATGGGATGCACCGGATCCCTCACCAAAAAGGATTTCACCTATCAGTGTTGGACTCGGGCCACACCATGCTTAATAACTACATTTGCCTTGATTCTCATTCTTATGGGATACATAGAGACACCCATACATTCTACCTCAGGCCCAGCCCCAGGGGCATTAACCCTTTTGGACCCTCAACCTCGATCATGGTCCAGTCCCTATGACCTTAAACAAGTAGCCTACAGTCCATGTACCGTGACTTTAAACTATTAACCTTGGTCCAGGAAGTATGACCTTTAAAATATGTGCACTTTTTCACTGTATGACGTAAAACTATGTGTCATTACAGGTCCTTACTAGAGAGGTGATGTTTAGAAGTTGGTATGATCTCTGGTCAGACCGATACACCCACCTAATGTGTTTCTACCATGGTGGCATAATTTCAAGAGTGTTGGACTCCATTCGAGCAACCCATCACCCCACCCTTCAAGATTTTTGTACCCTTTATTCAGACCCCCATCCTCTTTCATGTCTAGAATAACCTCCAAAATGTTTGGATGATCAACCTATGGCTTGCCTACTATCCTGGTCTAACATTCCGGAAGGCTAATGGATGACATTTTGAGTCCTGTCCTATGTTTTGAACATGGTCAGTGGTCATCCTTCATTTGTTATTCGCATTCCCAGCTAACGAAAAAAGGATACCGTGTTTCGAACATGGTCAACAGTACTCCTTTATTGTCACACCACCCTTACAATGTTCCAAACTTTGGGTATCATGATTCACACTTTCCATCCTCCTATCTTCGGATTAAGTCGAATTCCCCTGACGTTACCCCACTTGTGCACTAGATCACATTGGAAGGATGACATGTTGATTGTTCTAAGGTCCTCATCGTCTAATCATGCCTCTAACATTTCTTCTCAGAAATCCGGATTGGTTGTTAAAAACCCCCGATGCCCAAAGCTTTGTTTTCACTCTTACATTTGGGTGGAATAATAAGGTAGTCATCCCTTGTTTCTTACACTGGGCCCGACCCATGTGATCTTAGTGATTGATCACTGGATGCTCCACGAATATGATGGGAATGCAATAAACCAATACAAATAATGGAACTCATGCATGAATCTGGAATAAAACAATTAAAGCATGAAACTATATTTGAGGGTTTGTAATCATTACAGTACCCGAGGGTCGATCCCTCCCATGGAAGGATTAACTCCATCGATAGAAATTTGTAGCTCTGCCACCCTCTGGCTTGTAGCATCCAAGATTTGCTGCCACCTGCTCAGCTCCTATTCCTCCTCGGCAGCAATGGGGCACAATTCATCATCTGCAATCTGGGCTTACTCTACATCGGTCTGGATGATGGTCTTCTCTTCGGAGGTTTTATTCATGCACCTCTTGGCCTCTGCCAGTTGGGCCTTCAATCACAATATTAGCTCTAACTGTGCATTGAGGGAGGATGAGTGCTCATCCACCTAGACCTACAGCCACTGAATTTTTCTTTAGCCTCTTGGAGCCTCTTGATATTCATCTCTTTCCTCCACTGCTAGCCCACACTGAGGTCACGGTCATACTCCCAAATCTTCTCCACCATGAGATCTCAGACAAGCATGTGGGGATGCTTGAAATCCACTCCCCTAGCACACAGTTCATGCAGTCACGTGCGAAGTCTATCCATATCATACAACCATTGTTCTTTGGGGGGTCATCGATGAAGCGCTTGATCAGCTTCCATGATCGGCGATAGTCTATTTTGTTATCCACTTCATCAGGGGTCTTCTTGTCCTGGTTGGCATGTTTGGAAAGCTGATATGTGGGGAATGCCCATATAAACATGTCAGCAGGGTCCACATCTGGCATTTGATAGGGTATGGAGGGAACCAGGCTATCTGATCGATCCTCATCATCGGACCCCACCCCAATAATCTCAGGCTCAACCCTACTGATGGTCCCACCAATGATTTGGAACATCGTATCTTGGTCAGTCTGAGTATCTGCCTCCATGATCATTGACATTCCTCTGGGAAAGAATCCACCAGAAGCCCCGAACAACCTCACCAAGGTGGCCAATTCCATTTGAAGAACTGTGCACACTAAAAAGGGGCTTGGACATCAGTTGACATAGTAAATGGGTGAAAATCAGGAATTTGGTAGAAGAGACTTATAGAGATAGAATTCATAGTCTCTTCCTTTGGTTGACGCTGTTGGGACCCCGATGCATGGCCCTCCGTATGTGGTCGGAAGGTCTGAAAGCTCTAGAGAATCCACCTCGGGGGTCCTAGCCCCGCCGGACGTGGTAATCAATGTTGTCGTAGGTGTAGATCTTGAAGGTCCCACATCTGTATCTATTGAGGGGCGAGAATGGGTTCTATGTATGAGTCTCTCCTATATAGTTAAAATATTAGTAAGGAGTCGAAAACGACCTGCAATCAGAACCTGATGAAGGGGCTTGGGATTTTACCTCGAGGGCCTCTGTGAAATATTCAAGATTCCAGTCTTGATTGCTGACTTCACCCTCCTCCAATGGGATCCCTCTACCGGCCTCGTCCCCCCAGGAGGACTCATCCAATTATTTCGGTAGATGGAAGCACTCCCTCAGTTCAATAGATGACAACTGCGAAGGGACCATACGATCTAGAAGCACCTTGACACATGCTGTCATTGGACGCGGGGTACCCCGGGAATGCACAAAGTCCTCCAGCTCTGCCAGGTATTGCTCCACCTTTTCTCGGGACACCGCAAAGCTGGTCCTGATAGGGCCTACTCTTGTCAAATCCATCCCAAACTGGTTCAAGTGTTTCCAAATCTCATATGGCCAGGGAATTGTCAGTTGACTTCCCATATGTCACAGGCCTCCTTGAAGCCAACATTCTCTAACATCTCTATATGGCGCAACTGCTTCCCCGAAGCCTATGTGGATATCCTATAGAATCCTCTTAGTGGTCTCCCCTCTAGATAACCTTGTTCTTCTGGGACCACCGGGTCCGCTACCGCTGCTGGATATGCTAAAACTGTCGCCCCCTCAATCAGTGTGGGCCTCGCCACCACAACAACCCTGCCACTGCGGAATGCCCTTGCTGCCTTTCAGCCCCAACCCTGAGATTGGGAAGGCTCACCATCACTGACCCAAACGGTTGGCTGCTTCAGCATCTCCCCCGGGTAGGCCGCCTTCCAACTTTGGGCATCCTCCTTTACCAAATCGAAAGCAGTATTAGGCAGAGGAAGCTCGTTCCACATATTCCCATCTTCCTGTGTGAACATGAGAAAAATCTGCCTCATCACACATGGGTGTTCCTCATGGCGCACCCCTAGATAGACTTGTTGGTTCAGTCGCTGCAGACACCGAAATTGTCTAGAAAATTGGTGTGGGATGTATGGCTTGTAGAGGGGATCACAGTCTACCCTTTCCACCAGCACTCCACCTTGAAAGGCCAGAAGATAGGACCTATGTTCTTTTGTTCCTTGGTCGTCGTTGGTAAAAGCACCCATTGGCAACAGAAACGGGTGAAAGTTGAATTCATCCACCTTCCACACCCGATTTAGTACCAACAATATGGTCATATTAGCCGAAACTATTCCTACAACATTCATGATTGATGGTTGGATGTTTGATCCTGGAGGTGTGATGGGATTCAGGTATTCATAAACCCCCCTAGCATGCTCCACTACCCACCTATATAGGAGGTGGAATGTCCCGCATATCCTCTTCAGCTTCGTCCCCTCAGTGATGTGACACAACATCTTGTATAGCTTATCGAGCATCGGGATCCTGAGGTTGAATCGCCCTCTTATCGCCAACATAGATGCCATGATGAATATGCTTGGTCGCACACCCATGTTTGTATCCCTCAACGGTAGTATCCAACCACAGATGAGAGCCGCGATGAATGTCGCCTGCCTGACTATTGGCTGTTTCTCGGTGCTGATGCTAAATCCACCAGGTTTTCCACTAGCTTCCTTCCAAGAGCCACCAGTACAAGTTCTCCTTGCCCCGTTGAGCCCCCTTCAGGCAAGTCCAAGGCCTCATCGGAAACTGCCACTCTTTTAGAAAATTCAGAAACTACTTGAACCACTGCCTAAAATAGACACCCCTCACAGCTTCCTTGTCCTCTCTATGATTCAACCTCATCCGCACCCTCTCCAGTGGCATCATCTGCTCTGGATCCTCCCATGCACCCATAATAGGGATGAATTCATCGTACAACACCCCCAATATCAGGACCCCTGAGTTCTGGTGTACATCCCACAATCTGATGCCAACCTCCCTGGGGTGTAAGTGGAAGGTATTGGTCCTCGATGACCACCTGATCAACAATTCCAGCCTCAGCTACTTGGGTTCGTAAATATGGAATTGGTAGGCCCAATAAACCTAATGCAGACCCACTCTTCTCAGCTCTGCCCTGAACTCCTCACCTGAAGCACCTACCCAGTAGGCCCAGGCCCAGTCATCTTTGAAGTTGCCACCCTAGTGTAGGTCCCACTACTTAGACCATCCCTTCCTTGGGTTTTCAAGGCTACCTTCAAAATTTTTTGGTAGAGAGGGGGGATGTCTCCGGCTGCAGTGCCTTCCCATCCACATTGTTTTGGTGGTTCTATAGGGAGTTAACATTTATAGGCATGAAGTCTTCTTGATCATGTCCATCAGCCACCCGAAACCATTGGTGCTGACATGACGTACTCTTGAACCAGTAAGCTGGCTCATTACTACTTGCTTTAGGAATAAAGACGTCATCACTTAACCCTAATCCATACAAAGGTAGCCTCTTGCATAGTGGATAGTTCCTCTGGCTCTCCTATAGCATCTCCACCAACAAACCATGGTCAGAATGGCTCCATATTAACTCTCCCAGGCCCAATCTATTCGCCATATCCTCCCTTCAGGCAGTGTCCACAAGGAACCCCTAGAAGCCTCTCGCTGATCCATTCAGTTTTGAGTTTGTGTGATTTTTTGGGTTTGGTTCGCGAAGGTTGTTCGCGAAGAGTGTTCATGGAGCATGTTAGAGAAGACTATTCACGGAACCCTACCCCGATCTACCAACGCTAGGACACAAAGTTCTCTAATGAAATGTAAAAGACTCACTATGCGCAATGAAGTAGAAGACCTTATTCTCAGAGAGCAATTGAGGAGTACGTGGTAGTTTAGCGAATCGAGAGCGATAAAAGACAAATTTGTGGAGGAAAGAATGGGACAAAAGAGTTCATCTCCACTATTTATAGGAGATGACATTCAGATATTTGTGGTGCATCCATACCATGCTGAGATTTGAGGCATGCTCATCCTACATGTCGCTTATCCGCCTCACGATCCCTCTTCGTGGAACAGCTTCGCGGACGGCCAAGGGATTTTAGAGATTGACCCTCAGACTTTGACCCTTGATTTCTCGTCGGCTCCAAGTCTGAGAGGGGAATTTGTTGGCACCAAAATTTGGGAAGAATAATAACAAGAGGGAAGTCTCAGGTTCTGCCTCGTGAAGACCTTTCACAGAGCCCCATGGCACATCACCCGTCGTGGAGCAAGGAGGTGGGCTGCCCCGTGAACCCCTTTAACGTTCGCAACTCGGCCGCGAAGAAAAGAGGTGGGAGACTTCACGAACGAATTTGTCATTCACGAGCCCTCTGTAGAGCAGGGAGGAAGGATTATCTATGAATGAATTTGACGTTCATGAGCCCTCCATGGAGCAAGGAGGCGGGATCCTTCACAAGTCGATTTGACATTCGCGACCCGTCACAGATCAAACTCTGTCTTCATGCCGAGTGTGTTCTGCTTTTCAGTTCCTCTGGACTATAACTACAGGGGTCCCTTAGATCCCAAAAGATGGATCATCCAACATTTCACATTCTCTGCACTCAAATCAAGAATCCATTATTGCTCTGCAAACCATGATCTTCTCAAGGTACTTTGGCATTGTGAAGTTCCCCTCCTTTCTTTATTTCAACCCCTCTTCTGAGATGGATGCCTTTCACAAAGCCCATGGGACTTCCCAAAAGAAAAGGATCACCAAGGGGACTTGGGTCGTCATGAAGCATTTAGGATTCATGAAACACCCTCCATACACAGGCGAACCACATGCTAAGGCAGGGTCACAATGCTTCGTGAAGAACTTCGCTTCACAACACCTTGCCTCATGATGAACCCTTACTTCATGAGGCCTTGCTTCACGAATGGATTTCCACTTCATGAAGCTCCTCCTATATGCACCTCTACCCTATTCCTAGGCTAGGACACTTTACTTCGCAATTCCTACTCCGTCATGAAGCCCCTCCACTACATGGAGCACCAGAATTCTACAAGGATTCTACCTATGAACTCCTATGCCATGAAACTCCTTTTCCCATGAAACCCTCCAGGTTTTCATGAAGTAACTTCAATGTCCCTAGGGAGGTGCTTCACATTGAATTTCTTTGCCTCATGATTCTTTTCATATGCATGCTAACAGCTACTGCTTCATCATATATCCACGCTAACATGGACCCCCAATGGGATCATCTCTTGACACCCCCCAGTCATGGAATTGCTAATGCCTTCTTTCCCTAAAGGGTGAGAGGGTATCGGTTATGTATGTCATAGGGGTGTGGAGTGAACCCGCCTTATTCGAGCTGCAGGAAATTAAACTGCCAATCCCTATATTCCTCAGAACATGACGTTAAACTGCGACCTCGCCCTGTGCCATGAACACAGGTCACCCCACCATGGATGTCCTCTATGCCCATTGGTCTCCATGAGAGTGAGATCATTCCCCACATGGAATTAAATCCTCTTTATCGGGGAGGCATCCATCCATGGGGAAAGGGAAACCACCCTGGTTTAATCCCCTAGCCTTTCCTGTAAGAGGTAGCACACTTGCTCCTCCTCTTTTCCTAGGAACCAAATCCCTCTCCCACTGGGATTTGTCACCACCCTGGCCTCCACCGTTAAGTAAGTCAAAATCTCCATCACCTTGGGCTACTAACCACACATAATCCCCTATTTCCTCTTTGGGATTCCAACTACGTGTGATCATAGTCTACTTTCCACAGACGCACCTTTCATGATGTGATCATTAGGTCTTTGCTGCCTCTTATTTCTCACACCGAATATGACTCACGTGGGCTTAGAGTAAGCATCAGACATAAAATTCTCTCCAAGAAACCTAGAGTGTAAGCCCCAAACCCCTTCTGAACTACAATGTTTTTGACCCTTACCAAGGCAAGGTATGTAGGAACCCTCCTTGAGGTTCAATCCCAACACCCAGTCGCTCCGACCCCCTTCATGTCAGTTCACCAAAACCCCTCCTTAACTTTGAAGTCTTTGATCCTTGCCAAGCCAAGGAATGTAGGAATCCTCCTTGAGGTTCAAGCACAACGCCTGGTCGCTCCGACCCCCTTCATGTCAGTTCACCCAAACCCACATGAACTACAAGATGTTTGATCCTTTCCAAGTCAAGGTACGTTGGAAGCCTCCCTAAGGTTCAAGCCCCCCATCCATTGGTCCCAACCATCCTCAAATTGGTTCACCAACCCCTCCTAAACTACAAGTTGTTTGATCCTTGTCAAGGCAAGGTACGCAGGAAGCCTCCACGAGGTTCGATCCTACCATCTATCTGGGCCCCATGACCCTATTCACATCAGTTTTCCCAAACCCACATGAACTTCGAGGTCTTTGATCCTTGCTAAGGAAAGGTACTTAGGAAGCCTCCCTGAGGTACAATCCCACTATCCATTGGTCCCGACTATCCTCACGTCGGTTTACCATCCCCTTATGAACTATGAGGTTTTTAATCCTTTCTGAGGAAAGGTACATAAGAAGCCTCCATGTGGTTCAATTCCACCAATTATCTGGGACCCAGGTCCTCCTCTACATCGGTTCACCCTCATCTTGCATGACATTAAACTGTGGACCTCAATCGGTGGCAAGCCATTGTTCCCCCAGTCAGTGGTAAGCTATTGCACCCACCCGAACTACGTGGACTTTAATCCTTGCCAAGGCAAGGTACGTAGGACACCTACCTGATGTTCAATCTCAACAACCATTGGACCCCAGGTCCTCCTCCACGCCAGTTCACCGACCCCCATCCCATAGGAACTACGTGGGTTTGATCCTTGTCTCCTATATAAGGTATGTATGAAGCCTCCCTAAGGTTCGACCTCATCCAGCGGTAAGCCATTGTGACCCTATCCAGTGGTAATTCATTGCGACCCCATCTAGTGGTAAGCCGTTGTGACCCCATCCAATGGTAAACCGTTGTGACCCTATCTAGTGGTAATACGTTTTGATCCACCATCAAGTGGTAAGCCATTGAAATCCCTAATCGACAGTAAGACGTTGTCATAAAAACTATGAGGACTTTGATTACCTTCCACTGGGATAAGTAGGAGGTCTCTCCGAGACTCAATCCCAACATCACCACCATCCTCGGGTCGAATCCATCTCATTCTCCACCTACATCATTAAACCCAACATCATCCATCCTTATTATTACCCAGGCCACCAATTCCTGGTGGGATAATGCCACATCATTCCCCATTACCCTTAACAACAACCGGGAAGCCAACCACACGTCGGCCCCAGCATTAGTGTTCCCTCTAGGGGTTACACCAATTTGATCCACATTGATCAGCTTTCTGATCATTCTGATCTATCTATACTAGACGTTAAACTCACGACATACCCTGTGTTAAACATGGGAAGATGAGGAAAACCTCAGATACATGCATATGGCATATGATTCCTCACATTCGACATTTGATGCATCGGTCTTCCACGCCCTCAAGAATCCCTATAATAATCATAATAAACCCAGACGTGCCAATGTCCTAACATATAGACATGCTAGTGATGTCCAAAATGCCTACTCCCCTGACCAAAGGTTGCTTCCTTGACCGGACCCCTTGGAATGTCCCGACAGAATCAGTGTAATTAACTAGTGTCCATGAAGATATGACACTAGGAAGAGTCTCACGAACAACGTTTTAAATATAAAAGGGAGACCCAAAATAGGTGACGAGTTCCGAGGAGGAATCCCTAGAAAGAAGAACCGACATACCATCATCCTATTTTGATCAAGGAGAAAACATCCCTAAACAAAAAACATATTCCACCTACCTTCGGAAAGCTGAAATTCGGGGCAACAAACAGCGCCACTATCCTCAAACAAGACAGACGTGCATTCCCCAATGAAAGCATCAGAAACAATAATATCATAAGAAACATAAAAATAATTTCTTTCAATAACTTGTAATTGGAATTTCATATAACTAAACATCAATCGTGAAACATTTATTTAAATAAAATGGAAATGAATGATGTGGACCATATGTGTATATGATATTAACCCCAATTATGGGTAGATGGGGACAAAGAGAGTGTTTGGTTTATGATATGTCAACGATGTGGGGTTTAATGAATAATGAGTCATTATTCATTTTATTCCATTCCATAAACTATGATATTGGGAACTGTTATTGTAATGTGATTTGAGGCATGTGTTTGGAATTTTGGAGATATAACCCCATGAATGGATAGAATAAAGTGAGAGGAGGGTGGTGATTTCCACACCCCATCGATGGTTGGTCTAGATATTTCTATAGTCCCATATCAAGATTTGGATATTATGCTCCATGATAGATTATTCTAGGTTTTATATTCGATGGATATAGAGGTTCCTCGAGCTAAAACTAAGATGTTTGATTTGAATACAGTGTTTCAAATGTAGTATCTTCTTTTATTAACTTGGTAAGTTATGCCATCATGAAAATGAGTTCTATATAGTCTTTTTAATATTTTTTTGATCTGTTTGAGACACCTCTAGAGAGGAGGGTGAAGTTAGTAGTATATATGCTTTGAGGACTAGTGAAGCACTGGTGAGATGTTCTAGTCCAGGATGATATTAATGTAGGTTTGTTATGGATATAATTCTAGAATAAATTATTTTACATTACTTCCCAATGAACCTGAGAGCAGATAGATCTGGGGAGATTATGCACCTTACATAAAGAGGTATGCTAGTGATGAGTTATGATAATCACTTAAAATTACTATAAAAAACTTCTCTAATGATGAAAGGGGATGAGGTGGGAAAATATATATGTTTTTGAGGATGGTATGAGGTATGATATCCATGTTCAAGTGAATATATTTCACTTATCATCCTTTTGATAGGTGATAAACCAAGTGGTTATTATTGAAAAAAATATAAGAGAAGGTTGAGGCTCTTGAAAGGTGGCTAGTAATAGAGGGAAAAGTAATAGGTTTTCAGATTGAATAAAGTTATATATAGATTGTTCATAAAAGATAGGTAGTGTACATGTAATTTATAATGTAAATTTACATAGTCTTTCTCTGGGAGTTACCACAGTATAGTTCCAGCAGGGTAATAAGTTTGGCCATATTTGACCTCACTATAATTGGTAGCCTATTGAGTTTTAGCATGTGGAAAGATGATAAACTTGAATAAGTTCAATAGGACTAACCCTTTATCATATGGTTAACAAATATTTGGAGAGGGATCAATAGAAGGACCAATTACACCTCAGCAGGTGTGTTGATGGAGCTCTATCGACTATTCCTGTAATGTACTAGAAATTCCATGTAATTTTTTTAAAAAAATTATATGGGATTATTTCGAGACCAAGAATAGAGATGACACAAGATTCCAAGGCTTATTGATCCAAGAATAAACTTTTGAACTTTTTAAGGTTACATAAAATTTTGTGTGTGCGCACTTTTGGAATCATCTAAATTGGTGGCCATATTAAAAAACCAAGGGAACTGTTGCATCAAAAATGACATAATTAAATAATAAAGGACCCAACCTTGTCCGACGCGGGTCAAGGGTAAAAGATAATTTTTTGATTGTTTTAAAGAAAAATAAAATAAACTTAAGAAAGTTTATTTAATTCAAATTTTTTTCGATGAGACACAACATCAAGCAGGCTGTTTAATTTAATAATTGAAATAGTTTAATATAAATGAAACTGATTAATAATTTAAATGTTGTTTCATTTATTAAATTAGATACTGTAAAGACACAATGACTCAGCGTAACTGAAAACTATGAAACGTGTTTCCCCCATTTAATTATTTTATAGACATACAATATTATTGGAACCATATTTGAATCTCTCTAAACCTTTGGAGGATTTTTGTTGGTGAGTGATGAACATTTAATTTTCACCAACGATGGATTGAGGATTGAGGAATGACGAATGATGATGGCAGGACTCTGATCTTCACCATATAATTATCAAACCTTGAGGTAGGGGTTTTTTCTATGATTTTTTGTTTCCCAATTCTCTCTTTCTAAATGATGAATTCGCATATATCCCTCATCTATTTTTGGTGCTTTTCTTGTCCTCGTTCTAACGTTCTTCACTGAAGGACCCACATGGTCGCGTTGGAATTTTTCGGGGGGGGGGGGGGGTTGTGAGTGTGTCTAAACTCTTGGATTGACGGAAAGAAAGGTTGGTGCCCCTGGTATGTGAGATGATGACCCGAGGACATTAGATCACCTTACAGATCAAAAAACAGAACACTGTAGTAAGTATGGTGGCCCATGGCGGAAGATGTGTGTGAGGAAAAGGGGTCTCCGACAATGGCTGATGACGGTGCAGAATGATGCAGCTAGAGGTCACGGTCTAGCTGGACTATGGTGGTAACCCACGGTGTCCACCGCATCCTGAGTGGATCAGACCAGCCAGCTCTAGTGGTCCGGGTTGGTCAGGCGGGCCGGCCCCAGGCTAGGCCTAGCGCCTCGGGTCGGTCTGACCCAGTGGGTTGGGCCTAGTGGGATGGGTGGGACCCAGTGGGTCGGGTCAGACCTAGGTTAGGTCGGCGGACCCCAAGTCGGGTTAGGTCAGTTGGACCGAACCCAGACCCAATCATTCCCTTTTCACAAAAAAGATCATATCTTCGAAACTGTAGGTCCGATTCATGATCTGTTTGTGGTGTTAGTACTATCATGATTAGGCCATCCTTTTGATATAATATAAGCTGGTTTTGGGGGAAATTGAGATACAACAGATGTATTGAGGATTAGATTCTCTCGGAATAAAGTGCACTATGAGTAGGAGTCATGTGGCTAGCTGTGATGAGAAGATGGTGACAAGTGGGTCTAGGTGCCCCAACAAGCCAAAGGGATGAGTGAGTCTAGGTGTCTCGGTAGGACTAAGTGATGAGGGGGTCTAGGTTCCCAAATATTCACAAGTTACGATTAGGTTTAGGTGCCCAAAAGGCTTAAGTGAATAGTGGGTATAGGTGCCATAGTTGGTCTATGTGACTCATTGAGGATGAGTGCCTAAAAAATGTAAGGTGTTTAGGGTTTAAGACCGATAGTCTTGCTTTTAATACATTAGATTTAAACCTGTGTGAGCTGACTCTGGTGAATCTCTCTTGACTTTACTCCTTAGAGGTTACACTTCATATACCTATTTTATAGTCTAATTTTTTCATACTTTCATGTTTGGAATTACCTTTTTGTTTTGGGGTCCTTACTGAGTATTGTGTCACTCACCCTTGCACAGGCTCTGCCCACACATGGTGTGTCTTGTGTAGATGAAAGATGCTTCTACAGAGACCTTGGAGGTATGGGACCAGGTGGTGCCTAGTGAGATCTGACAGACGAGGCATACTTCTACGAATTTAGGTGGCACCCCCTTCACCTACCCTTCATGTAGGGTTTACCGCATACAGACTTTATGAGATTGTAATTGTCTTTTGTTGGTATTGTATTTTAACCCCCTTTACTTTAAATTTTGTAATGTTACTCTCATTGGTTGTCTTAGTGGCATTCATGATTACTTTTAAGCATTTTGGGTTGGGTATGTGTGTGTGGGTGGGAATACAGGTACTCGTGAAAATGCCTCCAACTTATAGGATAATTCCTTTAGCGCTAGTCTCGATCCCTAGTCCTTTGGGAGGTTGGCTTGGGGTAGTCATGGAATGGGACCCGAGGGACAGGTCATGATATATTGGTATTAGAGGTGGTTGGTTCTTTTTTAAGGACCAAAGGTCAGTGGCATTATTTTGAGACAACAATGTTAAATGTTTTGAGTTTGACTTTCAGACACTGGGAGTCCAGTGTTGGTGCAGCAATTGACGTACCCATACACTAGGACCTTTAATTAAGATTTTAAATATGTTACATGAAAACACTGGTTGCATTCATCATATATGAATTGAGAGTGTTATCGTGTCCTTATTTGATTCAGAGTTAGGCCACCAGGTATAATCTATTGACTGTGGTTCATCTTGATCTGTTTCAGGATGCCTCCACAAGACAACCAGCTAGGATTCTAGTGCATGATTGAAAAGATGGTACACATAGTTATGATGAATCAATTTAGGGACTAGTACTAAAGATATACCCACTGTATAGTGCACCAGTGCTACCACTACCCATCGGTCAGTAGTTCCTACCAGTGTTACCGGTAGAGGACGCACGCAGGCTCAGTGCCTTACACAAGTTCCATAAGTAGAGACCTCTCAGTTTCATGAGTGAGACTGAACCCCAGATTGATGAGGATTAGATGGAGGTGGTCAACTGCCTCTTCTATCTAATAAGGAAACCTCCTGACCAGATGGTGATTTTATCTGCGAGCCTTCTTTATGGCTCGGTGAGGAGATGGTGGAGCTTGATGATCCAGACATATGAGGAGGAAAACCTCACTTGGACTGATTTTGAATGCCTCTTTGGGGTGGAATTATTTTCAGTGACTATGGGATCAGTACTCATATAAGAGTTACATTACCTACACTAGGGTAGCATGATAGTAGCGAAGTACTCAGTGAGATTCACTGAGCTTTCATGCTACTCTATAGACATGATGTGAGAACTATTCTTCAAGGCCTGAGATTTTGAGCAGGGACTACACCAAGAGATCCGGGCATCCAGGGTATCGCTTAACATCCCTACCCAAGCTAGGGTGCTGGAGAAATCTCTTCTCATGGATAGATTTTGTACAGAGCGTGAGCCAGTAGTAGGAGCTACCAATAGACATCAGGTTGTGGAATCTTTTGCGGCGGGTATCAGGAAGCAGATGTGGGGGCCCAAGTGGGTAAAGCCTTTTAGGGGACAACCCCAAGACATAGGTTCAACATTAAAAGACTCCCATGGCATTGGGACTCATCAGAGGAGCAGGTTTTGCTACACATGCGGTGGGCAGAGACACATAGCTCGGGACTGCCCAAGTCGTCGTATAGACGATTAATAGACGGTCGAGGGACCATTGAGGTAGATGGTCAAGAACAGTGGTTCTCATGGATGAGGATGTGGTAGGGGAGTAGGAAGAGTGCTAGGTAGTGGGCAGAGGTTTGAGTTACTACTTCCACCACCCCCAAGTGGTCCACTATGGGCTCTGGGAGTAGGTGGATAGGGGTGGTCCCAACTTCAAAATATAGAGGCCTATGATCCCAAAACATGAGAGATAATTATAGGTACGATCTATGTATTCTCCACCTTATATAGAGTTCTTATTGACTTAGGTTTTAGTCACACTTTCCATTCCACATAACGTTTTCCAAGATCGGAGATTTCAGTTGAGTTGTTGGCTCAATCCTTAGGATTATAGACTCCTATGGGAGGGTATTAAATGATAACGCACTAGTTCTAGTAGTGAAAGATTACTCTTAGAGGAGATAGATTTTTATGGGATCTCTCAGTAGTGGCATCAAGTCCTTATAACATTATTCTAGGTATGGACTGGTTATCCACAATCCATGATTATATTGACTGTTTTAGGTGCAAAGTGCAGTGTGTTTGCAGGGATGGAACCAGGTTCTCCTTTTCTGGTGAAAAGGGAAAACTTTTATCATAGGAAAAACATACTTGGAGGAGGGTACAAATGATCCATCACTAGTTATCTAGACTTACCCTCAGTGCGGTGGATGAGAGGAGTCCTCAATTTTTTGTAGTCATGGATGAGTATGAGGAAATCTTCCATGAGGATGTTTGGAGATTAACTCATCATAGGTAGGTCAACTTCTACTTCGATATGTACCTCAGGATGACACCAATATGTACACTAGCATGTCAAATGGTTCCTGTGAAGTGTCTTTATTTGATGGTACGACTAGAGGACCTTGAAAGGAAGGGCTTCATGAAGCCTAGTGTTTCACCTTGGGAGGCCCCAATTCTGTTTCCCAAGAAAAAAGATTGATGTTTGAGGTTGTGTGTGGACTATCGGAACCTGAATCACATGAAAATGAAGAAAAAATATCTGCTTCCAAGAATTGACGACCTCTTCAATCAGTTGAAGAAGGGATTGTGGTGGTTCTCAAAGATAGAACACAGTTCTGGCTATCATCAACTTCATGTACAAGATGAAGATATACAGAAGATGGCCTTTAGATGTCTGTATAAACACTTTGAGTTCTTAGAGATTCCATTTGTCTTGAACAATACCCCATAAGTGTTCATGGGACTCAAGAATAGGATATTCTATACTTACCTTTACTGGTACATTATGGTCTTCATTGATTACATCCTAGTGTACTCAGTGTATGATGAAGAGCATGACACATAGTTGAGGATGGTCCAGGATATGCACCAATAGCACCAAATATATGGGAATCTCTCAAAGTGTCAATTTTTGATTCATGAGGTCCAATTTCTAGTACACGTCATTTTAGAGGTTTGAGTTGTAGTGGACCTGGTGAAGATATAGGCAGTGCTTTCTTGGGAGCCACCCATAAGCGTGAATGAGGTGTAGAGTTTCTTGGGGTTTTTAGGATATTATCAGAGGTTTGTGACTCAATTTTCTAGATTAGAAACACCCTTATCATCTTTAACATAGAGGGGAAAACCATTCGTGTGGAAGAATAAGTTCTAGTAGAGTTTCCAAGAGTTGAGGCGGAGACAAATGAGCGCCCCTATCTTGAGACTATAAGAGGATAGTGTGGGGATGTAGTGTTCTGTGATGCATCAGGGATTGGACTGGGTTGTGTCCTAATATAGTAGAAGGTAGTGATTGCCTATGGTTCATGATAGTTGTGGTAAAATGAGAATAACTACTCAGCACATGATCTTGAGCTAGTAGTAGTGGTCATTTTAAAGGTGTGGCAGCACTACTTGATAGGTTAGTGGTTTACCATCTACTCTAACCACAAAATTCTCTAGTATATCTTCTCCCAAAAGGACCTGTACTTGATAGATTAGAGGTGGATAGAGTTCCTCCAGGACTATGACTTCGAAATAGTCTATACTCCTGGGAAAGAGATCGTGGTGGTGGACATGCTCAGTAGAAGATTTGGGTTGCAGTTGCTGAGTGAGGTGTCAGAGCAGTTGGTCGCCATGTAGATATCCTTCAATGATGGTGATGGATCTTCTTACCTTCTGTCGATGGTTGTCACTCATCCACTCTTGTATCGAGTTAGAAAGGAATATCCTGGGGATGTTGAACATGATGTCCGACATGATTTGTTATCCACAGGGAAGACCCATGATGGATATTCGATAGGTGGGGATCATTTCACCCTTTTCAAAGGGTGCACTATTATACCATTGATGTTGTGAGAGGAGGTTCTAAGAGAGTTACACACATCACCCTTGGAGGTAAATACAAGAGTGTAAAAGAAGTACCAGGATCTACGATGTTAGTATTGGTGGTTGGGGATAGAGAAGGCAATAATGGAGTCCATTTCTCGATGCCTCAATTGTTAGAAGGTGAAGGCAAAGCATTAGGGTCCAGCTAGTTTGGCTCGACTACTCGAGGTTCTAGAGTGGAAGTAGTATTGTATCTTGATGGACTTCATGATAGGTTTACCACACACATCCATGGAGAATGATACCATTTGGGTGATCGTAGAATGACTCACTAAGTCAGACCACTTCTTACCCATCTATGAGTAGGGATTGGAAGATAGATTGGGATGCCTTTAAGTTCAAGAGATTGTGCAGCTTCAGAGGGTTCCATCGATGATCATGTCATACTGTGATGCTCGCTTCATATCCCGGCTATGGAAGGGAAATTAGGAGGCATTTGAGACACTTCTATGTTTGAGCATGAATTTTCATGCCCGAAAAAATGGTCATACAAATAGTAATATCCAGGTTTTAGAGGACATGATTCATGCTTATATCTCAGACATAGATTATAGTTGGGATTATCACCTACCACAGGTGGATTTAATGTACAAAAACAGCTTCCTATCCACCATTATTATGGCAGCATTCGAGGAACTATATGGGTGACCATGAAGATCACCGTTATGCTGGACATACCTAGGGGAGTCATCACTCATGGGTCCTGAGTTAGTATGGAATACCATTGAGAAGTTATAGATCATCAAAGAGGGAATGAGGACTGTAAAGAGTAGGCAGAAATCCTATGTTGATAGGATACGGAGTCCCTTGGAGTTTGAGGAGGTAGAACAAGTGTTCCTTTAGGTCTCACCTCTATGGGGACTGTAGAGATTTTGATGGGGAGGTAAGTTATCTCCAAGATTAATTGGACCTTTCCAAATTATAAGCAGAGTTGCCAAGGTGGAATACCTCCTAGCTCTTCCCCCACAAATGCACTGAGTGCATAATGTCTTCCATTTTTCACAGTTGAGGAGGTATGTACATGACCCATCCCACATCATCAACTGGGAAGAGCTGGACATTCATGATGGGGTAACCATTATAGAGTTCCCAGTGAATATTGAGGATCGAAAGGAGTGGGTCCTTTGTGGGTGGTTAATTGCTATGGTGCAAGTTTGATGGAAGCACAAGAATCTCCAAGAGAGCACTTGGGAGTGGGAGGCTCAGATTCATGCTCAGTTTCCCAATTTGTTTGTTTATCCCTTGTTTTGTATTTTGAGGACGTAAAGCCTTAAGGTGGGGAGAATGTAATAAATAGGAAATTCCATTTATATTTTTAGAACTTTATAGTAATATTTTTTGACTAGGAATTGATAAAGAAGATGGTTGTTAGTCCCAGTGATCCCATAATAATCATTTGAAAATTTTAAGGTTATTTAAAATAGTGTGCAAGCGTGGTTTTGGAGGCTTCTAAATAGGTTTCTAGATTAAAAAACCGAGGGCACCATTACATCCGAAATAACCACATTAACTAATAAAGGACCTAACCTTGACCATCATGGGTTGAGGGTAAAAGTTAATTTTTTGATCATTTTAAAGAAAAATAAAATAAACATAAGAAAGTTTATTTTATTCAAATATGTTTCTCTACGACATAACATCAAGACAACTATTTCATTTAATAAATGAAATAGCGTAGAAACACTGAAACTAAAACATAACAGAAACACAATTTAATTTCCTAAATGAAACAATGTGACGACATAACAACTCATCATAACTAAAAATGTGGAAATGTGTTACCCCCATTTTATTATTTAACAGAGATATAGGATCATTGGCATGATCTTGGAACCACTATGAACTTTTTGAGGATTTTAGTTGGTGAATGATGAATAATGAATCACCACTAAAGACAGATTGAAGATTGAGTAATGACAGACGATGATGATGTGACTCTGATATTCTCCATTGAATGATCCAACCTCAAGGTCAAGGTTTTGTTCAATGTGATTTGATTTCCCCATTCTCTCTTTCTAAAGGAAGAACACAAATCAACCCACTAACATGTTTATCTATGGTTTGTTCATTCATGATGGATGGATTGTTTATTGTGAGGCTTGAAGTTTTAAAAACATGGTGTTTATTACTTTCCCCTTCATTCTAATGAGAAGAATGATGGTTGAAAAAACAAGTCCAATGTCCATCCCTCATGTGTTCTTCGTGCTTTTCCTATCATCGTTATTACATTCTTCACCGACAAACCCATGTGGCCATTATAGACTTTTCAGGGGGGGGGGTTCTGAGCAAAAACAGAACCTTGGATTGACTAAAATATGATTTGGAGCCCGTGACAGGCGAGATGATGACCCTAGGACTCCGAAACACCTTCCGGATCGAAGAATGGACTAAAGGAGTAAGTCTGGGGCTCAAAGAAGAAACTTCCAATGTAACAGTGCTGATGGTGATGACCACATATGAGAGGTGGTAGGAACCAAATCTGCGCACCAACAGCATGCCACAACGGTAGATGAGGACTGCATCTATACTGCGAGTGGCGGATAGGAGATTCCGACAATGGCCGGTGAATGTGTGGGTGAACACGGCTAGAGTTTGCGGTCCAGCTAGGCCACGATGTCAACCCACATCAATAGACATGAGTGAGAAGTGTCGCCCACCATGAGTGGGATGTGGGGCCCATTTTTTCATGGGTGGAGTGGACCAGACCACTCGAGCGGGCAAGGTTGGTCAGGCGGGCTGGCCCCGGGCCGTCATAGTGGGTCAAGTCAGGCCCAGTCATTCCAGGTTGAGTGTAGCGGACCGAGTCAACCCACCAGGTCTGACCTAGATCAGGTCAGTGGACTCGTGTCAGGTCGGAAAACCCCAAACCGGGTTGAGTGAGGTGTTCCCTTTTCACTAAAAGGATCATATCTTCCAAAAAGTAGGTATGATTCATGATTCATTTGTGGAATTGGGACCCTCATGGCGAGGAGGTCCTTTTGATATAATCTAAGTGGGGTTTTAGGGGAAATTATGATACGACTGATGGCTTGAGGAGTATATTCTCTTGGAATCAAGTGCGCTATGATCAGGAATCATGTGGCTGGTTATGACGAGAAGACCATGATGATAGAGTCTAGGTTCTCTAGTAGGCCAAAGTGGTGAGTGGGTCTTAGTTCTTTAGTAGGCCATAGTGAAAAGAGGGTCTAGGTTCCCTAGAAGGATCAAGTGCTGAGCGGGTCTAGGTCCCCCAAAAGGCTCAAGTGCTAAGCGGGTCTAGGTGTCCCAACATGCCTATGTGACGAGTGAGTGTAGGTTCCCAAGTATTCCTAAGTGACTCATCAGGGATGAGTGCCTCAATAGTGCAAGGTGTTCTATGTTTATGAGTGATTTACTTTATTTTCCTACATAAGATTTATACCTGTGTGACCTGACTCTGGTGATACTCTGTTGACTGTACTCCTTAGAGACAACACTTCATGTACCTGTTTTTTAGTCTACTTTGTGCATTCTTTCCTTTGTGGTATTACCTTTGTGTTTTGGGTTCCTTATTGAGTATTGTGTTACTCACCCCTGCACAGGCTCCGCCCACACGTGTCGTTTCTTATCTAGATGACAGACACTTATCTAGAGACCATGGTGGTCCGGGAATAGGTAGTGCCTAGTGAGATCTAGTAGATGAAGTGTACTTCTATGGCTTCAATCAGAACCCCCTTAACCTACCCTTCATGCAGGGTTTACCACAGAAAAACTTCACGAGCTTGTACTTGTCTTTTTTTGGGCTTGTATTCTGGCCCCATTTACTTCTAGTTTTGTACTATTACTGTCAGTGGTTGTCTTAGTGGCATGAATATTTAATTTTTAGAATTGTGGGTATGAGGTGTGTGTGCATGAGAAAAGGTACTCAGGAAAATGGCTCCCACATGTGGGATAAATCCTTTGGTGCTAGTTGCCAACCCTTGGTCTTTGGGAGGCAGGATTTGGGTAGTCACAGCAAAGGCCCTGGGGGACGAGTCATGATAGTTCAGGTTTGGGGGAAAAATATAGTTCCTAGGGATAGAGGTAGCTATGCTAGTAGATTGGTGCCTCACAAGGTTCATAAATAAGAGATCAGGGTTTTGGCACATATATTTTTAATGTATTTTGGCTCATAGCCACTAACATAGATATTGGGTAGTCTTTGGTTTGAGGTATGATCTTATTGGCTTCTACCCAAACGTTTTTTAAATATAAGGGAATAACACCCAATCATTTATGCTCAGTTTTTTGATGGATTGGGATTATCAATTGATTATTTATATAGAGTTTTTCAATTAATATTACTTTAAGTTTGTAATATGATGGACCTTACTGGTGTAGGGAATTATCTATTATGATTCATAACTATATATTTCTTTGGTATCTCTTTATGGTGGAGTTGTTCAACTTCAATATTATTACATGAATGGATTGGTTTGAATTATATCGAGTCCATATCGACTACTATCATCGTTAAGTATCCTTCATAATCCCTAAGGGTGGTATTTATGTCCATGATGGTTAATATTAATTATAGTTGGGTCTTGCAGGACCAGACCATCATTATCTCATTGGAATTATAGCGTAGGTTTCTCGAAATGTATTAAATGATGGGAGGATGTAGTAGATGTTTTTTCCAACAGTGTATAATATATTTTGGAACATTTTTTTATAGTATTTCTCTTTTTATTACATCTAATATAGAGGATGAATTTATTATAGAGATTATTCTTGGTGCAGTTCCAATTTCCATTTCACCTTATTGTATGTATCCTATATAGATTCAGGAGATAAATGATCAAATAAAATACAGAGAGGAAAATAAATTTATATAGATAAGTAAATATCCTGGGGGTGCTCTGGTCATACTATCTAAAAGTCAAATGGATCTTTGAGGCTATTAATTAATAGTCAAAAAATAAACAAACTGATGATAAAAAACTAATATCCACTAATATATTTTGATTACTTATTTTATTATCTTAGGGGAGTCAGGTATTCCCTATGATTATTTTGTGATCATCATATGACTATATATGGGTAAGGACTTTTGAAATAACTCACATAAACTTTTGTATCATATCAAGTTTGTATGTGTATTTGGTGATGTCATTCGTATTGATGAATACACTAATGATAGACACATCCTTGATGAATTAGTTCTTCCACTCATATCTAGAAACCTTCATAGTAAATTTTTGATGAAATTTCATGTACTCCAAGTCAATGTAGGAGCACAAACAACACCTAATAATCAATTTGGGTAAAATTCAAGAGAATCACCTATATTCCATGCAATAAAAAAGAAACTTTTGGATTGACCAGATGTGCTTTTTGGGGAATATTGTTTTTTATTTTGGTGTATTTTTTACCCTGTGAAGAAAAAAGTAGTGGTTTCTTTGGGGAAACCTAAAAATGGTCTTGACATCCTTTGTTTATTGGGTTTGACCAATTATTACTGTAGTTTTATATAGTAATTATCTCTCTTGAAAGTGTTTATGAAATGATTTAAAAATAATGGGGTGAAGTTTTCTTATTCTAACCCTAATGAGAGTTCATTTTAGGGGTTCTTAGGTAGATTTAATAAAGCACTGGTCTTGAAAAACCATGACCTGTGTAAGTATTTTTCTCTATACCATGATGCATTGGGAGTCATTATGGGTGTATTATTGATTTAGGGTTTCCATGTGGTCTCTCATGGTTCTAGAAAGCATGGGATGCATGAGTGTAATGTTAGAAAACATGGCTTAGATCTAGAAATTATGGTGAATTCCTTGAGATATTGGGAGTATTACCTATGGGGTGGGAGGTTCATGGTGTATAGAGACAATAAATTCCTATGTTACATATTCCCATAAAGGTAAATAAACCTTCGACGATGAATGTGGGATTATTATTTACATTATTTTGTTTTTTAGATATCATACACCACTAGAAAGAAGAATGTAGTTGAAGATGTATTGAACTAAAAGATGTAGGCTCAGATTATCTAAGATTATAATAATGATTGAAAATTGATATCCCTATTTGATGAGATACATTTAGAGATTCATGTAAGATCTCATTTTTTATGAGGTATATATCCTTGGTATTTTATTTTAAACCTCTTATTTTATCCTTGTAATAGTCATAAAGGGAATAAAGAAGTTTTTAAGAGTGTCAAATGCTTTTTCAGAGCCAAGAGATCTAGATCTTGGGGAACCAAAGTGAGGCTCATAGTTGTTGCATGATTTTCACTAATAGTGTGGCTCAACCATGAAACCCAAAGAGGAGGGAACAATTTCTTTAACCATGAGAGGGTTGTTGAATGAACATAGAAAAACCTACATGAAATTTGTAGTGTGTCAAACAGTTGGTGCATGATTTTTCTTAATTGTAATCCTAGTGGTGTGAGGTAGTGGACATGTTTTAAAATGTCTATTAAAAGTCTATGAACAATCTTTCATATCACACGACTAGCCATATGAGGGTGGGGGTTAACTTGGGTAGTGGGTCTTCATGATTAGTGCATGGTTTAGCTAACCATGCATCCAAACCACATTCCCTCTTTAAAATGTGTAAAATGATGATTGTCCCCCCTTCCTTTAAAACCATAATCCAATCCTTTCCCCCTATTCCCGCACACAAAATCTTGCTCGATCACCTCCTTGTCTCTCTCATAGTCTTGAAGAGATCTTCTTTATTCAGAATTGGAATCGAATGTCATTGGTTATGTTTGATCACCCACATTATGTCTATAGATCCTCTTGATTATTTTCTCTATTTATATCACTATAATAGATTCTATTTCTATGAGATATAATATACCACATTTGTAGGGATTATTTCTAGTTTCATTGATTTCCCACATTCTGTCCAAAATTTGAAGCAGGTACTGAATGAGGAGTCATCTATGAGTATACAGGCATTGGTCTGTAACTTGTCTCTAAAAGTAAAATTATTTATATTATACACCATTATTCTACTCTACAGACCTTCCATGAACCACCTCTAAAATGATAATTAATTATATAGATTATTATGCCTTAAATTGGCTAGTGTTTACACACCAAATTACTCCTTTGTAGGTTGTATACCTCAACTCGAACCACCCCCGAGGTATGTTGTGTATAGTCCCTTGACTCCCATTGATCTTTGGATGGAAATTAAACCACATTTTATGCATTTTCACCAATACCATGCTAACATGTTTATTAAAGTGAATTAATGAGGTGTTTGTGGAATGAAAATACCCATGGAACATAAGATCACATATTTAGGAATTAAATTAATGGATAATGGAAAGACCATGTCACTTGACCCCTGTTAGATGATGTGAGGGAAATCATATTTTACATGGATCTCTTTTTATTACTATTTAGTCATATGAATTAAATTTGTGGCTCAAATTGATAAATGGAAAGTGTGACATTCTGTAGCCTTGATTTTAAAATGAAGTGTATGTTATAACATCATTAATTTTTTCTATAATGGACATGGAATTCCTTAATGTTAATTTAGAATTAATGGAAATGATGCTATTTATTGGTTATTTTAGATTAATGGAAATTAATTTCATTTTTGTTCAGGTGAAATTAATGTATATGATGATCACTTTTTTATATGGAATTAATAGACATGATTCTTTTTATTGTTTATATGGAATTAATAGATATGGTGTTTCTTATTGTTTATTTGGAATTAATGGACATGAAGCTCCGAATTGTATACTTTGAATTAATGAAAATGAGGTTACTTATTTATTATGATAAATTAATGGAAATGAATCTCCTTAAAGTATTTTTTGATGTTTTTTATGGAACTTCACATCATTTATTTTGATTTTTGGACATTCCATTACATATCCACAATTTGAATGTTTTGGTTTACCTATGAATACTAATTCATTCATTCCATGGGAGTCATTGATCCATTATATGATCATCTTTATGTGGGGAATCCTTGGTTATGTGCCTTGGGTCCTGATCCCATATTATATAATTAATATTATTTAAGAAAGTATATCTTAGGTTGAAGTAGGAAGTATGATACAGGTATCCTAAGAGGATGGTGTGCTGACATGGATATTGATTATTTTATTTTTCATTTCAGCTATTATTGCCTTCACACTGTTTCATTATATATTCACAAAATCTATAATATTATACACTATTATTAGCAGCCTACTAAGTTTTACACAAACCCTATTTAGGCCTCGATTTGGTAATTGGGAATACTTAATGGTTATAGGTATGGAAAATGGGAAGTTCCTATTCATGGAAAATTGATTTTATATACTAGGATAAAATATAGGAGTAGAGAACTAAGCTAGTACTGATGATGATATTGGAGTTTAGTTATTGTCCTTTTTATATAATATTTTATAGCATGTATTATTGTATTCATGCTTCCTTATTCCCCTTTTACCCCATTTTTGTACAGCATTATGATATCATCATTTTGTATATGACACTAAATATTGATTATGTTTGATTATATTTATCTGAAGGATTTACTTCCAGTATTCATTATATTACTTCCTCTATTGTTTTATATGTATATCATTGTTGTTCTCCACTATAATAAATAGGGTATAGTCTCCACACCAAACCATCATAGACCCTCACAACTAGTTGGTAGCCTATGGAATATTGGGAGGCATGTTAGAGACTATGTGCATAACTAGTTCAGGTTACTTATGTGGGAATTGGTCTCAGGATGTCATAAAGTGGTATTAGTGTTTTATTTTTTCCTTATCTTACTATTTTGGGTTATTATATAGGATACTAGTATGTGTCAGAATTTAATAATGATCATGTGAATGTGAGTAGCTAACCTACATAAAGGGGGAGGAATAAGGTTTCTAGGGATGTGATTTGATGTTCTGTATTTCTCTTGTTATGATAGTATTACTTCTCCTTTTGGTGACATGAATGATTTATTATTTTTCCCTCCTTATGGATATTTACCCTCGACTCAATAAGATAACCAGTTATTATCTCATGCTTCATTGTATACACTTGGGGATTTATATGTCATGCATATGAAATTCCATTTTTGTTTACTAAATTTGCTGCTTGCTATATAATTTTGATGCCTTGACTATTATATTTTTAATTGGACTAATGTTTCTTACACAAAAAATGGATTATTAATTGGTTTCCTGAAGTGTCTTCATCAACCTAATTGGTGTGTTCTCTTATCGAATAATGGTGGAAACTTAATTAACAAATTATGATGGGTTGGGATATATAATTTTGGTTATATATGATGAAATGTTAGTTTATTATTATTTAATAGATGCCAATTATAATTTATAATGTTGTGAATTTAAAAGAATGGGAATGGTGATTTGTATAATCGAATAAATAATTATAACTGGTTAAAATATGAGAAAAATGTGAAGAGATTGAGGCAGTTACATGATATGCCAATTTTAACATATAGAGATGATGTATTTATAACATGGGAATGGAAACTCATCTAACTATACCATCATATATATATTTATATTTATATTTATATTTATATATAATCACGTAAAATTTCTAACTTATGATTCTTAAAGGAAATGGTTGTTGTTAAATTAAGATACTTATTGGAACCTAAATATCATTTTCCTTTATAACATGGAATTGACACTCCATATACCGTAACCTATATTATAATATATGAGACTTTTCATAGACCTAAAATTAATAGTGGGTGTTGGGTGCGTCTTTTGTGATTCTATATAATCTTATATGTTTCCTAGACTCAGCTTTATGAGTAAGAATATTAATAGTAAATATTTTATAGGAAGCCTCTGAACCTATCCTATTATTTTTATCTATTATTCTTTAAGTTTTTGTCTCTTTTTGTGCCGTGTTCTTGGGATTTTTGATATATTCCTCCATGAAGAGATATGGTTAAACACTAGGAAGGCGGGAATGACCATTTTCAAAAGGTGGTAGGACATGCATCACCATTATTACCTCATGTAGTGCCACCAACACCACCTCCCATTATACCCATACTAGGTATTATTTCTTAACTTTGAGAGGGTATCTTATGACTAGTTCTTTTTATGAATGGTGTAACACCTCCTACACCGAAAATTTCATAGATTATGTGAGGGTAATAGCAACAACATACACCTCCTTTTTGGGGGATGGTGGCCCTCAAGGATATTAATTATGGATAGAGGCTATTCTTTTTATCTTTGTACATCTATATACACTCCTAGAGAGAAGGATGAAACTCACAACTTATATGTTTCATGGATCTTCTAAGCAATGGTTGTGTGTTATTATGCAGGAAGATCGACATCGGGATATGATTCAGAGAGATATCCAATCAACCTTATATGATTACTTCTTTATAGTGACTTTCATAGTTGAACGATCTTGGGAGTTTATGAACCTAAATTAGGATTCTATGTCCATCATGGACTATTCATATTTCTTTATTTAGTTCTAGTGTTTTTCACTAACTCTTGCTATTGATAAACTGATGAATGGTAGGATATTTGAGGGTGTGATTAGGTAGTCCACCCATTATCAGATGAATATTTTCTATTTCATGAACTTTTCTAAAATAATGAACTAGACCCTCATATCAAAGAATAACCTAACAGAAGATAATAGTGTATAAAATATTGGTTTAGTACCAAGGTAGGGCGATAGTTCATCGGGTGGTAGAAAGAATCATTTTGGGATTTCTTGTGTGGGGAAAAGTAGTCATAGGGTGAACCCATGTAGCATAGTGATATGTCATCAGTGTGGGAGATAGGTCACAAGGAGACTCAATGTGATAGAGACCCCATTGGGTGATTATCTTGCTGTAATGTGGGTCTTATACAGAGGATTTCCAGACCTTCCCACCAATTTCTAGTGGGAGAGTATCTGCACCAGCTCTATATTTCAAAGAGGAATCAATAGATCCATGTTAAGAAAGGAGATGGAGTACTAAAATACATTTAGGTCATGGTTGTGGATGATTTTGTGAAATACATGCATCTAAAATGTATCACCAGTAGAGATGACTTGCTCAGGGTAGTTAGGTTATAGCTCAAGACTACAGATTGGGCCTAATATATATAGTATAATCTACAAATGAGGAGAAGAGTGTCAGTCCATTAACTATATAAGGTATGATTTTAGAAGATTCGACTATACTATATACTTTATTTAACACTATCAACTCACATTTTTTATATATTATATTTTAGTTAGTCACCATTATTTTGAGATCGAATACTTATGTGGAGTGATGACGCATGATACTTCATCAGGAGTCCGACCAAAGAGTTTTCACCTATGAAAGGAGTGTCTGTACCTCCCAGATATTTTAAAATGATTTTATTTTAAATAAATTTAATCTATTTTAAATATTTCAGTATATGCAACCTTGAGTTTTTAAAATAATAAAATTATTCTCAATAGCATATACAACAAGCAACACTAATCTTAAACGACCGATGAATTGCATTATTTAAATATGATTATTATAACCTAGATTTCAAGTTAGAGGGTATGAATATGATTAAATAAGGTAAGAAATATATAAATATCCAAAATAATGAAAATTTATTGATGATTTATTGATAAATAAGTATTCATACTTCAATAGGGATGTTTTATTATGAAAAAAATTGTTTCCTCAAAAATTATTTTCCATAATTGTTATAGAAAATATTATAATTAATTTTTCAAAATTATAGAAATTTTATTTTATAAAATAAAAACATTTTTTTAAATAACCACATCTTTAATAACATAGGGTAAAATATTTGTACATTTTAGAAAATATTTAATTACAATTGAATAGAGAAATGTATCAATTTTGGGTAAAATTGAAATTTATTTTTAAATAATAAAGTAATTTCAAATTCCCATTATTATTTTATGATTTTAAAGAAACATTAGTATTATTTAATAATATTTAATCCAATTAGTTAAATTTAAATAATACTTAAATTTTATTTTAGTATAAATTTATTTCTAGGCTTTAAAACCCATTTTTCAAATAACTCTTTTAAACTGCATAATGTTTACCCATTTTATCTAACTAAAATAACCCAAAATGATTAATTATTTAAATGAAATTTATAGATTATATATATAAATATTAATTTAAATTTATTTAATTTCGTTGCTTTTTATATGTTTATTAAAGGATAATCTTATATTTGAAAAAGGAATTTCTTAAAAACCCATTTTTCGACACTTTTATGGGTTTAATTTTAAATTAAATTATACAAAATTATGTAAATTTAATTTGATAAAATTCATTTATTTTTTTAATTATAGTAACAAATTTTATATAATAGGTTCAATATTTTTTTTTTCATAATTCGTAGAAAAAATAGTAAAACAATGTTACCATAGTTCATGTTAAAATCGACTTTTCGGGTGGTGGGAGGGGTTAAACTAAAGAGAAAAAATGGATTAACATATTTAAAACATATATATTTGGAATTATTTAGTTTTTACTCAACCTTAAATCTCCTAAAATATTTTTTTTTAAAATTTTAGGCACTTGGTGTGAGAAAGACTTCCCATTATTGAATAGTTTGGTTATTTTTAAAAATTTTACTCCCCGTAAATTATGAATGGAACTCCCTCCCCTAACTTCTTCACACCTGTAAAGAAATTTTATTGAATAAAACCTACCAAAATATTTTCAAAACATCCATATACACCTTTTAGAGCTTATGGTATTTCAAAAAGACTGACCCTAGTATCCTTAAGTGGAGATCCAATGGAGGTTTATCAAAGGGAAGATAATTATCTTAACGAACTACTTTTTCTACTATTCATTTAAATCATTCCTTTAAGCATTAAAAATTAAAATATAATAAAAATATATATCAAACACACTAAGATTTATTTATTTTGATGGAATAATATCTATCCTTCTCCTCTTTCATCTAGTGAGAAGCAAAGCTATAGCTTGTGTGTATGCCAGACTGCCGCCTCACGAACCGATATGACTCATTTTCGATAAAAACCTCTCAAAGTTGGAAATGATAATGGATTTAATATATATATATTATATTTCTGATAGAATTATATTTATTTAATTTTAATAACACATATACCTTCTTACTTTTCATTTTGTTTTAAATGTGATAACATCGCTTGTGTGTATGATAGACTTCTATCTCATGAATCGATATGATTTTTTTCACATACACATTACAAGGATAGTAATAAAGATTAATTTAATTATTATATGAAATGAATCTGATTTTGGAAAATTAATTTATCACCCACTTCTATATCATTCAACCCATTGAGATATGATATCGTCGCTCATGAATACGTATAACTTACCGTATCCATGAAGCGATGTGATTCATTTTTCGTCAGAAAAATTCAAGAATGGTTTTAGAAATGAATCCCATAAGTAAGTATATTATTTAAAATATTAATATAATTCTACAGATGATGTAATAATATCATATACATAAGAACTTGAACTTATATGAAAAAACATACATGAGAAAATAAGGCAATTAAGACACGAGACAATGATAATAATAAAAGATTGTAAAATAATGGGCAGTAAAATATTGTTAGAATATATATACTATATTATAAATAGGAATATGGTTCTATTATAAATTAATACAAATTTATAAAATTGTTATACATGAGGCTAAAACACATTCAACTAAAAAGAATCTTGTGGTAGAGAAACTTGTCTCAATTTCCTTTAATTGAGTCATATTGTAATTTTATGTACCTAATTTGTTTATATGGTATATATAATTCCCCCTTTATTGTAATATCATGAATACATAAAAATTCATGGTATTTTATGTTTTAATTTGAACTATTTCATCCAAGTGGATTTGAATTAAAAATTATCAAGTGTTAAATAATTTCATAACTCAATTTCTTTTCATTAGGACATATTAATTATTCGCTATCTTTGATATTCCATGATTATTTGTATAATGAATATTTACTGTATTATGTTTAAATTCAACTTTTTTTATTTTGATTAAAATTTGATACGCATAATAGATTCATTTATTAATTCTCACTTCAATGTTATGATCAATGTAAAGGTTTCTTGTATCAAATTGTCTTTATTAGATCATATTTCATATTATATCGGTATCTTATTTTATGAAATGTATATACTTAACCTTTGATATTTTATATAATGAGTCTCTTTATTTTCATATTTTTTATTTTTTCATTTGATTTTATTTCTTTCATAGGGCTTACAATTTAAATGTTACCAATTTTCTAAGAGATTTATGTTTTAATATCATTTTAATCAGGATTTTTTATCATAAATTTCAATTAAAAAATTATTTGATCATTTTATAATAAACCAATTTTATTTTATTTTCCTATGGTTATTCATCAATTTTTCATGTAATAGTAAAATTTCCCACTTTTTAGTACTTAAAATTATTTGTATTTTTTTAATAAAATACGAATTCATTTATCTATTTAGTTGAAAATCCATTTGATCCAAATTTATGTTTTCAAAAAAGTTTGACTATGATTTTTTAAATTAATTTTGACCCATAATTGGATTTTTTTAAAACAATTTAAAAATAATTTTCCTGTTATTTTCCAAACAAAGGTAATTTTGACTTTTCTTATAAAAACTGGAAGGAATCTTTATTTTAAGGTATTCAGCATGAAAGAACATTCCCACCATTATGGAAACTTATTTGTTTGATGATTCCTTAAATGGTTTAAAATGATATATTTTAAATGATATATTTTTCTTAATATTTTGGATACTTATAGTATTTTTAAATGAATTTTCAATGTTAAAAGGATATTTTCCTCAAGGATGTTTTAAAGATAATTTTATGATTTTAATATTTATTCATAATGACAACCCTTTATTTTAAATATACTTCACCAATGATATGTTGTAATGGTTCTATATTTATTCTTTCTATAGATGTATTACGATTAGTTTGACTAGGTAATGTTTTGATGTTCTATTTCTTGATTAAATTTTGAAATAATTAACTCTACCTTGAAATATTTACTTTCTTGTGATCACTAGAAATTAAATTTCCTCTAAATATCGATATTATTTGTCATATATATTTTTATTACTTAAACCGTATTAAATTTCTTCATGCAAAGTTTTTCTTTTAATTTTATATGATTAACTAGGGAAATATTGATATTCCAAATTATTTATTCAATAGGGAAATTTATTTATAATACACATTGTTTATGAAATAGATCAATCATTTGATATATGAGTAATGAAAATGATGTACAATGATGGATTGAAGCCATAATTATATAGCCCCTTGATTATTTGGTATGTTTCATGAGACAAATAAAATAACCAAATTAAATGGGGTTTTAGCTATATTTTTAAAACACATTATGAGAGGTATTGATGGTATATATACTATGATGTCTAAGATCATTGTGTTCAATATTTAGAATTTAATTCATTAACAATTTTGTTATTATTATCCATGAGATTTTCACATTGATATTATTTATGGATGCATTTTGTGCTCAATTTATTGATCAAATGGCACAATTTTTCAGATATTTACTTTTACATATTGATTATAATTTATTTATTCATGATAGTATTCACTTTAATTAAATATTTCTATGAATCTGAGCATACCCTTATTTTCTTTCTTTTCCCCAAGATATAAAGAATGAATCTTTGAATGAGTTTAATGATGCATACTTTTTTTCATTAAATATATTGTATTTTATGTTTTCAAATTTAATTCAAGACTCAATTACGTATCTAGTTTACCAAGACTAATAAAATATTTGGTCTTTCAGGTTGCAATTTCTTTTTTATAGAAATGTATTAATTTAACCACTAAATCTATTCTACTGGGGTGGGGGTATTTACAATAGGTATTAGAGAATGTTTAGTGGAAACCTTTGAAACTAGATTTAGGAAAAAACATATTACATAACATAACCCTATGATAAGAATTGCTGTTAATTTTATAGAAATATCCTAAAATGTTGGTAAAGTATATATTGTGTGGTTTTTCCTAAAAATACATTCATGTATAGATATTACATGTTGAAATTGTTCTAGAAGATTTTTCCCTAGGGTAATAACTCGTAAATGGAGGTCCTTGGGATTTGACTTCATTTTCACCTGGTGCAGGAAATAAGGGCTAACCACAAACCTAGTTTGATACTCCAAGGGGATATACATAGTGTCACACCTCGGCATTGGTTTTTATTTCTTATTTTATTTATTTTTTGGTTATTGATATTTCATTTGGTTTCCTGTTCAAGTTCTAGATGTTTTTCTAAGGTAATTTCAATTTTTTTGGAGGGTAGGGTTGGATTGTGGTGCACAATTGGTAAAAAATTAGGTAAAACTATAATCTAGACCCTTAAAAAGCATGAAATCTAGAGAGAAGTTCCATCTAGATCACACAGATAGTTGTATGATTGTGAGACCTCCTCCAGCAAGTTGTCCGACCTCCTCCTTTAGAGAATAGGTTTTTGTATGGTTGGTACATGATCTAGAAGACCATACTCCCAAACTATGTGGCCATCCAAGTATAATAAATAAAAAATAAAAATATAATAAATTAAAATGGAATATATAATAACAATAATAAAAGAAAAAAGAAAATGTTTTGTTATTATTATGATTATTCTAATTATTATTATTATAACTATTGTAAATAATATTATTCTAATACTACCCCCACATTTCCTTTTACCCTCATGAATCCAGTACCCCTCTTTCTCTCCTTATCACTTGATGCGCGGAGGGGCTCCCAGTATACAAGAACTCCTCTTGGCTCCCTTGGGTTAGTCGATTACTTTGTTGATTCTTGTTATGATCTCTTCAAGTAGGATTTTGTTCCCCATCCTTCCACTTTTTAATTTATTTTATTGTTTTTATTTTTCTATTGTATTCTCATGGCCTAGGGTAGACCCTCTCCTGATTTTTAATACATTTTTTTGTAGTTTTTGGTTATTAAGTGTCAATGGGTTTGATCGAGGTCTATTCTTGTAGTACTTATCGAATGTAGTGCTTTTTGGATTTCTAGGTGCAACCTACACATATATACATCCATAGGTATGTGTATATATATGTATATATAACCACTTTTTATAGTTTTACTCATGGAGTAGAGAATATATACATTATACAAGTGGTTTATTCATATATATCAAGGTGTTTATGTGTAAAGGGTGTGCTACATGGTCCTTGGGTTCTCCTCGCACTGTGTGTGGAGTTTCATCACATTTACACATCATTGAGGAAGATGTATTTGTTCAGTTCATTTCAATGAGATTCTACATTATGCTTGATGTTTCAAAAAATGGATTTTATTTGTGTTCTTTATACTTATGGTGTGCTATGACGAGTTGTTATTTATTTATTTGGTTGTGGGTTGTTTAAAAATGGATTTTCTAAAGGTTTTCTGGGAATATTCCTATATGTACCTAACTTGTATATTTTCTAGATTTTTTATCAAATTACCACTGGTATTTTTAACATAATTAGGTTTTTAATGTGATTCTTAGCCTTGATTGATTTTTGGTACAATTGGTTTACATGTGAATTTGTGCTTTGGATGGGTTTGGTGCTTAGGTGTGAATCCTTATGCATTGGTGTGAAATTCCTTATATTATTCAAATTGGAGCCATATATATTTTTATGGTTATCCATATATATTTTTGTAAATATGGGAATATCCATATGTTCATAGGGTTTAAATTTAGATAAGCACATGCATATAAATTTTTGTTCCATAAAAATGTCTTTCTTGGTTACTTTGGTTTTCAAAAAAACACTCTCCTCACACCTTATTTACATTTCACTTTCCTTCCAAATATTTATCGTAAAACTCTTAGTGTTTCACAAATGTATTTTAGGATTATAAATTAATTAATTTTTTTTAAGTGTTCTTTCTAAATAATTTCCCAATTGGATCCTTAGAAGAATGATTTCACAATGAACTTTATTGTTGGTATGTTTGGAACCTTGGTTGTGGATACAATTTTGGTTTTTAAATGCTAAGGCCCATTTGGTAATTTAAGGTGTTTCATGGAAAATGGTTTGATCCTTCATAATGTTTAATCCTAGTTACAATACTTGATTAGATGATTCAAAAAATACCATATACTGATTAAAGGCTTCAACATGGGTATGTTTAACAAAGAGGAATACTTGAAATCATGGTACTATTTGGAATTCCATTATGAAGGAATATTAAAAGATGATCCAGAATCTTAGGTAAATTATTTTCCTTGGAACTTGTTTAGGGAGACAGATTCTAATAGACTAAAAAATTTCATTAAAAGGTATGTTGTTTCTTTTTTTATGATCTGACTATGATGTGTGGGTTCTCACTTTTCCCTTAAAAGTGTTTCATAATAAAAAGTTGCTTTATATATTTCTCTTCATATACTTATACTATTTAATTAGCTTCTGGAATCATTTTACATGTCATGATTCTGATCTTTATTTGTGGTCTCTTTATTTTTATGGGTTTTGAAACTGGGTTTTTGAAATATTAAATAATTTTAAAAAGGGCATCTATGTTTTTTTGAAAGGTATTTTTAAAAAGTTGTGTTTGGTTTCCTAACCCCAAAACCTATTTTCTATCTATATTTAAAAACCTGAATTTATGTACTATCTTAGGAAAGGAAATTCATGGATTCTGTGGTGCATCCATACTGAGTTTTTTTATAATGACACCCTACTTGTACCACTCGGTGTTGGTATACCCGATCAAGTTTTTAGGTTTATCTTCTCATCCAGATTCACTTGTGGAGTTGGTTGGTCTTATTGATGTTGATGACTAATTAGTCACATACAGTTATGTTTAATTTTATTTTATTTTCTACTTCTCATGTTTAATTTTTTTGTGATGTTTTTTTCTATTTTAGGGGATAAATCATTCCCAATTTTTTTATCATTGATGCTCGACATTAGTTTCTTACATGGGAGGATTATAAACAGGTCTTGAACATTATTGCAGGCTGGTCTAGGTGACTAGTTTATGGTTTTCTTAGGTTGGTTTGTGAAAAAATAGTATCATGGTATCTTTTATTATTTTTTGTGTTAGGAACTTAATATAGGACTATGGTAACATGAGAGGTAGGGGTGGTAATAGAATCACAAAATCTTACTCATTCTGATCCTTAAGTTTCCATGGGTTATTTGGTTATGTTTTTTATTTTGATTTTAGGTTTATGTTGTAGGTGTATTTCATGGACTGTTGGGATTTTTATTTAGGGAATTATAGTTTGAAGGGAACTTGTGCTACATGGTGAGATTACATGGAGTCATGACTCATATAGAGCCTGAGTGCACAGTTCATGATACTTTGAGTGGATGGTTTATTCTTATCACGTGGCCTGATAAAACTTGTGGCCAAGTTTTTCTTGATCACTATTTTCTTCCCTAAAAAGTTTTTATATGGGTTATGATTTGAAATGTTTCTTATTGTCATGAGTGGAATTTCAAAAGGAAATAATTTCTGGAAAAATGGTTTAAGGTATGATGAAATTGGTTTTTGGAATTTTATAGCCAATGTAAAGGGGTTTTATTTCTAATGGAGTGGTGGTTTTAAAATGGATGTCAGAAGTGGTATTTTTTTATATAGTGTATTTTTTATAATGTTTTTAATTTTTAAATGTGAAATAGGTTTTGGAAATAGGTTAATTTAGAAAATTATGGTTTTGGAAGAGGTGTTTTTGGTGTTTTTGTATTTTTTTTATGCTCGGTGTATTGGGTTGAAGTGTCTCTTTGGTTGATATTTTTTTGTATTTTGATATGGTTTTATGTTCCATGTTATTCATTTTATTCCAATGAGAAAGGACCAATTTTTTTTATGGGATCTCTTAAAGTTATTGGTTTTCCCAAAATCTCAATAGAGTGGTGGGGTTAAGTTATTTTCAAATTTTTTCTATTTTTTATGGTGGTTGAGGTTTTTTAGAGTATGTAGAGTGGAAGTGCTCATCGGTTCTCTACATGGTCAATTCACAATGAAGGTAGGAATCGATCATCATGAATGAACAAGTTTATTTTTCCCAGG
The DNA here is from genome assembly GCA_963277665.1 of Viscum album. Taxonomy (NCBI): domain Eukaryota; kingdom Viridiplantae; phylum Streptophyta; class Magnoliopsida; order Santalales; family Viscaceae; genus Viscum; species Viscum album. The sequence goes on from OY728137.1 coordinate 1,658,435,074, forward strand.
GGTGATGTTGAGAGATCTACTAAAACTTAATCTCTCGGTGTCGTGTATCCATCCATAGGTTGTGGATTAATTTCTCTCAATCATCCAAGTTTATTTAAAAAGATGTTAGATAATTTGTTTCTATATGAGATAGGTTTTAGAGGGTAGCCCGTGGTGGTTGGAAACCAATTTCTTTTAGTGATCATGAGGGTTTCCTATATGGTGAGGGGTGTAAAACAAAGAATCATATTCCAGGGTAGCCTCCTTCATCTGTTTCTACTTCAATTTCATTGGACCACACACCCTTTTGATTCCAATATGGTAGGTTTTGGAACTTTAAGCCTTATTATTTTAATTACCCAAAGTATTATTGTCGATGTGGGAATTTTATACATTTAGAAAGGTTACGTAAGTCACATTTTTATAAGAGGAAGTTTCGATTGTGGATCTATAACTTATGACTATATGGTCATTGATGATTCTAGACATCAGTGCTCTATCGGTAGGTCCTTTATTGAGGATTTTCATGTAGTATGATATTTAAGGCATGGACATATGTGGGATTAACTTATTTTATTCTTCCATTATAATCCTTTTATGGAAATCTATGCAGTTGGGTCTTATGGATGTAGAATCTTCAATGGTATCCTACTTTTGAATGGATTTATTTTTTTTGGTGGTGCCTATTTATAGATTTTGGTGTCTTGTGTACTTTATAAATTGTTGTTCGGTGTTTGGATTGTTATTATTTGATTTTCCCCTACCCCTCATGGTCAGGTTCAGTTCTATCATGTTGGAAGTCCTCTTTAATGGTGGGGATAAACCTCTCCATTTTTTCCATGGGTCTTTTTTTCTTCTCTATTTATCTAATTAGGTGCGACTTATGGAGTTGGAAGTTAAAAATGGAATTTCTACGACCTTGTTCAGTCTCAATTTATAGTTTTTACTCATTTAGTTAGTGAAATTCTGGGTGAACTATGTTTTATTGGTGTGGAGAAATGTCACACCACAACCGTGGTTTTTTTTATTTTTTTATTGGTTATTTATCTTTCCATTAGTTTTTCAGGTTAGTTATGAAAATTTTCCCAAGTTATTTTTAATTTTCAATGTTGTAGAGGGTGGATTACATTTGGTGCATAATTAGGGGAAACCGTGCTACATACCCTTGCAAACCATGAAACCTAGATAGAAGCTCTGTTCATACTACATGGTTAGATGGATGATCGTGTGACCAACTTTAATAGACTATGTATCCTTTTCTATTTGGGATAGAGGGTACTGCACCATTGGTGCACAATCTTGTAGACAGGGTAGCCAAAACGTAGGGCATTCCAGTTCTAAAAAAATGAAATGAAAATAAATTAAATTAAAATAAAATAAAATCAATAAAACGAATTATAAAATAAAAAAGAAAGATTTCATTATAATGATGATGATGATAATAATAATAATCATCATTATTATTAAAACACTCCCTTATTTCCCATTACCATCACATGACTAGGCCCCTTCTCCCTCTCCCTCTTACTCAACACCCAGAGGGGCTCCCAATATGCATGGACTCCTACATATTCCCTCCAATTAGCAGATTTATTCACTGATTTTTGGTGCGATCTCCTTTGGTATGCTTCTCCTCTTCCCTAATGTAAAGACCCATAAATTTCAATAAAATATTTTTCTTAATTTCTTTGGAATTTTATGAGTCTGCAATTTCTGATGGTCCCTGATTCTGAGTCCCAGTGTGCCCAGAATCAATTTATAAATTTTTTTTTTCAGGTTCATTCAATAAACGTGCATGTGGGTTTTTCTATCTTTAGAAACGGTTCTTGGAATTGAAATATAAGGACATCGATGATCTCGCAGCACCAGTATTCTCTTAAGGGGACCATTACCGCAGTTGCGTTTTGTACAGGTTGAAATTTAATGTTGGGGTTTCTACTTAAAATTTTTAAATTAAATAAAAATGTGTTACATGGTTTCTTTTCTCTAGTTTTGTGCACATGAACCAAGGTATACCCTAACTAAATTTAAGTATTGTATTTTCTTAGTTTTTGGTTCTTAGGCTTTGTGGGGTTAAAATGAGGTCCGTTCCGGGAGTGTTCAATGAAGGTGATGGCTTGTGGCTTCTTAGGTGTGACCTACATACATATATATACACACACATATGTATATATATGTATGTATACCTAAATTTATAATTTTAACTTATTTATTGAGGAATATAAACATCAAAAAAGGGGTATATTCATATATATCAAGGTTTATATATGTCAAGGGTGTGTTTCTTGGTCCCTGGGTTCTCCTCATGTCATGCTTGGAGTTTTATAAAATTCATACATCATTAAGGTAGGGGTATAATTTCATTTCATTTATATAAAATTCGATTTTATGCTTGATGTTTCAAAAAATCAATTTTATTTATGTTCTTCATGCTTGTAGTGTGTTATGATGAGTTATTATTTCTTTATTTGTTGGTGGGTTGTTAGAAAATGGTTTTTACAATGGATTTCCATGAATATTCCTATATATACATAATATGTATAAATTATAGGTGTTTAAACAAATTCCCAATGGTATTTTTAATGGAATTGGGTGTTTTAATGTGATTATTAACCTTGTTTGAGTATTTTTATAATTGGTTTACATGTGAATGTATTCTTTGGATGGGTTTTGTGCCTATGTCTAAATCCATGTTCTTTAGTGTGACATACAATATAATATTTTAATTAGAGTCATTGAAATTTTAATGGTTACCCATATATATTCTGATGAATATGGACATATCCATATGCACACAGGGTGTACATATATTTAGGAACATCTATATAAATGATGGTTCCATAAAAATTTCTATCATGGTAACTTTTATTTAAAAAAAACTCTCATCCCACCTTCTTTCTTTCCCCATTTCCTTCTAAATGGTTTTATGAAAACTCATACTATTTCTCAAATTTCTTCTTGTTTTCCAAATGAAATCAAATGTGGGTTCCAAGTGTTTCTTTTAAATATTTTCTTGATTAGAACCTTAGATGTATGATTTTATAATCAACTTGATTGTAGTCCCATTTAGAACCTTTTTTGTTGAAACAAATTTGTATTTTAAATCATAAATCAAAATTGGAACTTTATGTTGTTTCATGGAAAATGGTTCCAACCTTCATGATGTATAATAATTTTTGGAAATTTTGATAATTTTAATGTGGTATGGGAACCATAATGGTTTTCCTAATTTGGAGAGGGTCTTTTCGTAGACGATGTTAGATAGTGTGCATGGAATGCATGGTGGAATTCCAATTTATATTTAACACCATGTGTGTGATGAACTCCTCACTTACCATTTATTAATTTATCATCAGATCACCAGAAATAATATAGAGGTTACAGTGATTTTTTATATGTAGTTTCGATTATACTTATTAGATCCTTAATTAGTAGCCATGTGGGTTGTTCCATTGTTGAATCATGATAGAGCTTCATGGTTGGATATTGACTGTGGATTGCATCATATGATAATATATGGGATCAAACTGATTACATTCGGGGTCAATTCTAGAGATGTTTAGGATATTACCATGATTAAATATCTTTACGTTTCATTATTATTTTTTGGATCTTTTTTTACTTGTTATGCTGATATTTCCCAACATATACTTTTACTATTTCATTAGCTTCTTGCATCATTTTATATTTTCTAATATCATTGATCGGTTGTGGTATCTTTCCTGGAATGGGTTTTTTATAAGGTTTATGAAATTAAAATTCATTTTAAAAAGGAAATAAATGTTTTTTAAAAGGTATTTTTAAAACCTATGTTTGGTTTATTAATACTAAAAACCTATTTTTTATCTATATTTCCAGAACAACATTTATGGACTATCTTGGGAAAGGAAATCCTTGGTTTCTGTGGTGCTTACCTATTGCGCTGTTTTATTCTCACACCCTACTCTTGACACCCATTGTTAGTAGACCCGATTTTGTTTGTATGTCCAACTTCTCATTTAGGATAACTCATAGAGTGGTTCAGTCTTAAGGATGGCGGTGACCCAGTGGTCATATGAAGGTATGTTTAATGTTTTTTCTTTCTAGTGAAAGTGTTTTCTATATTTTTATTATTCATGTTTATTTATTTATTTATTTTCTTTTTATGGTCTAAATCATTCTCAATTGAGTTATATTTGATACTAACACTATTTTCCAGCCTAAAAGGATTAGGAATTCCTCATGATCCTTTTAGAGGGCTATCTCGAGTGACCAGTTTAGGTTTTACCCCTGTTGGATCATGACACATAGAATAATTCAAATTTTCTTTACAAACCAGTATATAGGATTTCAATAGAAGATTGAAATTAATGTAATATTTTAAACCATATTTTTCTTAGATTAAAATATAGGTTTTATGATTTAGACATCCTATAAATTATTATTTATTATTGAAATTATGATTATTGTTTCTCACACTATACTTTTTGGTTTTATTCAATGGATTTAATTTAAAGGAATACTAATAACACTAAATGTGACGAGTGTTTATAATACTTTGGATATTTTTGTAGAAATTTGTAGAAATAAATCCTACTAGATTAGAATATTTTTAGTGAAAATTTTATTTAAGAAAAAATGTCTTTACATTTTATGGACATGAGTTTAATGGTATTGGAATTTTAAGGTTTATCGTATCTTATTGTGGAATTAATGATGGGTTATTTCAATTTGGGAAAACTATAAAATTATATTAATAATGTTTTGGAAAAGGAAAAACATAATTTCAGGGAAAAAATTATCACATCTGGAAATGTCATGAGGCTTGAACCTACAAACGAAGGTCAATAAGGGTTAAATTCCTACCACTGGGCTACGTAATATATTATATAGTATGGGATTAATTTTAATTAAATGTTTTTATATTTAAATAAAAATTTAATATTGGGAAAAATATTATAGGATCAATTCATTTTGATTTTGAGGTAATTAATGATATTTCCAGAGAATTTTTATAGGGTTAAGTTATATATAACCATTAGGTTTGACATAAATAATTACTTATGAAGAACTCAATTAAATTTTTGGGGATGTACATTGAAAGGTATGAGATCATATTTGTGGTGTAAAAATTCTCTAATATTTAGAATATTAAGCTTAATTGGGGTGTAGGGTAATTTATTTATGGAACAATCTAAGTTAATCATATAGTGGAAATTTTGATGTAAAATGTATAATTACTTTATATGAAGGCCTATACATTTTTGTTATTATCCTACATTTTGGTAACCATTTCTATTTTTTAATATTTAAATATAATAGGAATATATTATTATTCTTTTATGGAACTTATTATCCATTAAAAGTTAATTTTAGTTATTAAGGCATAAAAAAATTAATATTGTATATTATTTTTAGGGAGTAATAAATGAAATGGAATGTAATAATATCCCAAAAAATGATGAGATTTTACTTAAAAGGTATCATGTAATAATATTTTATTGTGTTCTTAATATTTATAGTAAAATAATCCCTCAACCCTTGGAAAAGGAACTTAACATAAAAATATAATCCTATTAAATTCATATCCAAATAATCAATGGTATTTGAACTCATCAAATATTTATAGTTTTTTGGTAGTTGTTTCTCTTGATCATTCACTTTCTTGTGATCAATGATATCTATAAATCTCCATAATTATTTACTCTACTCTTCCATTTCTATATTTTCACTTCCCACTAATGTTATAATACGTGGATGATTATAAATTTTACCTTCATATCTACCTTTACATATTTTAATAATAAGTGTTAATAACCGAGTTTACAATGTGGTTTTTCAAAAAAGGTATTTTCAAATTTCAAACCCTTGACTTCTGAGTACAAGTTCTAATTTGGAGGACGAAATTTATTAAAGTTTGGGAGAATATAACATATTTAGATTTTAAATAATATTTATTTTAAATAAAATTATTATCTTCAATATATTTCCCTAAACACAACCCTTATATTTTAAAATAATAACATTATTTTTTGATAGCATGTACATCATGCAACATCGAGCTTAAATGAGCTATTACATATACTATCTAAATATGAAAATTATAACCTAACCATTGAATTGGACGGTATGAATAGGATTATATACTTTATGAAATATATAAATTTCATTCCAAATATAAATTTATTGATAAATTCTTAATAAATAATCACTCAAATTCTAAGAAGGATATTTTATCCTCGAAAAAATACATTTCCTTAAAAAAATGATTTTTATTAATTTTTGTGAGAAAATATTATAATTAATATTTTTTTTATTTTAGAAATTAAATTTTCTAAAATAATAATAAATTTTTAAATCATTATAATTATATTAAATTAGTGTAGAATTTTGGGGTTTTTAAAAAAAAATATTGATTTCTTAGTGAATAGTGAAAATACAAATTTTTGTAAAACTATAATTTATTTTTAATAAATTAAGTATTTTGAAAATCCCATTATAAATTTATTATTTGAAATAAAATATTTATTATTTATACATATTTCATTCACTTTATTACATTTTAATCATCATTTTAATTGATTTTAATATATGGTTATTTTTATGCATAAAAAACAATTTTTTCGGAGAACTATTTTAAAGTTAATAATGTTTCACCATTTTAACTAATTAAAATTAAACATAATGAGGAATAATTTAAATTAAATATATAGATTAAAAATCTATAAATTTGAATTTAAATTCATTTAATTATGATTAATTTACACATAGTTATTATAAATCATTTTATGCTTGAAAATACATTTCATAAAAAACTATTTTCATTGACTTGTTACTGGTTTAATTATAAATTAAATTCTACCAATTCTGTGAATTTAATTTGATTAAATTGAATCCATATTCTCAATAATAATATTTAATATTATTAAATAATATAATTTTATTTTTAATCATAATTAATAGTAAAAGTAGAAAAAAATATGTTACCAAAGTTAATGTTAAAATCATTTTTCCACGGGGTTGGGGTTAAAATAAAGAGGTAAATTGGATAAAATCATTAAAACATGTTTAATTTTAATTATTTAGGTGTTAATCAGACTTATATATCCTTTAATACTTTAGTTTTCAATTTTTTAGGAACATGGGGTGAGACTGAATTCCCATTAATAAATATTTTGGGGTATTTCCAAAATGCCTCTCCTCATCAACTACAAAATGGAAATCCCTCCCCTAAATTCATCACACATATAAAGAAATTTTGATTTGAAAAAACTAGAAAGAGTCTCTCCCCAACATCTATATCTGTATTTTTGAGGTTTTAGTCTTCCAAAATAACCAACCCAAATGTCCCTAAGTGGAGATTTAAAGGCCATTTTATTAAGATATGGTAATCATATTAGAAAATATCTTTATTTTTCATTATTATTTTACAATCATAAATAATTTATTAACAATTATAATAAAATAAAAAAAAATTCTCCCATATTATAAGATGTTATTATGCTGATGAAATAATATATATCCTTCCTCTCCTCCATCGAATGGGAAACAAAGTCATCGCTCTTGTGTATGATGGACTACCGCCTCACAAACCGATATGAATCATTTTCCATTAACACCTATAATAGGAGGAAGTAATGATTGATTTAATATATATATATATATAATATTTATTAAATTATTTTACTACTTAATTTTAATATCCCATATACCTTTATACATTCCATTCTATTTAAATTATTATAACATCGCTCATATGTACAGATGACTATTGCCTTCTGAAGTGATGTGATTATTTTTTCACCTATGATTTACATGTAAGGTAATAAGGATAAATTTAATGAATATATGTGATATATATGAAATTTTATTTATTTTGGAAAATTATTATATCACCCATTCCTTACCCTTTCACGCATTAATAAATGATATCATCACTTGTGCCTGTGTATGACTTACCATCTCCATGAAGCGATGTGATTCATTTTTTCTATATCCAACTTTCTTGAATTGTCTTAAAAATCAATCCAATAAGTAATTATGATATTTGAAAAATTATTATCATTTTATAGATTATGTAAACATGTCTTATACATGTGAACCAGAACATTCATCGCATAACACACAAGAGAAAAGAAGGCATTTAACACCAAAATCAATAATAATAATAAAATATTTTTAATGAATAGGTGGTAAGATATTATAAGAGGATGATATATGTTATTTTAAACAAAATTTTTGTTTTTTTATATATTAATAACATGATTAGAACCATTATAGATGAATTTAATGTGTATTCAACCAAAAGTAATTGCTAGGTAATGACTTTTGTCTCAATTTCCTTTCATGAGGTATATTGTAATTTTATGAACCTAATTTATTTATATGGACTATATAACAACCCGTTCACATTTAATATTATGAATCCATAACTGTTAATAGTATTTTACGTTTTAATATTAATTATTAAATCCAACAGGATTTAAATTGAAATTTACAAAGTGTTAAATAATTCCATAACTCAATTTATTTTCCTGAAGTTATATTATTTATTTATTTCCTTAGATATTATAATATTATATTTGTAATTAATTTTAATTATATTACAATTTATTTCATTTTTTATTTAAATTCTATTCACATAATCTATTCTTTGATTGATTCTCACTTCATTTTTATGATCATTATATGGGTTACTCGTCTCATATTGTCTTATTTGAGGTGTATTTAATGTTATACACCTAGATTCTTTTAATAGGTGTGTCTACTTCCCCTTTGATATGTTATATCATTAATCTAGTTATATTCATGGAACTTAATGTTTAATTTTATGTCATTCCTTTCATTGGGCTTATGATTCAAATGTTACTGAAGAAGTAAGAGATTTATGTTTTAATCTCATTTTAATCAAGATTGCTTATTTATTAATTTCCATTGAAGAGAATTAATTGATCATTTTATAATTTTATTTTATTTTACAGTCCTGTAGTTATTCATGATTCATTCAAGTAATATTACCATTTTACTCTATTTAGTACTTATAATTATTGGGAAAATGTTTTTAAGAAAATCTGAATACATTTCTCTCTTTGGTCAAAAAACCTTTTCTTCTAAATCCATGTTTTCAAAAATATGTTTTCAAAAATATTTTAAAATGATTATTTAATGAAAATTTATCGATAATTTTATTTTAATTTTTTTTAAAAGGAATTTTTTTCCAAATAAATAACTTTTTATGTTTCATACAAAAAATGTCAATGTAATATCAGTTTTAATGCACTCATTAAGAACATAACATTCTATCCATCTTGACCACTCATTTCCTTGAATCTTCCTTTTAAAATTATAAAAGTATATTTTTTAATGGAAAATGTTTTTCCAAATATTATAGATACTTATAAATTTAAAATTTGTTTTTAAAGGTAAAAGGATATTTTCCTCAAGATTGTTTCTAAATATCTTTTTATGGTATTTATATTTATCAGTGAAAACAACCATTTATTTTAAATATAATCTAATTGAGAGATATTCTAATGATATGATATTTATTCTCCATATGGATGGTTTATGGTCATTTTTTAAAGGGAATGTGTTGAAATTATATTTATTGATTCATTTTTGTAGTCATTAGCTTTCCCTCGAAATATTCCCTTTATTATGATCATTTGAAATAATATTTACCATAAATATCACTATTAATAATCATGGATATAATTATTACATAAAATTGTTATCATTTCTACATAGGGTTTATTTCTTTTAATTTTATAAGATTAACTGTGGAAATATTTATATTCTATATTATTTATTCAATACATACATTTATTGACAAGACATATTGTTTATGAATTAAATCAACCATTCGATATATGAGGAATGCATTGGACTTGCAGTGATGGGTGGGGGCCATAATTATATATCCCCTTGATTTATATGTAGTTGTCATGAGAAAAATCAATTAGAGAAATTAAATGAGTTTTCAACCATAGTTTTAAATCGTCTTGTGATAGGTATTGGCATTATATATACAATGATGTATGAGATAATAGAATCCAATTTTAAGAATTTACTTCATTAAAAATCTCATTCTTAATATCCATGATATTTTACCATTAATATTATATTTGGATTCATTTTATTCTCATGTTACTGATTAAATGGAACATTTTTTTTCAATTTTTTTCATTTCTTTATTGAATATTCCATATTAATTATGATTTATTTATTGATGAAAGCTTACACTTTACATACATCTTAATGATAATATGATATCACCATTATTTTTTTATATTCCCATGATAAGAATAAGGAATATTTGAATGAGTTCAAGGATTAATATTTCTTTACTTTCCCTATGTTGTATTTTTCGTTTTCAAATGTAATTTAAAAATCAAGAATGTATCTACTTTACCAAGACAACTAAAATATTTACCCCTTTGGGGTGAGATTTATTATATCTATCACCAATTTAATAATTTAACCACCAACTCTAGGATACTGGGACCATGGTATTTATTGTGTTCTTCTGAGTTGGGTTGGTAGCATTTCTTATGGAATATTTGCTTCCTTGAGATGAAACGTTTTGAATTCATTATTGGGATGGGTTTTTTAGTTTCCCTTTTCAGCAATATCATTTGTTATCATTTATTGTTGTCCTTATCATAACTAATGGGAAGTATTTATGTTTACAATGGAGTGTGGGATGTCTAAGAAATTTTAGCTATACTACATCATCCTAGGCTAGGTGGATTGTCAGACTAGATTTCTAGTCATTTTCTAGTTGAATCGTGAATATGTCAATATGTTTTCCCTCCTATAGTAGACCATTTCTAGAACATCGTCCTTGGTGATTTCACTGGGTTTCCTCATGTGAAAGATTTATATTTTACTATTGATATAGTTCTAGGGGAATCAATTGTATCGATTCCTCCTTATAAGATGACACCTACTAAGATTTGAGAACACACAATAAAGTTAGGGAACCTGGTTGCTAAATGGTTTATATGACCTAGTACTTCTCTTTGGGGTTTATACATGAATTCCTCCAATAATTCAGATGACACCCAAAGACTATGTGTGGATTAATAAGTATTTAAACAACTTGTGGTTAATTACTAGTGCCCAATACCTTGAATAGATAATCCCTTTAATCAACTCTAAGGATATAGGGCCTTCTTATGATTGACTTGAGTCCGTGATATAATTAGGAAAAGCGGTATATAATTATATATAGCACATATATTTTTTAAGAAGATATTGTTTATATGAGTATTTGGTAAATATGTTCAGTATCATAATTCTGGGAGTAGTCTTTATGGATTTGATGAATCATATTTTCAGCACAAACATTGAATCATTTTTTGTTGTTATTGTGGATAGTATCTTATTTTACTCAAAAACTCAACACATTTATTCCAAATTTTGGGACATCATATTCCGTAAATTAAGAGAGCATTGAATATATTCTATGCTCACAAAATTCAATTTTTCTGTTGATAAAGTTCACTTCCTAGGTCAAATTATCTCAGAATTTGGAGTATATGAGGATCCAGATAATGTGAGAGCTGTGGTTTCCTAGGAGAGACCCAATAACATAATTGATATACGTTTTCTCTTAGGGATCATTAGATATTATATGGATTCTAATCATAATTTCTCATTCATTTCATCACCTATTATGGTATTGACCATGAAAGGTTTTAATTTTACATGGTTTGAAGAATCTACTTCTAAAGTCGAAAACAAGGTTGTCCATAATGCTTATACTGATTTTACTTGATCATGGAAGAGGCCATATAGTTTATTGTGATTTATTAAGAATCAAGATGAGATTTGTTTTGATGAAAGTAGAATGAGTCATGGAATATAAGTCTTTCCAACTGAGGCCTCAGGAGTGTAATTACCCAACAAACAATCTCGAGTGATTTGTTTTGGTTCATGATATGCATTATTAGAGACACTATGTACTGGGAGAAAAATTTATATTATACACCGAAAAAAATTCCTAAATAAATATTCACTTACTGTGATTTGAACATCATATATCAAAGATAGGTTTCATACCTTTAGTCTTTCAATTTTGATCATTCTTATATTCCTATAAAGGATAAAATAGTGGTCGATTCGCTAATATATAAAACTCAAATGCATGTTTTTAATATTCTATTAGGGAATGAAAGTTGATGGCTCTAATTTATAAGATTCATATTGAGAATAAGGTGTGTTACAAGATTCTAATTATTATATCTTTGGTAGGGACCTCATCACAATTGGATCAAGTGAGTATGAGATAGCTTTCAAAACCTAAGGGATTCATCCTAAGGGAATGTGTTCTAATTAGGATCCACCTCGTGGTTAAGTTATTGACTATGATGAGATCATGTGTATTCATGGTTGTTTCTAGGAACCTATAAACATGTGATAGGAGTTGATTTTAGAATTTTATGCTTCAAAATTTCTAGTAAATCCGAGAATTACCTAGATATATTGTGACTTACACAACCAATATTAGTGGTCAAGGATTAAAAAAGAGAAAGTTTGTTTTGTTACTCAGTGTTCTAATTTTCAGTAAACGAGGGAAGAACACTAGTTTCCTACTAGTATTTTATAGAACATAGAAATTCTGTAGTAGAAATGGGATGATGTCAGCATGGTTTTTGGGATAGTATTACAAAAATTCCCTTATGGATGTGAGACCATATGGGTTATCATGGAAAAGATGATGAAGGTCACCCACTTCATACCTATTAGGGAGGCCTTCATAGTAGATGAGCTTGAGAAAATTTATGTCTAAGATATTATATGCATTAAGGGTGTTCCAATATTATTGTATCAGTACAGGATTTACATTTCAATCCTTGGTTCTGGATGAGGTTACATAAGGCTATAAGTTTATAAGTGCTTCTATGAACTTCCTATCACACTTAGTCTGATGATCATTCTGAGTATACTATATTAGTGATAGATGATATTATCTAGGATTGTGTCCTTGATTTTATTGATTCATGGGATAAAAAGTTACCACTCATTATATTTTTTTTATAATAATTGCTTCCAATAGAATATACAAATGGATCCTTATGATTCCATTTATGGCAGTCCATGACGATCACCTCTATAGTGTTTAGAAAAAGGGGAGGTAAAACTACTAGGACATCATATCATTATGGAGACATCAAATAAAGTTAAAATTATCAGGAAGCATATGGATAAATCTTAGTCTAGGTATAAGTTATATTTCAATCATCATCATCGACCTCTAGAGTTTGAGGAGGGATATTAGGTATTTATACATGTTTCACATAAATTGGGTCATCGATGGATTCATAGGAATAGTGAGATATCAATTATATTCATCATAACTTTCTGTATTTTTGAGAAGGGCAGACCAATTGATTATTAGAAAGATATTAAATAGAGATATATGGATATGGATGATATATTTAATGCTTCTAAATTACATCAATACTATTCCGACCAATATTATTCCCTTCATCTTGAAGTGGTTGAGTAGGATATCGATGCCACTTTTGATGAGTATACGGTTCATATTTCTAACCATAGAATAAAGGATCTTCGAGGAATGTTAGTTATTTTATTGTAGGTACTATGGAAACAAGATAATGTATAGGATTAGACCTGAGAGAAATAGGCAGATATAAATGCTTAGTGACTAGAGTTTTTCTTAAATAAGATCATCCACCATTAGGGAAACTTGAGTACGAGTTATTTTAAGGAGGGTAGGTTGTAAGATCCTGGTTTTTCTATGAGTTATGGATCCTTTGAATGTTAGTTTAAACCTCTTATTGTATTATTTGAATAATACTAAAGGGAATAAGGATGGGTTTGTGAGATAATGTGGCATGTTTAGAGACCGAAGCTCTCGTTTTTTTGAAATATTATGAGTCGCTTGGTTAGAACACAGTTATAAATTACCATGAGTATCAACCGTACATCCCAAATAAGAGTGTAATATTTTATTTTACTATTTAAGGGAGGCTACATGGATTTGAAAAAACAAAAAAATTGAAGTTATTTGTCGCACAGTTGTTGTATGATTTCTCCTAACTATTTTCCTAGCCATGAAAGGTGTGGAAAAGTTAGATAGTGGTTATGCAAGGGATGTAAATGTTTTGTCAAATTGTGTGCCTAGTCATGGGAGTGGGTGTAAACTTGGGAATTAGGTGTACATGGTTCATGAATGGTTTGGAAAACCATGCTACCAAACCATGAACCCTACTTAAAATGTGTAAGATGGTGATTTTACCACATTACTTTTTAACCATAAGGCTCTATTTTCCCCTCATTATCATTCACAGTGGTCTTCTTTAGATTCCCCTTGAATATCCTCTGATGATTGGTGAGATATCCTTTATCTAGGATCACAATCAAAAGTTGTCAGTCTTGTTTGGTCATCCTCAATAAGTATGTGAGTTCTATTTATTCTTTTCTTTATTTATCATTCCATATAAGATTCCATTTTTATGAAAACTATTATGCCCTATTTTTAGGGTGTTTTTATTATTTCTATGATTTATATTATTCTATCTCAAATCTAAGGTTGATACTATATGGGGAGTCATATAATGGTATAAAATAGGCAATCTATGAATTTTCTCTATAATTTTGGTTTTTTATATTATGTGTCATTATACTATGCAACTAGCCTTTTACATGTCACCTCTAAAAATTTAAGTTAATTAAGAGTATTGTTATGACATAATGTTTTTAGAATTTTTACACCAAATTGATCCTTTCGAGTGTGTTTATTATAGTCCCAAAAAATATATTGATATTTGGATTGAAATTAAACCACCTTTGGGGTGTGTTTATATGTCCCTTTCAAATGGGTTTATTAACGATAATTAATGAGATGTGTGTTGAATTTACATACACATAAACCATGTGATCACTTATATAGGAATTAAATAAAATGTGAATAGTAAGACCAGGTCACTTGACCCTTGTCCAATGATGTGTTGGAAAATAGATTTACATGGGCCCCCATTTTGTTACTATTTGGTCATATGACTCCAATTCATGAATGGAATTGATAAATGGAAAGGGTGTAAGTCCTAATACTTTATTTTAATATTATTATTATTTGATTAAATCATGATTATTTTCCATAATGAATGTGGAATTACTTAAATTTTATTTGTAATTAATGGAGATGATGCATCTCATTTGTTATTTTGAATTAGTGGACATGAAATTACTTATTTTTCATGTGAAATTGATGGACACAATGTTCCCTATTCTTTGTGTGGAATTAGCAGACATGATTCTCCTTAATGTTTAATTATAAATAACATACACGATCTTTTTATTGTTTATTTTTAATTAATGTACATGAAGATCCTTAATGTTTAACTGGAAATAATGAACATTATATTCCTTATTGATTATGTGGAGTTAATAGACATGAAACTCATTAAATTATATTTTTATACTGGACATGGAACTTTACATCATTGATTTTGATTTTTGGATATTCCAATATGTGTTTCCAATTTGAAGGATTAGGTTTACCTGTGACTAAAAAGTCATTCATTCAATGGGACTCTCCAATCCCTTATAAGATTATATTAATATAGGCAGACCTTGGTTTTGTTTCTTGGGTCCTTAGCCTATATTATATAATGATGATTTTTTGATACTTTTTAGCATAGGTCAATGGTTGTAGTGTCAGATAGGTATCCCATGAGGAACCTAGGCCAACATGGATATATTTTATTTCATTTACTATTTTTATTACTAATACGCGCACACCATTTCATTATATATTCTTGGAATGAAAAATATTATACATCATTGGTGGTGACCTATTGAGTTTTACTCACACCCTTTTTGGGCATCTATTTGGTACTCGAATAGACTTCATGGATGTAAGTAGGGATAATTGGAAGATCCAATATATGGGTGGTCAATTTTATGTACTAGGATAGAATATGGGACAAGAGGACCAAGCTAGTTCTCTTGATTCTATTGGAGTTTATTTTTTTATTTTTGTATATTGTTGTATATCTTGTAATATTGTATTCCTACTAACTTATTCCATTTATTCCCATGTTTTTTAAAAGATCCTGATATCATCATTTTGAATATGAAACAAGAAATAGATTATGTTTTATTATATTTATTTAGATGATTTAATTATGTTGTTCACTATTTGATTCATTAATTGTTTTTTATGAATACCATCACTATGTTCTACTATGATAAATATGGAATACTCTTGTAGCGTCCCTACTCGAGTGCCACTTATCAGTGCTCTGAGATGGTGGGCCATAAGACCTCCAGCATGCCTCCCCAAATTCTAGAGGTCATTGACTAGAATCGACAGAATAGGTTGTGTCTGTGGGGAGACTATACTCCAGTAGATCATAGTATTATATGATGAAAATGATAAGTAATTAATATATAAAGACTAAATAAGAAAAAAACTAACAAAGTAAATAATTAAATGATCTAATAAGGGGAAATAAATATCTAGAAGCATCTGAAAAACAATAATATATACAAAAAATGATGATGATGATCATGCTATACATAAATGAGAATACAGGGGGGTCAGGGGATACAAGAATAAACTACATGCTGGAAAAATAGACACGATAAAAAAACATCTACTACAAGCATCTCAAGCATAGTCTTTGTCATATTCCCATAGTATCAATCCTATTGTAGAAAATCAATCAAGCATCGAAAGATACACACTTCCCTTTTCAATACCTGCAATCAGGAATTCTTCTTGGGTACCAAGGGTTTCCCAACTAGGGTGTGAGATAAAATCTCAGTAGGCTTCCTCACATAGTGCCTTGGCCAATCCATTTCATGAAATAAATAAATGATAGTGTTCCATAATAGTAAATTATGCAGGGTGGTGAATAAATAAAAAACTAAAATCATCAATCTAGGTTCCTAAATGGACACCTAATCGATACCACCTGCTTTGGCCAATGTTGGAAGTCTGAACCTAGGTACTTGTAAATGAATCCCAAGGTTCGCTAGAGGTGTATTAAATATTTCAAATTCCATTGATTCCATCCAAGGTTACCCATATAGGTGTCCCTTGTAACACTCATGGCATGGTGAACTCTGATTCTATACCAACTATCTCATATAGGGGACAGAGTACCACACGAGGCTCGCCATAGCCATATTGCCAACAGGGCCATCCTTAGTTTCTCCTCTAGGGAACCAGTGTCACTCATTAGTTTGTATAATCTTATAGGAGATCCCATACATGGAAATACAATGTATCACTCCTGGAACATCAAGTAAATCCAACCAAACACAATGATTCCATCCATGACATCCTTAAAATGGAACCAATGTTCTCTCCCAACCCATATAAGGTGAGGTATATCCACAAGGAAAAACTAAAAAGGCATAACATATATAATCACATGCAATAAATATGAATTTTATTATGACATTCCAAACTCGATATCCATGCATAAAATCTAGTTCAAGACAATCAATTATGAAAAGAAGCAATAAGTATGTGGAATTAATAAACAAGCTCAAGGTATAAGGTACATAGCATGGAATTTAAAATAAGCATAAGAATAAGAGATGGATCTAGGAATAAGATACATGGAATAGTATAAATGTAAACTAGGTATAAGGAAATAAGAAACAAAATCTAATCAATATGCATAAGCAATTAAGCCTGGTCAAGGAGTATAAACATACGAATCAAGATATGAGGGGACATTAAAGGAATACAAACTTATCACAATTAATTTTATGGATCTAGGGAATGAGAAAAAGTCCATTCCAGGATTGGCACACCCAAAGGAGTGGCCAACTGTAATGAGAGAACCCCACATATGGGTTTCTCTGCATGATAGGGTCAAAATAGACATGGTAAACCAATTTAAATAATTTATTTAACAAATTTGATGTGTCGTAGGATGGGTATAGAATCCATTATTTTTATAACATAAAATTAATTACATTACACAAAACTGAGGATCTTTAAGGTTTAGTGTCTTGGAAACCAGGAACATGATACATGAAAACAACATAAATCATTCTTCTTAAACACTTGAAAGGCTTCTCCTTAAGTTTACCTAGGTTCATTACTACATCTCATAACCCGGGGACATACATCAAAAGAAAGGGTGAGCAGAAGGCCCAGTAAGGGAAATAAGAGGAACATTTTACATGTGAACTTGATATACTTCAATAACTCCATGAAAAGAACTTTAAATCATGAGAATTAAATCATGAGGCATTTCATAATAAAAATAACAATTTTCATAACTTGAAGATGTGGCTGTAACATTTAATATTGACAATCATTTCGTTTCACCGAGGTCCATCCCCAAGGTGTCATTAAAAAAATTACCAAGGTTATTCACCAAGGTATCAGTCTAAAAATTCATCTCAAGAGATTAAGTCTTTACCCAATGCATTAGAGCGCTATCTGGGTGCACCCTTAAACTGTAATCTCTTGTGGTTACATCATTATCCAATGCAATGGGGTGCTATCAGGGTGCACCCTTTAATTTTCCTTTATTATCATGTGAGCCACATATATCATCATCAATCATTTCATAAAAAAAACCCATATTGCATGAAAGAAATGGGTTTCATTTCATAATCATAACGTTTTAAAAACTGCTTTAAAGACATGATCTTTATGTCACTTTAAACACAGGGAAAGGGAAAGAGGATTTCATGTATGTAAATACCAGAATTTAAAATAGAACATTTTGATATATATGTGAATACCCCTGTAGAAATAATAGCTTTGAGTATTCACTTTATAACATAAAATAATTTTTAGAAAAGAGAGAGAGGCACTTTGAGACGAAAATTCTGCAGCATAACGGCAATGTTACAAGGTTTTAGAAAACATTGAAAAGAGAGGGGACATGGGTCAAACAATCATAAATGGCCCATAAAAGGTATAGGAACAGAATAAGAATGATATATGAACATGTTAATGAAATTTCAGGGACATTCCATTTGAAATGAAAAACATGGAAGGAAGACAAAAATAAGATTTCTCTTATGAAAATTCAACAGCCTAATGGCGTCACATAAACTTCAACAAAAAATGAATTGATGAGATCAAATAGGGTCTCTCATCATATGAACATAAAAGATAGGTATGATAGATTTATAGATCATACCCTAACATAATATCAAGGAACTTGAAAGACTTGACATGAAAGTAGAACTTGAAAACGAGAAGGGTGAAAGAATCCCTTAAAAATTCGGCAGCCTAACGGCGCCACTTAAACTTCAACAAAAATGAACTGAAGAGATAAAATAGGGTCTCTCATCATATGAACATAAGAGTACAGTATGATTGATATAGATATCATACCCCAACATAACAAAAAGGAACTTGAAAGAACTGACATGAAAGTAGAACTTCAAAACGAGAAGGGTGAAGAACCACTTAAAAATTCGGCAGCCTAACAGGGCCACTTAAAACTTCAAAATACTGAATTGAAGAGGTCAAATGGGGTCTCTCATCATATGATCATAAAATATCAGTATGATAAATTTATAGATCATTCCCCAACATAACAAAAAGGAACTTGGAAGAATTTACATGAAAGTAGAACTTTAAAACGAGAAGGGTGAAGAACCACTTAAAAATTTTGCAGCCTAACAGCGCCACTTAAAACATCAAAATACTGAATTGAAGAGATAAATGGGGTCTCTCATAATATTATCATAAAATATCAGTATGATAAATTTAGAGATCATACCCCAACATAATAAAAAGAAACTTGAAATACTTTACATGATAATAGATCTTGAAAAATGAGAAGGGAGAAAGAATCTGTTACAACAATTTCGGCAGCCTAACGGCGCCACTTAAAACTTCATAAAAAGAAATAATGAGAGTAAGAGGGGATCTCTCATTATATGAACATAAAAATGGAAGTAAGAGTAATATAATAGAACATCCTCCAACATAATAACATAGAGCAAAGGAATGACATAAATAAGATCACTTGAAAAGAAAGAGAGGGGTCAGATCCCTTACCTTAAAATGTAACTCTTAAACCTCAAAGGTTGGGACCTTGAGGGATTGGGGGCACCTTGGTAGGAATCCTTGGGAGGTAATGAGACCAGAACTTCGTTGGGTAAGAGTGGGGAGTCGAATGGATGAGAGGAGGGCTTGGTACTTATAGGGAAAGTGAGGGGACAAGGCATTAATGGCCAAGGGACAGCTCACATGTGCTTTTCTCAAACCCATGTGCTCTCCCTTGATATTTCCCATTAAGTTAGGCCACATTGGGCCCACAATACAATACTTCATCACCCTTGGCCGGCCAACCCCTAAAATATCTCATGACATCATCATGACACATCTATGATGTCATTAAACATACCGAAACCCTAAAACTGCGTTTTTACTATTCACTAAAAATTCAACTTTCTCAGAAAAATCTCAAAATTTCACACTCACCAAATATCAATGCTCTGATTTCAAAAATGATCTCCATTTTATAAAAATAATTTTCTAAATATTTTTAAATTTATTTTTAAATAAATACACTATTCACCGAAAATTCATTTTTTCAGAAAAAACCCCAAAAATTACCATAACATAATATCGGTGCTCTGAGTTCAAAAATGAAATCCATTTTATAAAAATATTTTTCTAAATATTTTTAATTTAATTTTTTAATTAAAAAACACTATTCACTCGAAAAGATTAATACTTGAATAATAATTTATGAAACCGTTATTTAACCATTTTATTGAATCACATTACTTAATCAAGGTGCCTAAATTATTTTAAAACTTTCTTTAAGTGAGATTACTAATCCATTTGGTCATATTACTAATCCTAATCATAAAATCACTATTCATAATTTACTATTCATCAAAAATCATGTTGATCTTATTAGACTCCAAATTTCGTACTGAACATAATTGTAGAAGACCATTTTTTGAAAATCATTACATATTTTAAATTATTTAAGGTTTACAGAAACATTTTTTCAAAATATCCTTTTGAAAATTCATCAAAAATATGCATACTATTTTTATCCGGTCATTTGAAAATTCATAAACTTCATCATAAGAAGAAATCCAAATTTTTATTTAAAACAAGGATTACACAAGGCAGTTACGGTCTCGTTACATAGCCCCTTATAATACCAGCATAGGACCTAAGAGTAAGGTGTGCTAGGGTGATAGAATCTTGGGGAGGCTAGGTCAACATTTCCCGAGTAGTAATTTATATCAGTTTGAACTTCTCGCGAAGGCGATTCCGTTCTAGCTTCACATGATGAAGTTCGGCTTGGATTTGGTCCAGAGAAAAGCCCAATGGTGCTACCTCCTTCCCAAGCTCTGTTAGATGGGCTTCGATCTGTCCAAGACTACTAGGTGAGGCCATCAAATCTTCTTTCTATAATAATTAACCAAGATTACTTATATTTAGAGACAATAATCAAAACATTTTGTTCACAGTGGTCATATTGACTGATGGTCATATAACAGTCAAAACCCACTGGTCTCATTTTAATTATAATCATGTTTATCAAATAAAACATTTTTGTTGAGTATAAAAATTGAATAAAATAACACATGAAATTAGGAAAGAATATTTATTCAAAATTTCGGGCCGTTACAATCTTCCCCCCTTAAGAAATTGTGTCCTCACAATTTTTAAAATTGGGTTTTGAAATTTCATTGAAAGTCCCACATCGGAAAAAGAGTCAGTAACACCATTACTTTAAAAGAAAGAAAAAGAAGTACAAAGGCCACCCGAGTTTACTCATACTAGGATTCCATGTAGGAAACATGGACATGGAGGAGAAAACAAAGGGTCACGTCCTATAGGAGAGTGATAGAAAACATGATTAAGAGGAAGTTAACCACCAGAAAATCTCAAAATTATGATGTGTGTAAGCGGTCTTTGATTACATAGTAGGAAACGTAAACCAACAACATTTTTGTTTTACGTTCCTTTTCATAACTTTGAGGAATTCATTTACAACTTAGAACAAAAACATAAGGAAATATAACTACCTTCACATAGAGTTTCATACTTTAATAAGTTTCTACCAAAACTAATCTTTTCTCCAAATGATGAGCATTCAAAACTACTTGGTCTCATCAAAACACAAGAATCATCTTCTAGAGAATCACATAATCCACAAAAGATCAACTATCTATTTCTTTTATCTTTAAAAATTACCCCAAAAATAGAAAGGGTAAGGTAAAACAACTCTTCAAAAAGAATCCCATAGGAATGGAAACTACTTTTAAATCTTCAAAGTTCCATGGTACTACCCAAAGTTCATCATAGACCATTCCATAAATAATGGTCCTTAAGATTCCTCAAAATAAACCAAACTATGATTGAAACCAAAATACAAGAAATATTTGCTAACATAGTCTTCCAAAAAAAACTTCATTGTTCATCTCCAAATAACATCAACCACTCCTAACATCTTATAACAAAAGTAGCTAACCTAAACATATTTTACCCAAGATAGGTTAATCATTCCCGTAAGTAACCTAAATTACTATAATTCCACCTTAAATTCATCGATTCTTCAAAATATAAGTCAACCTTACTCCTCAATGAAAATACCGTAGTAATCAATTTACCTCGATCAAATATGGTTCCCTAAAATATAGAACGTCTTCCAAAATAATAATCAGCTTTTAATCCCCTAATCGTCTATTTCATATTAATATGGCAATCGTTGCATTTCCTATCACATTGGTTATTGGGACATGTTCTTCCATATCCCACCATTAACTAAGAAGAGAAATTATAATTAGAGGCTTAAATACTTAACCAATAATCATGAAAAGGAGTTTAAAGCATATAATGATAACTTGTAGAAGAAAATTATACCCTAACTTGTGATCCCCTAGGTTCCAATCTAGGTTATCCATGATCATATATTCTTACGTGAATCTTTGTTGCTTTAACAATGGTCCATACTAAGCTTATGAATTTACCAAAGCATATCCCCCGGGAGTGTCGTAACCAAGAGTGCAGCAAGGCCCGTTGTCGTGTACCAGTTCCCATTCGAGTCTAGCTCAAAGCGGTGTTTTCAGGTTTTACCCCTATGTACATCTGTTCCAGAGCCACCTCTACCTGCTCGTACCCAGACATGGATGTATTTTCTTGGAAACCCCTTACTCAATACTCCCCAAAATACCAGGAATATTTCCTATATTTAAACTTTTCTATAGGGTTCTTCCTAAAGTTTTCATATCCTAATTTCCACAAATAACTAAACCATCCTTTGATACCAACAATAGCATCCCATCTTTTTATAACATAACTTTCATTAGATTACACAAAACTGAGGATCTTTTAGGTTTAGTGTCTTGGAAACAAGGAACATGATACATGAAAACAACATAAAGCATTCTTCTTAAACACTTGAAAGGTTTCTCCTTAAGTTCATCCTAAGTTCATTACTGCATCTCATAACCTGGGGACATACATCAAAAGAAAGGGTGAGCAGAAGGCCCAGTAAGGGAAACAAGAGGAACATTTTACATGTGAACTTGATATACTTCAATAACGCCAGGAAAAGAACTTTAAGGCATGATAATGAAATCATGAGGCATATCATAATAAAAATAACATTTTTCATAACTTGAAGATGTGGCTGCAACATTTAATATTGACAATCATTTTGTTTCACCAAGGTCCATCCCCAAGGTGTCATTAAAAAACTTAACAAGGTTATTCACCAAGGTATCAGTCTAAAAAGTCATCTCTAGAGATTAAGTCTTTACCCAATGCATTAGAGCGCTATCTGGGCGCACCCTTAAATTGTAATCTCTTGTGGTTACATCATTATCCAATGTAATGGGGCACTATCAGGGCGCACCCTTTAATTTGAATTTATTATCATGTGATCCACATATATCATCATCAATCATTTCATAAAAACCCCATATATCTTGAAAGAAATGGGTTTCATTTCATAATCATAACGTTTTAAAAACTGCTTTAGAGACATGATCTTTATGTCACTTTAAACCCACAGAAAGGGAAAGAGGGTTTCATGTATGTAAATCCAAGAATTTAAAATAGAAAATTTTCATATATATGTGAATACCCCTATAGAAATAATATCTTGGAGTATTCACTTTATAACATTAAATAATTTTTAGAAAAGAGAGAGAGGCACTTTGAGACGAAAATTCTGTAGCATAACGGCTATGTTACTAGGTTTTAGAAAACATTGATAAGAGAGGGGACATGGGTCAAACAATCATAAATGACCCATAAAAGGTAGAGTAACAGAATAAGAATGATATATGTACATGTTAATGAAATTTCAAGGACATTACATTTGAAATGAAAAACATGGAAGGAAGACAAAAATAAGATTTCTCTTATGAAAATTTGACAGCCTAACGGCGTCACATAAACTTCAACCAAAAATGAATTGATGAGATCAAATAGGGTCTCTAATCATATGAACATAAAAGATCAGTATGATAGATTTATAGATCATACCCTAACATAATAACAAGGAACTTGAAAGACTTGACATGAAAGTAGAACTTGAAAATGAGAAGGGTGAAAGAATCCCTTAAAAATTCGGCAGCCTAACGACGCCACTTAAACATCAACAAAAATGAATTGAAGAGATCAAATAGGGTCTCTAATCATATGAAAATAAGATTCCAGTATGATAGATATAGAGATCATACCCCAACATAACAAAAAGTAACTTGAAAGAACTGACATGAAAGTAGAACTTCAAAACGAGAAGGGTGAAGAACCACTTAAAAATTCGGCAGCCTAACGGCGCCACTTAAAACTTCAAAATACTGAATTGAAGAGATCAAATGAGGTATCTCATCATATGATCATAAAATATCAGTATTATAAATTTATATATCATACCCCAACATAACAAAAAGGAACTTGAAAAAATTTACATGAAAGTAGAACTTCAAAACGAGAAGGGTGAAGAACCACTTAAAAATTCGGCAGCCTAACGGCGCCACTTAAAACATCAAAATACTGAATTGAAGAGATCAAATGGGGTCTCTCATCATATGATCATAAAATATCAGTATGATAAATTTATAGATCATACCCCAACATAATAAAAAGTAACTTTAAATACTTTACATGATAATAGATCTTGAAAAATGAGAAGGGAGAAAGAATCCGTTACAAAAATTTCGGCAGCCTAACAGCGCCACTTAAAACATCATAAAACGAAATAATGAGAGTAAGAGGGGATCTCTCATTATATGAACATATAAAGGGCAGTAAGAGGAGTATAAAAGAAAATCCTCCAACATAAGAACATGGAGCAAAGGAATGACATAAAAGAGATCACTTGAAAAGAAAGAGAGGGGTCGGATCCCTTACCTTAAAATGTAACTCTTAAACCTCAAAGGTTGGGACCATGAGGGATTGGGGGCACCTTGGTAGGACTCCTTGGGAGGTAATGAGACCAGAACTTAGTTGGGTAAGAGTGGGGAGTCGAATGGATGAGAGGAGGGCTTGTTATTTATAGGGAAAGTGAGGGGACAAGGCATTAATGGCCAAGGGACACCTCACATGTGCTTTTCTCAAACCCATGTACTCTCCCTTGATATTTCCCATTAAGTTAGGCCACATTGGGCCCAAAATACAATAATTCATCACCCTTGTCCGGACAAACCTTAAAATATCTCATGAAATCATCATGACACAACTATGATGTAATTAAACATACCGAAACCCTAAAACTGCATTTTTTACTATTCACTGAAAATTCAACTTTCTCAGAAAAATCCCAAAATTTCTCACTAACCAAATATCAATGCTCTGATTTCAAAAATGATCTCCATTTTATAAAAATAATTTTCTAAATATTTTTAAATTTATTTTTAAATAAATACACTATTCACCAAAAATTCATTTTTTTCAGAAAAAACCCCAAAAATTACCAAAACATAATATCGGTGGTCTGAGTTCAAAAATGAAATCCATTTTATAAAAATAATTTTCTAAATATTTTTAATTTAATTTTTTAATTAAAAAACACTATTCACCCGAAAAGATTAATACTTGAATAATAATTTATGAAACCGTTAGTTAACTATTTTATTGAATCACATTACTTAATCAAGGTGCCTAGATTATTTTAAAACTTTCTTTAAGTGAGATTACTAATCCAATTGGTCATATTACTAATCCTAATCATAAAATCACTATTCATAATTTACTATTCATCAAAAATCAAGTTGATCTTATTAGACTCCAAATTTTGTACTGAAAATAATTGTAGAAGACCATTTTTCGAAAATCATTACACATTTTAAATTATTTTAGGTTTACATAATTTTTTTTTCAAAATATCCTTTTGAAAATTCATCAAAAATATGCATACTATTTTTATCCGGTCATTTGAAAATTCATAAACTTCATCATAAGAAGAAATCCAAATTTTTATTTAAAACAAGGATTACACAAGGCAGTTACGGTCTTGTTACATAGCCCCTTATAATACCAGCATATGAACTAAGAGTAAGGTGTGCTAGGGTGATAGAATCTTGGGGCGGGTCGGTCAACATTTCCCGAGTATTAATTTATATCAGTTTGAACTTCTCGCGAAGGCGATTCCGTTCTAGCTTCACATGATGAAGTTCGGCTTGGATTTGGTCCAGAGCAAAGCCCAATGGTGCTACCTCCTTCCCAAGCTCTATTAGATGGGCTTCGATCGGTCCAAGACTAGTAGGTGAGGCCATCAAATCTTCTTTCTATAATAATTAACCAAGATTACTTATATTTAGAGACAATAATCAAAACATTTTGTTCACAGCGGTCATATTGACCGATGGTCATATAACAGTCAAAACCCACTGGTATCATTTTAATTATAATCATGTTTATCAAATAAAACATTTTTGTTGAGTATAAAAATAGAATAAAATAACACATGAAATTAGGAAACAAGATTTATTCAAAATTTGGGGCCGTTACAATCTTCCCCCCTTAAGAAATTGCGTCCTCGCAATTTTTAAAATTGGGTTTTGAAATTTCATTGAAAGTCCCACATCGGAAAAAGAGTCAGTAACACCATTACTTTAAAAGAAAGAAAAAGAAGTACAAAGGCCACCCGAGTTTACTCATACTAGGATTCCATGTAGGAAACATAGACATGGAGGAGAAAACAAAGGGTCACGTCCTAAAGGAGAGTGATAGAAAACACGATTATGAGGAAGTTAACCACCAGAAAATCCCAAAATTATGATGTGTGTAAGCGGTCTTTGATTACCTAGTAGGAAACGTAAACCAACAACGTTTTTGTTCTACGTTCCTTTTCATAACTTTGAGGAATTCATTTACAACATAGAACAAAAACATAAGGAAATATATCTACCTTCACGTAGAGTTTCATACTTTAATAAGTTTCTACCAAACCTAATCTTTTCTCCAAACAATGAGCATTCAAAACTACTTAGTCTCATCAAAACACAAGAATCATCTTCTAGAGAATCACATAATCCAAAAAAGATCAACTATATATTTCTTTTATCTTTAAACATTACCCCAAAAATATAAAGGGTAAGGTAAAACAACTCTTCAAAAAGAATCCCATAGGAATGGAAACTACTTTTAAATCTTCAAAGTTCCATGGTACTACCCAAAGTTCATTATAGACCATTCCATAAATAATGGCCCTTAAGATTCCTCAAAATAAACCAAACTAAGATTGAAACCCAAATACAAGAAATATTTGCTAACATAGTCTTCCAAAATAAACTTAATTGTTCATCTCCAAACAACATCAACCACTCTTAACATCTTATAACAAAAGTAGCTAACCTAAACATATTTTACCCAAGATAGGTTAATCGTTCCCATAAGTGACCTAAATTACTATAAGTCCACCTTAAATTTATCGATTCTTCAAAATATAAGTCAACCTTACTCCTCAATGAAAATACTGTAGTAATCTATTTACCTCGATCAAATATGGTTCCCTAAAGTAATGAACGTCTTCCAAAATAATAATCAGCTTTTAATCCCCTAATCATCTCTTTCATATTAATATGGAAATCATTGCATTTCCTATCACATTGGTTATTGGGACATGTTCTTCCATCTCCCACCATTAACTAATAAGAGAAATTATAATTAGAGGCTTAAATACTTAACCAATAATCATGAAAAGGAGTTTAAAGAATATAAGGATAACTTGTAGAAGAAAAGTATACCCTAACTTGTGATCCCCTAGGTTCCAATCTAGGTTATCCATGATCATATATTCTTACGTGAATCTTTGTTCCTTTAACAATGGTTCATACTAATCTTATGAATTTACCAAAGAATATTTCCTGGGAGTGTCGTAACCAAGAGTGCATCAAGGCCCGCTGTCGTGTACCAGTTCTCGTTCGAGTCTAGCTCAAAGCGGTGTTTTCAGGTTTTACCCCTATGTACATCTGTGCTAGAGCCACCTCTACCAGCTCGTACCCAGACATGGATTTATTTCCTTGGAAACCCCTTACTCAATACTCACCAAAATACCAGGAAGATTTCCTATATTTAAACTTTTCTATAGGGTTCTTCCTAAAGTTTTCATATCCTAATTTCCAAAAATAACTAAACCATAATTTGATACCAACTATAGCATCCTGTCTTTTTATAACATAACTTTCATTACATTACACAAAACTGAGGATCTTTAAGGTTTAGTGTCTTGGAAACCAGGAACATGATACATGAAAACAACATAAAGCATTCTTCTTAAACAATTGAAAGGCTTCTCCTTAAGTTTATCCTAGGTTCATTACTGCATCTCATAACCTGGGGACATACATCAAAAGAAAGGGTGAGCAGAATGCCCAGTAAGGGAAAACAGAGGAACATTTTACATGTGAACTTGATATACTTCAATAACGCCATGAAAAGAACTTTAAGGCATGAGAATGAAATCATGAGGCATATCATAATAAAAATAACATTTTTCATAACTTGAAGATGTGGCTGCAACATTTAATATTGACAATCATTTCGTTTCACCAAGGTCCATCCCCAAGGTTTCATTAAAAAAATTACCAAGGTTATTCACCAAGGTATCAGTCTAAAAAGTAATCTCTAGAGATTAAGTCTTTACCCAATGCATTAGAGCGCTATCTGGGCGGACCCTTAAACTATAATCTCTTGTGGTTACATCATTATCCAATGCAATGGGGCACTATCAGGACGCACCCTTTAATTTTCCTTTATTATCATGTGAGCCACATATATCATCATCAATCATTTCATAAAAAAACCCATATATCTTGAAAGAAATGGGTTTCATTTCATAATCATAAAGTTTTAAAAACTGCTTTAAAGACATGATCTTTATGTCACTTTAAACCCATGGAAAGGGAAAGAGGGTTTCATGTATGTAAATCCCAGAATTTAAAATAGAAAATTTTTATATATATGTGAATACCCCTATAGAAATAAGAGCTTGGAGTATTCACTTTATAACATAAAATAATTTTTAGAAAAGAGAGAGAGGCACTTTGAGACGAAAATTCTGCAGCATAACGGCTATGTTACAAGGTTTTATAAAACATTGAAAAGAGAGGGGACATGGGTCAAACAATAATAAATGACCCATAAAAGGTAGAGGAACAGAATAAGAATGATA
Organism: Viscum album; assembly: GCA_963277665.1. NCBI lineage: Eukaryota > Viridiplantae > Streptophyta > Magnoliopsida > Santalales > Viscaceae > Viscum > Viscum album. Next base: position 1,658,464,647 of record OY728137.1, read on the forward strand.
TATGAACATGTTAATGAAATTTAAAGGACATTCCATTTGAAATGAAAAACATGGAAGGAAGACAAAAATAAGATTTCTCTTATGAAAATTCGACAGCCTAACGGCGTCACATAAACTTCAACCAAAAATGAATTGATGAGATCAAATAGGGTCTCTCATAATATGAACATAAAATATCGGTATGATATATTTATAGATCATACCCTAACATAATAACAAGGAACATGAAAGACTTGACATGAAAGTAGAACTTGAAAACGAGAAGGGTGAAAGAATCCCTTAAACATTCGGCAGCCTAACAGCGCCACTTAAACTTCAACAAAAATGAATTGAAGAGATCAAGTAGGGTCTCTCATCATATGAACATAAGAGTCCAGTATGATAGATATAGAGATCATACCCCAACATAACAAAAAGGAACTTGAAAGAACAGACATGAAAGTAGAACTTCAAAACGAGAAGGGTGAAGAACCACTTAAAAATTCGGCAGCCTAACGGCGCCACTTAAAACATCAAAATACTGAATTGAAGAGATCAAACGGGGTCTCTCATCATATGATCATAAAATATCAGTATGATAAATTTATAGATCATACCCCAACATAACAAA